>JAQJVK010000004.1:52494749-53694749 GCA_035578135.1 Flexamia atlantica | reverse complement strand
GTTATTTTTTCAGTATTCTACATGCTATTTCACAACTTTTGCGACCTGTTATGATTCAAAATTCCAAAACTTTGTTCTTCGCACCACCCTAACGACTAGAGTCCTGAACTGGACTAGGACGTGAAATAACGGAAGAGACTTGGCTGCTTGCTGTCTTCGACTCCCAGTGGACCTTGTGCCACCCCCCCCCCCCCCCCCCCCGGCCACTTCAGTGCCGTAAAGGGAATTGTAACAGCAATTAGGTTAAGGTGGAATAAGACAGGAGGAGGAAGATAGGAGTGAAGAATAGATAAGTGAGAAGGGTAGCTTAGGAATAAACTAGAAGGATTGACAACCCCCAAGGGGAAATGAGTGGAGAAAAAAGGAAAGTCAAAGAAACCGTATGCCAAAAGGTGGGGACTTGGATGGGAATAGATGGATATGAAAAAGAACATGTCAACCTTCATCATCACTCACATCTCGCTGTCTAAAAACTAACCTTGACAATCCCCAAAATGAAATCGGGCATGCCAAGATATTGAAAGGGTGGGAAAATGACATGTCTTCCCTCTTTTTATGGTTCCAGACATAAGTGGTTCCAGGTGTAAATGAAGCAACCTTCCAATGACAATGTCTACTACGGGAAATATTCACATTTCATAAGATCCTGTGAGTTAATGAACTTTGATTACTGTATTACAATTCATTATTATTTTATCACGACTTAGCAACTATTGAGATAACGATTGAGGTATTACAATAACAAGCCTACTGCATTTTACATTAGTTATAATTTTTCATAACTGGGGTTATTTTTCTCAATAGGATTGCCAGGCTACTGGGCTTACGGGGAATGCAGGGACAGATTCATGTAAGTGCCGCTTAAGACACTTCTCTAGCAGCCGCCCAGTCCCATTTGTAAAATAACAACAAATTTGTACACAATTGCAAAATTTTGTGAAAACTTATTTTGAAATCAATTTACAGACAGAACCCACTAAATTTCAATTTTAAATCATTAATTCCATATGAATAGAATCTTAAAATCTCAGGCCGACAGCTATTGACAGTCTAAGGTGTGGCAAGATAGTTAATACAAAAATCCATACTTAAAACGAATTCCTGGAAGAAACTCTCCAACTCCATTTGGTTCTGAATGATAATAGCCTCATCTAATGATGATGACACAAATACACATTTTATTTAATAAGGTTACCAATGAGTTAATTTGCTGGTAAAAACTCAGAATTTAATAAGTATTACAAAGTATTAATAGTGTTATGTATATAGTGAAAATACCTCCGCCTCCTCCAAGCAGAGTTTCATTGGCTGCATTCACAATAGCGTCAATTTCTAATTTTGTTATATCACCCTCCCACATAGAGACTTTATCTGCAAGTGCAGGAACGGCAGGAAATGGACCAAAACCTGAAAACACACATACACCTTCACTGATTGAAAAATAAACTTTTATAATTCAGAGACTGCCTTGATACCGATAAAATATAAATCATAGCTATTTACTATTGTTAATTTTATCTGAGCTGTTTGCCATTTAAAATTTAAGATATAAAACATGTTGTACAAGACCAACAAGACCTGTGCAGAATCCGGCTTAGCTGATCCTGAAACATTTTTTGACTGTGGATCTAGTTTTCATTATTAGCCAGCACACTAACTTTTAAAATTGTAGGTAAATCAGGAAATTTGATAAATGAATAAGATTGATTTAAAAGACTGACTGAAAAAAGTGTAAAGAAATAATATATACAATTTTTGCAGTTATACAACTTATAATGTTTGCCAGTTTTTCCACTAAGTCTCAAATGTACTGGGGGTTTATTACCCCTAACAATAGGGGTGAAAGAAGGTTTAAGCAAATTTTTTTGCAAGTGACTTGGTAAATTAAAATTTTTTGCTCATAAATTGAGCTCTAAAATGTCTGAATCAGCAATTCGATATGAATAATTTATACTTGTTTTTATGCTGAATAGCAGGGCAACTCTGAAATTCAATGCAATTAATAAATTAAATGTACATGAGCAAAGGGTGAGGAAGACTCAAATCCTTACTTCAGCATGAAATAAAAAATAATATTTGATTTTCATCTCAACTACAATGACAGAAATGAACAGCATTTAGTGCTAGTGACTTTTCAATAAAAAATCTTAACACGTCTTACTTGCATAACGTCTTTTTAAAGGAGGGAAAAGTTTAATCCATAACTAAGGCATATCCTCTAGCAATTTATGGCTGCACTTCCACAGACGTCCGGTGAAACAATCGAATGAAAATAACTGGTAGAAAATATCGATACAATTAATCAATTTTCTCATTCAATTAATATCGTTTTGTAAATAATTTAATTTCAAACCACAAACTACTATCACCAAGATATATGAAACTAAACTAAACTAACCAAACTAAACCAAAACTTAAAACAATCAAACGAAGATGTTGTGGTCCGTGCGCCGATGACACGTGACGTAGTTGAAACGTGGTCCGTCGGGCTGCACTTATTTGCGGTGTCGCAGGAGCGCTTTCGGCCTTTCGCCATTATCAACTGCTCTTGATAATGGCGAAAGGCCGAAAGCGCTCCTGCGACACCGCAAATAAGTGCAGCCCGACGGACCACGTTTCAACTACGTCACAAAACTTAAAAGCTTATAAAGACTTATAAAGAAACTCAACAGCATTTCCTCCATTGGCGTACTAAAATCTTATTTCACATCGTTCGCCATCTTGCATTTGAATCACTGTCAGTCATTGTCATTGCCGTTGTAAGTTATATCGTATGCACGGTCAACTGAGGTGAGGATTGCAATGAGTGCTGACATCGCCAATTTTTAATTGGTTTTGTTGCGTAAAGATTAGTTTTATATTAATGTCTTGTTTTTTTGAATGTACAAATAAGTTTTTGGTTAAAACTCTGACGAGAAATATTTTAAATCACTCCCCTAACCATGCCAGATGCAACAACAAATTTAGTAAAAATTAGAATGAATTGGTTATTTTCATTCGTTTGTTTCACCGGACATCTGCAGAAGTGCAGCCGCAATTACTTTCAGAGCTATCCGGAACTCCAGGTAATCAAAGTCCGGGATCGTGAGACTCTAATGTACTTATTCATCATAGCAGGGGACAGGGCGACATCGCGGCGATGACTGAGATTTCAATACAAATACATTACCAGCATCATGGTATTTCTTCTGAGCCGCTTCATCAAGTATATGTGAAGCGCTCAAGCTCCTAAACTGGGAACTCCAAGGTAGAACTTCGTCTAGAGTGACAAAGTCATTGCCACAAGCGTAACGTGCTCTCTTCTCACTGACCGGCATCTGCAGGTACATATCTAAAACACCACAAAAATAAATAAGCTTTTATTTACTTTTGTTATTCTGTGGTTTTTGGTTGTTTTTTTATGCTTTACATATCACAGGACTTCTGCTCTGTGCATTAAACACATCAAGCAAAGCAAAGGTGTGGTCCACCACAAAACAAGGTGGACAGTACTTGTAAAAATTACTGGACATAAGCAGCATTTGAACAGTCAACATACGACTGCTATTAAGGTTTCCAAGGGCCGCCATGCTTGCCACTGGCCACTGATTCCCAAAACTACACTAATAACAAGCATAAAACATAATCCTAATGAAGAATAACAAGAGAAATTTCAAAAGGATGTATGCCATTCTAAAATGTAGTTGTGATACTTTATTTGTAAAATCATACACTTGACATGCATACAGCCTGTTATATGGGCATGTGTTATATCTTGATGTATAGCCTGATCCTCCCTAGCATCAGAAAAGCCAATGATTTGGGACGATAAACATTTTGTAAAAATATTTTAACAGGCATCATCTGTTTTGTGTACAGACATTATTAACATGTCAAGAAATGATTGAATTTAACTTTTAACATTACAACTAAAGGCCCTAACTAGGATTTTTTCATAAAAAGGGGCATTAAAATAAAGAATCCTGACTCAAAATAGGTTTTTAAGGAATTAATTACCGTATTGATCGGATCTTCTAGAAAATAATTCCACAACCTTGTAGACTAAGTGATTTCCTGCTTAATATACAACAATTAAGGTGGGTTTCGGAGCTCGGGGTTATCTCTATCCTCAGACTAAATACCAGTTTGAACCGGTTTTTATTCTCGGACTGTAGAAATTGGGGTATGGAGCTCAAGGATAACTAACTCTAAGAATATCTTTAACCCGAGAGTTGATTCAGTAACGTATGCATAACCCAAACACAACAAGAGCCGAATTCAATTGAGAAGAGAAGAAAGAATAGGTAAAATGTGTCTGCACACAGTACCTACCACTACCAAAAACGAAAATTCTCCAAAATACCTCGGTAACTCCTTGCATAAGTCCAAAGATAAAATTATCCTCAAACTGAGATAACCGGAGAGTTAAAAAACTAACCCCGAGCTCCAAAATCCGATTTTTCATGCTAAGATTATCTTAATCCACGGGTTAACTAACTCCAGGATTATTTATCCCTGAGCTCCGAAACCCGCCCTTAATGTAAAATCATGCTACAGCTAGGGATGTAAAAAACCCCCGCGGCTGAAAAAGAGGACACACCTGCAAAAAACCCATTGAAACAAGTTGCCCAACTTGTCAACAAATGAGTTAATAGGTACGGTACCAATTTGGTAACAATCAAAATTGAAAATTAATTGGCCTCAGGTAGCAAAAGATCAATTTTAAATAGGTAATTTGTGAATTCCTCTCAAAACCCAGACATTTAGCAGGTTTCTCAAAATGCACACAAATATTTTTTCAGCTGAAAAGGAGGTAGATCCGGGAAAAAGAAGACATATGGTAACCACAGCTTTGGTCAAATCTGCTCAAGTCACAATGTATCTTTTGAATAAAAATGTTGAATGAATAAATCTAATTAAAGCAATTAATTTTTAAATACTCACTGCGATTTGCTACAATTGTGTCGTCCATTTTGAATATTGAAGAAGTAAAAGAAAACGATGCTCTAAATACTGTAGCGGATTCACGAAGTCTTAATACCTAATCAAGAAAAAAGTAATAAGCAACAGCAAAATATCCAATAAGTTATGTACATTTATTTGAATTGACCAGATTGAAACTCAACTTAGGCTAGATGAACAAATCGACCAGTTCTAAACACTAAGACGGGGCATAATGTTAAGAGCGATAAAGTTGTGTGTTAAATAGAGAGGCTGGCTGGAAAAAGAGGAATATAATTGAAGCTCTTTTTGGGAACATGTCAAAGTCGGACGACAACAATGTCAGGCGGCAAAAAAGTCAGGCGGCAACAAACATAGACACTTTATCACTTTATCCTGATTTAGCTGTCTGATTTTGACGTTTTGGTGCAAAAATGAAACCGTCTGAGTTTATTGCCAGACTCTCCGGACGAATCAAGGCACTTTCAAAACCATCTCAATTTGTCATTGGTGTACAAACAGTGCTAAAGCTCTTTTGGCCACACTTCAATTCATTTCAAAGACCGAATTCTATTACTTGTTGTATGCAGTGGCGGATCATGCATAGGAGCACATGAGCATGTGAACCCCCAATGAAAAACATAAATAATGTAATTTGTTAAAATACCGTACTTTGGCCTCTATATAAACGCAGAATGTCATAACATATACCAAAGAATTAAAAATGACAGCAATAACCAAGAGTAAAGAGCGCTCGTCGCTCGCTACGCAACCGCTAGTGCCAGTTCCCTGGGACCAGACCAGACTGAGAGCCAGGAGCACAATTGACGGCAGCTTTACTGCTATACAGGCGTAGGACGAGTCCATTTGTGCCAGCGGCAGGGGAGGAACCATTATTGCATTGAGCCTTATGAAGCTTCCCTCGGGGAGCTGCTTCCGAGAGTGATCCTCAAAGCCATGTGCGCTTCACGTGGCTTGATGCTTGTTGTTTTATGGTTCGAGTGATATTAAAGTTTATGAACATAAATATTGCTGTTTTTAGTGAAAAATATGTTTATTTCAGTGATGTAGTTTGATGTTTTATTCTATGCTCTGATTGTCTGATTATAAAAAATTGGAGTAGCAATTCAATATTGCTTGTACTACTTCCCTTTGTCCATAACAACATTATAGCATAAATTATGTCAGTATTTCAGTATTACAGATCAATAATATAATTGGGATCAGTTATTCATTAATTTGTAACAATAACAATAAGAATTATGTTTATGTCTTATGTCTACTTATGTCTTATGTTTACTTTGAATTGTCTTTTAAAATAAAATATGGTTATTTTTATGTGTAGGCTAAGATTAAAAATTAAAATTGCAGAAAAAAGTGAAGAATTAATCACAGTAAAATATAGTGAAGAACTGTCCAAAGTTTAATTTTGGTTTATTATAATTGTAATGTATATTAGTAGCAAAATACAATTCATTATCGTCAAAGGGTGGGCTAGTGCGTTATTATATTAAGTACCTGGTGGACCGAGCCTTGCTCGGTGTTATTTCATGTTTACCAGTTCATCCAGTTACTAAAAAATATTTCAGTGTCATAAAATTGATAAATAGAAACCTTTTTTATTGCTCCATGTAATGCAATAACATGACCCAGTTTCTTCGTCCCATTTGCTGTATTTTCCCTTGATGGCTGTAGATTCCAAACAGCTGTTATGATTACTTCATTTGTTTACACTTTCCTTGTTTATTTTCGTTGCTATCACGGCAACCCATAAGGCCAATGTTAAAATTTTACAACTTTAAAATTCGATTTATTACGTTATTAGATTTTCTCTGGCTAAGTAATCTGCATAAAAGACGTTTTTGAGTCATAAATTACTTATTTCCAGACTTTGAAGGAAATCCTCCGAGCCGTTTTTGAGATAAATGTGCAAGCAAGCAAGCATACATACAAGATAACATTGCTCATATAAGAGTATAGGATACTTTAAGCATTACAGTTGTGTATAACAACAGGTATCTCATGAACTGCAGGCGATACCGTCTTTTAAGTGTTTAACGGTTTTAAATACTGATTGCCTTAAAACAATAACTCTTAATATAATACACTGGTATCAGGTGTATATTTTTAACTGTGAACCCTTAGTACCTTAACTCTTGAGCCACCATTGGTTGTATGGTAATCCTGTTTCTCCGTTTCTTGCAGGACATTTGAAACAGTACAACTGGATATGTTCATAACGTATTTAACTTTCACCTTTATTATGATTGAATTTTCTGATGATTTATCACATAGTTCTGGTGGTTTGTATTTTGTATTCCAATGTACACACATTAAATTTGATATATTAATAGTGCCCAGGCTTACTTTAATTATTTTACAAAATAATAAATAAATTTACTTTCTATCCACTAAGGAGAATCTTTGC
Source organism: Flexamia atlantica (assembly GCA_035578135.1). Classification (NCBI taxonomy): domain Eukaryota; kingdom Metazoa; phylum Arthropoda; class Insecta; order Hemiptera; family Cicadellidae; genus Flexamia; species Flexamia atlantica. The sequence continues at coordinate 53,687,401 of JAQJVK010000004.1, read as the reverse complement.
AAAATAAAATCGGGGCCCAACTGCTACGTCACAGCTGCCTATGCGACTATCTACTTCACTGCTAATGTTACAACAGTAAGTAAAATTACTTTACTTTTTACTTTCTCCCCCTGTACATAGTAGGCCTATATGGAGAAATTATTATTTTTGTAAACATTTTCGAATTTGAGTTGGGGGATTTATCCATTTTAGTGCACCCAAAATCCAAAAAAGTGGTTTTCAGAGTGATGTCTGTTCTTCCTTGTGTCTGTGTATGTGGATGTATGTAAATAAAGCTAGAGACAACACCAATGGTCCGATTTCCATGAAATTTGGCATGTAGGAATGAACCATGATATCCCCAGGCGTTTTTTTTATTTTTTTGAATTTTTTTATATTAAGGCTATTTACCCATAAAAACCCACGACGTTCGAAAACCCATAAAAAAAGAAGAAAAATCAAAATTTCTTAAAAACAGTTCTAGTGATTTTGATAAAAATTTCATGGTTTTTAGTGCTTATATGACAAAGAAAATGTCACCACCGGCATGTTGCGGAGAAAATTGTTATTTTAGATTGGCGGTAAATGCAGTAAATTGCCCAATGTTATTCTTATGGCAAATATTTAAAAACCGATATCTTCGTTAATTACTAACCAATTTTTATAAACCTTGGAAGGTAGCCTATGTGTATTTGTAAATATTTAATTGTTAATTTGATTCATTTCATTATATAAATTTTCTGGTTTTAAATTACTTTAAGGGAGAAAGTATGTATCAGTTTCCTGATACCGTTAATTTCTTTGAAAATAAAACCGTCCAGGTTTGTCGCCAACCGACTTTGTCGTTTCTGGTCAGACATGAAATCGTCAAGGCTTGTCGCCTGACCATCCCGACGAATCGACACTCTCAAAACTATCTTGATTTGTCGCCATCAGACTGAAGTTTCTGTGCAGAAATAAACCGTGTAGGTTTGTAGCCTAGTGCTCTCAACAAATCGGGACACTTTCAAAACCATTCATGTTTGTCGCAGTCTGACTTTGTCATTGTCCGACTTTGATGTTTTTGGTATTTGTAAATCGTTTGAGTTTGTCAACGTCCGACTTTGGTAGCATCCCCTCTTATTATTGCAACTGAAAATCAGCCTTTGTCTAGAACTTCAAGAAAAATTAATTATTAATATTTACAACAAGACGGTGGAAAAGGAGATACAGGGGCTCACTGAGATGGGAAAGAAATACAACTAGGTACTTGGGTATTATATGGGGGCCAGCCTTATTATTATATGGCAAGCTTTATACAGCGCGCTGCGGCGGTTATGTTAGGTTGGGTTATCATAAATATGTTAGTGGGACTTTCCTCGTTTCTTTACGAATCTAACGATATCAGATGAGTCATACTTTTGCCTGCCAAATCCCTTCCAAGTAGGCCAAGTCAGGTCGTTGACCAATGCGCGCGCATCACCTGTCACCGCCAAAAATATGACTCATCCACTATCATTAGATTTGTAATGAAACGAGGAAAGTCCTACTAACCCAACCTAACATAACCGCCGCAGCGCACTGTATAAGGCTTGCCATACATGTGGTGACCTGGTGTGGCCTAGCGAAGGTTCAACTCAATCCTCACCAAAATCGCTGTCTTCTGGGAGGCCAAACATAAAGACCGTTCATCATGATAATGTCTCAATTGGACATTAAGTCAATTAAAGTACGTTCTTTCCAATTATATGGTTAATTTTTGGTATTTAGTAAATCAAATCTCTCAAAAAATTCTGGCCTCCGTATAATACTAAAGTACCAAAACAAAATTTTATTATCAAATTGTGAAAACTGAATATGCTCCATCCCCTTCATTCCCAATGTCAGAGTCAGTCATGGTAAGAAGTTCAGACTGCTTACGTTTACTAAGGGTTAACCTTGATAATGGCATGAGTTAACTCCTCGGTTCTGTGAAACATCGGTTTAAGGAGTCTTTAAACTGGAAGATTTGTGTTTAGTGTTTTATGTGTATCTGTGGATGAACTTTTGGACAAGACTGCTGACTTTACTCTTCAACTGATTAGATGAGTAAAGACGATAAAAAAAAACTGAAAATAAGTTATTTAAGATACTCACCAAAAAAACAAACCAAGTCATTCAGAAGGAGGACTTAGATACTGGTAAAAGATCGGAAATCTCCTGGTTTCAATCATAATTTTGTATTGTGTCGATAAATATGAATTTATCTAACCAAATGGCAAATAAAATTTAAATAAAATCCAACAATGGTGTCGAGGTGCGTGCGCTGATGTCACATACATCAGGTGAGATGCACTGATCCATCTTTACACAGGAGCGCTTTTGGCTTTTCGCCACTTTCAACTGCTACTATTCTTCGTATTGTTTCTCCGGTTTAAATCATCCTATACATTCTGGAACCATTGAAAACCTACATATACCAAAGACAGTGCCAGCCTTAGCTAGTGCCAGGCCCGGGGCAAGAAAATGTTTGCGAGGCCCTCCCATCCCAAGTAACCCCCCCCCCCCCCCCCCAACACCAATCCGACTCAATGCATTCTTAATTTTGAAACATATATTTAATCACATTTTAACCATGTATAAGGGTGTTATAAGTTATGGAAAACATCAAAGTTCTCTATACTTTTCCCATTAGGCCAATGCACAAATTCTCAAAGGATACTATGAAATGCTAGAGCCTAATAGTTACGCAATTTTGAATTCCAAGAGTGAACATCATTACATTGTCTGCTTCAGTGCAACGGTAACTTAGCTTAGACAAAACAAAATTCCCAACTCTTTAGACCGCAAATCTCTTTTATGACTAATCTGCCAATTTAGTAACTGTTGGACACTATCAAATCTAGACACTTATTAATTTGAAACTTTAATTAGGAGAGCTTAATTCATGGTCATAAGTTGTGAATTTTAGATCATCTCCTCCTCCCTAAAGTTTGGTGACTGTGTCCTGCGCCAACGGGCCAGCGCTTCTGAGAAACAATTTGTACTTCACTGGCAATATCCTTTCCCCGAATAAAAGGATGAAACTAAAAGTACATGTATTCACTGCTACTTCCCTTCAGTACCTAGTGGGGACTGAATTTACTTACTTCCAGTAAGTAGTTCACACTTTATTATTCTCTATAGGCCTAGCATAAACCGTATACTTTTATCAAATAGCCTAAAAGGTGAATATCGTATTTGGCTTACCGTTTTTCCACCTTTTTAAATTGTAGTTTTAACATTACATGCAATTGTACTCATGGTTTGAGATATCTCTGTGTTGATTTATTGTAATTTTACTATTTTTATCACCTATTATAAACAAAGGAAATCTATCAGAAGCGCGAGGCCACCCAGACGCGAGGCCGCAGGAAGAAGGAATCAGAGGAGTCAGTGCAGCTAAATGGACCACATCTCACCTGTTGTATATTTAAATAAGTTACTTTATACTTTTCTCAGAGAACAATAGGCTATAATCTTAAATAAAAACAGGAATGCCTTATCAATGTTTTATACTGTACAGTTCCTCAAAGTTTTAATGTTAATGGGGCTTATAGACGGAGTTAGTACTAGCTCCTAATAATAGCCCCTAGTATTTGCCGCTAGTAAAAATGACGGATAGTAGCCGAACACACAAAGGTAGTGTTCGCCACTAATGTCCGCAGCTATTTGCCTGGCGAGACACATTGTTGTCATTGTTGACAATGAGCGCTCACATATTGGCCGATGAATTTACTCGCCCTATTTAAAGTGGCGAGTGAATGCAAGTTCCTACTTAGACCGGAATAGTACTAGCGGCGAATAGGTCACGTGATCTCTACTCGCATGCTAATGGCGAGTAAATTGAATATGTTTGATTTTATTCGCCGTGAGAACCTATTCGCCCCTGCAAAGGCGAGTAGATATTGAGACAGGGATAGTAAGCAGCTGGTAACTATCGACTAGAACATTACGCGTCTACTAGCTGCTAGAACTATCCCTGACTATAAGCCCCTTAAACTCTACTATAGGGAAGCTTATGAAGTTGCCATGGCAACCATATGAGATATGACAAATAAAATCACAGATCCAGGGAATTATTTCTATTTTTCCATAGGCCTACGTGAAGCCTGTATGATCAGCTAGTTATTTATATTGTGTTTGTTTTTAAGACAACTACTCTATTTTGGAGGAGGTAATTAATAATCTACAGGCCTAACATGATTAAACTTTGCCTAACCTTAAGCATTTTGCAGGTTGACTAATTTAACTTGAACCTTAACTTAAGTTATAGCACAAGTAATATCAAGAAGAGATTCTACACGTCAAGTAAATTCTCTACAAATTTATCTTACAATTAATTATATTGGTTATCAAAATACATATTACCGGCGAGTACTTTAGACACAAATTAATTAAATTTTACTTACTACGTTACTAGGTTATGGTTGTGTTTTAGAAAATAAGTTAAAAGCAGAATAGCAGAAGAAAAAACAAGCTACAGTGTTGACAACCAAGGTCAAAAACTCAAAAATCCCTGCTCACAATTACACTTCACACACACATACATAAACACAACATAAGAAGATCGAAGATTTGTGACGATTCCCTGGTCTCTACGACTATGGAGAAGAGGACCTAGGTAAAAGGTAAAAGGTTAATTAGAAGAGAAAAATAATATCATTATACTATCAGGTTATCAGGTTGCCTCTATATGACCTGTGGAACCTAGGAGGCTAGATATTGTAACACCGGAGGTAGCGCGCGTGCGTGCAGTAGGATTTTCATTTTCGCAACCCTCTGATTTTGTCTGGCTGACCAATAGATATAACTTATGAGTATAACTTACATTAGCCATGACTCAAATTACTCATCTCTCATTCTTACTTGGCTTAAAATATCTACCTGGGTAGGTCACCCGGTCACCCTTTTCAAGTAAAAATGTTAAAGTATAAAGTCTCAGGGAATCCAGATAAAAGGGAGTCTCGTCTGAAGTCTACAACCTTAGATCAGGGAAAAGAATTACTTTATTACTTTTTTTATGAAGAGATTTATACAATTCCCTAATCTCAGGTAGGTCGTCATTTCAAGCAGTGTGAAATATATAAAACTATGTCACGAGTCATATCATTTTCGTCACGTTCGTCAGTTGTGGTTTTGATGTTTGAAGTTGGCAAAACTGCTAGAGAAGTGAGTTTCCGTGTTGCGCACGCGGTCCTCTCCCTTGCTTTTGCTTTGGGATTTCAGTATTGATTGTTGCCACTGAATATATTTCTTTTATTCCGTCTTGCAACATAATTCAATTTTACAGGATGAATCTCAAACAAAATATAATTTTTATTATTACTGTTATTTTTTCATGTAAGTAAAATATTATTTAATACCCATTCAAAGTAAAATGTCATTGTTTAGCGGGGGTGTAACAAAGTATGTATTATAAAAAATGAACAACCTAACCCTTGCGCCTAACATTTTCGTAAGAATAATGTCAACAGTCATTTTTTGATCCTATTGAAATTTATTCACCTGACAAATAAATTAAATCTGCATTTCAATTTAAGGAGTTCAAAACGGATTCTAAATGAATCAATGAGTGGCATTGAACTTCATTTACAAAACTAAAATCAAACCCTGAAGATTTGAACTTAGCCTATGTCAAATAAATTACAATGTCAATTTTTTTGTGTCAATTTTTACAATTTCAAAAAATTGTCAATTTTCACAATTAAGTTACATTATGTAAGAACTGAAGAAATACATTTTGAGCTTGATTGTGTTTTAGAAAGTCTTAGGCATATTAAATAATATCAGATCAGTTTTAATCTGAAAAAAACTTCAGGGATATGTATTTATTTTATACATTTAAATAAATATTATGGATATATCCATCAATAGCCCGAGTGTTAAAAAAATTGAGAACTGTTAATTTTAAAATTGAGATGGTTTTAACTTAACAGCCTATGTTGTTTCACCTAGGTATTGATTTTTGTTATAAATCCATAGTCAGGGGACCGAAAACATTATTTAAGTTCAATTGAATTTACTAATGGGGTACCAGCAAATACATTGGATAAACATGACACAAAACACTCATCTATAATCTTAAATAAAAACAGGAATGCCTTAAGTTATCATTGTTTTTGTACTGTGCAGTATCTCAAATTTGAAGTGCTTTTGTTAAGCAAATACTTAAAACTTATTTAATTTTGAAAATATGGTTTTAAACCATGGTTCTAGCCTGAGCATTTCACCCTTGAGTGAATACACTATTAAAATTGGCTGACCCAAATCACTTAAAAGTTAGCCTGTTTATTTATTTTTTTAAATTCCTCGTAATCAAGAAATATTTTTAAATTTCAGATTATAGATTAATTTTTTTAACCACTTTGCCACGTATTGCCATATTTCAGGTCTCTTGGTGACATCTTGGTCAGCTGCTACGGAGTCTACCAAACCAGTTGAATCCAGACCTTCAGTTACTGAGGCCCCTTCTGCCAGCCAATCGGCACAAGTAAGATAAATATACAATTGGCATGCTAGGCCAATTCAGCTGATCAATGGGAGAAAGGGTATTGCTGTTAAGCCATCAGTTACCAAAAAATTGTTAGATTAACCTAACAAGCGAGCAGCACTTATTTGCTTTTGACACGAAAAATAAACCGGCAGAATACTAGGTCTTATAATTTCTGCTTACATGCAACTGCTTCAATAATAATTAATAAACACTTTTGTTTTCACTTGGTTGGTAGTAATTTGCACTGAAAATTCCAAATACAGTACCAAGTTTAGGCCTACCAAGCTGATTTAAAATCAGCAGTTTAGTTTTGAGCATTAGACCTAATTCATGAACTTTATGACATTAACATTTTTAATAAAGTTATCTAGCTATCCCATACAAAGTAGACTGTAAAAGTTAAGTTTTTCTATAAATATACCTACTTTTTCTACAAAATATTTAACTATACTGCATATCTACTTTTGCACCCCTCTGTTTGGGGAGCCCACCAATTGACCGAATTAATATTTGCTCACCGTGACACTTGCCCACTTTTTAAAAATAAAATAAAATAAATAAATAAAAGCCTGAATCCACTTAGTCAAATTGATAGTTGGTCGTTGTGACAGGTATCCAACTTTTTAAATATTAATATTAATAATTAAATAAAATACTGAAACCACTTGTTTGAACTTATAGTTGGTCAGTGTGACGGTTGCCCAACTTAATAAAAATATTAGGTATTAAATAATTGACAGTTGACCGAATTGGTAGTTGCTCGCCGTGTCTCTTGTTCAGTTTTCAAAATTAAATTCAAATAAATAAATAAAAGCCTGAATTCATTTGGTTGAATTGATAGTTGGTCGATGTGACAGTTGCTCGACTTAATAAAATAAAATAATAATAATTTAGAATTTGTGACAGTTGACCGAATTGATACTTGCTCGCAGTGACAGTTGGCATAAGAGTGGAGGGGGCAGCAAGGAGGGGGAGTGGGCAGGGCACCCAGCTCCTCTTCGCCCAGTGGGAACCCCCCCCCCCACATGGGCCGTCCAATAGAGAGAATAGCGGCGTTACGCCCCGCCCTCTCCCTCTCCGCGCTGCCCCCTCCACTCTCCTGCCAACTGCCACTGCGAGCAAGTATCAATTCGGTCAACTGCCACAAATTCTAAATTAATATTATTTCATTTCAAAAATTTGGGCAATGCATCAACAAACCATCAATTTGACCACATGGATTCAGGCTTTTATTAATTTATTTGAATTTAATTTTTAAAAGTGGGCAAGTGTCACGGTGAGCAACTATTAATTCGGTCATGTTTCAATTATTTAATACATAATATTTTTATAAAATCGGGCTACTTTCACAGCGACCAACCATCAATTCGAACAAGTTGTTTCAGTATTTTATTTATTTATTAATATTAATATTTAAAAAGTTGGGCAACTGTCACATCGACCAGTCATCAATTCGACCAAGTGGATGCAGGCTTTTTATTTATTTTTTTATTTTATTTTTTAAATGGGCAAGTGTCGCGGCGAGCAACTATCAATTCGGTCAACTGACAGGCAACCCTCTGTATGTCCAATTAAGGAAAGCTCACCTTAACCTGACACTGCACCCAAAGCTGACACTGGTGATCTAATTACTTTATCAATAACCAGCTGGTAACCTGGAGATTCTTTTCTTCTTTTTAGGATAGTTAAGTACTGCTGTTTGTTGGTAAACATTCAAAACTTTTTTAAAGCACAACTAACTTACATGATTGGATGCAAACAAACCAAACCCGGAATGCTTCAAAAACGATGACAGTGGCAGGGGCATCAATCAGGGGTGTGAGGGGTAACCTCAAAATTTGAAAAACAAAAGGTTGGGAATTTCCAGCCTGCTAGTTGTAGAAATCGAATATAAATTGCTAGATCTTTATTAGGTGAAACTAAAACTTTCATTGTATATTTTGCAGTAAGTTAATTCTACAACAAAAGTAAAATAAATATAATTAACACATACATACTACTTAAAAAAAATCAAATTTCCTACTCTTAGCTCTTGGAATTCCCAAATATTTTTTGGTAATCAACCTTCAGTACAACGAGACAAAGTAAATAAAATTTTATTGTTTAATAGATTTAATGTAACTTAATATTGTGTACTATTCAATCTGCGGTTGATAAGCATCAATTCCGAAGTATGAAGATCATGCACAAACGCATATGGCCCATGGTAATTTTCTGTTTTTAATTTTAATAATTTAGATGTTACTGGACAAGGTCCAGACTTAAGGCTCCTAAAAAGGCTTAATAGGGGAATTTTGGCTCAGCACTAGACGCCCTTAAAATTTTGTATACACCATTGAAAAAAGAAATAAACGAAATATTAAAGCTGCTGGGCAGCATTTATGTTTTAACTTGTTTATTAAGTCACACTATGTTTTTTTTTTATCAAGGCTCATCCTCCTACAGTTCTGAACTGATTTCAACAATTTAAATGCTATATCAGAAAGAGAAAGAGCTCATTGTTTTTTTAAGACACAAAATTTATAAGGAACAGTGTTAAGGTAAGATCTCTAGATCCAAAACACCCTTAAAGTTTTGGTATTTTTCCACTCGATTTAACAAGGGAATGTAAATTTCAAGTCAATTGAACACAGCTGAACACGGATCTACCAGCAAATTCAGACTGGAGTTGTGAATGTCATTGTAATCGAAGAGGCTGCAACAGTACTCTAGTTAACCAGTACTCATATTTATATCAACACAGTTATTAATTATTAATTAGCTAATTTGTTTATAAAGCAGGTAACTTTAGAAGCGGGTGACCTGACAGAAGTTTCAACTAAGAAGCCTTCAGAGAAAAAGGAAGCAATACGCAAAACAACAAGTAGGTCCATTGTTTCAACTTATATAAAAAAACTTTTAGGAGTATTAGTAAGAAAAATATCCTTTACATTATACTCAAAAAACCTTTTAAAGTTTGAACCGATTAAAAAAATTAATTTAGGTGTCGTTGTAAAGAGCTAGGGATCAAGATTTGCAAGACAACAAATTTATGAAGGAGAGTCAAGAGGGAAGAAGGGGACTTAAATTATAAGTCCCCTAATTTTTTAAAGGACAGATAATTTTATGAGTTTGCAGTTTTTGTCACCCACCTTACTTCGTGCTCCCAATTTTAGCCACTAAAAATACTCAAAATCTCAATTCTTTCCAGCAACTCGTGAACCAGAAGTTACCACCAAAACATTGTACCGCCTCAATGCCAGAGATGGGACTGCATGCATCCTCCTCCGCACTGACGCACTCATAGAGTTCACCTACACTACCAAGTTAAAAGAAGAAATTGTAAGTTTTCCAACACACTTATGCTCACAATGTGCGACCTTTATTTTTACTTTGAACAGCCACCAATGAAGAATAAATGCAGGATAAATTAATTATTTTGAGTCAATTTTTGGACGCTCGCTCAGACTAAGCTGTTTAATGAAGTCAATCTCAACTGTATTTGAACTACCCTACCTATCGATACCAAATAACTGAGATTACCTATCCTAATGCATTTGAGAAAAAAACCTATAGCAAACTTAAATACCCCCGTTGCAGCAGACCTGCATACTCAGCGAATTTCAAATGCAAAACAACATATTTCAATCAAACATAGCAAGATTTGACATGTTTTGGTAAGCTCCATAAGAATAACATGGGGAATGAGTATGCAGGTTTGCTGCTACAGGTATATTAAAACTGGGTGGTTTTAATTCAATATTTAGTAGATCTGAACTAGAAGAAGCTATTTACCAAGTTTTAACAAGATATGTTGAGAAATAACCGAGATATAGAATTTTACTTATTTCCCATAAGGTTAACATTGGGACAACGTACTGTGTTTACCACTTTCAATATCTCAGTAACCAATGGACATAGAGCAGTGATTCAGAATACTAAATTGTTTGTTTTTTTGAGCTGAATTCAATGGTGCCCACAAAAATTCGATACATTTTATTTTTATATGTAAAAAACTCAAAAAACCCATTTTTGGGGGGGTTTATTCCCCTTTACCCCCTCTTCCGGTGGTCCGATCGGGCTGGTTCACGAACTCGTCCAATTGATTACCACTTTACATGTCCGTACCAAATTTCATAAAGATCGGACAATTTTTGTGAGCGCTATCGTGCTTACAGACACATATATAAATATATATATAGATATATATATAGATATATATATATATATATATATAAATTCGAACGAATAGTGTTTTTTGCTTCTGGGGGCCCCAAAACGAAAAGTTATAGCAGTCCCGAGCTTAGGTCTCACCATGAGACCTATGGTAATAGCTTCTTCCCTATAGGGGAAATTCGCTAAAAGTAGAAAAAAGAGCTATGCAGAAATTCATTATATTGCCAATAATTAATTCTTCTATGAAATGGCCAGAAAAAGATAATTAGATAATCATAAACATAATAAGTGGTTACACGGTGGTTGCTCGGTTAACACGTTCACCACGGCATGGGAGCAATCACTCCCAAGCAAATGCCATCCTGGTGGGAGCGATCGCTCCCAAACTGCAACACGTTACAAAATGATTTAATTTTAAACCAGGATCTGAGCTTGAAATCTGAAACTTTGACAGCACTGCTCAATAGTATATTGTATTCTGTGCACTGGTCAGTGCTGCTCCCACGGTAGGCATGGCAGTTACAGTGACTATAAGTCAGAGCACCAGGATGGCGGCAAGAAACACAGAATTTCGTGCCACTGCGAACGTGTTAACCGACACTCTTTGAACCGGCACTCTCTATTAACTATCACCGCTACTGCACTTTAAATGTGTCGTAACAGGTGCCATAAAAATTTAACAACTACAACTTACAGTTTAGCAGTTTTGTTGTACTCTTGTTTGTATGTAATTTAATAACAAATATGTATTGTTCACCGATATAGGATATAATTTCTTCCAAAACCTTTTAAATCTCACTTACTGTGCAGGTTTACAGTGAAATTTCAGTTATCCCTCTGGTCTCTTAACCGTACAGAGGTTCCACTGTATATACATTTTTTGGGGCTTGAATTTTTAAAATGTCTTAGTTAAAAACCACTTTAATTTATTTATTATTTAGCAAGATACCGGTATGTATGGAAATGGTTACATTAGTTAGTCATTACCTACATCATGGGCTAGGCGAAGCTCATAGGGAACAGCTATAGAAGTAGTAATGTAAATATTGTGACATATATTTAATGTAAAAACAAAATTACTACTCTATTAATTCAAGACTATTGTTTGCTTTGTTAGTCCATGGAAGTTTAACCGTAAAATCCTCTACATGATTCTCATTTTTATAAAACGACAATGAAGATTAAATTGGCTTTTTATATTTGTAATGCAATAGTTATTTTCTGATTTAAGTTAATATGTTAACATAGTGATTGTCAAAATTGAGTCTCTGTAGAGCTGAACAATATTATAACGCCATTAAGCTGAAGTAAGCTTTTTAATGGGTAAAATTCATAAATCGTCATATTAATACTCCTCGTAAATTATTTTCTCCTTCGCCCATGGGCAGATTTCTGGGGATGCCCGGCACCCCCTGATTTTTGTGAACTTTTTGTTTGGAAAAAACTTTCCAGCTTAACTTTCATAATTTGAATAAAGTAATATGATTTCAATTTTGATCCAATTTTATTTGGATTTGTTTCTTTGATTTATTTTTCATCTTTTGTCATAACATTTTAATAGTTAGTTGAAGTTTGTCTCAAAATAATGTCACTTGTTCAAATTCGTCATGTTTGTTTTTAACTACATATTGTTTTCCGACAAACATAACTCATCAAACTGCTTGTAAGCTCAAATTGGCTTCTGTACAATCTGCTTTGAAAACAAATATGCATTTTTAGAGTCTCAAAATGTTTTTCTTCCTTTGGTTGGCAGACCTGGTTCTGCATGTGTGGAACAGTTTGATTATGCTTCCAAAGTTTTTTGATATTTTCTATTTTATTTTGAATTTCCTGAAGCAGTCTTGCTGTGATTATTGAGTTATTTATATGTACGGGCTTAAACAGGACATTACTTCAGTGTCATTTAGTGTAAGTAAATATATGTGACAAAGTACAAACTAACGGCAAGATAACCAAAGTCTCGATAACAGCATGTTTGACTGCTAATTCGTCATCAGCGCAGGCCCGCCGCGCAGCCGATCCAGGGCTGCCAACATTGTGACTAACATCTGTCAAACTGGTTGTCAGCTACGCTACGCCTACGCTCACGCCGAATTCTCTCAGCGCCTTCAATTCTGGTGACGCAACTTCAAGACGAGCTTGTACTGTTGTTTGCGTAACACTTGCGCTCTACGGCGCCACGTCCACGCTGCGCTGGTTTATCTAAACGCCTTCAATCTTGGCAACGCAACCTCAAGACGTGACTGAACTGCTTTTGCTTACCACCTGCAATCTGCGGCGAAAGACTGAATCAGTTGGAGATGTTTTTATTGTTGTTTTATTAAATTTAATTATTCGATAGTTCTACCTTGTTTTTTGTGTTTTTTATTGTTTAGAATAAGTTGTATATTGTTAGATTAAGTTCTTTATTTATTTACTTTTTGAAAATGCCTAGAATTACAAGGTCCAGTGAATTACTTAATCTTACCGAAGGTTTATTTTACATTGATGACGAAGTCATTGACCTAGCTTCAAACTTTTACAGTGAATTAAAGAGCACAATAGCAACATTTGGAGATGAATCTATTTCTAATCTTGTACCACATGTCTCTTCTCTTTTATCAAAACTTAATGATTTATGTAAAGAAAATAGTGATATGAAACAAGAGATGAAATTGTTGAGTGAAAATCTGGTAGCTGCTGAAAGTAAATGCTTAGATTTAAGTAACAGTTACAAAGATAGTTCAGTAGCTTGTTTAGAATTAGAAGATGACTATGAAAATAAGATACGCTGCTTAACAGAACAGTTGAAAAAAGTTAGGGAACAGAATCTTTGCCTGAAGGACTTGGTAGATAAAACTAGAGACATTGATACTGATAGGCTGGTAGCCGAAAGTAATGAGAAAATCTTAGCTCTTACAGCAGAGCGAAAATGTCTTTTGACTACAATCGAGGTGTTGGAGGCTGATGCCAGGAGTCTACGTGCGGAGATACGTCAGATGGAGAGGAGGGCCAAGCAGCGGCGATCTTCACTGTCAACGGACCTACGGGCGGAGCTAACCATGAGCGAGGTGACTCTGGACGAGACCAACACCCAGAAGTGTGCTGAGAACAGCGAGCAGCAGCCTTGTCCTGACCGCAGCGACACTACACCACTCATCCCTCCTCCTGTGGTGCCGGGGCCGGCACCATCCCCTACCTCTCACCGACCAGCTACTCCAGCAACCTGCGTCGCCTCCTCACCTCAGGACTTGAGCAAAGTACTTGTGATCGGTGACTCTCTGTTGAGGTATGCAGGGAACAGTTGTTGTGCGGAAGGAGTTATCGTGGAGTTTTGTTCGGGTGGCAAAATAGACGATATTAAAGTAAGAATTTTAGAGCATGTAGGTAGGGATTTTAATTTGATTTATCTAAATGTAGGTACCAACAACTTAAGAAAAGGCTACAATGGGGGTCCAGGGTACAATGGCGGGCAGGGAAAGCGTGAGGCCCTTCACAGCATGGCAGATTTGCTCTACACTGTTAGAACTAGGTTTCCTTTAGCAAACGTTGTGTTAAACAGCATTTTAGTAAGATCTGATTTGACTTATAAAGCTTTGAATAATTTTAATTCACAGTTGGAGCTGATGAGTCAGAACTTCGGCGTGACCTTTGTAGATGTCAACCGGGTGCTTTCGCGAGGGGATCTTGCCCGAGATGGTGTTCATCTCAGCCGGAGAGGTGTGTCACGCTTAGGATCACTGATTTTGAGGACCATACGCAGCGTCCTGCAATCTCTGGAGCCAGCCTCACCCTGCGTGCAGGAAGAGGCATCAACCTCCCATCTTGGCTTGGATCCTGGGGATGGAGATGACTCTCGAAAGAGTTTGTCTTCTTCTACCTTGGGAAACTAGTTGAGGGGGAGGCCACAAGGAGTCTAAAAGTAGCTCACTTGAACATCCGTTCCCTGAACACTGGATTCGATGAAATGTGTTCACTACTAAGGGATTATGATATCGACGTCTTTGGAGTTACTGAGACTTGGCTTCTTCCTGGCACACCTTCGGACAGCTTTCGAATACAAGGGTATTCAATGCTCCGTTGTGACCGCCATCAAAATTCATTAACTCCATCAGTTGAGGAAGTTGGAGGTGGTGTGATTATTTATGTCAGAGATGGCATACTATACGAGGAGCATACTCTTTCTGAGGAGTTACCCCTTGGTTTGGAGTCTCTTTGTATTGTTGTGAAAGCAAAGGGTGTTAGGCTTGGCATTTGTGTGGGCTACAGGCCGTCTTATGTGAGGTATACCCACCTTTCAACTTTGTTTCATTCCCTTTTTGTTGACCTGGCAGCTGAAGTAAACTCAGTGATATATCTAGGAGACAACAATATTGATTTGATGAACAATGTGTGTAATGAGACTAAGTACCTAAGCCGCCTCTTAAAAGAAACCAATACTATTCAATTAATAGATAAGCCAACTAGAGTGACAGCAAACTCGGCCACCTTGTTAGACCACATTATAGTGGACAAGGGAATCGAGATCAAGAGGAACGGCATAATAGACACAGCAAGCATTGAAGATCACAGGGGTGTGAAAATTACGGATCATAAGCTTGTTTATTGTGTGATCGCCTGTCAGAGAGACAAAAAGAAAGCCAAGTTTATTACATATAGAGACTTTTCCAGATTTGAACCGGATAGCGTTATTAATCAGATTTCAGAAATTGATTGGAATGGTGCATTATCAATACAAGGGGTTGAAAATGTAGAACGATTCATCACCTCAAATATAAGGAAAATATATGACAAGAACGCACCAATTGTTTGTAAAAGAGTGACAAAGAAAAAAGCGCCTTGGAGAACGATTGAAATAAAAAGGCTGACTAAGACGAAAAACAAATTGAGAAACAAATACTGGAAGACTAGGAATGATGACGATTGGCAACATTATAAAAATGTAAGAAATTCATTAAATAGATTGCTGTGGAGTGAAAAGAAAAAATATTTCTGCGACAAACTTGGAAACAGCAAGAACCCAAGAGAATTCTGGTCTTCCTTAAAGCGGTGTGATGTTTTGGGAAAGAATGATGACATCGATTTGCCACTTGAAATCACACCAAATGAAATAAACCGCTACTTTCAGAAAATGGGCTCTGATGTAAACGCCTCTAGAGAACACATCAATTATTTTACAAACAATAGATTTCATGAATCTGAACACGAATTTAATTTTAGAGCTGTCACTGAAAATGAGATAATAGAGATCATGAAAGAAATCAAATCTGGCGCTGTGGGTAGCGATTCAATTTCCATTGATATGATTAGATCAGTGAGCCCCTTTGCGATCTCAGCTATAACACACCTAGTAAATGAGTCACTGAGAGAAGGGAGATTTCCTGAAAGCTGGAAAAATAGTATAGTGCATCCACTCCCTAAAACTGTGAATCCGAAAAGTGTGGAACAGCTAAGACCAAT
The DNA here is from genome assembly GCA_035578135.1 of Flexamia atlantica. Taxonomy (NCBI): domain Eukaryota; kingdom Metazoa; phylum Arthropoda; class Insecta; order Hemiptera; family Cicadellidae; genus Flexamia; species Flexamia atlantica. Next base: position 53,671,335 of record JAQJVK010000004.1, on the reverse strand, counting down.
ATCAATACTGCCTGCCTTTTCAAAAATATTAGAGAAAGCTGCCATTCGTCAAATGATTCCTTATTTAAATACTGAAAGTATTTTGCCAAAACTACAGTCTGGGTTTAGAAAAAACCACAGTACATGCACAGCCTTAGTGAATATGTTTGATGATTTGTTCAGAGCCAAAGATGAGGGCAAGTACAGTACAGTTGTCATGCTTGACTATTCGCAAGCTTTTGACTCTTTAAATCATGAACTTTTATTAGCAAAGATGCACTTTTACGGGTTTGGCAGAGAAGCAGTAAATTGGTTTAAGTCATACTTAAATCACAGAGCGCAGGTCACCAGAGTGGGTAATGAGACATCTGAGTTGCTCATAAAGGATCGAGGTGTACCTCAAGGCAGTTGTCTTGGGCCTATTTTGTTTAACCTGTATACATCTGATCTCCCAAGATGTTTACAGCATTGCACAGTCCACATGTACGCTGATGATTGTCAGCTTCAGTTATCTTACTGGCCTGAGACGGTTGACTATGCGATTGGCTGCATAAATGACGACCTAGAGAAAATCTCTTGTTGGTCAGTCAAAAATGGCCTTAAGTTGAATGTAAAGAAATGCAGTGCGATCTACTTAGCTCCACACAATCTTGTACAGTCCCTTAATGAGAGAGCCTTGGCCATTATGTTAAATGGTGAGGTACTTTTAATAAGTGACAGTCTAAAAACTCTCGGTGTCACATTGGACAGTGATCTCTCTTTTTCTGACCACATTAGTCAGACTATCCAGCGTGCCGTTGGCAGGTTGAGGGGGCTGTACAGGTTCAGAAATTTGTTACCAGAGGCAGCGAAAGTTCAGCTAGTGCAGTCACTGATTCTATCAGTTTTTCAATACTGCTATCCTGCATACGGTAATAGCATCTCCAAAGAAAATATGGGGAGGATTCAAAAGGTCCAGAACAGTGCCATCAGGTTTGTGTTCTGCCTCAGCCGTTGTGACCACGTGTCACCTTTCAGGGAGGCCCTACATCTACTCCCCATGGATGCCGTATGCAGAGTGCTGACCTGCTGTTTGGTCCACAAAGCTCTTATTGTTGGAGAGCCTCAGTACCTCTGTGACAAACTCTCCCATCGGCAGGATGTCGCTTTGCGTAGCACCCGGCAAGACAAGCTCCTCCACTTTCCGAGGATCAGTCGCGAGGTTGGCAGGAGGGGCTTTGCCTATTTCGGTCCGTCGTTGTACAATGGGCTCCCGGCGAGCCTCAAAGAGCTCGCAGTCGGTACATTTAAAAGAAATATTAAATGTTTATTTCAAAATTAGTTTGACTGCTATGTTTTTTTACTATGTTAGATTTTAATTGTTTGTTGTTACTGTAAATATTGTTTCTTTTTGTATGATTAGAATAAGATTGATTGACGAAAGTTATTTTGAAAAGCAGTTGTTACTGAAAATCGCTGGATAAATAAAGACATTTTTATTTATTTATTATTTATTCAATGATCAATAATATTATTCTAGCAGTTTTCATAATATGAATTACAAATGATCGGTACTTTTCATCATTCAAGTGACTTATAACAAAAAGTAAAATGGGGTTGTTGTTAAAAAAATAAATAGGTTCTTGTAATAGACCTTAAAATGTATGATTTAGAATATGAGCATAAAGAAATCATATCCCCTAAGCCCTAAGAATATGAGCCTAAGAATATGAACTGGCACCCCCAAAGATTACAACCAAAATCCCTTCGCCCTCAGGTGAAGGACATCTACGTGCCCGAGACCGCGGAGACAGACGGCCAGTGCCTGGAGGATGAGGCGCGTCTGGAGCTCAAGTGGCCGGATTTTAATCTAAGATGGTACTTCGAAAAAGTAAGTAAATATTTTAAGTCTACCTAAATTATTTCATTAATTTTTCAAAATTATTGGGCAACACCCACCTTTATGAATTGACTTGTAGATCCTTTGGTCACTCTTCTTATACCTAAACACCCGGATCTCACACGAATTGTCCCGATGTTTCGCGCAAACAAAAAACTTCACACCTATTTGGGGGAATTTTTGTTGCACTTTTGATGTTTTGTGCGTAGCTGCTCCGACCATCTTACTGCGACTCAAGAGCTTACCTGGTCGGAGCGGCTACGCACAAAAATCAAAATCAAAAGTGCAGCAAAAATACCCCGAAGGGGCGAGATGTGTTTTGTTTGCGCGAAACGTCGAGACAATTCATGTGAGATCCGGGTTTAGTGGTGTTTAGGTATAAGAAGAGTGACCAAAGGATCTACATGTCAATTCATAAAGGTGACACCCATGGGCAACACCCAATGATTTTGAAAAATTACTAGATATTCCCCGCCAAAGAAAGTCATGTCAATTCGATCTAGATTATTTCATAAAAGTATCAACTAGGACAGTAGGAATTTTGAGTAAGTAAAGTAGCCCAGTCAGTGTAGGTTGACTACGATTGGGGGCTCTAGTACAATCGAGTATGCTGGAAAAGCAAGACAAATAAGAATAAAGCTATCTTTGCCAAGACCGATGGGAAGATTTTTAGTGCTCTCATTTACATCTGCATCTCATAAAGACTTTATCGCAACATAAAAGCCAATACCTCAGGATCACAGACAATAATTAACACGTTCGCGGCGGCATGGGAGCAATCGCTCCCATGCAGGACCCTAATGCCATCCCGGTGGGAGCGATCGCTCCCAAGCTGCAACGCGTTAAAATAAGATGTATTTTTAAACCAGGATCTGAGCTTGACATCTGAAACTTTAACAGCACTGCTGAATAGTATATTGTATTCTGTGTACTGGACAGTGCTGCTGCTACGATAGGCGTTGCAGTTACAGTAACTTACAGTGAGAGCACCAGGATGGCGGCGAGGAACAGAGAAAATCTTGCCGTCGCGAAAGTGTTAACTTGGAAAAAAAAAATGAAAACAGAAATGCAATAATTACTTTTACTCACTCCCTCTCTATATGACAGAACATACTGCTTTGAACTATCCCAAACCCTGAAATTGCTTTATTCCACAGTTCATAGAAAATGCTCATATCTTCAAATACAGTTGCATGCATTCAAGGCATCGATGTAAATAAATACAACTGGATAGCGCGCTCCCCGTAAGGCTCGTGTAGTGATTTCCGAGCCAACACAGCTGTGCGTTGGGATTGCAGCCGGGCCGAATTGAAGGGGCGTTGGGGAAAAAGCGCGAAACTGTATTGTTAACCGTATTGAAACCGCACGGATTTGGGAGTAGTTTTAGGGGTAAAGCTTGTTATAATAGATGTATTGCCATAACTATTAAGTAATTACAATTAATATTTAATTAGACGGTCAATACAAGTTGGCCGGCAATAGATGCGTTCCCCCCCATCGCCCCTGCAAAATCTTAAACGCAACCACTGCTGGCGGCTTGCGTTGCGGGGCCTGAGTTACCAATCCAGTGTACTTATTTACATCGATGATTCAAGGTAACAAAATAGGATTGTATAACATAAACAAGCTGTAAATTTTGACTTCCACTTGATTTGAGAATGAAATATTTTAGACACCTGGAGGAGAGCGGTGGTTTGTTGACAAAATTGAACTATGGTTTGATGCTGGAAGCCCAAGATTGGAGCACATAAAAAATCCAGGTAAGTTCAGCAGAGTTCCTAAATTTTACATTAAAATTTTTCTAGATCCAAGGCCGTAACCAATGGAGGGGGTTCAGGGGGTCAAAACCCACTCAAAAAATGTTTTAATAGCATTAAAATGAAAGCTTAGAAAGATTTTTTTCACTTCCTGTAATCACGGAGCTCAAACTCCCCATAAGTTTTCCTGGCTACAACTTTGTCTAGATCCAAAGGTTATAAGGTATTGTTTTGTACAAAAATAAATCGCTATGTATTCATACTATGCAACAACCTTCTAAATTAAACCTTTGATGAAAGTGGGAGATAATGTCTAGCCTTTATAAAATTACAAATGTCAGTTGCCTGATCAGTGTTATTGAATCCTTGATATCTTAGCAGTACTTCTATACACAACATATCAACAACACTGTTCAACCTAACGTATTCAAGTGACTATGCTACGACCAAATAATTACAACAGAGATCCTTACAATTTTCGTTGGAAAATTTTTGATCCAGAGGATAAATCCATCGCTTTATTTTCTCCGACAGACAAGAAGATGACGCTGTCGACACCGAAGAGCCACAGCGCGCTGCTGTTCGTGACGCCCGTCGGCCAGGCGTACACGTGTCTGCGGGAGCTGGAGGTGCGGCTGGCCGGCCCCGGCCGCGACGTCCGCGCGACCGTGCTGCTGCGCGAACTGGAGGTGCAGCCGTTCATATTCAAGAACAGCAACTTCGGCCCAGGTCAGTAGTCAGCAGTTTGATTCTTCTCGGTGAATAGATTCCTTTGAATCAATCAATTTCAAAGAATCGATTCTTTGAATCATCTAATACTCTTTGCGGTAAACGTAAAATAATTAATACGACCAATCAGTTTTACGTGAAAAAAATGTGTTGTTTGATTCATATGATACTCTTTGTGGGTAAACGTGAAATAATTAATACAACCAATCGGGTTTTTCTCAATAAAAAGTGGGTTTTTTTTGCAATTTGCCCTCAGGGTGTAATTTTTAATTCTGTGCCTAATTATGTATGCTATTTCCAAACCCAAAATGTATGATTTCAATTTGATAAAAAAATAATAGCGACAAGAATACAAGCTAGAAGAATCAAACCACAGAATTACAAATAGATGAACCCATACTTTAAATTAGAAGAAATTAGTTGTATGGACTGTTTTCCTGATTATAAAAGATACTTTTTTTAATTAATTAATATTTCGCTATCCTAGATGAAACAAAAACCCCTGAAAAAAAACAAAGATACAACCCAGAAACCTCAAGGTCAAAAACAAAAACATTTGTTTTATGTTCTTTTTTGGAAAAGATAATCTGAAATAAAACTGGTGTTTGCACCTTGTTTTAATTTGTGAATAATTAATTAAAGGAATAAAATTCCAGATTTTATGCGTTTGATTCGCGCAAAGAATCAATTCTTTTTCAAAAAGAATCCTGACTCATTTGATTCACTCAATGAGTCATTCAAATTCAACATTGATATGTGCGATGATCTTACTGTTCTCAACGAATATGTAATTAAAGACATTGTCTATTGTCTATTGTAAATTGAACGATTCGTTCGCGAATCGCCCATCACTAGACAGTAGATGACGATAGTGTTTGGACGGGTGACTCTTAAGAACTTAAACCTCGATATCTGGAAATAACTCGAATTATTTTGAATCCCTAAAGAAAAACCTGTCCAAAGTTCCAGCCACAGCATTAGGCGGGTGAGTGAGTGTGCCTTTCACCCATCTGACGTTATAGATACTTATGTTCTTGTTTGTGTTCTCCAAAATCAGTTGATCATTGAAATGTGTGACTACTAATTTTGTCTTCTGTTTAGAATTTTATCTCTTGACATTTCATCTATAGAACTTAACCTTAGTAGTTTGAAACGTATAAAAGTCATATGTAGTCTTCTTTTTGTCTTAGTTTCGTTTTACTTTTTATTTCTTGTTAAGTAGCTCATTCTCGTTCATCCCCTTAATTGAACTCGGTTAATTCATACCCAAGTGAATGTGCTTCCATCTGATGGAAATGTCTTAAACTAACTGGTACTTAAATGTGTAGAGGGAGCGGAGATGTCTCTAGCATCAAGTCTTTTACTCAGCAGGAGTTTCCATTTTTCGCCACCCATAATGCTGTGGACGAAGCTTTAAGTCAAAATAATAACCACGCATAACTGAAATTTTTTATTGCTAAATTTTACCTGTGCAAGTTGAAACTAATCAAAATTGCATTTTTAACCTCGAAGTTCAGTAGATACGTCAAATTGAATTTGTACTTTACCTCTGTAAATCGAAGTCTTCCTTTACATCTAAAAATTTACTCAACGGACCTCTGTTAGTCGAAACCCTGGCGTACAGGTCAACGAGTCATTCCCTCAATGTACCAATGAGTTAGATCCAGTTCAGTATCATTATTCTTAATCATTCTTAATCATTCTTATTAAGACAGGTACCTCATGGAGGACGTTACCCTGAATATTAATTATTTCTGTAACCTGAATTTTCATTTGTCCCCTATATTTCAAATTTAGCTCAAATTACCTCTGCAAACCAAAATTAAGTCCAGTCGACCTACATGTAACTCAAAGATAAAAATCATAGTACATTCCAAGTTAATGAGAGTCAACTGTATTTCCACGCACTTCGGTGTTTTGCTAGCCTTACGAATGGTGTCTTCTCCTTCCCCTCAGGAGGTCACGGGTTCAATTTGTAGCTTGCCCAAGCGAATTTGTTGGGTTTGGACCGCTTTCCAATAAAAGAATTTAAAGTAACTCTTATAAAATTGTACTGGTGTAGAGAGACGAAATACAAATTAGTCCTCTTAACCGACCCCACTTTAGACCATTGATCAGATTACCCACCATGAAGTATTATAAACAACAGATTTCCCTACATCAAGTTTATTTCATTTTATTTTATTCCATTTCTTAACACTTTGGCTTAGCCATACTTTTATGAATTGAGACATTTTTAGCGAATTTCTGCCGTAGGGAAGATGCTGTTACCGTAGGTCTCATGGTAAGACCTAAGCCCGAGACCATCATAATTTTTTGTTTTGAGGTCCCCAGATGCCAAAAACACCATTCGTTTATTGTCAAAAGTGTGTGTATTTGTCTTAAAGCTTGATAACTCATGTAAAAATGGTCTGATCTCAATGAAATTTAGCACAGATATGTAAAGTAGTAATCATTCGGAGGAGTTCGAAAACCAGCCTGATCAAACCATTGGAAAGGGAAACCAGCCTGATCGAACCATTGGAAAGGGGGTAAGGGGGGGGGGGGTAAACCCCTCAAAAATGGGTTTTTGAGATTTTTTATATTGAAAAATAATTATAAAAATCTTGTTTGGACCATTGAATTCAGCTTGAAAAAAATAATTCAGTATATTGAATTGTTGCTCTATGTCCATTGGGAAATAAATAAAACTAGTGACTTGTAGGGGCAAAAGCCCCTAAAAATAAAATTTCAATGCTGAATATTTAATATAAGATATTTAATAATCTAGAGTACTTATTAAACATTTTATGCGTGATGTTAAAGGTATTTTGACCTATTTTACTAGTACATTTCAGACTTTGAAGAAATGTCACAACTTCAGTATGTACAGGGCTGAATCCGTCGACCTCATAACAAACCCAGTTCACTTTGTTTCCAGTTAAAAATATGAAAATGGTTTAGAAAACGTTAACTACAGATTGTAGCACTTATTTTATATCCCCAGGAAAGTCATGAGATTTAACACACAAATGCAAACAAATTGTGACATCATCAAAAGATCGTCATTAAGCTCGTATGTAGCCTGCTTTAGCTGTTCAAAAGTATATATTGGGCGGTTTGAGGGTACTTATTGTAGAAAATTCCGATTGAAGGTACATTTTTACCCAATAGGCAAATAGGTAAGGATGAAATCAGAAAATGGTCTACCATTGACGGCTCCAAGCCCGACGTTAGAGCCTCTGGCTCCACGCCTTACGGAAGTTATAGGTTTGGAGACCACCAGCTTAGTTAATAGTTAATATTGAGGATTTTACCTTATGTCCCACACATTTTTATGGTTTCCTGGGAGTAAATGCTGCTTTTTGTTTGTAGATTCAAGATATAATGTACTTTTATTGGCCAAATTTAAAGTTGGTGTTGCACTCAATTGCTGTTACAGCAGCAAACACTTATAGCTCGGTCAAAAGTATGACCGTTTCCGACCAACATAAAACTGGCAGAAATTTAGGCCTTAAAAGCTAAGTTTTCTCGATACCTATAGTCTGCGCTTATTGATTGTGTTAATATTAGGCCTACAAATCATTTGGCTTTAAATCAGCATCAACTAACTACTACTTATTTAAACCAAACAGACGTATTTAATTCCTAATGTTTTTAAATGTTGGGTATGTTAAAGCCCCTAAATTATAAAATAAGAAAATTAAAAATGAAAAAAACAGTTATTTCTTATAGTATGCCTAGGTTCAACCTACAATTAAAATTAAATTTTAAAAAAATCAAATTATATACCAACATCTATCATGTGGTTTTAAACCAAGTATGTTTAAGCAACACATGTTTTAATGTAAACAAAACAGACGTTTGTAGATTCTAATGCTTTTTAAATGGCAGATATTTTATGTTGTATCTAATTTTCTGATGAGTTTCAAGCAATTTTAGTATTTTTCCCGCCGTCACAGAATCGAGACCTTTAATTTGAGCCCTCTCCCATCTTTCTACGACTTGCCAGATTCCCACAATTTTGAAGCAAAGAATCGCCTTACGAAATTAAATATATGATTCTATATCTCGCTTATTTCTCAACATATCTGAATGAAACTTGGTATCATCAGATGACCAAGTTGGTATCAGATGGTCACCAACCATCAGTTATCATGGTTTTTTAGGATGACTTGGTATCATCTTGACTTCATCTAGATTATTTCCATTGTATTATTGCAAAAAATATCAAAATTACACTTCTATGGCAGCAAACCTGCATACTCATTTCCCATTTTATTCTTATGGAGAAAATTGTATGCTCATTTTAGGATATAAGTCGATGGGGAACATAAGTTGCTGTAACAAGGGGATTGATGGTGGGTTTTGTCTGCAGAGTACCGTTGCCCGGCGCCGGGCCAGGCGGCGTACCGCAGCGAGACGGCGCCACTTATCGTCGGCAGCATCCTCGCCGGCGCCTGCCTCGCCACCATCACCGGCTATGGCGTCTTCCGCTACTTCAAGATCAAGAAGGTCCAGTACGACACCATGGAGTAAGCCGCCATCACATCCTCTCTCGTCGATTTCATTTTTATAGTAATAGTCTAACATTTTTGCCTTTCGCGATCATGAACGTTTTTTTCTATTGTTTTCGACTCAAATGTGAGTTGAGGGGTGTTAAATTCGTTTGAGGTTAAAATGTTACCAGCTACGCAGCTGAGGGGTTGAAGTAGCGTCTTCCGCTACTTCAAGATCAAGAAAGCCCATGATAAGCCGAGATTTGTCTCCACGTCATATCGCATCCTCCTCGTTGATAATTATTTTATAGGAGTAGTCTAATAGATTTGAGATTAGGAATATTTATTTTTTATTATTTTTCAATCAAATGTCAGTTAAGGGATTTTGAATTCATGTGAGGTTAGAACTTTTATGGTTGCACACATTGATTTGGATGATAAAAAATATAAATTTGGTCTGAGGTGGAGGATGACAGCAAAGGGCATCTAGAGAAAATTAGAGCAGTACGTAGGGAAAACATTATTTTGGACAAAACAAATCGATATCCATTGCCTCATGACAGTAGACTCTTAGATAGTCCGACATTTAATGGACTTTGGAGGTTCAAAATATTGAAATGTTGAACTATTGTATATGGGATTTTACAGTAATATTATCTTTAAAAATAAAAGGTTGTGAACTTCCAAATCTATTTAATATCACCATACTAAACCATTGCACCGCTAATTTATCAATTTTTATTGTTATAGACCTCAATAAATCATTGGACAAAATTTCTGGTAGTCTTTGAATATTTGTTGAGTGTCAGAACATGTCGAACTACATAGTGTGAGTATGAGTGTCAAAGTATCGAGGACCGAACTATCCAGAGTCTACTGTAAATTCTATAGCAATAGTCTAAAATTTTTAAATCAGGAATAGTTTGTTTTCATTTTTTTACACATTCACATGTGAGTTAAGGGAAGTTATTCACATGAGCTTGAAATTTTAGGATTGTACAGTAGAACTCGGATGATAAGAATTGAGAAGAGGTAGATTTTGAGGGTAACAAAATTTGGTTTTAGATAAACAGAATAGGGTGTCAAGCAAAAATTAGAGCAGTACATTAGAAAAAATAATATGAACATAAACAAATCAATATCTAATTTTTGCTTTTGCTTTTTATGTACTTTGAACATAAACAATCAATATAATTAATAATATCATATTTTGTCATTTTTAGATTTTTACCTATAGCAGAGAAAACTATATTGAATATCAAATTCTGCCTAAAGTATTCATGTAACTAAAGAAAATATATAACCCTTATCATTCGATTTATTTATGTACTTAGGGTTTTTCCAATCAATTCATCACTTACTTCATTCAAGTTTTTCAATTCATCCTCCAAGCATAAAATTATCTTGATATCTCTAAAATATTTTAAAATTGTAACTTAAAAATGCTTTTATTGTAATATTTGTTGCTTTGGTTTATTAAAAGACTATTATTTTTTCAACTGATGATTTATATACAATGATATAATTGATGAAATAATTTTAAACATTTTCAGTCACTTGACAAAAATATATGTGGAGGGAAAATATTATAGGTACTACACTACTTGATTTTCCTTGTTTTCAGAGATTAAATTGTTCTGCAATCATTAAAAATATAAAAATTAGGAAAACTTTGTTTTAGACAAACATTTGAAGGGTTGAATAGCTTGTAACAAGTGTATTTTACTTTATGATGTTAGCTAAGTATACATATATGATTAATTTGTTTATTTTATAATGTCGTTCTAAACTTTCAAAAGTGAAAGTTGAAAATCAAGAATTGTTGTTTTGAAGTGACACATCATGTTTATATTAGTTTTAAGGATTGAGGACTTAAGCAAAGTTTAACGTCATTAATGATATGTTATTAATCAATACTCCAACAGTCTCATTAGATCTTCTGAAATCAAAATGGTCAGTAATTTTGTATAATTTGACTTGAGTTACTCAATACAACATTAAAAATGTCCAGTCTAGCAGATTTTTGTTGTTTATATAAGTAGTTAAAAATTACAGATTTTTATGTTTTTTTTGTATGAAATTAAAATGTTACAAATAGCTAAATGTATTTAATTTTTCCTCCTATTTTTAATAGGCAACAATATTTGAATTTGCTTGAGTCCTTTAAAACAAAATGTATATAATTTAGATATAATTGTTATTGTTGTCTAAGCACTAAGTATTATATTGTTTACTGTTTTTCCTAGCTACTCACTCATATTATGTAATTATAACTTAGAACTTTGATCTCAAAATAATACTCATTGGAGTCATGATTGAGGCCTCTTCACACTTCTTCAATAGGCCTACGAGTAATATTATGCCTTCTCTTGTAAGGCACAGAAATGTTATTATTTTATCTATTTTAACAAACAGTTTTTGTTTACAATAGAGCTTAGGAAATAAAAGTGAATGTGTTTGCTTAGATTTGACCTCTGAACTGAAAATGTAGCTCAGGTCAATAAAGGTATAATATGCTTTTTCAAAACCCTGTTGAAAACAAATAGTTGATAAGTTATCAAAGGCCTACTAATTTATTTTCTACTGAAAATGAAAATTAGCTTGAGAAAATTAAACAATCGCCAAAGGAACTTTGTGGAAATAAGCAATAAAACATTTCCAATTATTAAATTTGGCTTCTTAATAGGATTTATAATTTAGTTATTGATTAAAATTGATTAGTTATAATTCAAAATGTTATTTTTTAGTAGTAGCTTCTTACAAGTAACAAAACGTATAGAGATGTTTGAAGAGGACTAAATTGGTTCAATTAATTTTACTGTTGATTTTAGGTCGATAATCATCCAACTATTTCTTCACTGTTATCATTGAAAAGTTTGTTTAAATTAATAAATAATCTTGTTCCTTTGATCTATAAAAGTCTATTGAATGTCATGTATTTGCACTGTTACAGTCTATGTTAAACATAAATTTTGAAACATGTTAAATTTGAATTGTTACATTTTATTTTTACTATTTCTGTAATATTCATAGTTTGCTTAGACCTATCCATATGGTTGAATTGGAACTCTTATATTCTTCAATAAATCAAATAACTTTGGTAATTGATTAGTAACTGTAACAGACTAAAAATAAAAATAATCTAAAATGTACCTACACTTTTACTCTGAATAACTCAGATTGAATACAAAAAACTAAAGAGTCAACTAAATTTTAATTAGGTATTTGTGGTAGCATAAATTGTCAAGCTTAACCAAATGTTTAGTAACATATCAATTAATTGTTATTATATATTTATATAGTTATCATCAGGTGTAATGATTAGGTAACGATTTTACTGCAATCAAGTATATTTAAATTTTTTTCAAAACATACAATTAAATCACAGTATAGACCAAAGAAATCTATTACCTTTAAACCACTAGCAATATGGACCAAAGAAGTCTGTCAGTTTTTTTCTAAAAGATCTAAATCTGATATTCAGTTGATCTAATATTTTTTCTCACTACAGTCGACTCTCACTAACACGAACCTTGATATAACGAAATCCTCGATATCACGAATTATTTTTAATCCCCTTGGAAAAACCTGTCTAACATGAAGAAATTACTATACATAACATGAACTAATTTTCCTAGTATATTTTACCTCTACAACTCAAAGGGACACAAAAATTACCTCAATAACACGAAGTTCAGTAGATAAGACAAATTCTATTCACATTTTACCTCCATAACTCGAAGTTTACCTCCATACCACGAAGTTTTCAGAATGTACCTCTGTAATACGAAGCGTTCTGAACTGTTTACTCTATTTTATTTCACATGTTTTTATTTTGTATACCCTACTGTAAGTATTATTTATTAATACAGTAATATTGAAAGTTATAAGTTTATTTTTATAGCTGTAGGGGATACCGTAAAGTTTCTTTATATTATTGTTTTAATAAAAATTATGATCGAGTAGTAATTGTTTTTACATGTTTAAGCAGAGGAAGATAATCAGAATTAATATGATCTTATGTGTTTTTGAGTTTTACAGGTTATTATATTATAAATACTGTATTTTTCATTGATATATAACAGTTACTGTAAATAAGTTAAAAGCTTGGATTTGTCGAAGATGTAGGGTATAAACTACATTTTCTTTACCTCTATATCACGAATTTTCATTTAGTTTACCTCTATAACCCGAACAATGCCTACGACGAACTATACATAACACGAAGATAAATCGTAGTCCCTTGGACTTTCGAGTTAGCGAGAGTCGACTGTATATCATCTTTGTAGCCACTGTATGAGAAGTAAAAAATGTATCTGGATGTCATGAAAATTTATGTTGATATGAAATAAAAAGCAATAAAGAACAAGAGAATAACAAAATAGTTAAAGATGTTAAAGTATCAATTATATTACATTAGACCTACCTAATTGCAAAGTTTTTCAAAATAAATTTATGTATTCCTCAATAAGATGAATCTTAATTTGATTGAAAACTCCTTTTCGAAGGTTGAAAAAAAATCATAGCTAGTTAATATTGTAAAAAAGAAGAGAATTTTGACGTAAAAATTGTAAAAACCATTAAGATCAACCTGTTACAATTCATGATTAAACAAATCTCAATTATTGTTTTCTTCAGTCAACTCCAAAAGTAAAAGTTTGTACTTAAATGTTGTGTTGAAGTTACAATTAGTGAAATGTATGTTTTTATTAGACACTAGTTTTGGGAGAAAAGTGTATATACAAAGCCTTAGTGACTAGAAGAATTAATGTAAGCATTTCACCGTAGCTGCTGTACCTAGTCAATTCTTAGCTTTATCAGGTGTGCTATAAAAAGTGGTTGTTATGTGATTTGTATTATTGAATTGTCTTCCATGTTATTTAATTTTTTATGTCAACTAAGTTTATGAAATTATAAAAGTGCTGATATATTAAATAACTGATTAGTGTTACTGAAAGATTTCTCAGTTTTCCCTCTCCTATAAGGCCTTTTATTGAGGAGTATAATGGCAGTTTTTTCTGGATGGAGGCTGATCTGGAAACATTAAAATTTATATTGTTTGTTATTGACAGGGTAGCAAAGTGATTAAATGCTCATATAGAAATTGAAAGGGTGCAATAATTTGAATCTTGAGAGGATCCCTGAAAAATGTTATGATGGTTTAGGGCTAGCTGGCTTAGTTATAGGAAATTACTCATGTATTTCCTGGAAAACTTTGTTTATTCTATTCAGCTGCTTTTTTTGAAATTTCTATTCCCATGTTAAATCCTATGGACAAGTACAAAACTTTAAGGGTGTCCATGGCCGTTCTCTCTAGTCTTCATAAATTTTATTTCCTGCAAAACTAAAGCCAAGCACTTTCCAACAACACCTAAATTATTAAAATCAGCTCAGTAGTTTAAGAGTAATGACTTCTTCTGTACTTTATTACCTCTACATAAATTCAAACTACATAATCAGTTTATTTATACAGAGGGTCCTCTAGCTTCCCAGTGATGGAACCCTGAAAAAAATTTCATCAAAGACAACAGACCCATCATTTTCTGAATCAAGAGAGAGAAATTAAATTTTTTTGTTTACAAATAATATACTGTTTTATTGATTTAGATGTTACATATTTCAAATAAAAATAAAGGAGAAACTGAAATATTAAGTTATACCAAGAGTGAATTCATTAAAATTTTTCTCAAAGACAATATATATATTGAATTCACATTAAAAACCAAAATCAAAGTTATCAAAATAGATAACCTAAATTTCATTTGGAGGATCGTATGGTTTTATTTTATGAGAAAATAAAATAGCTCTTCTCGGTCTTCGATAATATAAAAAAAAAATTACCTTAACCGAATCAAATTCCTTATCAAGAATGTCTTAAGACTCAGAGAGACATTTATTTTTAAATATTACCATCTGCCACCGATTAATTATCTGCAGGGTGCAAATTGGCTTACTGGTCAAAACTTCGTATCACATTTTGATGTACTTATACAGTAGAACCCTTCATATCCGGCCTCGGATTTACCGGTCCTCGGTTTATCCGGCCGCTTCCTGGAAGTAAATACTAAAATATATTTTCTACACGGCTTACGTGTAGACGCACGCGATTACTCGTTGCGATTTGAATGCTCTCACGGTACATCTGTTTACATTGTATTTTTATGAAAATAACTTAGTTAGTTGAGATAGTAACCTGTGAATTGAAAATTATTGACTTTTAAGGCGTAATAATCTTTAAAACCGACTTATTGTAAGTAATTTTTTACATTCATCTTCAATTAACATCAATATCAGTTTTCTTTATTCATAATGTACCACAATTATAATGAAGCCTGCAGCAAATATTTTTGTGAACTATTATTCCGTAATTTAATTTTGTTTTACAGTAAATAATTTTCTATTGGTTTACAAAGTGTGTGTAGGCTACTTAATAACCCTAAATACGAGTATTTTATACTACTTAAGACTTTATTTATCAGTTACATAAGATTAAATTGGTACAAATGGCCGTAATTATAGTAGGTTGGTTTATCTGGCCAAATCGTTATCCGGCCAAGGCTCGGTCCCGAGGTGGCCGGATATGAGGGGTTCTACTGTAGTGACCCTTAAGAATAAAGGTGCTTAAAAAGTCATGCAATAAAAAGTGTCAAAGATCACTTTTTATACCCATTAAATGTATGATTGCTGATGATATCTGTTGACAACTCTCAGCAACAGACAGTACCCAATAGACAGACAGTATTCTCACTGGAGTGTTTTGATTTATAAGAAAGTACAAAGACGTTTTACCACTTGGATTCACTGACGAAAAATCACAATGTAAGTACATCTGAATCTACTGCATGTAAGCTTATGGGCTACTTATTAGAAAGCCATGGTAAATCCACCATACCTACTATAATTAATTAAGGACAAAAAAGTAATTGCTATGACCGGAGTTATCATCATTATTTTTGTGGAATGGCTTAAAAAAGGAATGGGGTAAGTAATAATGACATAAAATAGAACTGGTAGAAAAGTTGACATTAACAAATATACTTAATAAAAAGCGAGCAAAAGACAAAACTTGACATTAACAGATATATACTTGATAAAAAACGAGGAAAAGACATTCTTGACAGATGAAGTACTATTATCACATGTGATGGTCTAACTATGGATAATTTAATCAGTAAGAATTGTCTAAAACCGACAACCAACCCATCGCAATTGACAAACGTTCTCGACATCAGTTGATTCTATTTCTCCCTGGGGCAAAAAAGAGCTTCTTTAGACCCGCAATATGTAATGAAAACAGCCGTTTTCACAGCGTTATAACTAAAAATGTATTCTATCCCCACACAGAATTTTTCATCCACCTATACAGATAAATAACACAACAAAAAAATATGTATTTTATTGACAAGAAACCATTGTAAGCACAAGTTGATTTTTAAAAACTAATAAACAGAATAAATCATCTTCTAAAACTCATGATTATGTTGTATTGTCAAAACACAGTTTATGTTATTTTTAAGGCGCAATAACACTACAAAATTTGTGTCGCAATACTGTACCGAAAGTTGTCTTATGCAATATAAAACGTGGCACTGTATTCAGCATTTCCGCAACTAATGAGAATAAAACCTCTTCTTAGACTTGCGGCAAGCTCTGCTGGAACTTTTACTGTCATATTACGAGTACGTTTGACATAGATTTTAATGAGACCTTGTTTCGATTTAATATTTATTGCAAAAGACCTTGCAGCATAAACTTTAATATTGTTAGTGTGTCTTTACTTTACACATGTGATCATTTTATTGATTGCCTACACAACACAGATTTTTAACGCCAATTCCAAATACAGCTCACTCACTCACCCGCCAGTACTATAGTAATTTAGACTGTCCAGAACTGTAGTAATTTAGTAAAATGAAATAATGTCCTTTGGATGACAATTTTAAATCGATTTGAATCCTAGAATGATGATTAAAGATTTTTAATCTGTTCTTTAAAATAAAGGGTGTTTTTTTAACGCAACCCAAAACTTTATTTTCTTAGTAAGTGTTATTTCCCCTCAGGTTCCCCAGATTTTATCCCACTTTATTAATTTCTTTGGGGATACATAAAAAGTAAGGCCTACGAAAACAATTCACAGGATATTCAGCACCTCAAAACAAACATAATAATTTAATGCAAGAAATTCAAAGAGTTACCTTGCAACTCGTGTTCGGGAAATTGATAGAAAGAGTACAACTTAACGCAAATGCCAATGGCGGATTGTTTGAACACATAATGAAAACTAAATGTGATCAAACTTAAATAATAGGTTGTAAAATGTAAAGATAAAAAAACAATGCTCATTACATATTTATATGTGCATTAATTATTATTTAATTTGTTGGACTTTTCCTTTCGCTTCTAGTGTTTAAACTTACACTACGTTTCGAGAGGTATTGAAACTCCTCTCGTTTTCAAGTGACCCTACTTAAAGTTACATTAACCAACTTATTTTTATTTAACCTACTTTTTTGAGTTTTTTTTACATACAATTTACATTCATCCAACATTCAACAGAAATCTCACTCACACAAAAAAACATACAAAACACATTAAACATACTTAATACAGAAAGAAAATTAAAACAAAAACATATTAAACATGATACAGAACACAGATAGAAAATACCCCCGTTGCAGCAGACCTGCACGCTCAGCGAATTTCAAATGCAAAACACCATAGTTCAATCCATCATAGCAAGATTTGACATGTTTTGGTAAGCTCCATAAGAATAACATGGGGAATGAGTATGTAGGTTTGCTGCTACAGGTATATTAAAACTGGGTGGTTTCAATTCAATATTTAGTAGATCTGAACTAGAAGAAGCTATTTACCAAGTTTTATCAAGATATGTTGAGAAATAACTGAGATATAGAATTTTACTTATTTCTCATAAGGTTAACATTGGGACAACGTACTGTGTTTAACACTTTCAATATCTCGGTAACCAATGGACATAGAGCAGTGATTTAAAATACTGAATTGTTTGTTTTTTGAGCTGAATTCAATGGTGCCAACAAAAATTCGATAAAATTTATTTTTCTATGTAAAAAAACTCAAAAACCCATTTTTGGGGGGTTTATCCCCCTTTACCCTCCCTCCGGTGGTCCGATCGGGCTTAGTTCACGGCTGGTTCAGTAGTCCGGCTGGTTCACGAACTCGTCCGAATAATTACTACTTTACACGTCTGTGCCAAATTTCATTCCAATCAGACCTTTTTGGCGAGCGCTATCGTGCTCACAGACACATAGTTTTATATATATACTTCGAAATAATTAAAACATTTTTACTTAGCAATATTTCGGTTTTACCTTTTTTCCAAAATATATATAAATTTGAACGAATTATTTTTTTTTTTTTTTGCTTCTGGGGGCCCCAAAACGAAAAGTTATAGTGGTCCCGGGGTTAGGTCTTACCATGAGACCTACGGTAATAGCTTCTTCCCTATAGGGGAAATTCGCTAATTAAAACAAAAACATATACCTTACTGCCGGCAATGCCTCCAATACAAGCTGGAAGCGGCACGACACGCAAACACGTCCACACACACTCACTTACGCAACTCTAATGAACAGCTCAATGTGCATTAAGCCTAGTTTACACTAGCATCTAAAAGTGTCGTCACTTGGACACTCTAATTAACATTGTTGTTATGCCGATAAAGGTTTGCCAAAAACAGCTGTGTTAACACTTCAATTGTTACAACACCTTATTTATCATTAGAGGGATGCAGTCTTGAGTGTCGACACAAATATTTGTTTTTACAAATATTTGTGTCGCCACTTAAAACTGCATCCCTCCAATGATAAATAAGGCGTTGTAACAATTGAAGTGTTAAAACAGCTGTTTTTGGCAATCCTGTATCGGCATATCAACAATGTTAATTAGTGTGTCCAAGTAATGACACTTTTAGATGCTAGTGTAAACTTAGCTTTATTCAATCTTAAAAATGGGTTGCGTTAAAAAAAAACACCCTGTATCTCATACATGCTGGACTACTCTCAATACTTTTTGCATATTTTCTTAAATTGATGTACTAGAACACGATTAAACAAATTTAATATCTAGAAATCTTTGAAAATACATTTTTATATTAAATCAATCAAATGGTTCGACTCCCATTACTAAGTTATTTTATTTTGGGTTAGTAATGCAAAGAACGAAATTACTCCCCCTCATATTGCCAACCTAGCAAAATCATAGTACCGCAGAATTAATTGCACGTTACCTCCTTGATTGTACTGGATAACCTGACCTAAACTCCCTCAATTTTCACCAACTGAGCTTGTCTTCCGTTTCCGCTCCAAGCCAATGCCTCTTATCAGCTGGTAGGGCCTGCATTCGTTGAGCTGCAACTTATGTGCATCTCTGCGTAGGAATTTGAAGGCTCTTGATTTTTTTATTATTAATTGTTAGTGCTACTCTTATGGGTTTACTTTGTCTCCAAGCTGTCATATTGTAGTATATTGTTTTTTCATACTGTAGTATATTGCTTAAAATTGTAATTAATATATTACTAGTGGATCCGAGCGCACGGAATCGTGCGCTACTCTAGCAGAGCGATAATTCAAATGGCGACAAATTTAAAACACAATCATGCTAACACGATCCGTCTTGAGGGTTATGTTTACACAAATTAAAAATAACAGCAATTAAATTATCCAGCTGATCAAAATGTAAACAATTATGTTCTTCATAAGGATAACATGGGAACTTTAAAAGCCAATGGGGCAGAGCCCAAGGGACTTTTTCAAAAATGTAAGGCCAGTTTGCAAATCTACGCGACACGCTCTTTCCAATGAGCCGTCAATGATCAAAATCGGTTAAGAAATGACAGAGGAGTTCATAAGACAAATTTCGTGTTGGCGTATTAATTATATAGATTGTTTTTAATAATCTGTCATAATATTTACTTTTGTAGTTCAAATTCTTTGTGAATCAGACTGATTATCTACCGCCAAGTAACTTCTGAACCTACTTTGAATAAATCAATAATATTGCTATAACTTGTTTTCAACAATTATTGTCGTCCTATCAAATTATATATTCATTGAATTATCAGTGCGTCAGAATTACTTTACATGATATATTTTTTGTATCAACAATTATATTAAAAACTAATAGGTTTCACCATTGACTTTAAATCGTGATTTAAAGTCAAAAAAAGGTTCCATGTTCACCTTTCAGTACAGACCTTATTGAAGATTGCTGTTCTATTACCATTGCCTTTTTTCTCATAATCAATGCTATGATCTTTGCTGGGCATATTTGTATACTATCCTATCCTATACTCTTATACGAGCAATGTTATCATCCGTTCTTGTATGCTTGCTTGCTTGCACAACTATCTCAAAAACGGCTCCGAGGATTTCCTTCAAAGCCTGTAAATAAGTAATTTATGACTCAAAAATGTCTTTTATGCAGATTTCTTGGCCAGAGAAAATCTAAGAACGTAATAAATCGAATTTTAAAGTTGTAAAACTTTAACACTGGCCTTATAGGTTGCCGTGATAGCAACGAAAATAAACAAGGAAAGAGTAAACAAATGAAGTAATCATAACAGCTGTTTGGAATCTACAGCCATCAAGGGAAAATACAGCAAGTGGGATGAGGAGTCCATGGAGCAATAAAAAAGGTTTCTATTTATCAATTTTATGACATTGAAATATGTTATAGTAACTGGATGAACTGGTAAACATGAAATAACACCGAACAAGGCTCGGTCCACCAGGTACTATAATATAATATTAATAACATTATATTGTTATACAATCATCAGCTGATTATAACATAATTTGGATACACTTTAAATTGCCATTTGAAATGCGTGGCTTATGACAAATCCATACTGAAAGGTGAACGTGGAACGTGGAACTGAGTTTAAATTAAAATTACAAATTAAGTTCAAATTATTTTATTTAACTTGTACACAATTTATGTGTTGGTTAAAAAGATCATCAAATTTTTGGTTAATTTATTTATAAAACATTGAAACTTGATAATTCCAACCTCGTATTTTTTAACACAAGATAAATATCTGCAGTTTAAATCTTGGAAAAATAAATATCATACTTATTAGCATGACTTGCCATTTCACAGTTTACATACAAACGTTTTTCTGTACACTTGGACTGGAAGAAAATTATTCAAAATCCTGGCCAATCCAAAATTTACCTGTTGAATAATTAGAATACAAATTTTAATTATTTTGATTGGATAAACTAATTCGAGGTCACTGCAGCTGCCACAAATTTCAAACCCAGTTCTTCCAGATTTCCTTGATCTCAACTTAATCATTCATTGAAGTAGGAGAGACTTTACACGACAACGCGAACGGAGGGTGGGAAGCAGGTAGTTGGAGGGGTGGTGGAGGGGAGGGGGAGGGGGAGGGTTGTCGAGAGGGAGTGTCAAGTTACTCACTCAATCGCTTATGAAATGGCGCAAACCCGTGTAAGCGGGATTAGCGCCCTCGACATTATTGAATCACGACCCTAACCTCAGCTCCGGCTGTCGCTGTCATGTCCTGGTGTTGATTGTTTGATATTCGTGTCTGCTGTGGTGGCTAACCTGGGCGCATCTCACGCTGCAACACCAACCAACAGCCTAAAACAAAAATATATAAAAATACCCCCGTTGCAGCAGACCTGCATACTCAGCGAATTTCACGTGCAAAACAACATATATCAATCAAACATAGCAAGATTTGACATGTTTTGGTAAGCTCCATAAGAATAACATGGGGAATGAGTATGCAGGTTTGCTGCTACAGGTTTATTAAAACTGGGTGGTTTTAATTCAATATTTAGTAGATCTGAACTAGAAGAAGCTATTTACCAAGTTTTAACAAGATATGTTGAGAAATAACCGAGATATAGAATTTTACTTATTCCCCATAAGGTTAGCATTGGGACAACGTACTGTGTTTACCACTTTCAATATCTCGGTAACCAATGGACATAGAGCAGTGATTCAAGATACTAAATTATTTGTTTTTTTGAGCTGAATTCAATGGTGCCCACAAAAATTCGATAAATTTTATTTTTCTATGTAAAAAACTCAAAAAACCCATTTTTGGGGGGGTTTATCCCCCTTTACCCCCCCTTCCGGTGGTCCGATCGGGATGGTTCAGGAACTCGTCCAATTGATTACCACTTTACATGTCCGTACCAAATTTCATAAAGATCGGACCATTTTTGCGGCCGCTATCGTGCTAACAGACATATATATATATATATATATATATATATATATATATATAAATTCAAACGAATAGTGTTTTTTGCTTCTGGGGGCCCCAAAACGAAAAGTTATAGTGGTCCCGAGCTTAGGTATTACCATGAGACCTACGGTAATAGCTTCTTCCCTATAGGGGAAATTCGCTAAAACAAATAAATAAAGTTTGTATAAGATACCGATAGGCAGTTGACACGTTTTCATTTCTGGAAGAAATTTTAATGAACGATTTGAGTAAGAATTGATACAGTATTTATCGAAATACGATTAATTACAAACTATGCTACATTTACGAACCAACTTGCAAGGCTGTCAATACCTTAATTTAGTTTGGCTTTTATAGAACAGGCATATTCCTTGCACTATTAAATTCAGTTCTCAGTGTGATAAAAACATAGTATATATTCAAGCGGGAAATATTTGGTTTACTCATTTGTCCAATAAGACATGTGTCAAAATTTGTTATTCCGTAACCAACATGACAACTCGTATAACTAAAAATAAATACATGATGAGTTTTATAGTTTCAAATCAGTTTTTCTACATGCAATTATTGATAACTATAGAAATTATAAAGGCATTATGCACATCTACAGAAAAACTTTTCTAACGGTGAACTTAGATTTTTTTCTACGTTGCACACTGGCTGAGAAAAAAGGATCACAAAAATCATGCTTGCTTATTAATGTATAGATTCATAACCTGTAGGCAAGATTTAAATTGTTATAAAAAAATTCACCACGTGAAAACCTGTTCTCTAAGGTTTTCAGTTTATTTTTTCACCACGTGAATTATCAAGGTAATCGTTTTTACCAGTTAATTTTGTTCCCTCCCTTTACCTGATATGTAACCAGGTTTTGCAGTTTATTTATTTTTTCTATCGTCGCTCTCAGTACGAAGGGAAAGCATACAACTGGAACGATGTTCAGCGATCTTTTAAACTCAACATATGAACGTTTTCAACCTAGATAAACTTTAGTGTTTTGTTCAATTTTAAAAAGAAGGAAGCACTAGCTTTTCTTTGAATATCTACCTTTTTGGATCGACTATTACATTGAGTTAACTACCTTTGGACAAGTATAGGCCTACGCGAACGCACGATCGAATTTTACGGCATTTTTCAGAAAGACAATACCATCTTTCGATACAATCGGTAAAACTTAGTTTGTTTTGCTTGAATCAAAGAGTTTTTTATTATTAGGCCTGACATTACTGACTTTATTATAACACTGCTATCCTGTGAAGAATAACGTGTGGGCTGATGATTTATTTAAATATTTATGTAGGGTAAATAGGTTAAATTAAAATAATATGTGATTTCGGGTAAGTAAAAGGTCACCTAAGATTTTTCTGAAGGAGGCAGTTATTATTTTTGATAGATGACTATAATTTAAACTATTATCTTCTAATCATGAGAAAACTCTACAAAAATCTCGATGATCGTGAAAATTGTTTCCTAACTCGATTCGATTTCAACAATCACTTCTCGCAATGGTACACACCTACTTTTAGATTATTGAAATCAGCTGAGTATGCAGCTCTGCTACAACAGGAACATTTTTATCTGTATCAATTTATTTTTATTTAATTTTTAAATATGTTGCCAACGATATTAACAAACAACCAATCATCATTAAGAGTTGTTACACATAATTTGTGTTCCCTTTCGTGTATACTTTTTGTTTCATACTCTCGCGATGCAAGAATTAGCCTATATTAGATCAATATAACACTTCTCATTCACCAACCCTGCGCGATGATCCGGTGTCCTGTTTTACACCCGCTCGCTCCTTGACATGTCAAGTAGGGCGCCCCGGTCGTCACCGGTAGCGGGGTGAGTTAATTTTCCAGCGACTGAACATATGTTATTTTTGTGCACGGGGCCGCGGGGGAGCCCCCCCCCCCCCCCCCGAGTGTCGGGTTACCTTTGTCGCGTAAGAGGCTTACGGCGTTGACGCGTTGCACAATAGTTGTGATAACATCAACAGAGCGCGCCTCTGTCGCGCGAAATGTGCGATTTCAGACCTCAGACACGATCGTTTGACGCTTTCAGATTTACAGGGGGTTCTACAGAGGGAACATGTTTACTTAGAGGTGTGTCATTCATTGAGGCGCTGAGGAGAGGGTGATCCCACTTGAGGGCCGAGGAGGGCAGCTAGTATCTAGACTGATTCTAATTACCTTGATGCATATTTTATACAACCTAAATTAATATTTCAAGCTTGAATTGTCCTCGTTACTCCTACCTGCGGAACACGTAAATTACCAACAACTCAAGTTAACTCAAGAGAAATTGATTTATACTGGACGACGAGTAAGTTTTTTATCAGAATTTCGAGTTTCACGAAAGCAACGAAAGCGGTAATCTTCTATACACAGCACTTGGCGAACTTTTATAATACACTTCATTTTTAAAGATTCGTAATCAAATTAATCACTCTTGATCTGCTCCAAAAATCATACACTTATCAACTTTTAATGCCACTTGCATATAGCACTTTTCTAGAAAAAAGAAATCCCAATGAATAGTCCTCTTATAGCGTAAGCACCCCAAAGTAAGGGCTTTTTCGACAATCCCATAGGGCGGGCCCTACAGAGGGTCAAAACTGTTATGTTTGTGTTTATGGAGAAGATTTGGGTTTTAATGTATACCAGCTATTCGGTCTCCCATATTACAATATATTTATAGTAGAGAGCACGGAATAGGGCGGGCGGCAAAAACTGTAAACGCGTCTGCTAAACCTCAGCTGAAATGACTAAATTAAATGTTTTCTTTGATATGTCAAGAACCCTCTTTCACTGCAAGTGCAATTTTCACTATCAACGTAACTTCATTAATTTTTTTAAAGATTAATGACATTTTCTCAATATTTTCTGCCGAAGCCATTGCTATGCTATCCTTCATTCATTATTTTACATTGAAACCTCGAATAAGAGATTATTTGTCATATTTTCAGATTCCAAATGTTTTTAATGAGCAATAACGTTGGTCTTAAAACATTTCCTATTATTCTTCAAATTAGGAAAAAATATTATGATTTGTCTTTGAAAGGATTCTCAATGAATTTGCATGGGTCCCATCGCATATTGGGATACATGGAAACGAAGTGGTCGATAGGGCAGCGAAACAGCTTCTGTCGAAAATCTGACACATACCCCTTCATTTTTCGACATGAAAAACCTTTTTACATCAACTGCTTACAAAAATTGGCAAATTAACTGGGACTTAACTTCAAAATTTAATGGAAATCGACTTTACCAACTGAAAACAATCTGTTTCTACCCCGCCATGGTTTAGTTCCCCCTTAAAAAAATAGAAAATTTATAACCACAATTTGCAGAATGCGAATCGGCCATACGTATAGGAAACCTCCATCTTTCCAAAATTCATGTCCTTCAACATTCTCTGTGTGATTGTAATAACGATTCAGCCAGTCTAGATCTTTTAGTTTTTGCGTGTCCTCTGAATGACGGAGAATCAAAAAATACTTTATTCAAGGAGCTTACCAAATTAAAAGTGAAATTTTCAGTGAACTTATTAACATTATTGGAAGATATGGATGAAAATGTTTTAGACTTGATTTTTTACTTTATAATTAATAACAACATTTCGATTTAACCAATGTGAATTTGTCACTTAAAATTAATTGTTACCATTATTATAAAAATTCTTGTGGGCCTTTCTTGGGTAAATCCTAGGCCGTAATAAAGAGTATAAAAGAAAATGTTGGAATGACAAAATTGTGTTTACGTTTTCAGGGTCTTTTACGTGTAAATTTGTGTTTACGTAACAAATGAGCATATCCTATACTCTTATACGAGCAGTGTTATCTTGTATGCTTGTATGCTTGCTTGCTTGCTTGCTTGCACAACGATCTCAAAAACAGCTCCGAGGATTTTCTTCAAAGTCTGGAAATAAGTAATTTATGACTCAAAAACGTCTTTTATGCAGATTACTTGGCCGGAGAAAATCTATTAACGTAATAAATCGAATTTAAAAGTTGTAAAATTTTAACATTGGCCTTATGGGTTGCCGTGATGGCAACGAAAATAAACAAGGAAAGTGTAAACAGATGAAGTGATCATAACAGCTGTTTGGAATCTACAGCCATCAATGGAAAATAAGCAAGTGGGATGAAGAGTCCATGGAGCAATAAAAAGGTTTCTATTTATCAATTTTATGCCACTGAGATATTTTATAGTAACTGGATGAACTGGTAAACATGAAATAACACCGAGCAAGGCTCGGTCCACCAGGTACTAAGTTGATTAACTACGCAAATAATAATAAACAATAATTTCGCCAGCAGCGCACTCACTCACCCGCCCTATGGTGCCCGCGATTACTGATTTTGTACTAATTTCCAATAGTAAAATCATCCTACTTATTCAGTTCTTACAATTCTGCCTAACTATGATCAAAACTTGTAAAATCATTATAGCTTACGTACTATAATAACTTCAATGCCATTGCAACCCGCTCACGGCTACAGCCAGCGCGGGGCGATTACACGCGGAGGGAAGATTCAAATGAAGATTTCCGGGAAGGTTATATTGTGATAGTATCAAAGAAGGGTAGTTAGAAGGGATGAGCGGATATTTGTGTTGGGCACAATGCCCCTTGACGTGCACGCCGCCGCCCGACACTCTTACCTGCCCCTCGTGTTCTTCAAACACTGAGACATTTTACTTCAAATATTAGTTCCTTTATTTTTGTCATTTTGTCCACTATGTGATGGAATTAGTATAATGTAATCGTGCTAAAAGGGTACGAATAATGCCTTAAATTGAGTTATGAGCTCATTGTGCCAATGGCTGCTTTGGACAGGGTTACTCACTGACTCTCTTCAAGAATTAGTGAAAATATTCTGCGATATCGTCTAAAAAGACTATTCTATTTTTGATCGAAATTGTTTTAATGCAGTTTTCAAGCACAGTATAATGGAGCCGATATTTTTTTGCACAACTTTGGATGCTTGAGATTAACAAAAATGTAATAATTTTATTGCAGGTAATCATGAGCTCGAATTACATATCTTTTTATAAAACAAGTTTTCAAGTGATTCTGAGTAATTTTTTTAGCTAACGCAAAAAAACGGTCTACCGGGCGACAGGGTTCATATACACATTATCTTGGCAGTTGGCACCTTTCCGCGTTGTGATTAAAATCAAACAATGGCTGTACAAACTTGATTTAAGTATCCTGCTTCAGTGAAGCAAGGGGACAAAGAGAGTATCAAATGGATTGCAAACTAATACCCAATGTTTTCAATAAAAAAAAGTAAAATATTGCCGATCGGTTAGGGCTACAGTATTGTCTTATAAAAAACAAATCCTTGGCTAACACAAACAGAAAATTCTATATAACAGAGGTTAATTTTACAACGAACGAACAGTTTTTCTTACAAAGTAAACCCTCTTTCCAGAGGAATCAAAAGAACCTGGTATTTCAGGTCCAAAATCGAATTCCGCCCCAGTTAATTTAATCCGATCAAATCAGCCAATGACGTTAGGTAAAATAACCAAAGGGCAAACGTTATACCCCAAAACGACGCGGATTCCGGTAAGCGTATTAAACAACTTGACCCGAAAAGAGAAGAGCGATTGGAAGGCGGGGAGGGGGGTTAATAAACTCGGCGATCCAAGTGTAACCCCACCCTCTCTGGGGTAATTAACTGCGGGGAGGACAATAGCGCAATCATGAGGAGCATTATTGCGATACCTGTCAGGGCCTTGATGTCTCTAATTAATTTAATGGCTAGTGTGTGCCACCTATGGGGCAGGGGAGGGGCGGTAGGGGTGGCAGTGCGTAGGGGTGGCAGTGCGTAGGGGTGGCAGTACGTAGGGGTGCTGTGGAGCTATAGGGTTACACATTCAGGATGTATAAAGTCAAAGTATACATCTGAACTGTGATCGCGAATCAATATGCCAAAATGTTGTCAACTTAAGTCGGGGTAATCGAAAAGTAGTACACATAATTTTTTTGAAACAATAAATGAGGTTATTACTGTTCGTTGTGTTAATTAAATAATTCCCACACAACCAATAGTAACGATTTATGGCTCTAATTCATATGTATGTAGAGTGTAGAGTTCTATATAGTTGTTAGAAAAATAGGTAAGTTTCATCCATGGTTTCATTTAGTGCTACCAGACCTTTTGCCAGTACACTAACTATGTACCTACGCGTCTCAAAACAAAGAGATAACCACCTCTTACGTACCACCTCTTAAATACTCTCTTTTTGGTTGTAAACAAGAAAACTCATTATTTCAATTATGTATCATTTGTTAAAACGTAGACGAAAGGTGGTTTGCTACTATTAGTGTTAAACTTCTGGAATATGTTTAAAGTTTCGCTTTTTACTGTATGCTCCAGGACGATTCACCCTTTAAACAACCTGAAACCGGTGAATGTGTTACTTTAGTCCTGATTTTTTTTAAATTAAAATCAGTACATCTATTCAGTCTGGAGGTATTCAGTCTGGCTACACGTAAAAACCATAGACACACTCTATACATTCAAAGACCAGACTGAACACCCAATTAGTTTTGTAATGAATAAGGTATTCTTCACTCGAATATCCTAGTAAGGGAAGAAGCGATTATTTGATGAACTTAATTAATTGAGTATTTAATATTTTTAAGAAACCATTGAAGAAATTAAAAGCCGTAATTAAGGAGTGTTTTATTGCCTTATTTATGTTAAAAAATAATCTCTCAGTAACTGAATCAGGAGTTCAAATATTTTGTGTCAATTATAAAAAGAAATCATTCAAAGACCTTCAAACATAAGAAGAAAATTCAACAATAGTTGAAAAATCAAAAAGACTCAGTAATGTTCAATATTTTGTTTTCATGTAATGTCTCAATTAACGGCGGAGCAGCGTTTTTATATCCATCACAGCCATTACTCAACACGCGCGAGGCGTGCTGGCCCGCTACACTCGTCTCTCTCGGTCCATACTATCAAGACAAAGAGGAAGGTATCTGTCAAAGTATCTGTCAAGTCACCAGAGCCGCGAGCGTCGCTGCCAATTTGTCAATAAGTCTTGACAGCTCGTCTTCCAAACGCTCATCTGGCGTCTGATTCATAACTGGCATTATGTCAACACACCTGACGTGCACAGCAGCCATCACCAACCGAGGTTTGAACAGTTTAATTTTATACACAGAACCAACTTTACTCTCGAATAGTTGTCCAGTTTGTTATTTGATTACTAGAGTCCCAGCGGAAGCGGTTCATTGGTATTTTCCATAATAAAGTCAAGTGTACACATCGATATGAATATGGAAGTTAATATATATATCGATGAGTGTGGATGATAAATGCATTAAGTCACGCAGAGCTTCATAAAAGAAGCTTCTGTCAACGAAGTTCAATTATCCTGCAATCGTTGATTACACTAAATTTTTATCACATCTACAATCTAGTTCGGCTAACGCTATAACGCGTTACGTCTGATACAACGCTAATGCGTAGTGGGGTTTTGGGACAAGAACAAATCAACACAAGTTGAGAATTGATTTCTTTTTTGTTGGCTACTCTTTACTATTCATTTTTATTAATACAAAAACGAAGATTTTAAAATATGTTTTCATTGATGATGAGTAGGCAGCAATAAAGTAATAATAATAGTTGACACCTGTTTTGCTTAACTTTACATTGATTTTGCCCTTGTATTAAGGGGGGGCACGTATCAGTTCGACATATTGTCAATATATGTGGAAACTAAATAGGATAAACGATAAGTTAAAAAATAACTTGTGGTTCAAATGGCAAAGATTCAAACAATAACAAACTAGGACATTATTGAAATGATAACCGAATTATTGTATTCATAAATTATGAAGAGTGGATGTGAACCACACGTTCCCTCAACTTCATCTGAGATGTAAGTGGTATTCGTATTTACAAACTCTTAGTCTGATTCTGTTTTAATTTAATATTGTCGGCAGTTGCCTGAGAAACAGCATGATCTTCAATACGAAATCAACAATATTAGTTGCTAACTGTTGCTAAGAAACTTCTGAGCAATTCATTATATTAAAATGTGTCTCCGAACAAGTCGACAATTTCTCTAACCCAAAACTTCATACGAATTGAAATTAGAAACAAAAGCGTGTGAACACAAACGAGAGAACACAAGAAAAAAGAACTCAATAATAGGGTCCTTTTTCTTGTGTCCATTCGTTTGTGTTCACACGGTTTTACTTCTAATTTAAATTCGTGTATATTTTTTGTTTAAAGAAATTATTTGAATGGGTTTCTCCGTACCACAGGTTTATGTGACCTAGGCCTGTGGGAGCCTCTTTGCCCCAAAAAGAGTGCCCCCACTGCCCCCTGAGATGGTGGTGACGTTGCCGTCGTTCAGGGGCTTTCCACTAACATTCCACCGGTCATGTTTTAGTCAACAAATATATGACAACCTATTGTGTTTTCCAGCAAGTTAAAATATTTTTAAGTGCGGAATAAAGGGAACTTTAAATAAATTAAAACTTATTTAGGCCCATACAGGAGGTCAACACAATTGATTATCTGTTCATCATTAATTAACATAAAATGCAAAGAATGTAAAATTTATTTCATGAAATTCCTCATGCATCTCATTCAGACACTAAATAGAAGGGTAATGGAGTGGTTAAAAGCGTCTTATTTTATTAGTAACAAACTTATTAAGTTACAAAAGTAATGGGTCACGGCTAAAGATTTCAAAAGTTTTAAATCGATTTTTGATAGATTTCAAAAAAGTAATAAATAAGTCGTTGAAATGAAATAGTGTCATTTGATTACGTGTTATTTCGGCTAAAAAATTCCTTTGCTGCAATTCTAAATCTTACTGGAATCCTGGGAGAAGAATTACATTAACAAAAGTAAAGTATTAATTTTTTGTTGTATACTCACCATTATTAATGCCAAAAAAGAGATTTTAAAAAGTTTTGTTTCCTATTAATGCAAAATAATCTTTACATTTTTAAGCAACAATTCTTTATTTATTTTAACGCATTTTCCGAAATTTTATTCAAACGACGAGTTATTGTAAAAAGTAATTCAGTTGTAAAAATACAGTATAAGAGCAAGATTAATAGTTAACGTCTTAATATTAATCTAATAGTCTTAAGTGGATCACATTTTGTTATGCAATCATCTTTTAAGAACAATATAACATATTGTCTTTAAAAGATTATGAAAATTTTCCAGGAATGTATATACATTGCTGGGTAATTTTAACTTTTATGACAAAAAATCACTTAAAAACCGTTGCAATCAAATATCACGTATAAAATCAAACTCGCAATTTCGGTTTTTTAATTTTATTTACGTTCCTCCGATGTACTGCCTGCGCTCGCCTACGATATAAAATCACCAAAAATTCATACCGTAAAGATGAAAGTAAAGCATGGTAATACATAATTAAATTATTTAAATTATAAATTCGGTTCAGAGCCCATCAGTCTCCATCGTGAAATTTTTCGGCAATGCATCCAAACAAACGTGTATTTCTGTCAAATAAAAAGTAATTCAATTAATTGTATTCATGTACACACAGCAAGCCTTAAGATACTACAGTAGATAATAAAAACTATAACAATAATCAATTCTGTGTTGAAACCTTTCTTGCCTGGTGCGACAGAGATGTTCCTTCTCTGTGCTGGAGCATAGCGACTAGTGAGGTAATAGAAATAGAGTTTAAGGTAATTTTAACTTTCTGATTCATAGTCACAACAACAATCATCCAAATTTCTAATCACCCGCCATCAAAGGACACAGTTCACATTTCAAGTTCTAGTCCAAAATGATGCCTGACGCCTGACGCCGGGGCGCCGTCTCCAAAATCTGATTTTGAATTCACAAATTGAATGACCCTCAGTTTTCACCCACTGAGTAGATTTATAATTAAACAGTGTGTAAATTAAGTATGACAACAAATCAGTATTTTTTAAACCAAACTAGATGGAAATGTAATTTGTGACTTTGATTGTTAAGGGGATCCGCCACTATCTCCAACTTTTTTTATCTTTGACTTTTTTATGACTCTAGTATTTTTATTTTATGAGTACTTGGCTAATTAGAAGATTTGATGTGAAATATAGGCTATATTTAAATAAAATTTCATGGTTTCGGTCCTTTTTTAAGTTTTTTACCAATTTTTCGTATATTGTATTTCTTTGAATAACTTTCTTATTACTCAACTAATTGCAAAAACCAAGTTACCATTTTATTCCTTACATAAAAAGGAAAAAACTGGTGTATAAAAACCATGGTAACTCAAAAAACAATAATGTGGTGAGCATATTTTCAATATCATATTTTTACAACGGGATAAAACGGGTTTTTTAAATAAATATCATTAAATTTTATATTAAATTTGCTTGTATCGTGATTCCTATACACCAGAATCTTTCAAATAGTATTAAGATGATGTGGAAAAAATTTCATTACAATAGGCCTAGTACTTACATAGTTATTCAAACTTTTGTTGGACAAAACATGGAAAAACACAATTCCGAGAAAACGGCTCTCAAAGTTTTATAAGTCTTTTCTTTCACACTAGAATTAGCCTGTGCGATTCTTGCATTGTTTTACATTCATATAAATTTGATCAAGAAAAAATATTCCGATTGGCATAAAATTGCACACACATGTTCACTATTAAATGCTGAATCTAAAAACATCACTTTTGAAAAATGTCAAAAAATTTAAAGAATCAGTCGGAGATAGTGGCGGATCCCCTTAACAAAAAATCCTAGGTTTATGACATAGAAACAGGTTTTCACCCCCTTAAGTTGTAGGTGGTAGGGAGTAAATTATTTTTTTTATTAGCAACCCCTAATTTTAAAGGGTTTGTCAAGAAAGATATACGATGGCACAAATGCTGAGTCAATATCTTACCACAAACCAGAATACTGGCCACTTGAAATTTTGAGATGGGCACACAAGGCTATAAGTATGGATACCCCAATTTATATTTTGAATGGGTTGCATTGGGTAAGCCAAACTCTGGATACCATTATTAAATGGAAAAGTGGACGTTTTTGTCACATTTTCAATTTAACCTCAGCCCCCAAAACAGGTTGTTTTGGGGGCAGTCCCTGCAAACCCCAATTGAGTGACACCTCATTTTGAAGGATTTGTCAAGACATAAGCAATGGTGCAAACTTGCTTAATTTGATTGCGTAAAAAATACCCATTTCACCAAATTCAAAATTTTGGAGGCCTACCATTTTGGCATTCCCTTTAAAATGACCCCTCATTTTAAAGGGGGTTTACATTTGAAATTTTGGGACTGCTCTCAAATCACCCTGTTTTGGGAGCAGGGGTAAAATTGGGAATGTGACAAAAACGTCCACTTTTCCAATCAATAATGGTATCCAGAGTTTTGTTTCCCAACGTAACCCTTTTAAAAGGTAAATTTTGGCATCCACATTTAATCTCGTGTGCCCATCTCAAAACTTAAAATGGCTGCTATTCTGGTTGGAGGCGAGATATCGACCTCGGGTTTGTGTCATTGTATTTCTTTTGAAAACCCCTTCAAAATTAGGGGGGTCACTCAGTAGGGGTTGCTGTTTAAAAAACTTAGTTACTCCCCCACCCTATTAGGGGGGTGAAAAAGAATTATCCATGTCAAAAATCCTGGAATCTTTGTTAACAATCGATGCCAAAAACAAAATAATTCTCCCTAGTTAGCGCGATTTAAAAAATACATATTTGTTTCCATTCTTTGTTTACATACTGTATTTGCAGATATATATATAATTAATTATAAGTATAATATTTTCAATTATACTTTTACCCACATTTCAGTTATGAAATTAAATGAAAATCGATT
This sequence comes from Flexamia atlantica, assembly GCA_035578135.1. Lineage (NCBI taxonomy): Eukaryota > Metazoa > Arthropoda > Insecta > Hemiptera > Cicadellidae > Flexamia > Flexamia atlantica. The sequence goes on along the minus strand of JAQJVK010000004.1, from coordinate 53,637,412 downwards.
TATAAGCATTTATAATTCATGGTTGCCTTATAGTTCTATACAATTTGCGCGTGTGCGGTGTTTGTGTGTGTATGTTGGGAGTGTGGAGGGGAGGGGAGGGGAGGGGAGGGGATGCTCTGTGGGGAGCCAATTATCCACCACAGCACATACGGCCGCTAATCACCCCCCCCCCTCGGCAGCACACTTGTTGATTATACCTACCCCCGTCCGGCTGTGATACCTGAGACCGCGGACACACAGGTACACGGTACACGGCACAGCCGAGTAATGAGCCGTTAATGGGCAGCAGGGTAGAAGTGAACAGAGTCAAACTCGGTGCTTCAGTGGAATAAGTAGTTAGTGGACGCTTTGGAAATGTAATTGTAATGTAATGTTTAATAAATAATCATGTTGGGAAATAGTGGTCAAAAGCATTATTATCAAAACCAAAGTTTAAATGTTTTATGAGTAGATTTTACTTTATTAAAATAACTTCTTATTACAATTTACCATAAATCAAATTTTAGTCCACTATTTTTTTAAGATTTGATAATTTAGGCCTATACATTTTTTACCCCTGAATGACGGAACATAATAGTACTCCATTTCCTAAGATTTAATTGATTGCAATACAATTTTAACTTAAAACACCAAAAACCCACACTTAAGGAACAAAGATTGTCAAATCTTTTTTGACGTGAGATTTAGAGCATACCAAAAGGAAAGTCAAATTATAATTTACTTTACGACAACAGGAGATATTAACAGCAAAGAGCTGATGCCCAAATTGGCAAAAAACCTACATAAATACTACTTCAACCATGGATAAGTATCTAAGAGTTCCGGCCAAATCATTAGGCGGGTGAGTGAGTGCACTGCTGGCGTTCAAAATATATTTTTGGCCAATCATTTCCCCATCTGAACTTATAGACAGTTATGCTCTTTGTTTACATTTTCCAAATCAGCTGAGTAAGTTCTCCAAACATACCCAAGTAAATGTGCTTCTATCTGTCGGAAATATGCTTAACTACTTAACTGTGTAGAGGAGCGGAGGAGTCTTTAACATCAAGTCATTTATACAGCTGGAGTTTCCATTTTTCGCCACCCGCCTAATGATTTGGCCGGAACTTTAGACCTAGAAGTAATATTTAAAATATAATCAAAACATTGAGGCGCAATTGGCACAACCATAGATGTGAATACATTTTCACCACACTACGACGTAATCACTGTTTTCCAAACGTCATTTAGTGGCCGAAACCAGCTGTTTTCCGCCAGCGGGCCGAAAACTTTCGGTCCTAGGGCCGAAAGACAGCTGATCGCTTATTTTCTTAAAACAACTTGAGAACATCGCATACTTATACGGAATTCAAAGACAGGATAGTTGCGATCATATTATTTTCATAGATGTGTTTGTTTAAACCACCACAAATATATTTACATCGATGTAAATAAGTTGTATCGTCACTCATAGCCTCAAAGTTTTGTTTTCAGTTGTGTGAAATAAATAATCAGATTTTAAATGTTACATGGTACACTTCATTGTGTAGTGTGGTGAAAAATTGCGTTCGCACCTCAGCCGAAAGGGTTTTGCAGCCCCTGATCAATTCAATTCTCGACTTCTTCGCGAATTTGAAACACGATCTCCAGCCAGCAAAACCCCATTTTCGGGCCTTTGTAGCGAAATATTACAATTATTTACATCGATGGGCACAACACTAGTGTTAGTGTTATCTCTCAAACCGAGAACTATAATAATTCCACCCTCGCACCCTCCCCGGGGGGATGACGAGGACACGGGAGGATGCAGGTGGGACGGGGCGGAGTCCAGCAGCGGAAGCGACGTGTCGAGGAGACGCGGCATTGTCAACCCTTAGGTCCCAACTACAGCGCCACCCCGCCGGTGCAAACAGACTCGCGACCTGGGAGAATCTTTATGATAATATGTTTGTGTGAAATATATAACATTGAGATCTACACCGACACTTCGGTAATCGAGTTAAGTGGTCATAAAAATGTATTGTCAGATGGTTTTAAAATTGGGTCGTTCATCTGGTGACGTGCAATACAATTGGAGATCATTAGGTATACCCATTATCAGCCAGAAAGCGGGTGAAGACCATGCCGCACTGACATCCAGAAACTGTCTAATAAAAAATATTGATTTACCAATATAGTGTTAAAAATGACAATTCAAATTAAACCAAATTTTGAACTATAAACAACGGTGTATTACTTTAAACAAAGAGACAACAAGGAGCCTTACGAACACATAGAGTAACTATACATTTATTGACACTCATTGCGGCCTTTTGGGCTCCGGCTCTTAACGCACAAAGCGTGTATTTTGAAAATACATTCACGAGGAGAGTATTTTTTCGGTATCTCCCAAAAAATTATAAAAACAACGAGACAAAACATCTGAAGTTAAATTAAATTTCCACTCAGCGTCCGCGGCGTCCTCAGAGAGAAAACACATGTTATCAATCACTGATTTCATCCCAATCAGGACGAGAGGGGGAGGCCCTAGGGAGAACATTGTAGGGCCGCCCCCACCGGCAGTTTAGTTACTTCTCTTTATGAAGTTAATGGTGTATTTATCCTCCTGGGAGTACGACCTTGTTAGCCCTTTGTTGCGTTCTCGCAGAAAAAAATCATGGTTGGGGAAACTCTTTTAATTAATTACCGCAGAAAGACGAACATTTATTTAGGATGGGTGGGATTTTATTCTTGTTTATTCTAACTACTAAGGAATATTTAAACCCCTTACACAGGGGTTCAACAATGATATAGATTTTTGGACTCTTAAATCTATATCAATGTTTTGATTGATAACACCATTATAATTAATTTTGAAACACTCCAAAGTGTCAACCAGCAACTGAATTTTTCACTAAATCTTGGCAAATGTTTTCCAGTTGTCTATTTGGTGGTCCTCAGTTCAGACTGCGACTCGATGATACATACATACCATTATTACCATTGCACTATCCACAAAATATACAAAGTGTTAAACGCGCTAATGTCTATCAGCTAAGGACTAAAAAAAGGCTAAAAGCTGCGGTCAAAGCTTGCTAATATGGCAGTGATTACGGTATATCACCTTATTACTTCTCCGAAATCTACCAAATAAAAAAAACACTAAATGCACGCAGTGTCCAAGGCGCGTTTACACCAACGTTCTCAACAAAATTGTCGACAACAGATTGTTTAGAGTGCTAAAGGGTTGATTGCTCTTCTCAAATTAGAGCAAAAACTGGTTCTTTTTTAGAAAACTAGTTGTTGCTCTTTTCAAATTTAGAGCAACATGTTTCAAAACTTATAGCCAAAGAATTGGCACAAAATATTTAGGCATTAGTACAATGGCATGGAACACAGTTAGTTCTCCACTAGTTTCCTATAAGTTGCTTGCGCAAAGCGCGCAGCAACGATTATTCTTCTTTTGTAAATTTTTTTATCCTTACCGACACTCCGCAGGAAAGCAAAATTTCAGCGGAATATTTATTTCTCCACAAGTGGAAGATAGAGAGTTGCTGTTTTTCTAGAAAAAGCAGCAAATTGTCGCAAATAGAGTAGTCAAAAACTCAGTAGAGGACTTGGGACTCTGGGGAGTACAGCGTTACTCCTTGTAGCTTCAGAGTCGGAGAGGGCACCCTGTGGCCAGCGCCGACGCGGTGTCGTGTTGAAGCCGCGCTGAGTGCTGAGTGCTGACGTCTCGGGCTGACGACCGCGCCGTGCTGACGCCGTACTCGCTACGTTCCCACGCATACTTGCGTATACACGCACACGCACTGCACACAGCAGCGGCGGCGCGCGGCTGTCAAGGTCTTTGTAATCTCATGGATCGGAGGCGACATAAAATGTTTCAGGATCTATTCGAGATGATAATTCTGGAAATTGGAGTAAACGGTCGCGTTGATTTCACAAACAAAGATGCGGCGAAAGACGAGAATTTGACAAAGCGTATGTTTTCTACTTATGGAAGTGGTTTAACCTCAACCATTGATTATAGTCAAAGCTTTAACTCTCTAAATTTAGCATTGCGAAACGTCCATAGGAGAATAGAAGACGAATAAAACCAAGATGCTAAACGCTCATTTTCCCTCCAGCGTAAAACGCCAAACGTCACACGTGTCGCGTCGGACCACAGAGAAGAATGAAACAGAGTTCGGTTTCATATGGGTCTTCTGTTGCGCCCAAGTACTAGGTACAGTTAATTCCAGTTGCAGTTACAGTTAAGTTAAATTAGGAGAGGGCAGCGACGGTGCTGCTCTTTCGCGGCGTTAATGGTAAACTAAGTCCTCGACACCCGCTGAGCGCAACATTAGAAGATACCTCTGTTTGGTCGGACAGGTATGGCGATGCCCGCACCCGTATATTTTGGAAACAGCTCTCGTTGACCACTTTGAGTTTTAACTTCAGCACTTATATACGACGCTAGACTCGATTTTTTGTCGTATTCATGCGTCCGACGCAGAAGCTGAGAAGGAAAATAAGCCTTAGGACGTAAAATAGATAAATGTTAATTTTGCGTTCTCGGATGTCTCTGTCGCCGAGTCGCAACCCTGAGATCCCTTTTTGCAGTCGTCTTTAACAAAAACTGAATGTTCAACTAGCAAATATTAACAGTGGACATATTTAAGAATAAGGTAAATAACCACAAAACTAGTTTTCCACTTGCGATATTTATCAATTACTATAACATATTCACTTTTTAGAAGTTATATGAATTTTAATATTTTGTTGTATCGCTGATGCATAAATTAAAGTCATAGATCGCTTACGACTGGCCACGTCACGGTTTCACGATTACAACTAACTGAGCGTCAGTAACTTTAACGACGGGCATCGTGTCCACATAGATCCATGATCCATGATATGCCCCATAAATATCTGTATGTAAAACTGACCTGGTGTAGCCATGATGAACAAAGATAAGTTGTAAAATATTTATTTTAAGGATATTTTACATTCTGTACAGTTTGTGTGACTGATTAACATAAATAAATTATACATCAACAGGAAAACTTTTAATTAAATCAATGGATACGCGGTGTTTAAAACCATCGCGATGCATGTTAACTGCGTAGACTATGGTTTTGAAAAAATATATAAAGAAACATGGAAACTATAATATGTAAACAAGTTTAAATAATTCTCCAACCTTATTGTATTTGTATCCTGTTTATAAATTTCTTTCGCCAAAACAAAAAAAAGATAAAATATTCAATCTATCTGTACAAGATCTATAGTGTACATGATTCTTAAACGATTGTTCGATAAATTATACAATTCAGAATGGTTACTTTCATTTATAAGACGTTATCCTAATACAGAGTGTGTGTGTTTTTTTAACGCAACCCAATTTTAAGATTAATTAACGCTCATATAAAGATTACATGGATATTGGTTTATGGCTATGGTTTTATACAACCGATTATTTATGTTTGATCACATTTCGCTTTCATATATGTCCAAACAATCCGCCATTGACATTTACACAAATCTGTGTTCTCTCCATAAAATTCCTGAACACGTTTTGCAAAGTACCGCTTTAAATTTCTTGTAGTAAATTTGTTATGATTGTTTTGAGGTGCTGACTGTGTATTTTTTCGAAGGCCTTACTTTTTATGTATTCCCAAAGAAAATAAAACCATGGGGTCTAAATCCGGCGATTTTGGGGGGAATAATCATTCACTGATAAAATATAGGTTTGGGTTGCGTTAAAAAAACACACTGTATTTCCATGCACCTAAAAAAGCCAAGTTTCCCGCAACACAGCGGCAGGGCCGTGCACTCCAGGGTTCGCGCGGACTCTGCGAATATTCGGCAAGGTAACTGACCCTGCCTTATGTAACTGGGGGCGCGACCCCGCCGACAACACGGCGAGCGACGACCTCCAACAATACAATGTACAGTACATGGACGGTACAGTCTACAGTGTCGCTTTACACGTCCCACGGCCCGAGACTCTGGGAACGCTACGGTCATGTCGGGGGCGATTAAGCAGTATTTGTTAAAAAAAGGTTCGGAACCTTCTCCATTTTCAGGACGATTCTGGGGCACCGAATTTTCTAATTGAAGTTCGGTCAGGATAATTCTTTGTAAAACGCAATCCCCATTATACCGCCCTCCCCGGTTACAGAATTCCTGCTTACGTTTGTTTCGCTCATTTCCTTCTTAAGAGATGTAAAGTCAATGCTACTATACCTTCACTGTACACCCGATGCTCGGGCCACGATCGATTATACGCTCGCGACAGTATTAGTCTTGAATGTTGCTTCGCTGCCGCAGGTTCTTTCGTCTATCTGCATGGGTAAAGTGTGCAGGTAGTCAATGGTAGTCGTTCAAATAGCAGTCGTTCAATAAAAGAACGACTACCATTTAGTTGTTGAGCTTTTATCATAAAAATAACAGGTCTTCCTCTCTAATTTGTATGAAATTTTGCATGAAACTCTTGACATGATTGTTAACTGCAAGTGAATTTCTTTTAAAAGTTGACGGCTGGAGTTTTATAACATTTGAACAGTTGGAAAACTTATATTTCGTTGAAACGTTTACCAATATAAAATGTGTAGATCGAATTACGGAAATAACAGAATAAAATTAAAGGAAAAATACCGGTGCTCTGCCAATTTACGAAACAGGAATAGCTCTTGTCTTAAGACGTTATTTTAGTATCAATGCATATTAAATAATATTCCCGACTCACGCTTTCATTTATCTTACCCCGACCAACCACCCCGTTTATCATTAGCGTATATTTCCAACCGTCCCTAAGACCTATGGCCCATACGTCATCGATGGAGCTGAAATTTTTAACGACTGGGGAGTGATCGTCGGGCGGGGGAGTAAATCAAAAATCAAAACGCAGCGCCGCGGCGCGGAAGGGGTGCCGGGGGGGGGGGGGGGGGTTGTGGCGGCGCGTTTGTAAAAAGCTGGTGCTCGTTTGAAGCATCTTCTGACGAATGGGTCATCCTTCTGTATCCAGTGCCACCCGCCACCCGTCAAAATATTTTTAGATTCAACAAACCTTCTGTTGACCAGGGAGAGGGGAGGGGGCTTAGTAAGCTCAAGTCTTGCAAGTCTCACCCCCCTCAAACATTTAAAAAATCACTGTTTTTAAGAAATACTTAGGGCAATTTAAAATCAATATGTAGATTTGGTGTACCTCGTTAACAATTCCTCAATACCAATACTCAATACCATAAAACTCAATACCAATACCAATTCCTTTTGTTAATATTTGTAATACCAGTGTATTTTTAATACATTGGTATTATAATATGTAATAATTCCTTGAAAAATAACATTTTTGTGAACTCGCAACACCTTTATTTTAGACCAATTTTTTATGATTGAGGTATCAAATTACTGGAAATGTTGTCAATATATTTTCCTGAATGCTGTTCATTTTCCTTTAGGTTAAAAAAGTGTTGCCCGTTTGGGCATGTATGTTACCCACAAATTTACATGTATTTCTTATGGAAGGGATATTTGTATAAATATTAATAAAATTAGTGCTTACCTTGTGTGGTTGGACCAAAATAGACATATTATATACTTTTTTACAGTAAATTTAATTTTCTTTAATTTTAAAATTTAATAGGGAATATTAAAAGTTGATCGTTTTCAAGATATTTAAGAAAACCTAAACATGGTACCTTCAGGCCCCCCTCCCTGCCCGCTCAAGGGCTACGGACGGGGACTTTTGATATGATTATAGCACATTTTCTCTTAGCTAGTCCAAACAAAGCTACAAAGTCAAAAATTGTGTTCCAAAAATTTCCCTCTATACCTTTTTGTTGCCTGGACTAATGGGAAAATGTGAAAAACTTAACTCAGTTTGAAACAATTTATGCAGCATTATGCAGCATGCTTCAAAATGGAGAACTAAGAACTAAGAGAAGGAACAGTACTGTAACCATATTTGAATTTTATCTGGACTCGTTAAAAGACAAAAAACTTTAGTTCTAAGTCATTTAGGCGTTTAGTCCAATCCCTCCCTCCCCTCCCAAACAACACAACTTACAAATAATTGATAACACGTGATGTCTCAATAAAGCAACTGATACGAAATGAGAGCACGAAATCCGCGAGATTTTCACGTCTCATGAATAAGAATGAAAAACTTTTTTAAATTACCAACATTTCAAGGTGAGTTAAATTTTCTTTACATGGAATATAATGTACCAAAAATTTGCTTTACCCCCTGACTTGTTACCAACGAGCGAATATCATTTTAACAAGGAGAAACAGAACCAACCCAATCCCACCGTATACATGTTATTTTGTTAAAACAGCGGTTCTTTATTAAGGTCGATGTAGATTAAGAATCAATTGATCACCAACAGCATCTATATAACTAACCACACTCAAACGACAACGTCACCAAATATTTAAGGGAGAGAAATTATTGGCGAACAGTAGAATCATAGTACACGCACATTGTGAGCCGCGTCAGCGATACAGCGTGCTGGGGCGATTGTATTAGACTTGAAAAATACCGTGGACTATGAACCTATTTATAGGTGATTCACCCTGCCAGGAGTTCTTACACTTCCCAGAAAACCAAACAATAGCCTAAGTAATAAAAGTGGAATCAAGACAAATTTTTGTAATTCGTTTATTAAAGAAGGTTGTATGAATTATTATTGTCATGTTTCAACTATCACAACCTGCATTGGCATCAGTCGTTGAAATAAATTTTATTAAAATTTATATAATGAAATACGTTATTACGCTAAAGAATGAACGAGAGAGTTTAGATTTAGAAAAAAAACTTTAAATGGGCGACCTCGCTTATTTTTATGACACTAAAGAATATGAATTCCAAACTTTTTGGGAAATGGTCATAATTTTTCAGTATGTCAGACAACTTTTTGGGTGTGATTTTTTGTTCAAATTGGCTCATGAATATGAAAAATAAGAAAAATATTAAACATCCCCGTCGCGCAAACCTGCTTGCTCAGCGAATTCCCAAATAGAAAAAAATCCATCAATCAATTGTTACTAAAAAATAAATACGAATAAACGATATATTTATATACTAAAAATTATATTTCACTGTTTGTTTTACATAGTCTCTGTTAAAAATATTAGTGAATAGGTTTAATAAAAAAAATAATGTAAATAAATCGTTTATTTTTTAAATTATAATCACTCAACAAGTTTAAAAAACCAAACTCGTATTAAATATACTGTCGATGAACTCATTAAATACTCCGCAGGTTTCGTCAGTAGAAAGTAAATGAGAAATTATCAAAGATATTTTTCTGCTGCCCTGATACAAAAATACTTGGCAAAAATACGAGGAGAAATATCTTGGAGACCAATTGACTTAAAGCTTTGATTCAAAATACCAAATTTGTTTTTTCAAGTTGATACCAATGGCGATAACAATTTGATTAGTTTATTTACATTAACATTGATTTTATTAACTTAAAAATGTATTAGTTTAAGGATTATTAGTTTTTGTGTATCTGTATTACTGTGTATGGGCTTTATTAAGAAATAAACTATTGATTTATTCATTTATTTTTTTCACAATGAAAAACTAAAAAGAAAACCATTTGTGGAGGGTAAAAAGGAGCCTTTACCCTACCCATACTGGATATGTCGAGCTGGCTGGAATGGAACTCGTCCAAGAGGTTTAATAGAACTGGTTTAATAGAACTCGTCCTAGTTTTACAAGTCTGTGCTAAATTTTGATACGATCGTAAGATTTTTACGAGAATTATACTAACAGAAACTAAAAAAAATGAAAATTCTATTTCCCATGTAAGCTTACGTTTAGTTTTGACTTCGTGTTTGCATCACCATAAACTACTGAAGGAAAACAAAGAATAATGTGCCAGTTTAAAGAATAACTTGACAAAGACATTTTGTATAAATTAAATAAACTAAAAACGATTTAACATTCAAATTTTCCGTAGGTGAAAAACTGTGCACCCTAAAAAGAATGTTATTAGGCCGAATACAGTATATAAACTAGAAACAAATGTTGTACGGAAGTATAGCAATTTCCTTAAAATACTCACAAAATCGTAACAATTTTACTAATTAAAAAGTATTTATAATTAGCTATGCAGATTACCTTCAAGCGATAAATTAATGTATCCCTTGCTGAAAACTGAACCAAGATATTCTTTTTGGCAAGTTTTATTTTGCGTAATATGAAGGTACTGTTCTCATATTTAGTTATGTTACCCCTAACCCCAGTTTCGTGGCGTAAATGTCCCAAATTTGGGGGTTTTGAGCCTCAAGTGCATCAATAAGGATCAATCAAGCCCTAAATGTATTTTTATTTTTACTAAAGTTAAAAGCACAAATTTTAAGTCCTCTCACATCGAGAATTATCATACGACATAACCGATTTATTAACATAAAACACAGCACGAGCACACAACACTAAACACAGCAAAAGTCTCAACATTTTCATTCAAGCTGGCGCATTTTTTCCGATTTCCTTCATATTTGCTAAAGACATTCCTCCTTTGATATCTTCGACAAGTTCATTAGGCAAAAATATCATAATAACCCTAATCGAACTTTCGGGGGGTGAAGAAATGTTCCAAATTTGAGGTTTTTTTATAAAATGGGAAATTGAAGTGAACCCTTCGAAACTAAGATTAGCTTCATCATGTCACGCGTTGTGTCGTGTACGTTATAATTTCAATGTTGACTTATTTCCTTTTCAAATCGTCTACAGTTTTCTACCGACAAAAAAAGAAATGTTTGTGATGTAATTTATACATTTTTTGTAGCTACGTCTCCACACACACACTACCCCAACAACCGCCTCCGTCAGCCAGGATTCAGGATCATTATTTTGACTCCGTAAATTATTAACCCCTGTTTACCATCGCAGGATCATGGCGCCCGGTGCCATATATCTTCCGAGGTATCTCCTTGCACCGTGCAAGCCGCTTCCGTTTGTCGTTCTGTAACCGTACCTCCAGACTTCCTGGAACTCGGTGTAATCTTCTGACACAGTCAATTAAAGCAGTTCGCCGCCATTGTCGGAGGAATGTGCCTCTGCGCGGGATCGCTGCGACTGTGCGACCGGATGATCGGATGTTGGTTTGCGTTTTTTTTCGCGTCGTTGAATATGATATTGTTATTTACTGTCAACAGACGGAGGGAGTGTTGTTGGCTTGTCAAAGCTACGAGACGATTTTATCCTGTAAATGTCTTTATCAACGTAACTAACAGGATGAAGTAAAAGCCCACTTTTTTGGGCGGCGTCAAGTTTGTTTAGCTGTTTAATCAAAGGAGATTTTGTCAATAACAAGTCAATAACAATTTTAGGTCCAAAAGAACAGATATAGTCAATAATAACTTTGATATCAGTGCATTTTGGGTGGGAGAGCAGTGCAACAAACTTGATGCCGTTAAAAAAACGGGTACAAAAAAATGCATGAGGTTGCTAATCTGTATGGTTCTCCATTTGTGCTGGTTCTACAGAAATAACTATGCCCATCAGATATTGTTCTGTAACTTCTTATTTGTGATGATCTTTTCAGTTAAGGTGGATGAATTTATGAATTATTTTTATGTGCTACAAGCTACATAATATTTGTTTTCATAACAACATAAAATTACCTTATTCAACCGCTGTTGTTCCGAAGACGACATGACACAAAAATGAGTCCTTTTGGTATTTTTAAAAATTCTTTAAGGAATACATTTGTTTGTGAGCTCACCCACGCCTTTATAGTGAACCAGTTTTGATGATTGAGGGGTCAAATTATTGGAATTTCCATCGGGGTTCTATGAAAATAATTTCTTATTCATTAGGATTAGGGGCTTGGCCCCTTGGGAATGTATTTTACATCAAAATTTTACATGTACTCCTTATGGAAGGGGTATTAGAAATACAACCATTTAGAAAATTAATAATACTAGTTGACAAATCTACATAAAAATCCCTTTAATTTGACACCTCAAGCGTTAAAATCCGCCCAGCCGTTATTGCGGTTGGACTGTGAAAGAAAACCGCTTGCGTATTAATATATAGATCAGCAGTTATTTTTAAAACTTCTTGTACGTTAATAATCATTTTATTATAATTTCATCCTCTACAAAAACTTCATTTATACTTTTTTTGTATCTCTTATGGTAAATTGGAAAAAAAATTGTGAATAAACACAGACTGGAAATGTTTTTTTTCAAGATGGCGACTGGAACACAGCAGGGATTTCCAGGGAATTTCGGGATATTAATTATTAGGGAGGTTTACTTATCTGTACAAAGTTTCAACTTGGTCAGGATTTTTAGGTAGATTTTCCTAAAATTCCTGAACTGCTATTAGTCCTAATCACTGAGACATTTTATTGAATCAATTGACTTTGACTTGCCATCATCTAATTAGTATAATGTAATTAGGATGTACATTTATATAGGTATGGCTATACTTGAAGACCTCATGAAGTTATGAGGAACGAAACATGTCCTTTTAGGAATAACAGTGATTGTACAATTTATTTTTCCAGTCTCACAATGAATGTTTTCCATTTAAAACACAAATTTGAATTGTTTGGGGTTCCGTATACATTGTGTATACTCTTTATACGATGACGATAACGATTGATTTAATTTAAAACATGAATGTCATGAATATTATAATTAACCGGCAAAATCTAATCAAATAGACCTTTTATAAACTATATTTTCTTAATAGTTCATAAAACCAGGAGTTTGTAGTTTTTCAGTTTTAAGTTATAACTATGGAAATTTTGAGGAGAAGCTTTCGAAGTTAACTAAGGAATTTACTATCCAATATATAACTGTGTTTAGCATTCCATATAAAAATTATAAGGAATTTACATAGAGAACTTAAAATTTAAAACGATTATAAATCAGAAAACTGCTAGATGTTTTTTGACAAAAACTTCAAAGAATGTCTAAAAAACTTTCGTCTTCTCACATATTATGATTAAACTGTACATTATTTAAAAAATACAGTATAATCAAATCAATGACATTTTACTATCAGTCTTCTCTGTTACTAAGGGGCGTCCTAGCTGAGCGGGAAAAAATCGCACGCGCGGGCGAGCGAGAGATTTTCTCGCCCGCTATAATCTCAAACGCATGGAAAGTAATGAGAGTGTCCTAGCTGAGCGTGCGATTCTCGCGGGCGGGCGGCGCGGGCGATATCGCACGCGCGGGCGAGCGACAAAAAACAAACTTGTTTGTCTTTGGTCGCTCGCTCGCGCGTGCGTTCACTGCGTCAAGTGCTCTGCGACCGGTACGACGGACGTGTGACTCCTTCCACCATGACCTCAGAGATATTAATATCAGAGATACAGAAGTATCCAAGTTTGTGGAATCTGAATCATCCACATTACCACAATCGTCCAATGCACGAACGGCTATGGGATATAGAGTAGCGGAGGCGGTTAAAATGCCAGGAAAGTAAACATTAAAACAATGTTCTGTATAAAAACACGTAATGGTAAATACGTAAGTTTAGTGCTGAAATTCAAGGTAATCAAATAAAAAGTTATTTTTAAGTTAACATTACTAATAAATTAACATAATAGAATAATTTTTATACAACTATTCTTTGGTCTGTAACAATTAATTGTTATTGATATTAAAAATTATTCGTTTAGGATTCCTTCATTTTAAAATAAAGAGTTCCGTTTCTTGCTTGAATATTGAGTATTCATTATTACAATTTAACAAGTTTTTTTTGTCGCAATGAATTAAACTACTAGTATATTATTACTGTTAGGCCTATAATATGGAATAAATTGTGACTCACCAAAATCATTTCTACTTTCCAATCAACATTTTAACAACAACGATTTAGACAGCTAACTCGCATATTTCACAGTTTGTTGACACGCTTTTCCAGCACAGATACTTTCTGCAGTTAAATAATTAAATAACTAAATACAAAAATTGCTTCGAAGATTATTATAGAATTACATATAAGTACATGTATATGACATAATAGAAGAGTAAAATACTTTAATGACATTTTTAATTATGTAGAAGCTTGTCAAACCATAACTTAAACGAAGAGCTGAATCCAGCCTCTGAGTAAAAATTTCACTCCTGTAGTGAAAACAATAATTTCATCTATTAATAATTTTAACGGCCGCACCGTTATCAAATCGCTCGCCCGCCCGCACCGCAGGTTCCACTGTGGACGGCCCTTTTGGCCGGCGCCGGCGTTGCGAGCGAGCGAGAGCGATTTTTTCCCGCTCAGCTAGGACGCCCCGTTAGAGTTGACTATGCCATTATTTTAATTAATTTTCAAGTTCTTATCATTATAGTACATTCTTGAAAATGTTTAGGTCGTTGCATATTTAAATCCTTAATTCATAAACACCCATGCAAGTAATTTATCAAGAAGTTTCCTTTGCACATTACCCAATATAATTAAAACTAACCTTGTGCCATTGACTTTGTATCTGAAGCAGGCCTTCCATCGCATTATAAAATGTGTACCAGGTTTTGAGTGACCCAGGATTGCAAGAGCTCCTTAGTTATGTTACACGCAGTTAATCACCAACAAAATGTCCTGATGTCTCCTTTTAATTTAAGAATCAGGAGCAGGTAATATATCAGTTAAGTGGCACATAAAACAAGCAATAGTCAATTAATTATTGATTTATGCAAGATAGAATACATTTTTTTAATAAATAGGTAAAATAAGGGGTTGATAAAAGCACCCTCTGTTGGTAATCAATGATTTTGTCAAATTTAAATTCGGGGTCACCCAAAACTAGCTACAGCTAGGCTATACCATAGGGAGATCTATTAATTCATAGTCAAGGCTTGTACAGACAGAGAAAGAACCAAGATCCTTCGCCATTGCAGAGCTACCCCAACGTTATTTCCAAAAGGTCAGGTTATATACAAATCACACTGACCGGCGGACGGCGGCGGCAAGACGAAGGCCAAGGCCTGAGGCCTAAACTGCGGTGACAAATATCCCAGATGGGCCCGACCCAGCTGGCCCACAAAAACCCGACCTTATCCACTTCGGAATGTTTTACTTTTACACCAATTAGGATTCTGACATAATTAACTTACGCCGAAGCTTCTGTTTCGCCGAAGACGTATTCCCCAGCGGCAACCCTTCTAAATGAACCGTCCTGAGTGTTTTCATCGTAAATCTCGTTTTCTGACGGTTCTGTCGCGTTTTTTTAAGTGTTCGGCGTTTTCTGACTGAATTATTGCTTTGGTTTTTTTAAATACTTTTGGCGGCCTATATATAATAGAAAATGCGTTCTATATATTAACGCGATTGAAAGTTCTCAACAACTATTATACAGGGTGTTTTTTAACGCATCCCATTTTTAATATTGAATAGTGTACAAATATTAAAATAGTATTGTTTTGTTGATCTTTACATTTTATACGCCCTATTATTTAAGTTTGATCATATTCAGTTAACATTATGTTCAAACAATCAGCCATTTGTATAAATTTGTATATTTGTAGCCATTTGTATATCAGCCACGTTTGTATAAATTTGTGCTCTCTCCATCACATTCCCGAACACGTATTGCAAGGTACTGTACCTCTTTGAATTTTTTGCATTACATTTTTTATGTTTGTTTTGAAGTGCTGAATATCCTGTGAATTGTTTTCATAGACCTTATTTTTAATGTATCCCCAAAGAAAATAATATAGTAGGGTCGATTCCGGGGATCTATCCTTCACTGAAAAAATAAAGGTTTGGGTTGCATTAAAAAAAACGCCCTGTAGTATTGTTGCAAGTTGCAAGTAAAGCTATTCTACTTGATTCGTTTGATGACTTAGTAAACCCAAAAGACATTGTTTCTTTTCTCACGCCACCTCGATGGCTGCAATAACATTCCTGAGTGTCGCATTTACACGGGACTCTCCTCTTTCACGCTCGACCCGTGCACGTTCCCAGGCGTTGTGACGTCACTGCCACAGCTAGGGCCATCTAGGGACGTTCCCATTCTTCCGATATACTGGTACGTATCGATGCTTTTATATCGATATTTCACAGTATCGGTATCGTATCAAATCATTCGATATCATCGTGCTATCGAAAGAAAGTGTGTTGTATCGGATCAAAAGTATCGAATCAATATTGAACGCGTCAGGGAAGAAAAGAAAGAAAAAATTATAAGATAATCTGCCCAAAAATTTTAGAGATTTAACTTATCTTCCACGTTGTGTTTTTTACCCTTACTTTATTGTATTACTTACTGCAGCTTTTATTAGTGCTCCTTATACCGTATCGTTCTTTATGTTTCCTCATCCGTTGTTAATAATTTGTTTGTTTCGTCTGCTAGGCCGGCCAGCGTCTGGATATTTTGTTTCGTAACTTGAGTACGCAAGTTCGGTGTTTAGTGATTGATCAGATATTAAGTTTAGTTTTTTGATTATGAAATGGCTCCCAGAACAATTAAAATTTGGAAATTTAGAAAGGAGGACAAGAATGTCGCAACGTGTAAACTGTGTTTAATAGACGTTAATTCTCAGGAAATGCAACGGAACTCATGAAACATTTGAAAACAATCCATGGAAAAGAACATGAAACATTCATAATAACAGTTAAAAACAACCTTATATAATCTTTTTTTAGTTTTTTCCTGGTACTTTCTGATTCTACACCGATACTCACGGTATCGATACTTTGGATCCAATAATATCGGGGTATCGATTCTTTTCTTTCAATACTGATTCGATTCAAAATATCGGATCGAAGTCGGTATCGGAACGTCCCTGGGGCCATCTTCGGCCCGGTCTCCGGTCGCCACTGTTGTTGATACACTCTGCCCTCGTTGCGAGACCGACACCTTGGGAACTGGGGTGTAAGACGATCAACGATGTTTGGTGAAAGAGAAGATATTCATTACCGATAACGTTTGTTTCCTTATCGGTTAAAAGAGCAAACCACCTGAATGGGGGTAAAGTGCATGAACAACAATTTGTTTTAATTTGGAAGAATAAAAATAATCAAAGGTTTTTGCACTATTCAGCTGAAAAAATAAGTATTCTGAATCATTCCTTTACTCAATTTGGTTACTTACCGAGATATTGAAAGCGGTAAACACCGTTATCCGGAAGACTCCAAGAAATACTTTAATTTAATTTATGAATTTCTTCTGAGCACATCTTAATAAAACTTGATTTGTGGCTTTATCTAGTTGAGATCGATTGTAATTCAGCCTAAACCCCTCCGATTTTTAAATTTCTGTGCCAGCAAACCTGCAAACTCATTCTCCGAGTTATTCTTAAGTTAGGGAAATCAAAAAATGCTAATATCTAATTTATTTCTTCACATATCTTAATAAATTTGCTTGGGTATAGCTTCTTACAGTCCAAATCTATGTATGGAATTAATTAAAAATCACCCAATTTTTACACAGCTGTTGCAGTAAACTTGCATACTCATAGGCCATGTTATTCTTAAGGAGATAAAAAATCATGTAATGTAGTTTTGGATTGAAATTTTTTACGCGCTGCGGTTTTAGTGAATTACCTTAAAGGAATAAGCTATTTAAGTTTAATGTGTTTAAACTCGCTGAGCCTGCAGATCCACTGCAAGAGAGGTAGCGTATGTTTATGTTATTATTGTATTACTTTACTTTAAAATTGTGTATGTGTATATTAACTTTGCTCAAGACAATGCTTTTGTTGTAGCAGAAGTAAAGATATTGTATAACAATTACAACTAAGTAGTGGTTATAAAAGGGCTTGTAAAATATAGTTATTTTTTAAACATTCAAAGGCATGCTATTATTTTATAAGAACCCTTTGTATGCCCTTTTATTGCACTTTATAGGCGCACCAGAAACCATAAAAGAAAAGGAATTCACTCGGTAAAATTGGACTCGGAGTGTTTTTTTTTTTCAAATTCATTGTTCTCCATCTTATGAATATTTTTATAAAATAAGTTACCCAAGTTTTTTTTATTTAAAAATGAAATTTTTTATACTGTCTAGGTTAGTAACAATTTTCTCTTAATTCTGAATTATATCCGCAAAAAGTATACAGTTATTGTTCTTCTAACATCTTTATTCAATTTGTTACACTATAAAACGGCTAAACGACCGTGGTATAAATTATAGTGCCTGATATTTTAAACAGTCAGGTTTATGAGCAGTCATGACTTAAGAAAAAATAAACTGCAGTTTATTTTTTTAGGATTGTAAGACAATGCAAAATTACAAGGGGTTTCAAATGAAGGTTACGAAGTACGAATCATCAGCAGTCGTTTAAATTCGAATTAGTTGAGATAAAAATTCTCAATACATTACATTGCGAGGGTAATGGACCATGGATATTTAGGAACTGTTAAAAATACAATAACGGTTTCAAGAGTTTGAAAGATTATTTTTTCTAAAAATTATATGCATTTAATAGTGAGCAAGCCGGTTGGCACTACTGGTGCGGTATATGCAAGTTGTGTGCGGTTGTAAGCTCCCCGATTTTAATAAGTTTTTAGCCGGTTTTCCGTAATATATAGCAGAGATTCTCGGTTTATCTGACCTCATTAGTAAGATCAGTCCGTGTGATAAGCCTAATTTAGCCTAATAAGCTACGAACATTAGTAATACGCGATAAGCTGTGCGGCAACGAGGTAGTGCGGTTCCGGAGCAGACAGGATCGTATATAGGTACTGATCAAAGTGAAGTTTTTACTGTATCAACTATTAGTGCTGTGTTCATATGACTGAATTAAAAATCAACGAATATTTCTCCCCAGTGAATAAAAATCCAAAACGTCCAAGACATAATTTGTCGCCGGGAGGTGAAGACTACAGCGAGACGGTCAACATGGGCAGCGACGAGAAGGTAGGCGACATTACTCGTGCTCAACTCCTCACGGACCTAGGCCGTTTATTAGATAGTAAATTAGTAAATATGGCCACAAAAGAGGAGTTCGCTCAGCTTACGGGACAGGTTTCAGCGTTGCAGGAGGAGAACGTGGCTTTGAGGAAGCAAATAACGGACTTACAAGAACAGGAAAAAACAGTGATGTTAAGGTTAGTTGATCTTGAGGCTAGGTCGAGGAGGAACAATCTCATATTTAGGGGGCTGAAGTGGTCAAATAATACTCGAGACTTTGCTGAGGTTGTGCGGAGATTCTGCAGTGAGATGTTCGGAAGTGCCGATACTGTCTATGTCAACAGGGCTCACCCATTGGGGGGAGGGGGAGATGCAATCATTGCACATATACCTAATGACGCGGACATTTATTACATCATGTCTAGGGTGAAAGAACTAAGAGGTACGGGCTACATAGTACACAGAGACTATCCTAAGGAAGTGCGAGAAAAAAGGGCGTGTTTGTCGCAAGTGAGAAGCGAAGTTGAACGTGTGGCGGGGAAGCAACGCATGATCTTATATTTCGATCATTTAACTGTAAAAGGTCAGCGGTTTACTTGGGAAGAGGGCAAACTTAAGGTCGGCAAACGAGATGGTGCGGAAGTGCTTCAATCGCTATATGGACACGATTTCTCAAACTTTCTTTTGACAGTTAAACACCCCAAGCCGAAGCAAACTCCAGTAATTTCGTCAGGGGCGAAGAATACATCGCAGACGTCATATGCAGAAAGCCTGACCGCGAGCGCGCCGCCACCGACCGTGCTTACACAGCATCCAGCATCAGGACCCAGTAGCCAGGCCGACGGGTGAAAATAATGTCGCCAACCCAGCTTCAGACGCAGCAACGACACGGCAGGATGTATCGCCGGTGGGACATTCGATGTTAGATGTTAAGATTTTGTCATACAACATTTGTGGTTTAAAGAATAAGGTTTGTGATTTTTCATTTATAGAATTTATTAGCAGATTTGATATTGTTATATTTTTAGAAACATTTGTCTCAGAAAAAGAAAAAGATTTTTTTGTTAACAAGCTGAGTAATTTTGAGTTGAATTTCAGTTTTGCAACTAGAATAGCTAATTTTGGAAGAAATGTGGGTGGTTTAATTTACGCAGTGAATCGTAATACTCCTTTCTCAAAAAATGTTAAGTTTTTACCTTTTGAAAATTTTAGTTTGCTTAAGATAAGTAGAATCGTTATGAGTTGTGAACAGGTTTTCATTATGCCAGTTTATTTAAACTTTAATTATTGGGATAGGGATTTTTCAAATCTAGTAAGGTTTTTTGGTGAAAATTCATTTCAAAATATGATAATAATAGGCGATTTAAATGGGCGCATAAGTAGAGAACAAAGTTTTTCACAGGAAATTATCAGCACTAGAAATAATAAATTTTATGACATACGAAATTCTAAAGACGATACTATTAATGTAAAAGGACGTAAAATTTTGGAGTTTTTTGACAGCCATGGTTTAGTTGTGTTAAACGGGAGGTCTGAAGGTGATAAAGAGGGAGAATTTACTTTTTTGGGTTCAAGGGGAAATTCAGTAATCGATATCGCTGCGGCAACTTTTGATTGTTTACATTCCATTCATGATTTCAAAGTGGTTAGTTTCCCTGGGTCTGATCACATGCCGGTAAAATTAAGTTTCAAGGTTGGTAGTGCTCCTGGCGGCCCGGGTGGGGTGGGCGGGGAGGGGGAGCTGCTGTCATTGTTGCCCAAGTTAAAGTGGACCAGCTTTGATTGTTTGAATTACGGTAGTAAAGTCGCAAATATGTTGACGTCTTTGGAGCCACAGAATGTAGATGATATAGTTAAGGTTGTTATAAATTCAGCTCATTTTAAACCAAATGTAAAAAGTACAAAAGTTTTTGAGGGGAAAAATGTTTGGTTTGATTACCAATGTTTAAATGCAAGGAAAAAGGTTTTTAAATTATTAAATATGTTCCGTAAAACTAGCTCAGCGGAAGTTAAAGCTAAATATCTTGAGGAAGTAAAAAAATACAAGCACTTGTGTAAAAGTAAGAAAGAACAATATAGCTCCAGTTTAATCTCAAATTTAACATTTTCCAAAGATTCTAAAACGTGCTGGCGTGCGATTAATTCCTTTAAATGTCAAGATAAAAAACGCATTGGAAATATAGGGCCGGAAGAGTGGATAACACATTTTAATACCTTATTAAATCCGCCAGTAGAAACAAAAATTTCCTTCGTTGAACCATATATCACTGACGATTTTCTAGATCGGGATTTTACATATTTGGAACTGAAGCTAGTTTTGAATAAATTAAAAAATGACAAAGCACCTGGTATGGATAGGGTTCCATATGAGTTTTACAAATATGCGCCTGATGTATTTTTAAATAAATTGTTAGGAATTTACAATGATATTTATCGAAACAAAGTCATCCCAGACAGCTTTAAGAAATCTATTGTTTTCCCTTTATTTAAAAAGGGTGACGTCAATTTAGTGCAAAACTACAGGGGCTTATCGTTTATAAACTGTGTGGGTAAAATTTTTATGGGATTATTAAATAACAGAATTCAAAATTGGGTAAAAGAAAAACAAATTTATCAGAGTTTCAGGCAGGGTTTAGACAAAATTACTCTACTCTAGATAACATTTTTAACTTGGCTTCAATGATTAAATTACGTTTATCAGAGAAGGGAGGTAAACTATTCACTTTTTTTGTCGATTTTTCAAGTGCGTTTGATACTATAGACAGAAGATCACTATTTATAAAACTTTCATCTATTGGTGTGTCAACGCATGTAATAGATGTGTTAAAAAGTTATTACAAAGATACTTCTGCAGCGGTATGGTGTAAGGGAGGGATTTCAAATGAATTTGAAACTAATACAGGCTTGCGTCAGGGCTGTTTGTGGAGTCCGGTCGCTTTCAGTTTATAAATGATTTACCAGATGTGTTGGAGGGTGGTTGTAACTTTGGTGGCGTAAGGGTAAATGTTCTGATGTATGCGGATGATATCGTTCTCCTGGCCCCCTCGGCAGCAATGTTACAAATCATGATTCGTAATTTGGAGCGTTACTGTGAAACTTGGAATCTTAAAGTAAATTTAACAAAATCTAAAACTGTAGTCTTTAGAAATGGTGGTAGATTACCGACTGATAATAAGTTTTGGTATAAGGGGAATCAAATTGAGGTTGTGAATGATTATAAATATTTGAGAATTTTATTTACTACAACAATGTCTTGGGAAAAACACTTTATCGAGAAAAAAAGGTGTACTAATTATGCAATAAATTCAGTTTGGGGAAACCTGATTAATAATAAGAAAATTCCGTTGAGGATTAAAATGTCTTGTTTTGAGTCTATTTTAAAAGCTATCTTGTGTTACGGTGCGCAAGTGTGGGGTTTTTTGGAAAATTCTCACTTAGAAAACGTTCAGAAAGCCTTCATAAAGAAGTTATTCAGATTACCTTTTAATACTCCTAATTATATCCTTTATTTAGAAACCGGTTTTGAAAAAATCCATTTCTTTACATTAAAACTGAATTCAAATTACATTTCTAAAGTACTAGACTTGGCGGATTATCGTTTACCTAAAGTTGTTGCAAAATGTGTAATCGAAAGAAACATTTTTTGGGCTAAAGAATGGAAACTGCTTGGGCAAAAGGTTGGGATGAATGTGGATTTTAGCTCAGCGGATTCGAGTGTTGTTTTGAGTCAGTTAGTTAACGTAGTAGAGGCGGCGAGGTTTAGTTGGAGGAGTGAAATAGTTGGCAGGGCGCGTACGTCGCAATATCATCAGCAACTCCTCACCGTCGACCTTGACCTGGGCCCTAGGAGCTTTCTGACTGATAACAATGATGTTGGTCTTATCTCATGGATTATTAAAGCCCGAGCAGAACTTGTAGATCTTAATTACAAGCCTTGGTTGACAAACAAAAATTATTGTTGCAGTTTATGCAACTTACATGAGATTGAAACTGTGTTTCACTTTGTAGCTGTATGTCCCATCTTGGCAAATATTAGGAAGCGCTGGTTTGGCAAAATATATTTGAGCTCGGAGGAATTTAAAGAATATTTGAACGGGAAAAATTGGCTAAAATTGGGTAATTTTATGAAAGAGGCGTGGAAGGAGAGGTGGCAGTGGGTTAAAGAATTTAATTATGAATAAAAAAAAAATTGAAATATATTGGGGTTTTATTTATTTATTTATTTATTTATTCCGTGTTTAAGTCAAATATCTAAAGTAATTTAATAAATAAACTGATGGACCCATGGGGGATTATACAAAGTACTATTAAACAGGTGAAATCGTAAAAAAAATAATAGTGTAAAACTTCTCGTTACAGAGATAATATGTTAAGCTTCCTTAAATTGTTTTGTAAATATATGTAAGTATATGTATATATATATGTATGTATGTGCATGTATATATATGTATATAAGGATAACGTTTATTTATATTTTCAGGAACTTTGTGTTATGTGTTTTAGCTGGACGTGTAATAGTTTATTTCGGAATGACCAACCGGACAGACGGTCTTGAGACCATTGTTCTACAAGTGTGAATTTTTTCTGAAATTTTTTTTTAATAGTGAGCAAGCCATAAGATTTTTTGGAAGATATACGGACCATTTCTATTTCCTGGAACCGCTAAACTCGTCATCTACTTTTCTCATGTTATACAACTGAGGCAGAAATACCTGGTTTTTGAGTCTCCTGTATGCATAGATTTTGACTAAATAAGAGTGAGTCACATTTTAGGTCCATAATTTCAACTGTCTTAACTACGGAGGATACCGATGCCAAGGTATCGCATTCTGGTGACAGACTTAGCCCTATGATCACTTATTTACGTTATGATTCGGTTACGGTTAAGTTACAGGCATTCATTACTAAAATCTCGTTTGTTAGGAGACCGGCCCTTACGGCTACGCCTATTGACGTAAATTTTTTTCAGGGTGTAAGAAAAATTATTTATAGGCTATATTTAAACAAAATGTATTATTATTGTTCACGCGAACATTTATTTTTGTAATCCATTTACACTATGTGCTTTAAAGTTGCAGTTGCACTCATTGAAGAAAGGCCTGTAAACAATTTTTTGAGGCGCGTAAGAGCGGAGTAACTATTGTTACTTGTCTTATTGATAGACTCTGCTGTTCTATATGTCCCTGAAAACATATTAGCTTTTGTATTGGAAAATCTATTTTTCCAAATCCGCTGCACTGGCACATAAAGGAATAAACGATTATAAAAAACTGCTCGGCCTCCCTGAATGACACATGCTGGAGTTTTTACCGTCCAATTGGGAGCGGCAACAATCGTAATTCTGGCGGTACAAAGGGGGCCAACAACAACGCATTGATAGAGGCGTGAGAAGGGAACAGGGAACATAGGGATGACACTCGTTGACAGACAGTTGGGGGGAAGGGGAGGGGTAGAGGGGGAGAGTTGGGGAGGGGAGGGGAGGATCCACCAATCAGCTGTTGGCCCCGCCCCTCCAAGACACCGGCGACCCCGCCACCGACACTCGGCCAGTCGCGAGTAACACCTGTTGACAAGAGGTATGGAGTAGTGTTTCTACACCGGGCTCGCGGGTGACGTGAATTCTGCGGATTTTGTGATAGGTGGATTTCATTTCGATAAATTTATGTAATTCCCGAGGTTGTTCCGAAGTTAGTTAACCCATAAAGATACAGTTTTTTAGGTACTTTTGTAGAAAAGCTAGAATATTTACATTATAGATCGCGGTGGAGGTGTTTGTTATGGGAAGGACTCGAAGTCGGCGGTAATGTCGTCGCCCCCCACGAACGCGTCGCCGGGCAGCTACTCCTCCGCGGACCTGAGCGACGCGTCCCTCAGCTCGCCCGCGGTCCTGCAGGACATGACGGACTACCTGGGGCCCAAGCGGCCGCTGCCGGGGTTCTCCGCCGAGCAGATCAGCTGTCTGTGCGAGGCCCTCGTCCAGTCGGGCGACGTGGAGAAGCTCGCCCGCTTCCTCTGGCTGCTGCCGCCCAACCAGCTGATGCGCGGCGAGGAGTCCGTCCTGCGGGCGCGCGCCATCGTCGCCTACCACCGGGGCGTGTACCACGAACTCTACGCCATCCTGGAGAGCCACAACTTCGACCCGAGACATCACCCGCAGCTGCAGCAGATGTGGTTCAAGGCGCATTACAAGGAGGCGGAGAACATCCGGGGCCGCAGTTTGGGCGCTGTGGACAAGTACAGGCTGAGGAAGAAGTACCCGCTGCCCAAGACGATATGGGACGGAGAGGAGACGGTGTACTGCTTCAAGGAGAAGAGCCGCAACGCGCTGAAGGAGTGCTACGAGAGGAACCGCTACCCCACCCCGGACGAGAAGAAGTGCCTGGCGAGCACGACGGGCCTGACGATGACCCAGGTCAGCAACTGGTTCAAGAACAGGAGGCAGCGCGACAGGACGCCGCAGCAGCGCAAGTGAGTACCTTGGGAGGGAGGGGTAGCGGGGTTGAAGGGTGGAGAAGGTCGCTTGGCACCGCGGTGTCCATTTTCTCGTGGAGCCTCTTTATCGAGATATAAGGCCAAAACTATTGCCTACATGCCTAAATCTAAATATGATTTCATTATTTCGGGCGTCGAGGAACCATGCCATGGAAATAATTGAATCAGTTATAGTAAAATGATTCGACGAGAATGAATTATGATTAACTGTTGGTGGCGTTCAATTAAGTTTTAGCCTAATTAAGGCCTACGTTCTGAATATTTTAATGCGTCAAAATTTAAGAAATTTCGGAGACGATTTTAAATTGATGTAAATTAGCGGAGGGGGAGAGTTGCGATCAAAATGGATATTGGATTGACGTAGGCCAGTGGGGCCTTGCGTAGGCCTACTTACAAACTTATAGTAGGTTTAGATTTGCGTATTGTTGAGATAACATCATTCATCACTCATTGTTGATTATGTATATCAATCTGGTGAATACCTTTTACAGCGCCTTTGCTAATCTTCAATTCCTTTTAATCAAACACTGTATACAATTTTCACAGTGTTATAAAAGAATCACTGATATGTTTTAAAAAGTTAGGTTAATTATTTTTTATTCGTTCCCTGATGGGCATGGTTAAACAAACTACGATTTTTAAGACGGCGCGTATTCAAAACGTATGTTTTTAATTTTGTACTTCAAATCGTCAAAGAAGTATTGACATATTCGGTTTCAAATATGTCAATGTACTTAATTCGTCAGTTCGTGTGTGTAAGACAACCATCAAATAATGGGCTACTCAACAACTATCTACGCTGCTGCTGATTATGGACGGTAATTTGTACGAAACGCGTACAGCGTAAAAAAGAAATATTTTGACACCTCAAGGCCATTTACTAAGGTAAATATACTTTGAATCAACATGTTTTTAATTAATAGTACGTGTTGGGGCGCCGCGTTATCAGCGCTACTGTAGCTAGGCTATATTATAGGCCTATCCAATTACAATTTACTACTTTGAGCTACACAGAACAAAAACAGAATTCATTCAATTTTTAATCTTTTATCGTATCTTCTTTGACGCACCTGATACATACAAATAATGCATTATGCATTGCTTAAAATGGCGACCTAACCAGGTAGGTATTTTAAGCCATGTATTACAGATGACTGAGATGAGTGAAGTGGATGATTGTGGCGCGATCTTCTGGTCTTGTCCTTTTGATTTCTCTACAATATAATACATTACAAAATCGTCTGTTTTTTTTGTCGCAGCTCAGTAACAATTACTAAGTAGATGAATCTGGATCAGTAAAATGTTGCTTCACACCAAAAGAAAGCTGAAAATAAATTATGTTTCAATTTAGTGACCTTTACATTTATTTATTTTTCCATTTGCTATTTAATACTTTAACAAGATATATGAAATAAGCATCATTTATATCATTTTTAGGGTTTCATTAATAATAATTACTTTCTCCATTTGCTATTTAATACTTTAACAAGATATATGAAATAAGCATCATTTATATCATTTTAAAAGATTCATTAATAATAATTACAAGTATTTATAAACCTGTAGGCCTACTTGTTTTATTCGGATTACCTACTTCAGAATGAAATAGGCCCACAATGAAACTGAATCAAGCGAAAGTTGAGAAACTTTATGATGGTCAAAATTATTTTTTTAACGATTTAACATTTTGTTAATCTTGTTTAATGTTATAGTACGAATAGATCGTATGTAAATAGTCTTTAGCGTAAGTGTACATTCGTCAACAAAAAGTGTATAGGGCCTGATTTCGTTAAATAATGCTTAGATACAAATTTTTGTTGTCTGGATTAAAAATAATCATTAACAAGATACTCCAAGATGGTCCAAGATACTCCAAGATGGTCCAAGATACTCCTCGATTCTCGAAGTTGCTTGTAAAAGTGATTTGAAAAATACTTATAATACTGTATAATACTGTATGCGCTGGGGAAATTTTTATTCAAGAGTAAAGAAAAAGTGTTAGGCCTACATAGCATTAAAAGAGAGAAGGCTCGATTCGGATTCCTTGACCTTCAAAACGCAAAAATCTATTAATACGCAGGCGGTTTTCTTTTCACACTCAAACCTCAATAACGACTGGACGGATTTTAACGTTTGAGGTGTCAAATTAAAGGTATTTTTATGTAGATTTGTCTAGATGTCTCAGAATTTTCAAAAAGGATGACACTAAAGTACAGTAAAGGGCTAAAGGTTTGGAACAGTGGCTATATCCATCGATGTTTACTAAGATTACAACTGAACATATGATCATGCCTTGAAATAATTCTACAGGTTAATAACAGATTGCAGCACATATAATTTATTTTTTGAATAATAGGGGTTTTTATTTTTATAGCTGTTTTGGATACTCTGGGACGTGACAAGAAATTGTTTTCAATAGTTTTAGTTTGCTTTATTAGCGTTTTGTTTTAGCGTATATTGGCCTTTATTGCCACATAATGAAGTGTTGTTTTAATTGTTTATTCGGTGCAGTTTCCAGTTTATCGTTTTACAATGTAGTTTAATTAATTAAAAAAAGTATGTACATACATTGAAATGTATGTATTATATTAATACATTTCAGCAGGATCGTAACCGCAGGCATCACTCTCCCGACGCATTTGATGGGTACAGATCGGTATCACTGTAGATCGCCGTGGTGCTCCTTGCTGTTTAATGTTTAATGAAATTAAAATGTTTACATTGCGGCGGGCGGCTTGCATTTTAAGAATGGAAAGACAGGTAGAGACGCATCAGCAATAACGCATCATTAACCCTTTGCTGCCACAAAGGAAAGATCCGTCTGTCTAATTTGCGGATTACGCTGAATTTTCAAGATCTTAAAGAAAACCCTCTTTCTGAAAACTCACAGGGCTACATACTTAATACTTTAGCCTTGGTCTGTTAGACTTGAATCCAGAAACTTTTGGGATAACATTCAACAACTGTTGCTATAAGCAGAGCACAATCTTTAGCCGGTATTAAAATAAACATTTCAG
This sequence comes from Flexamia atlantica, assembly GCA_035578135.1. Lineage (NCBI taxonomy): Eukaryota > Metazoa > Arthropoda > Insecta > Hemiptera > Cicadellidae > Flexamia > Flexamia atlantica. The sequence goes on along the minus strand of JAQJVK010000004.1, from coordinate 53,609,136 downwards.
AAATAAGAGAACATGGAAAATGAAGAAAACCGAACAAGTGTCAAGTGATCACAACAAATACCTATATATCGTTTAGTGGGAACTCCTGCGGTATAAAAATAAACTTTAAAATTTTCAGTAATTTAGCCATCATTTTGTTATTAATTTTGGCCCTTTGATTACTCTTTAAAAGTTTATGTAAATTATACACTCTTTGATCGTTTACAATATGATTTTTGATTTGCTCGATTTCGAGCAACAGGTTATCTAGTAACCAATAATTAAATTACTCTAAGCGATGTACAGACAAAACTCTAATTTTATATCGATATAAGAGAAGATATAAAGCTAAAGTTTTACAGTTAGCACGCATTACGTGTGTAAATATTCAAGCTACCTGCAATGTTTCTATGTTACTCCTGGGAAGTAAGTTTACTTTGACAACGGCGAGTTGACCGGTCGCGGGCTCCGTAGCGTGAAGAGGTTGAGGAGCTTAGCTGGGGGACATAGTCGAGCGGACAAACATTATTGTAGACTGGGCAAACAGCTTGACACGCACACAAAACCGCCAGCTCAATCCGGGGATTAGGAGACTAACAACCCTTCTGGCCTTCCACCTGGATGTTCTGTGGCGGTGGACGTTGTAAACAGACTAAAGAACCCGTCATCCAGAAGAGGTACTGTCGCTATAAAGTTGATGGTCAATGTAGAGTCTCATCGAACAATGGGGTCCTTGCAATACTATTTATTATTGCCTATAACCACTTTGCTCGCTTCGGAGTCTTTGGAGTTTCACTGCTTCTGCTTTAAGTAATGAAATAAATTTATTAAGTTCAATACATTATACATCGACGATTCTATTAAAAACTATATCAAAAAATTTAGAAGTGTTCCTATACTTCTTATAGGAATAAGAGCACATTTCCTGGAATAGTGGAACACTATTTCCTAATAATAGTTTTATCAAAGGAAAGAGGTACTTTGATAAACTCTTTTCCTTTGATAAACTTTGATTCTTGCAAAATCACAATCGATGCTGCCTGATTGAATGTATACAGACCGAATTAAATGTGATTTGGTTTTGTACTCACAACTCTCACCTGCTTCCACTTTCCACTAAATAAAGAGAAATAATTGTCCAGATTGATCGCAGTTTATAGAAATTTTAAACAGAGGAAACGTTGTTCCGCCTCGATTTTTTTAGAACACTTCCATAAAGTTTCACACAAAATAAGCGGCTGCATTTTCATTCTTCGCAGGTTGTCCAATTTCGCAAACACCCAAGTTTTACTTACCCTATTATGGTTGCCTTTACCCTCACCTTAGTTATGATATTGCAATTTGGGGAGCCGAGTTTTCAAGGACAAAGTACCTACAGAAGAAAGCGGTCGTTTTAAAGAAGTAAGCGGTTAGGTTAATTTTTGGTCTTAAGTGAAGTGATTCATGTAGAGGTGTTTTCCCACGAATAACCTGCTTACATTTAGTTGCTTAAATATATATGAACGTCTTTCTTTTTTTTCTTTAAAAACAACCATTTCCTCCAACGTCGAAATAATAGTTGTTATGACCTTAGACATTCCTTGACTTTAACTATTCCACATCACAAAACCACATATTGAAAAACAGACTTTCTTCAATGTAGTCAAACTTTTCAATTCCCTCCCGAATTCCACCAAAGCCGAATCAATCGTGGCCAGGTTCAAAAGTAAGTTACGGTCTTTTTTGGTATCCAATGAGTATTACAGTGTTCAGGATTACCTTACTGATACTTAGAAGAAATTTTTTTCGAGTTATATGAAAGAATCATATACATACACTGACATTTTTTATCATTTCTCTACATTTGTATGACGTTTGTACCTGCTTGTTTATGACCAAGTTTATGACAATAAAGTATTCTCGATTCTTTATTCTATACAATGAAGATGAATTTTTCTGTAAAATCAGTCTTTGGTCTCCCCCAGATCGTTTCTCAACCCGGCGCCGGTGTTGGGCCTTGACCAACACATGTTGGCCGGCAGCACGTGTGGGGCTGAACACGTGTGACTCTCACACGCACGCTGATCCCCGCCAATTCATCACTGTTTGAGTGATTACCTCCAAAAACCTGCCGTTTTCCGAATCCCGACCGCGATTTATAAAACTGAGAATTTAGAACAACTATTAATCGAGTAAAATTTGTGTAATGCACGTCACTGCCGCGTTTCAGGCAACAAATTTACTTGGCAAAAGAATGTTTTATAAAACATTCTTATAACATTGTTATAGCACTTTGTGTGTTTTAAACGTTGTAAAATGTTAAATGTATTTTTAAACTACGTCCGCCGTGTTAAATAAGTCAGTGGTAATACCGTCTCCAATAACTAATAAAAAGTAATAAAGGATATACAATAATTTTGTTTAAATAAATTCAAATTTTGAAATTAAGAAAAACATCCTACTCTGTTCTGGACAGCCTTACTGGCGGGTGAGTGGGTGCGCTGTTGCCGTGATCAGTAATATCTGCGTTGTTTTGGTAATAAATCACATGGTTATATGTTTTTGTAAAGGTACTTTACACAAGAAAATATCATGCTCAATTGCACGTGCAATTAATGTTAAATGCATTAAAAACCAACAAAATTAATGTAATACAACTAGAAGAGATTCCATAGAGAATTTTAGTATCCCGCTAGCCTATCAAGGAGGTTATAATGGTATTCAACTTTATTTTTGCGATGAACCATTTTGAATTCACTTTAGTTTGTAAACCCGATGAAAGTAAATGAATCAATAGATTAGTTTGATGTTTTTGTTTTAGTCATATTTATAGGATATAATTCTAATGGTTGGTCATTTGAAATTCTAGTTAGGCCTACTCAGGATTACCGATCAAAGAACGAAATATACAGGGGTAGCAAAATGCGCAGTCGGTCGCGACGGACGCTGAGGCCCCGTGTGCTGATCCCGCTGGCTCGGGCCTCAGCGATCAGCAGTTTCGTGGGAACTCAGCACGCGTGCTCTCGTGTCGCGGGCCGGCACGCAACAAGCGGTGGACAACGTCTGTACAGATTAATTTTTTTACTTGCAGCACAAAGCTTTATAGTTACTATTTTGTGTTTAGCGAATTTCCTCTATAAGGAAGAAGCTACTATTACCGTAGGACTCGTGGTAAGACCTAAGCCCAAGTCTATGATAACTTTCGTTTTGGGGCCCCCAGAAGCAAAAAACACCATGTATATATATGTGTCTGTTAGCATGATAGCGGCCGTAAAAATGGTCCAATCGTAATGAAAATTGGTACAGACGTGTAAAGTGGTAATCACTCGGACGAGTTCGTGATCCAGCCCGATCGGATCACCGGAAGTGGGGGGTAAAGGGGGATAAACCCCCCAAACATGGGTTTTTAAAAATTTACCGAAGTTTTGTTGGCACCATTGAATTCAGCTAAAAAAAACAAACAATTTAGTATCTTGAATCACTGCTCTATGTCCAATGGTTACCGAGATATTGAAAGTGGTAAACACAATGCTTGGCCCAATGTTAACCTTATGGGAAATAAGTAAAATTCTATTTCTCGGTTATTTCTCAACATCTATATACAAGCCAAAACCCATTGACTGACTGACTAACTGATCACAGTTTCTCAAAAACTAAAAGGCTTAGAGCGATGAAACTTGGTACAAATATTCTTTACAGGCTCTAGATGCGTACTAAGAAAGGATTTTGCAATATTTTCTCTCAAAAGGCTTGAATATGGTATAGTATGAAATTCAAAATGGCGGACATTTTTAGCTTTCATGGCTTATTTTCTCATAAACTACAAGTCTTTGGGCCTTGAAACTTAACACAAATGTTCTTTATAGGCGAATAAAGGAAAGGTTTTTAAAATATTCTTTCTCAAATGGCTAAAATAGAGTTTATTATAAAATTCAAAATGGCGCGGCTATTTCAGTTTTTTTTAATGGATGGAAGGCCTATGCAGTATTTTTATGGGGATAGAAAAGGTGCGATATCCAATCTACGAAGAGAATGAAATGTACAAATTTATTCCAGCCACCTACTATATTTTTGTCAAATGCCATTGAATTTAGCTCAAAAAAACAAACAATTTTGTATCTCGAATCACTGCTCTATGTTCATTGGTTACAGAGATATTGAAAGTGGTAAACACAGTACGTTGTCCCAATGTTAACCTTATGGGAAATAAGTACAATTCTTTATCTCGGTTATTTCTCAACATATCTTGTTAAAACTTGGTAAATGGCTTCTTCTAGTTCAGATCTACTAAATATTGAATTAAAACCACCCAGTTTTAATATACCTGTAGCAGCAAACCTGCATACTCATTCCCCATGTTATTCTTATGGAGCTTACCAAAACATGTCAAATCTTGCTATGTTAGATTGAAATAATATGTTGTTTTGCATTTGAAATTCGCTGAGTATGCAGGCCTGCTGCGACGGGGATATTTTTTATGTAGAATAGTGAACAAGCGCTGTTCAGCAGCTGTAAAGGAAACATATTACATATGACATAGGAATAGTTATGTCCATTTGATAACTATTCCTAATAAACGGTATCAGGAAACTGACACATACTTTCTCCCTTCAAGTAATTTAAAACCAGAAAACATATTTAGTGAAATAAAACAAATTAACAATTAATTATCACACAAATATTTGCCAAATGTTATCAAAAACGGTTAGTAAATAACGGAGATATCGATTTTTAAATATTTGCCATGAGAATAACATTGGACAACGTACTGCGTTTACCGCCGAACTAAAATATCAATTATCTCCGCAACCAGTTGACATAAACTCATGATTCAAAATACTAGATTATTTAGTTTTTCAAGTCAAATTTAATGGTTGCAAGTATATTTTCTTTAGAGGTCACAGGTTTTGTGAAATTCCAAAAATATGAATTTTTTAACACTTAAACCCCCATAGCTTCTGAACCTGAATTTTTACAGACATGCGGGTGGTGTCATTTTGTTTGTCATCTTAAGCACTAAAAACCATGAAATTTTTATCAAAATCGTTAGAGCCGTTTTTGAGAAATTTGGATTTTTGTCATTTTTTATGGGTTTTTATGGTGTAAATACCCTTAAAAATCAAAAATTCAAAAAAATGAAAAATACGCCTGGAGATACCACCGCTTTATACCTACATGCCAAATTTCATGAAAATCGGTCCACTGGTGTCGTCTCTAGCTTTGTTTACATCCACACACACACACACACATACATCCACACACACAGACAGACAGACACCACGCCAAAAACCATTTTTTTGGATTCAGGGAGCACTAAAACGAATATATCCACTACCAACTCAAATTCGAAAATTTTGACGAAAACAATACTTTCTCCATATACATTGTATAGGGGGGAGAAAGTAAAAATTGCACATGGCATAATATGAGTTAGTTAAAGTAAGTCATTTTTTCAGCGGGCGAAGCTGCGGGTATATCTGCTAGTATATTGATAAAACTTGGTAAATAGCTTCTTCTAGTTCAGATCTACTAAATATTGAATTAAAACCACCCAGTTTTAATATACCTGTAGCAGCAAGCCTGCATACTCTTCCCCATGTTATTCTTATGGAGCTTACCAAAACATGTCAAATCTCGCTATGTTAGATTGAAATAATATGTTGTTTTGCATTTGAAATTCGCTGAGTATGCAGGCCTGCTGCGACGGGGATATTTTTTATGTAGAATAGTGAACAAACGCTGTTCAGCAGCTGTAAAGGAAACATATTACATAAAAGTAAATGAATAGATTTTTCAGCCCTTTTATTTATACTGCATTTGTTCTATTAGGGGAAGATTTATGAAATCAATAGCTAATATTTTCCTGGATTCGTCCCACCGAGACCTTTTATTAAAGTACAGGGTTGATGGGTGTAAGGCTTATGGTTTTTCCAAAAGTTTTATTAATTTGGGCTTTATACAGGGTGAGTCTTCCAAGCCGTCCACAACAGATTATATAGGCGAACGGCTTAACATACAAAGACGAGACAAAACATTTCCCCAAAAAACATGTTACTCCGGCATTGAGTTTGATTGAGTTAGGTATGATTTAGATCATACCTAAGGAACAACGTAAAATTATTTTTAAGCTTTTTAAAATACAGGGTGTTCCAAAAACGGAGGGTTATGGGTTCGAATCTCGGAATTTTTAAATATAAACATATGCCATATTATACATCATTTTAAAGCTCTATGCGAGATAAACAATTTGGTGAAAACAGAACTCAATTATCTTTATTATTTTCAAAATGGCGGCCGTTTTTGTGAAAATTATTGGTATTTACGGAATACCCAGTATCTCGAGAACTTTCCCGTGTTGGGCCGGGACAGAATGTCCAACAGTATCCCCTGCTTGTCGTAAGAGCCGACTAAAAGGGGAGGGGGGCGCACTGGTCCTTTTTCGCGTCTCCTTTTCACAACTCCATTCTCCGAATCATTTCAATAGCCCGGCTGTTTTTCTAAATCATTCCGTCCTACTTGCCGGGGTGGCTCTGTGTTCTTCAGCCTCCACTGCGCTGGAGGTCTAGGATGAGCAGAGGGTACAGCTTAAAAACTGGGTTCTGCACCTCCCAGGCTGCCGGATAGTACAGGGGCCCGGGTCAGCCCAGCCAGCTGACCTGGCTGCCCTATCAGCCGGCGAAAATCCCCTTGGCCGTGGTGGTGCCGGTTGGCGACCGGATAGGGCCCTGCTGCGGTCACGGGGGGGCTCTGCCGAGGCCACTGCTCGTCCGGGACCGCCGGTGTTTTGGAGGCGGTCGAACACGGATATAGTTGCTCTGGCGACGGGTCGGTTTTGACATTCACATTGGGGTACTGTTTTGGGGGGTAACAAACGCCCAGTCTTGGGGGCTAATCCAGACATTATGAGCGGTTCACAAGAAAAAACTATTCAAAAGGTGCAAGAACCTTCCCGGGGTACCCTAACCCCAAAAACGAACCAGAGGGAGCAATTTCCTCGCCTACCCTCTCAAAGTGGGGACGTCGAGGTAGAAGACCCCTTTGGCCGGAAGCCTCGTGTCGCGAGGTCGCCACAAGGCCGAGCGACACCAACTGCCTCGGTGACAAGAACACCGGTGCTCACCGAGCAAGCATCCTCCGGCGGCGTTGAGTCGATGCACACCGACCCGTCCCCCTTCCAGGTGGTGATTGCACTTGCCAGGCAGCAGGAGGAGGAGCACCTTCAAAAGTGCTTCGCCACCCTCGCTGTCATGAAGGCCGCGACAGGCAGGCAGAAGAACATCAGCAGGGATGTGCAGGAAGGCATAGTCCAGTTGGAGACTAGCCTTAACCACATCCTTCAGCTGAGGAAATCTTGGCAGTCGTGCGAGTCGGTGACTGCTTCGACGCAGACGACCCCATCACTGCGCGTTAAGGCTCAGCCGGCCGGTGGGAAACGGGCTGCTTCCAGCCCCGCCCAACCGGAGGCTGAGAAGAAACCTAGAGGTGACGGTCCAGGGGAGACATCGGACCCCGAGAAATGGACCGACGTCGTTAAGAGGAAGGGGAAGAAGAAGAAAGTCCCACCCCAGCAGCCTGGAAGCCAGCCCGGCCCTCAGGACAACAAGAAGGCGCCGAAGAAGAGGTCACGTAGGACGCGGCCAGACGCCCTTCTCATCAAGCCGTCGGAGGGGAAATCCTACGCCGACGTGCTGGGCGAGATTCGCAGCAAAGCGAAGCCCGATGAGAAGGGCGCCGTTATCAAGGCCATGAGGAAGACCCGAGCCGGCGATCTTCTGGTCGAACTCGGGGACGCCTCCGAAAGCAAGTCCGCCTTCAGCGAAGACCTGAAGAACATCTTGGGGGCGAACGCGACTGTCAGCGTTCTCGAGCCCAAGTCGACGCTGGAGGTGAGGGACCTCGACGAGCTGACGACCGAGGCGGAGGTGACTGCAGCTGTCAAATCCGCTATCGGCGAAAACGTCGAGGTGAAGACTTTCGTCTCGAAGGCGAATGCTCGAGGCCAGAAGGTGGCGATCCTTACGCTGGGAGCCAGAGCAGCTGCGAAGCTCCTGGAGAAGGGCCACCTGAAGATCTGGTACGTGAGCTGTCGGGTACGCGAGAAGCTCGTGGCCTCCAGATGTTTTAAATGTCTGGGGTTCGGTCACGTCGCTAATCGCTGCTCTGGACCCGATAGAAGCAAGCTCTGCTTCAAGTGCGGCGGCCAGGACCACAGGGCCAGCGCGTGCAACGCAGCATTGTCCTGTGTCCTGTGTACAGAAGCCGGTTTGAAGGGCGACCAGGTCAAGCATTCCGCTGGGTCTGGTCGTTGCGGGCAGTACAGGCGGGCCATCCAGGAGCTTCGCCAGAACCAACAGAAATGATCAGTGTTCTGCAACTTAATATGCAGAGGAGCAGGACAGCAAACGACTTGCTGTTCCAATTCGCCACGGAGCAGGGTGCTGACCTACTGCTTCTCAGTGAGCAGTACCAGAACCGACGCTCTGCGCAGTGGTTCTCGGACCCCTCCGGCACTGCGGCGATTTGGATCTTGGACCTCGGGAAGGTGCCTGTTCTCGATTCCGGATCGGGCAACGGCTTCGTTTGGGTGAGGAGCAGGGGTTTCACCGTCTTCTCCTGTTACCTCACGCCTAACCAACCGATCGCAGACTACCGCCACATGGTCGATTCCATCGAGGATAAGATCATGAACACCTCTGGCGGGGTCATAGTCGGTGGCGATTTTAACGCCAAAGCCGTGGAATGGGGTTCCCCGCGGACCGACACTCGAGGACGTTACGTCCTCGAGTCGGCTGCCAGGTCGGGCCTCTGTATCCTCAACACGGGCGGCATTTCCACCTTTCGCCGTCCGGGGTGCAGAGAGACGATCCCTGACATATCTCTTGCCTCTGAAGGGATTGCCCAGCGGATCTCCGACTGGCGTGTCTGCGAGGACTACTCCTCCAGCGACCATCAGGCGATCCTTTTCAAGGTCCTTCCCGAGGGCGCGCGCTTGCGCGCTGAACCTGCTCCTCTGGCTCGACGCTGGAACACCAGTCGTCTGAGCAAAGACACTTTTAAAGAAGTAATTAAGGACCAGAGCATTGTGAATTTCACAAGTGCCGAAGATCTGGCAGCATCGACGATGCGACTCATCGCGACCGCATGTGAGCAGTCGATGCCCGGAGTTTCCCGCCGCCACAGGAAGAAGCCGGTTTACTGGTGGACGCCTGAAATCGCGGAACTCCGGAGGAGATGCCTTGGTCTCCGACGAGCTGCGCAGCGAGCCAGGAACCGCCCTGATGCAAATGCCAGATCGGCTGAGCACAGAGCGGCCCGCCGAGAGCTCCGCGGTGCCATCAACCGGAGTAAAGTCAGGTGCTGGAAACAGCTGTGTCAGGATATCAACAACGACCCCTGGGGGATGGGCTACAAACTTGTAACCCAGAAGCTAGGGGCTCGCTCACCACCTGCGGTCATGGAACCACAAGCCATGGCCGCCGTCGTCGACACACTGTTTCCCAGCCACCCAGTTCGGCCAGTCAGGGAATTCGGAGAGGTAGGCGCCTTCCCAGCTTTCCGGGAAGAGGAACTCACCGCCGCCGTCCGATCCCTACGACCCAGAAGAGCGCCCGGTCCCGATGGCATTCCGGCGGAGGTGCTCAAGCTCGCTGCGGAGGTGAATCCAAGGCTTCTGCTCGACATGTTCAACGCGTGTCTGGCGGAAGGCGTTTTCTTTTCGTCGTGGAAGGTTGCCCGCCTTGTCCTTATCCCGAAGGCGAAGAGCACACCGGGGACCCCTTCTTCTTTCCGACCCCTGTGTATGCTCGACACGGCCGGGAAAGTGCTTGAGAAGCTCCTGCGCGTCAGGCTGACCGAGGCCATCGTCTCTGCGGGGGACTTGTCCCCGCAGCAGTACGGCTTCAGATCCGGTCGCTCTACCATCGACGCTATTCAGGAGGTAGTTGAGGCAGTGCGGAGGGCGGAGGACCACAACCACTGGTCGCGCCGCGTGGTCCTTCTTGTCACGCTCGACGTGAAGAACGCTTTTAACTCCGCCAGGTGGAGCGATATGCTGTGGGCGCTTGAGCATACGTTCCAAGTTCCCTCCTACCTCCTGCGTATGATAGAAGCGTATTTGTCAGACCGCGTTCTGTTGTACGACACGACCGAAGGTCAGCGGCGCATTCCCATCACTTCCGGGGCTGCGCAGGGGTCCATTCTCGGACCAGATCTCTGGAACGTGTCCTACGATAGCTTGCTGAGGCTAGACATGCCCGATGAGACCCGCCTCGTTGGCTATGCTGACGACGTCGCTGCCTTGATCGCTGCGAGGAACGTCGAGCAGGCAAAACTGAGGCTCAGCGTAGTAATGGCCAAGGTCAACGGGTGGATGCGAGATCACGGCTTGTCCCTGGCTATCAGTAAGACGGAGATCGTCGTCCTCACCAAAAAGAGGATAAACACCGTGTTCCCGGTGCAGATAGGTGACGTCACACTCGAGACTAAGCCTGCTGCAAAGTACCTGGGAGTCATGGTCGACAGCAGACTGTCTTTCGGCGAGCAGATCCAGCGCGCCGCCGACAAAGCCGCTAAGGGTGTCGCTGCCCTTGGTAGGCTTATGCCCAATGTCGGCGGTCCTCGTTCCTGCAAGCGCCGTCTGCTCATGACTGCCGTCCAGTCAGTCTTGCTGTACGGGGCGGAGGTATGGGCTCACGCACTCGAGAAGCGAGTCTTCCGAGACCGGCTTGCCCGAGTCCAGCGTCGAGGAGCTCTGCGGGTCGCTTCGGCCTACCGCACAGTCTCCGAGCCTGCTGTGATGGTGATCGCCGGAGTCATCCCCGTCCTCTTCCTCGCGAGGGAGAGGCAGGCGATTTACCGGAGGAGGCCTGAAGTGGGCCGGGAAACAGCTGCTAGGGAAGAGCGCGATCGCAGCTTCGACTCCTGGCAGCGCGACTGGGAAGCCGAGCCGAGGGGACGCTGGACCTTCCAGCTCATACCATCCGTCCGACCATGGGTGGAGCGGCAGCACGGCGAGGTCGATTACTACGTGACCCAGTTTCTTTCTGGACACGGGTACTTCCGAGCCTATCTGCACCGGATGGGCAAAGTCGCCAGCCCGGACTGTCTGTATTGCCCCGGCATCTCAGACACGTCCGAGCACACCTTTTTTCAGTGCGACCGTTGGCACGTCCGCCGAGCCTCACTTTCATCCGAGATCGGCGTGGTCGTCAGCCCAAACAACATCGTCGGAGCTATGCTCCAGGGAGAGGGCAACTGGAACTGTGTCCAGCACTACGTCCAGGCCATTCTTCGGGCGAAAAAGGTCGACCTCGATCGGCCTTAATCCTCAGCATTTCCCCACGGAGGTTGCCCTAGCGGCGTAATATCAAAGGCCTAGCCCGAAGTAATGTGTGAAACAGTTCCAGGCTAGTGTCCTCGGTGCCGAGGGAGGTGGTTTAGTCGGTAGTTCACGGGACATCGAGCTCGTGGGAGTCCGACACTACTGAGGGGACAACGAGCCCCTCAGTGTGCGTAAACGCATTCCACCTCCTACCCAAAAAAAAAAAAAAAAAAAAAAAAAAAAAAAAAAAAAAAAAAAAAAAAGTATCTCGAGAACTACTGAAGGTTTTTTCGTTCTGTTTGAAAATTCTTAATCCTTTTAAATGCAACATGCCAACATTAAAAAAATATATAAAAAAAATTATTAAAAAAATTATTTTTTATAAATGTTGGTAGCACTGAAAATTAAAAATTTTAAAAACATATGTTGCCATTTAAAATTTTTGATTTTCAGTGCTACCAACATTTATAATTTTTTTTTAAATATTTATTTTCTTTTAATGTTGGCATGTTGCATATCCGAGATTCGAACCCATGACCCCTGGTTTTTGGAACACCCTGAATTTTAAAAAGCTTAAAAATATTTTTACGTTATTCCTTAGGTATGATTTAGTGGGGAAATGTTTTGTTTCGTCTTTGTATGTTAAGCCGTTCGCCTATAATCTGTTGTGGACGGCTTAGAAGACTCACCCTGTATATAGATGTCCTTGGTCATAAGTATAGATTATTTGTGTCTGCTTTTGATGCTAATAGGTACTGCAAAAGTCCTCAGAGCGTAATGCAAATAAAAATAAACATCCCAGTAGCCCCGTAAAATGGAAAATAGTAACTTCCACTATACAGAAAAAAGGATAAATACATGTGTCGAAAAGGTGTGGATGTGTCGAATTACATTTTTCGTACCACATTTTTTGAAGTCGATAAAGGTTGGTTCTTGACATTATCGTTTCTCGATTCTCGGTTCCCGAAACCGATAACATCGGTATAAAGTGTTTGTTACTACCATTTACATCGATGGTGACAATGTGTTGTATGTTGTAATGTACCTACAAACCTACAGGCAAGCTGCTGATATTATTGTTTTATAAATGTTTTAAATTTCATATATAAGTTTTGCCAAGCTATAAAATACCAACTCACTTTTTATTTTAATTATTTAAAAAAATCTCTGTTAACAGACAAGATATAAAAATAATTTACTATGTGAAAAAAGAATATAATCCACATTTATAACCATTAATAATTTTACGATTCCCAAAAAGAAAATAATCCCAGTCCAACTAGGTTTGAAAACTAAGGTAAATCATATTAAGAGTTAAAATATTAAAAAATCAATTTAAAATCAAAAGTAAATTTAGAAACGTCCTCGACCTCCGAAAATAGTACGCGGCGGCATCGTCTCATGTGGCACGGTGGCAGGCAGTTACTCCCGCAGATTACCATTGGTACCGAAGTACCTGTACGGCATTTTGCCATCGGTTCTCGGTGCCGGTGTTTTCGTCGGTACCGAGAACCAACTTAAGGGACCGACATATCCCTAATTCATTTGATTGAGTTTGAAGTCTCCATGAGTTTGGGAAGCCGCCCGATTGACCGTGTGACGAGTTGGGCCATGGTGTAGGCCTAATTCCAAACACCTTAGAGTTGGACGATTCTGGATTCTGAGATTTTTCGGACCGCTGTGTCGAAATGGAGTTCGCCCATATCGGCCCATGTCAGCTGTTCACGTCCAAAACTTGTGTTGTCGATTGTTCCATTAGTCCAATCACAGATTACACATGCTACGCAAATGTGACCTAATAGTACCGTATAATAATAAAATAATCGATTTTTATCAATTAGAGATCGATGGGTGTCCAATCAAAAATTTTAATAATGGCGTTTTCTACCTTTTCCAATAGGTAAAAAGAAAAATTATGATTTTTGAGCGCGCCCTAGCGTCAGTTTGGAACATCGTAGAAATAAAGTTAATTATGTAAATTGTAGGAAATTTAGTGTACTTTAATTTAGTATATGACAGTTATTGCAAAAAAATGCTTCGTTCGTTAGTTATAAGTAAAAAAGTAAAACAAGTGCATTAATTGTTTTGTTTTTTGCAATTTCTGAAGTTAGCTCACCTCTGGCGAGGTGGCAAAGTTTAAAATCGGATTCAGCGCCCAAAAATACATATAAAACCATTCAGAAATAAACTTCGGGAATTTTTTCCTAAAAACATAATGTTTTTTCTTATATGCTTGGACTACATTTAAAATTCGCTAAAAGGCTATGAACTTTCATTAACCTAAAAACATTTTAAATAAAAAATGTTAATACTGAAAATATTATTTATATTAACATGTTTTCAAAATTACGGAAAACCAACGTCTTACGTAAAATATACATACAAACAAAACCCTTACAGGCCACACGGCTCTGGTTTAGCCATTTTATCATCATTTCCACAATTAAACACTTCACTAAATATAGGAAAGTTTCTTACCCCATACAACACAGTGAAATTACCAGATACTTTTGCACTGTCTTTATCTTTATTGTATCTTACGGATGGATCTTCTGGCCCATTGTGCTCGCAGAAGTAAGAGGCGTATTTTATAAAGAAAATTTGGTCTACTTTATATTTACCCATATAAGGAAGTCTCGGTTCTACAAAAAACCTTCTACTCGTATCTTCTTTGTACGCATGATATGCGGCTTGAAGTGCAGCCGCATAAAGCAAAGTGTCTTCCAGGCAGTTGGCATCATTGTTTTTGACTCTGAAAGGTTTAAGGTATTCGTTATAGTCCTTCAGAGCACATTTCCTGTTTTGTTCGTAACGAGAAATAGTCGCCATGTCCCACCAAGGAGGTTCCGTCGCCCCATCGCCACTCGACCCACCACTCCCGCTATCCTCCTGATCTGGTCTTCTTTTAACTCCGGGATGTAGAACATTGTCATAACCGACTGTTTTTAATACCAAATGTGCAATCCACACGGCTAAACCTCCATAGTTCAAATACTTGGGCCATAACGAATCCAAAGATGGGTACAATAAGTATCCCATCGGCACGACGAGTTCATTGGTGTCTTCTTGGTAATACATGGTTGTATCAAAAATGTCATGATCTTCATGGAAAACCGTGTATGGAAGACCGCAATCACTACTTTTCGGACTTCCATATTTTCTTTTTAATAACTCAATATTTCTAATCATTCGTACACTTTTAACATTTAAATAGGATTCCAGTGTACTCTCGCTTTTGGTACAAATAAATAAATTAAATAAATCCAATGTTTGTTTGTCCTTCATCTTTTCTATCACATCTTCTGGTAGAGGAGAGACGATTTTCATCTTGTGTACGAATCTTAACATCTTCACACGGTCTTTTTGCGTCGGCCATTTTACTTTTCTCAGGATAGCTTTCACCTGTAGCCTGAGTTGATGAACTAAGTGATCTAAAACAAAGACGCCTGCGGGAGGTTTCGGGTGCGCTTTGAGATATTGAGCAGTGAGTGTAGATACCATCGCGTCTTTAACGATTTTAGCACAATACAAAGGTCTATCTGTAAGCACTTTATTGTTCGCATCTGCTTCAGATCTTAAATATTTGTTGTAAAGATGTCTATACTTAACTGGTAGAAAAGGAGTCAGTTGAATTAAAGCTTCTACACCCATATAATTTACGAGTACTCGGCGTGAGGTACCATTGATCAGCTTATTAAGGTTTTCAATGTAATAATCAAAACTAGGAGTTTTCAAAAAGTTTTCCGCAATGTAACCGCATTCATAAGCTTTGTTTACGATATAATTTTTTAGGGGGAAGGCTCTGCACCGCTTTGTATCCTTTTCATGTGCCGTTTTGCAGATGTCATCGAATGCACCGAATTTAGTATAGGTTAACGAATCTATTTCATCAAATATTAAAGGCTCTTTGCTACAATTTTTCGTTTTGTCAATTATCTTAAGGAGTTTTATTTTAAAATTAGCAGCTGCTTTTATTTCTTGTTCATCTTTGCTTGTTATTGTTTTATTAGTTGAAAGGTCCTTGCTGAACAAGTCATTAAATTCAATACAATATTTTAAGTAATCTTCAGGATCCGGTGGTACAGCTAGGTAAAGTTGGGGTGGTTCTGAGTAAACATGATACAAATACAGTCTTTTTTTGTCTTGTGATTCATTCTTCGGGTGCAGATTCGGGTTTGTTTTGTATTTTATAATTCTGTTATAAACAAAAAGTGAATTTAAACCACTGAAAAAATGTTCTATGTCACTGTCAATTAATATTTGAACGTCTTGCGCCCTTTCGTAGTCCCAAAGAGGGTCTAAAAAAGGAACCCCACCTAACTTTGTC
This sequence comes from Flexamia atlantica, assembly GCA_035578135.1. NCBI lineage: Eukaryota > Metazoa > Arthropoda > Insecta > Hemiptera > Cicadellidae > Flexamia > Flexamia atlantica. The sequence continues at coordinate 53,593,531 of JAQJVK010000004.1, read as the reverse complement.
AGTACTCGTTGTAGCGGTCTCACTCCTTCATATTCGAGTTGTGAGTCGTTTTTGCAACTCTGGTATAAAGTTTTTGCTACATGTTCAATTCTATCATTTATCTCCAAGTCTGCAGGTTCCCCCAAATAATCTGTCAGTTTCTTTAGTACTTTCAATTCGATCTCATCTATTATCGAAGTCCCATACTTTGGAAATTTGTTGCAAACAAAAGCATAGAAGTTTTCACATGGGTTCACAGTTTTGTCCATAGCTCGGTTAATAAATCTGGCTTGCCCCAGACATTGTCTCGTCAAACATAATTTCTCACCCAAGAAAGCGATGATAACACCGATTATAGCTAAAACTAAAACACCGAGTAGGAGTAAAACGTAGCGAAAAATAATAGGCATTTGATTATTGTTGTAGTAAAACAAACGGTCAAAATAGACATATATAGTTTTCAGTACTTGGATTAAAGGAACTTTCTAGCTCGTATACCTTAAGCCTTTATGGTTAAAAGAATCAATCAGCCGAAATAGAATTTCTTTTGTAAAAAGCGCTCAATATTGTAAACAAAACGATATTCTGATAATAACAACAATAGTAAACTTTAATAACATGGAAGACTTTTATGACAATTATCAAAATGTACACACTCAGAAACTATCAGCTGTAAAATATTCTTTAAACATTCGTATTATTTGTGTAAGGCACGGTCTTAAAAATACACCAACAGGCTGTAGATAAGGATACTATATTAATTGTTTTACGCTCTTTTATCTACTTTTAGCGAATTTCCCCTATAGGGAAGAAGCTATTACCGTAGGTTTCATGGTAAGTCTAAAATCCCCGATATTTCCATTTTTATGGCAGCAAACCTTCATACTCATTTCCCATGTTATCCTTATGGGAAATAAAAAATGCTATAGGCTATATTCCTTATTTCTTAACATATCTTGATAAAACTTGGCATATGGCTTCTTTTGGTTTAGCTCTACTAAATATTGAATTAAAACCACCCAGTTTTAACATACGTGTTGCAGCAAACCTGCATACTCATTCCCCATATTATTCTTATGGAGATAAAATAAACATATAATATCAAATCTCGCGCCATATTGGATTGAAATATGTTCTTTTGCATTTGAAATTCGCTGAGTATGCAGGTCTGCTGCAACGGGTGTATTTATATTTATTTGTTGCCAAAACCTACCATATATTTGTCAAATACCTTTCACGTATCTTCGCGCAAACTACTTGATCTGGATCTATTAGTAGAAACTTTGACCTATACATAGACGTTCCTTTTGGAGCGTAGGCTTCCGCTAAGAACGGGGTTTTCAAAATTCGAAATGTTAAGGGATTTTTGGCGGGGTAAAAGTTTTAAAATATTTCCATAACTGTGATGGACCGATCTCTTTTTTACATTTTCGATGCTCCATTCAGCCGGATTCAACCAAGCAGATGCGGTATATCAGCCTGGTATAATCCACGGGAACTAAAATAAATACTATGTTTTTCCACCACGATTACTTTCAGTTACCGTGAGTGTGATACGTCCAGCCATCCAACATGCACCACCGGTGGTAGAAAATGATACACGTCAGAATTTTCAAACTGATAACAATTAATTACGTTGCAATATACAAAAACTTTAACCAAAAAGACGAAACTAATTTAAGTCATAATTTTAACGAAGCCGCAAAAATATTTTTTGATTTTACCTTGAACGTTGAACTAAAGTATATAATTAGAGTGAAATTTTAATCATGCTCAACCGGTGGCGCACGTCGTCCGGTGGGCATACTGAAAACACCACGGGCCGACGTGCCAGCCAACGTGTGCCATTGGTGGTAAAGATAAATTTTTAACTAGAAGCGAAGTGGAATATCTTTGACAATGAACTTCTATTGTTTTATAACCACATGTTTGTACTTGTCAAGTAAGTCTTGAGGTTTGGTTTAATCAAAATAATCAATCTTTTTTTATAGTATGCCTAAACAAAAGTATTTCAAAATGCAGAAACACATGATTTCACTTAAAACGAAAGAATTTCACTATCTAAGGCCCGCTTTCTCAAAATCAGGGTTAACTTAACCCAAGTTTTTTTTTACAAACTTTTATTTACAGGATCAATACATGGTATTATACAATGTATTTTTACTATAATAAGTTAACATTTGAGTATAATAGGGCCTTTTGAGGAAACCAAAAAGGCACCTCCTAACTAACATACACATTAGTTCATTTAGTTAGTCAATTCACGTTAATCGAATTAGTCTAAGTAGTCTTCCATTCTTCTTCTTTTCAGTCTTCTAACTTCGGGATATCTTATAAAGATTCCGTTGATTGTTTGGATGTCAGAGTAAATTGATTTATTGTAAAAGTTTAAGGTAATTTTCTTCGTGAATTCTTCAATAGACGGCATATCGAGGTCTTTGTGCAACTGGGAATTTCTAATAAACCAAGGAGCATTTACAGATATACGTAAAATTTTGTTTTAGCGAATTTCCCCTATAGGGAAGAAGCTATTAAAAGATCTGAAGTTTCCGTAGGAGTGAGTGGGAAGCAGTTCCCCAGACGGCATCCATAGGTGAGAAGGGGTCTCAATATGGATTTATCTACTCTTATAATAATTCAGTTTAGTCCAACCTTCAGACAACTAAATCTCCAGTTCTACCGGGCCGATTTTATTAATGAATGGATCATTGGAAAGCTCTCTCCCTGTAGATTGTCAAATAATTATGAAAGTTTGTTTATGTTCAGATTTATGGTGAAAAAGTAAAAAACACATGTCCTCCATAAGAAATACATTGAAGACGGGGGTTTTCACATTTTTTATTTCGAGGCAAATTTTGGTTGGCTTTATTGAGTATTTTCAAGAAATGCACACTAGTCATTTGTAGGAAATTTAATTCTCTTTCAGAATATCACCTTCCACTTTAGCCGATTTCTGCACCATTTAAAAGTTATTTGCAAATCGCCAGCGGTAAATTTGTTTTGCAGTAGTTGGTACGACTCCTTGGGAGGGCATATCGGCAGTGGTGGCATAGCTGACTTGCCGTAGTGCAGCATTGGAAAGCGCTTTTCGTGTACCTGCAAGTCGACGTTGTCGGATTTTTGAATAATGGCATTTCATGAACAGCGCACTGGGTGATGCTGATGAAGAAAATATTGAGGGATTTCTTCATCGCCTCTTCTCCATAAGCTTGAATTAATAACTCAAGAGTCTCACTAGGTGATTTTTAAAGTAAAACAAGAACAATTTAGGTGTGCTGTTCATGAAATGCCATTTTTCAAAAGTCCGACAATGTAGACTTGCAGTTACACGAAAAGCGCTTTCCAATGCTGCACTATACGGCAAGTCAGCTATGCCACCACTACCGATATGCCCTCCCAAGGAGTCGTACCAACTACTGCAAGACTAATTTACCGCTGGCGATCGCGCTATATATGTCTACAAAAATTCATTCCGGGAAAATTTTTTTACTGTACCGCATATTACCTTCCACTTTAGCCGATTTCTGCACAATTTAAAAGTTATTTGCAAAAAAACCTTCCGAATTTATAGTGGTGAGAAAATACTGGATTAGAGATATTTTTGTTAAACTTTGTACAACTAAATCTAGAGTTCTACCGGACAGATTTTAATAATTAACAGGTCGTTGGAAAGCTCCATCCATGTAGATTTGCAAATAATTATGGAAGTTAGATTTCTTAAAAGATTTATGGTGGAAACGTAACAACACAAATTTTCTTTAAGAAATAGATTTAAAAAAACAGCTTTTTTAAAGTTTCTTTTTGTAGCCAGGTTTTGGCTGCCTATTATCAGTATTTTTAAGAAATGCATAGGACCAAATTGTTGGAAATTTTATTCTCTTTCAGAATATTACCTTCCACTTTAGCCGATTTCTGCACCATTTAAAAGTTATTAGCCAAAAGCCTAAGCAACCTCCGAATTTATAGTGGTGAGAAAATACTGAATTATTAGAGATATTTTTGTTAAACTTTGTACAACTAAATCTAGAGTTCTACTAAACAGATTTTAATAATTAATTAACAGGTCGTTGGAAAGCTCCATCCATGTAGATTTGCAAATAATTATAAAAGTTAGATTTGTTCAAAGATTTATGGGGAAAACGTAACAACACATATTTTCTATAAGAAATAGATAAAAAAAACAGCTTTTTTAAAGTTTCTTTTTGTAGCCAGGTTTTGACTGTCCATTATCAGTATTTTTAAGAAATGCATAGGACCAAATTGTTGGAAATTTTATTCTCTTTCAGAATATTACCTTCCACTTTAGCCGATTTCTTCACCGTTTAAAAGGTATTTGCAAAAAGCTAAGCAACCTGAGAATTAATAGGTAGTGAGAAAATATTGAGTTAGAGATATTTTTTAACTTTGTACAACTAAATCTACAGTTCTAGACGAAACTTTCACCTTCTAGATTTGCAAATAATAAAATAAACTTGATTTTTTCAAGATTCATGGAGAAAATTTGTAAATACCCACATGCTTCCTATAAAAAATACCTAAAGACAGGGTTTTAAGTTCCTTTGAAGCCAAGTTTTGGCTGCCAGTTATCAGTATTTTCAAGAAATTAATTTCGATGTCTTTTGGAAAATTTTATTCTCTTTCAGAATATTACCTTCCACTTTGGTAGATTTCTTCAGCATTTTAAAGTTATTTACAAAAACGCTAAAAAACCTCCGAATTTATAGTGGTGAGAAAATACTGAGCTAGAGATTTTTTGCAAAACTTTTCTACCAGAGAGATTTTAATATGCGGTCGTTGGAAAGCTTTCTCCCTGTAGATTTACAAATAATTGTGATGATTTAACTTTGATAAGATTTGTGGTGGAAAAGTTTAAAAAACATGTTTTCTATAGGAAATACATTAACAGCTGATCATCTGATCATGTTTTTTTTCAAAACAATTTTATTTTTGAAAAAATCTAATTATCTTTCTGGCATTTCACAAGAAAACCCCATACTATTTTTCTAGAGACCGTTGTATTTAACCACAACGGACATTGAAGCTAGTATACCAATAAAGTGTTTTTTGTTTTTAATTTTGAATTTCTATTTATAAGTGGGTAGAGAAGAGCCAGCCTAGCGTGAGCTTGAGTTAATTCTGTGTTAATGTGATATTGCCAATTAAGTTTTTTGTCTAGATGAACTCCTAGGTATTTTATCGTTCTATCATTAGGGTTCCAAGGAACATTTGCACCATTTATAGTTTATTCAGGGATGCCGGGATGCATCCGCTTTTTCTTAATGAAAATACTTTGGCTTGACTTTTGCTGGCATTTAATGATAATTTCCACTTGTTCGTCCAATCGCACACAATGTCTAAGTCGTCTTGTAATTTATTTTTTTGCCGAAATGGGGTCATTATTTTGACTTAATAAAGCAGTATCGTCCGCGAACATTGCAATTGTACATGTGGTAGTAGGGAAATCATTTGTAAATATATTGTAAAGAATTGGGCTTAAAATGGAGCCTTGTGGGACACCTGATTTAATATTCCTTATTGTAGACAAGGTTCCATTAATAGTAGCAGTGAGCTCATCATCTCGAGTGTCGCCACTTGCAGGCCAGTAGAGTATCCTGAGGGTGACCGAACCACTGTCTGTTGCAGTGAGCTCGTCATCTCCAGTGACGCCACCTGCCTGCTGAGCCCGTCCCCGGGCGGCCTGCTGGACCTCATGTACAAGGACGGGGTGAAGACCGAGGGACACCCGACCTTCCACCACATGGTCGCCCAGAGCTACCACGGATACGAGCAGTTCCTGGCCAGCGCGCAGCACACGTGAGGCTGAGGAGCGTCTGCGAGGGTGGACCTCCTTCACACGTGAGGCTGAGGAGCGTCTGCGAGGGTTGTCCTCCGTCACACGTGAGGCTGAGGAGCGTCTGCGAGGGTTGTCCTCCGTCACACGTGAGGCTGAGGAGCGTCTGTTAGGGTGGACCTCCGTCACACGTGAGGCTGAGGAGCGTCTGCGAGGGTTGTCCTCCGTCACACGTGAGGCTGAGGAGCGTCTGCGAGGGTTGTCCTCCGTCACACGTGAGGCTGAGGAGCGTCTGTGAGGGTGGACCTCCGTCACACGTGAGGCTGAGGAGCGTCTGCGAGGGGATGTTCTAAAAGTGTTGGGATGTTCGTTCTAGGTTTTTGCTAGTCTATTCAGGAAGTTTATTATTTGCGGTTACGTTACACTGTCTAGTGTTATCTTTTGTGGTTCTAAGTGAAGTCAAATAAATCTTTAAAGAAAGTTATACCTCTAAATTCATAGAATATTATTAACAATTTACAAGTCGTACTAAGATTAAGAAACTGTTTTCTTTAAATAAGTCTCTTTTTTATACAATTAAAAATATAGTCGAATTCATAATGGTATTATAACCTGACACAGTGCACTGTAATAGAAAAACTAGCCTTTAGAAGATTTATGTGAGGGAAAGTAGATTAATCCGTAAATCTAAGAAAGTTCCAAGCATTTATTTGTAGGCTTTGTTAGAGAACGAATTAGTTTTTAACAAAATATGTACTATTTTCTCATTGTATTAATTTAATTAACACCTCTCTAAAGGGAGGGATCGGAAAAGGAATAAAATTCCTATTAATAAATAAAAAAGTTTTCTTTTTTCTTGATCGACGCAATATTTCCATGGGGAAGGAGTAAGGCACTTCGTCAGATTACTTTATATAAATTACAATTCTTTAATTCATACCTACAAGTTTTTAACTAAACCTAAAATTGTTATTAAAAAGTTATAAGAATTTAAAATGACCACGAATTAATTGTGTAGTTTTCATCTAAATTTCTAGAATGGCATCTATAAACGAGCCCCCCTCGAGAATCTACCTGCAGCAAACTTAATATACCTTTCCTCACAATTAAAATGTAAGCCAACTTGTAAGAAAATAAATCGTTGACAGAATTGAATTATTATCATTATAATTGTAGGGTTTCAAGCAATTTAAAATGTTGTATAACACAAAATTGTTTTACTTTCATAACAATATTTTTACAATAATTTATATTATATTATACTTCATAACAACAGTGGGATATACAAAACACTTTTACCCGTGTTTTTACGATAATTTTTACTTTATACGACATGGAAATGAGCTATGTATTAATTTATTTGTTTGTATCTGAAAAAGTGCAAAAATATAGTAAACAGTTCTTCATAGAAAAGTACTTATTTAACATAGTACTGTATTGTGTGTTTCACAAAAGAGTGGAAAGGAGGAATTTGCATATTTCAGACTATGTGCTTGAAGCATTACATTTATCGACCACTTCATATGGTCGATAATATGTAAAACACTTTCTCTCGAGTTTTGAACGGAACTTACTTTTAACTACCTACATTTCTGTGAAATCATCAATATTCGTTTAGGCTTAGGCCTACATTATACAGGGTGTTTACGAAAAACCCTTAAAGACTTCGGGATATGGTTACTTACATCAAAGATAAGAAAAAAGTTCCTGTAAACATGGGTCCTAAAATGCTCGGTTATCCGTCTGTCGGCCTGTATGTGTTTCTAACATGATTTTGCATAACTTTGGAACTACTAAAGATATCAAGTTCAAACTTGGCAAGTGCATGCTGACTAATGGGACCAATTTTGGTGCGGAGTATCAAGTTTCTTCTTTTTACCATTTCAAAATGGCAGCCATTTTTATATTTTAAAACTTAAAATCTTAAAAACCGTTGATTTTACAAAGATTGTACGGGAAACAAAGAAGTTGCGTAATTTTATTTTCTATAAAACCATACAAAGACCATAAAGATCGAATCACAAATAACGGAACAGAATCACAATTTTTCTAACAGAATACATGCTTATTTATGACAGTTATAGCAAATATTCGCATTGTTTTGTTAGAAAAATTGCAATAACTCCGTTATTTGTGATTCGATCTTTATTATATTTACATGGTTTTGTAGGAAATAAAATTACGCAACTATTTTGTGTCCTGTACGATTTCTGTAAAATTTACGGTTTTTAAGATACTAAGTTTTAAAATATAAAAATGGCTGCCATTTTGAAATGGTACAAAGTAGAAACTTGATACTCCGCACCAAAATTGGTCCCATTATTCAGCATGTACTTACCAAGTTTGAACTTGATATCTTTGGTAGTTCCAAAGTTATGCAAAATCATGTTAAAAATACATACAGACCGACAGACGGATAACCGAGCATTTTAGGACCCATGTTTACTTTTCTCTTATTTTTGATGTAAGGAACCATATCCCGAAGTGTAAGGGTTTTCCGTAAACACCCTGTATATCGGAAAAAGTTAAAAAAAACAATGCTTTTCCATAGTAATCATTATTTTACCGTAGTAGGCCTGAAAATATTTTAATGATGAATTTTCACTAGTGATGAATACCTTATGTTTTCGATAAATCTCGCATTTCAAACATATTTTCTCAAATTGCAAATTCTCATTTTACACTCTTGTTATGAAACATACTATTAAACTATAAATTTAAATATTGTATTCAGTATTATTTTTAGTACGTTAAATTTGACTCGCCATAATTACAGTTAACTTTTTGAGAAATTATATGATTATATGAAGACTTTGACAAGTAAACTGCATACTACATAGATCAGTCTAAAACATTTCTCAGTACTGTACAAAAATTACAATTATTGTATACCTGCCATTCTCTACAATTGTAAATTATGTATTTATTACACACAATTGGGTGAAAACGTATGCGTTCAATGTATGTTTTAACTTGAATTTAATATTCTTGAAAGGAGAGTTAAGTGGTCAGTCACTTTTATCGGAGAATTATCAGCCACTTTTCTGTTTGGGTTTGGACGAGTTTATGCAATTGTTTTAATACTTTAACGGCTGTTGTTTCTATGTAGATATCTGTTTACATGTATGTAGTTATATCGACTTCCTCATGAGGAGTTTTTGGTTCGTTATACTCGGCATCGTAAATTGCAAGCTTATACCTAGAAATCTCATCTGGTTCCTTATCATTTGAATAGGGAATTAACTGTTTATCATTTCGAGGCTAGCGATTGTATGCCACCGAACGCATGTATTGCATGGTGGAAGTATGTGTCGTATGTATATAATATTATGTAAATTATTCCATGTAAAAATGTATTGTAGAAGCGCTATTTAATGTTTAATTTGATCATCATATACAATCATTTAATTAATTATATAATTGTTTAAAATAAAGAACAAAATACCCTTTTCATGTTTTATTTATACAAAATTCTGTTTTTTTCAATATATATTAGGTTATTCATTGTATCCAAACTTTGATAAAAATATGAAATTTCCTTGCCAAGTTAGTTATTAATAATACATATTTCTTAACTAAATTAACAGTTAAGTTTTGTGCTATAGCTATATCAATGCAGTCATAGAATAGATACATTGAGGTTTGTAGGTCAATTCATGACTGAAATTGAATCATCCAATTAATTGTTGAATAGACTTAAGTTATAAAAAAATGTATACGGTCCCTATGATAGTTTGTAACAATGCAGAAGTGTAGTTAACATTTATACTTGACTTGTTTTTTATGACAATGATCATTGTCGTCAAACTTATACAATGTTCAAAGTTATGTAAATAGTATTAAATGCACCAAAGAGCCCTAACTTTAAGTCAGCTAACCCTTTGTACAGACTAGATTTTCAAACAATGACTGATTATGTGTTTCACAGGAAATCAGCGATGTAAATTTAAAGTACTGATTTAATTCACCTAATAACTTGTGTTTAGATTTCTTTCTTAAAATAAAAAAAAATCACTAATAGAGAGTGGGTAACGCATTTGAATTGTGATAGTTAACGGTAATCATATTCACACAAATTTATTTAGTTAAAAAAGTCAAAATTGAATACTTGTTTTTCTTGTCATAAACACATTGGAAATTCTTTGTTTGAAATTCATTGTTGGTGATGGTGATTTTATATTTTGATTAGGATTTTTGCGGACATTTGCCATCACTGATTAGTAAAAAACAAGTTTCACGACGTTTCGGGATCTGGAATCTGATCCCGTCTTCAGGTGGAAGAAAACCTAGAACATAACAAGATTAGAAACACATAGCCAGGGAAACCTGGACAAAAACAAAGCTAAAACAGAGAACTGTAAAAGCAGTCACGAAAACAATAAGCTGAAAAGAAAGCTTTTTTGTGTATTGTTTTTCTTTTCAGCTTATTGTTTTCGTGACTGCTTTTACAGTTCTCTGTTTTAGCTTTGTTTTTGTCCAGGTTTCCCTGGCTATGTGTTTCTAATCTTGTTATGTTCTAGGTTTTCTTCCACCTGAAGACGGGATCAGATTCCAGATCCCGAAACGTCGTGAAACTTGTTTTTTACTAATCAGTGATGGCAAATGTCCGCAAAAATCCTAATCAAAATACATTGGAAATAGTATATTTCACTACTAGTCTCGAAATTAGTCCATTTCGTGAATACTATTAATGCAAATAACAGTCATATTAGTCATTAATAATTATTAGAGACCGTTGTCGTCTAAATATTTTATGTTCATGGACTTGAGGACATGTACTGAAAAGGTGAATACTCAAATTGTGAATAAGATCTCTCTAATTTTAGTTTAGTTCAACATTTGTAATTAATTATAGCTTTAGCTTTTAGTTTAGGTAGGGATTGAATCTTGTAAGTCAAACTGTGATCAACCATTTAGTTAGTGTGTTCCAGCTTTATTAAAAAAAATTAATTGTAAGTTGGATTAAATACTTTTGACATATCATATTATGCCTAGTTTTGGTCTTTTTTGATATTAATGTGAAGATTATCATTTTTAGATTAATTACAATCGTATGTTTGATTACGACTTACATTTTGACATAACAACTTTTAAAAATACCACAGTATGTGTAATAACTTAATTAATAGTTATCTAGTGACCCTCCGTGATTGCTAACTCTGATTTAATATCTCAAAGAAATTTTACGTGGCTTTACACATATAGTGAGCCACTTACAAAAATAAATGATTTCTTACTCTCAATATATTGTTGCTTGTTTCACTTTGAACTGTGTTTTCTTTTCCCTAGCCCAGGAATTGTATTTATGAGGATAAATATATTTAATGGTTAAAACATAGTGGTAAAAACATATAAATATAAAATTCATCAAGAATAATATTTATGAATAGCTGCGAGAAAAATTGATTTGGAGGCTTCAAACAAATCTGGAATGGTGTACTAAAGAATAGTTTACGTAGAATTGTATCGTTTTAAAAGCAATAGTTTTTTTTTAAATAGCAAAATATCCATTCATAGCCCTTTGATTGTTTTACCATGGTTTGATATCTCACAGAAGCAGTGTAGATGGCCTTTTGGCTTTTTGCAAGCCATTTCCAAAAATAAATTATTTCTGAATCTCGATTGATTATTGCTTGTTTTACGTAAATCAGTGTTTTGTATATTTATTACCGCATAATATCATTATTACATTGATAGTAAACAATTTTAAGAATTCCTAAAGAGAAGCCTCTACTTATGTACTTCTATTTTCGCTCATGTAAAAGCAAATATTGTACTTTCCAGACCCCCCCCCCCCCCACCAAAAAAGACACGGCGTGGAAACGCCTGATCTTTGTTAACTATCACACACTATAATAATAATAATAATGCCTTTATTAAACAAGCGTTTCTCTGGTACACCAGCTTTTCAGAACAACTTGACAAATCAATTGAAAAATCTCACAAAAAATTTACAAAACACATTTATAAAAAATAGGTTATACTTAACTATGCTCTATTAACAATTCTTTTATTTTTCTTTTGAAATAAGCATAGCTTAAGCTTTTTAGGCTATCGTAACATGTATGCAACTGATAGTTTTGCATTGAAAATGTTTGAACACACATTAGAACCAGCGAGCACGGAATTCTGAGCTCGCTGATTATTAGGGTCTTATTTTACATCATACTACACAGAAACATCTGTTTTATGTACCTTTCTTTTAGCTGGGAAGTTACACTTTGCCGATCAATGCACGTTAAATTTACTGTGCATGTGCCATGTGCTCAGTAAATTTACCGGGTACTAGGAAACAGATATAACGGAATTCAACAATCAGCTGATTGCAGTTCAACGACGTTTAATGCATGTTTATTCTTTACTTCAAAGGAATGTAGTGGCAGCACTGTACCAGTAGCAAATGTTTGTTTGTTTATTATACGCTAGGTTTGAAGAATTGAGAAACGTAATTGTTTATGCAAAGAATACGTTATTACCAAACTATTTTTTCTGAGTAGTATGATGTAAAGTATCGTACGTCAGGCGCCCGGTACCGGACTCGCATGAAAATCCTGCACTCGCGCCTGGCGGCTCGCGCGGGAACTATTATGCTATACTCGCTCGGTAAAATATACTTACTATATATACTAAATATACTAGTAACGTAACATACTTTTACTTACGACCAACAATACACAAAAACATTGGTACTCCGGAGTCTAAGAAAACTCATCACTTTCCCTCGTGGAAGAAGACAACTTATGTTTGAGGTTAGGCACGTAAACAAGTAAAACATGAATCGTATAGGAAAAATCAGCTCTTGTGCGAGTTGCTTGTAGTACTACAATTTCTAGAAATAGCACTACTTTCGTCAAGTGCTGAGCTCTCATTGGTCTAGAACCTGTGTCATAAAGTTTATATAGTCTATGCAAACGGTTTGCATTTTGAACAAAGTATCTTTTAATGATGTTACTTGCATTACCATTCTTTGCGTATATTCATTGCAAAGGTTGTAGGTAAGTAAATAATAATGCAATTTGCAATGTAGATATAACATGCATACAATCTCAAACATCATTGACAAGTAACAAGTTAAAATACCCCCGTTGCAGCAGACCTGCATACTCGGCGAATTTCAAATGCAAAACAATATATTTCGATCCAACATAGGGAGATTTCACATGTTTTAGTAAACTCCATAAGAATAACATGGGGAATGAGTATGCAGGTTTGCTGCTAGGAGTATGGTAAAAGTGGGTGGTTTTAATTCAATATTTAGTAGATCTGACCTAGAAGAACCCATTTACCAAGTTTTACCAAGATATAATGAGAAATAAGCGAGTTATAGAATTTAACTTATTTTCCCATAAGGTTAACATTGGGACAACGTACTGTGTTTACCACTTTCAATATCTTGATAACCAATGGACATAGAGCAGTGATTCAAAATACTAAATTGTTTTTTTTGAGCTGAATTCAATGGTGCTAACAAAAATTTGATTATTTTTATTTTTAAACGTAAAATACTCAAAAAACCCCTTTTGGGGGGTTTTACCCCCTTTACCCCCCCTTCCGGTAGTCCGATCGGGCTGGTTTACGAACTCGTCCGAATAATTACAACTTTACACGTCCATGCCAAATTTCATTAAGATCGGACCATTTTTACGCGAGTTATCGTGCTTAAAGACATGTCTTTATGAATATATATATATATTCATAAAGACATGTCTTTATATATTCTTTATATATTCATAAAGACATGTCTTTATGAATATATATATATTCATAAAGACATAATATATATATATATATATATATATATATATATATTCCATATATATATATATATATATATATATATATATATATGGAAATGAACGAATGTTTTTGGCATGTGGGGACCTCAAAAAGAAAAGTTATGATGGTCTCGGGCTTAGGTCTTACCATGAGACCTTCAGTAACAGCTTCTTCCCTATAGGGGAAATTCGCTAAAAAGTTAAATTTTTATTTGCTACAGTTAGTAGTATGAGGTATGGGATAAAACAACTTAACTCCCTCTCCCGTTATATGAAAAACACTTCTAAAGGTCAACATAAGGTCGGTGACCTTTCGATTTAGTTTTCACATTTACTTACGGTGAAATTTAAAGCTTGACTTAGTGTATTCATCAAAGGACAAACTGCCTTTAAAGAACAGAAATATTATATCCCAATATTATTTTATTAGGGTTTATTTCAATCGAATAACTTGAAATGCTATTTTAATAAAGTGTGTTAATTTTTAACACGACAACAAATTATTTAACAAGTTTGAACAGGCTTCACATTGACGTGTTTTCTGTAATGAAATTTTATTTTGAAAAAAAAACAAGTTGCGTAGTTTTTTTCCGTTAGTGTTACAAACTCCGCAAGCGACTTCATCAGTCCCAACATCAACGAGGAATAAAATAAAATTCCACCACGAAATAATTTATTCTCTTTAATTTGGACTTTTTAAATTCAAACTTCCATTATAAGGGTTGATTTAACAAGCCGCGGGGGGCGGGAAGGTGTGTAATAAAATACACCCATAATGTAATGTGATCAATATAGGAGTGGGGTGTAGAGTTACACTGCATAGCAACCATGGTTGTCATGGTAACCGGATCCACCCCCCCCCCTTGTAACACGACCCCCGGGTCGGGTAGCCGACACCTGGGGGGCGGGGGGCGTCGCACACAGTCGATATAGCGCCGCGACGCAGGGTGGTAACTGCTTGAGAAGTGTGGGGTACAAGTGTCGAAGGTTGGCAGGAGAGAGGAATTTAAATATATTTCGGGGGAAATAAAATTTAAAAAATATTTTAAAAAGTGTCTGGTCATGCTGTTAAACAGAAAAGGTGGTTTTGTATTGAGTTTTTCTGTAATATTACAGCAGTAGGCCTACCTATTCCCAACTTCGTAACACTTCAAGCTTCGATCACTCCTATACTGACGATTCTTACACGCAAGGAACGTGATTCGCAGCTGATCGACAGCCTATGGCCATATCACCAGGCTGTGGTCGAGGCTGTGGTATGGGTGATACTATATGATATAATGGTGGTCGAGGGAATGAACTTATGTATTCCTCATACTGACAGAGAAACATCTGTTTTCTTTTCCTTCATGTTGGCTCAAAAGTTGCCAATGCCAGTCCAGAAAACTTTCCGGTCTAGGCTGGAATTTTTTCCGGACTAAGATTACAGGAAACGAAAGTAAACAATCAGCTGATTCGTAGCAAACCGACGTTAAATGATTGTTTATTGGTTACTTTTTACAGGAATGTAGTGGCATTACTGCCAGCAGTAGCAAATGTTTGTTTATTATAGGTTCCGTTTGAAGAATTAAAAAACGTATTGGTAAGGAATGTGTACCAAGGCAGGAATGCGTATTGGTAAGGTACGTAGCTGCAAGGAATGCGTTATGGTTAAAATACGTTTTACATCACACTACACAGAAACATCTGTTTCCTGTGCCTTACTTTTGGCTGGAAAGTTACTCTTTGCCGATCACTGCACTATGAAACGGAAATAACGGAAGTCATCAGTCAAAACAATCAGCTGATGCAACAAACCTACGTTAAATGCATGTTTATCAAGGAGGATATATATTAGTGGGAGAGGACACGGACACACACGGGTTGCGTTGAAGCCGACCGGCCGTACCGCGCGGCGGCGATGGCGGGAAACGGCCTTCTTGCTCATTACAACATACCCGAATTAACATGACTATGTGAATATTTCTTAATTGATTTTGGTCATTGACTTTTAAAAACATTTAATTCGGTTTCATGACGAAAAACTCCACTGAACACAATTATTAGGCTGTTAAAGGAAGCAGGAAATGTAAGTTGCCATTGATTATTATTGGAAGTTAAATGATTTTTTTCTCAACATATGGCTCATATGGTGCTAAAAATTCAAGAATTTAAAGGGCAACAAACTTTTTATCTTTTATTATTTTAATTCTATTCTTAATTTCTATTCATAAGTGTAATTAATGCGAGCGTGATTTAGAATTTTTCCTCGAGTTTTCCTACGTTTAGTTGCTTGTCTAACTCATAAATTTCTTAAAAGCAGCATAAATTGACATTAAAAGTTCAATAATCTAATAAGGATTGCGGATTTAAGCATTTGTTTTGACATCTAAGTTGTATTTTTAATTACTAGGTAGATTTTAGTAAACTCGCCTTAAAAAAGTTGAAAATAAATATTTTTATTATAATTTTATTACAAAAATTATCACTGAATATAGCAAAGTTTGGCGTTGATACGACGAGTTTTTATGTATTGTTGGTATAATATAGTAGTTTGTTTCGTCGTTGAAGGAGAGCGCCTGCACGCGGCGAGACGACGCAACCCGCAACAAGCTGCTGTAGCAAAATCACGTTGGACGCCCATCGCACCAACACAACAACCAAAGAATACAATACCAATGGAAACTACAGTTTCTGTATTCATTGGTTGACCAACATGCCTCTTAAAACAAGGTATAATAAAGTAATCGAGCTCATGTAGTCATAGCTAGTTGACGCTTATTTTGTAACGTGGCAAATCTTCATAAAAATTAAAATTTGAGTTTTAAATATTTTTATTTTATTTATTATTTTTATCATTTAACGCTTAGCAGTTCTTAAATAAAAAAACAGAATTAATCATGTTGTGCAGGTCTGTAGTTGGACAAGTTATTCAGATCTAGAGCTTCTTATCTCACCTAGACTCGCAGCCTGGTGCATATGGGGGAGGAATATTCTAGAAGCGAGGTCCAGGCTATATAAGCGTGCTGCTGCCTCCTCTCCTTCTTTTTAAGTTTTTGTATGTTCAGTGAGATAGTTAGTTGTTCCTGGGGTGCAGCAGCCTACTCTTGTAGTAGTAAGTTAATCTCTGGTTTATTTTTTAAATATTTTTATTCTCTTGCCATTTTTATAAATAAAATTAATTAAATGATTTTATGTTTTTAAAAATTTTAATGTTAAAGATTTTATTTATTCAGCAAGAATATAAATAATGCCAACTGTTGTAAATATAATATTTTGTAGAATTTTGTTTCAATTTTCAAAGCTTGCAATTTAAATGTTAAATAAAAAATGAATGTAAATTAAAAATAAATTATGAAACAAAAAATTAAAGTATTGTAAAAGTTGCTATTGTCGTTTTTGTAATTTTTCTTTGGAATTAAAAAGTAAATAATTTCACCTATTTTGTTAAAAATGTTTTGTAAGACTGTTAAGCTAGGAAGTTGATTTTGTTGATTTCAGGGCTCAAGTGTAACCCAGATGATAATTTCCCCTAAGGTAGACGTTCAGTTTGTCATTTAACAATTAATTTGACTATTTAAAATCTTTTGGTAAAAAAGAGGAAAATGATTACTTAGAAAAAAATGGTGCATGCAATAAATAAGTGTAAAAAAAATTTGAATGTGTTTTAGTCAATAAACAACGCTTGGTCGGCATGTCCTATATTTTCTAAAATGTTACAATTTTTAGGTGTTTTACATTGTCCTATACTCAAATGTCAAAATAAATGTTGATGCTGCAAACAGCGTAATGGCGACCAATCGGTATGCTTGATCATCCCCGATTTCAATGTGAATATGAAAAATTGTACTTTATATTTTACTATTTCATTTGCAAACGATTTGTCAATATAATTAAAGAAGACCTTGAAACAAAGAATTATTGATCAGCTGTATTTATTGATTTAAATCAAGCTTTCGACAAAGTGTGGCACATTGGCGAAAGATGACAAGCATTATTAATATGGAGCCTAAATTAAAATTGTACTATAGCTATTTCCAGTCTTTACTAAACTAAGGAATATCTGTTTGGGGAGGGTCAAGTTCAATGGAAAAAATCTTTAAGGTGCAAAAAAAGATAGTTAGAATAATGACAATGTCTTCACCTATAAAGTTCATGCAAACAATCTTTCAAACAATTAAACATTTTAATTGCTCCTTCACTAAACATTTACACTATTCTGCAACAAGTTTTCAAAAATAAGGAAAAATATTTGTCAACTAATGATACTGTAAATTTGTACATACAGTAGATTAATTTAATTACTATTTTGTTTGTTAATCTTCTAGTTTAAGTTTTTTATGTAAAAACGTGACTAGTCACCTGTTTGAGCTGGTATTTTCCTGTACTGTATCAAATGTAATGTAACATTAAAATAAATTAAATGAAATTGGCCTGCTTTATAAAATCAAATTCAATCCTCCTCATACGTTTTATATGATAATCAAATCTTACTTAGGAACAGGTACTTTAGGGTTAAATTTGGAGACAGTGTCATGCAATTACATCCAATCCAAGCAGGCATCCCCCTGGGCAGTGTTCTGGGTCCAGTGCTATATATCTTATTTACAGCCGACCTACCTGAAAATCCCAATACCTGTATTGCTACTTTTGCTGACGACACTGCTATCTTAGCATTGCATCCTGATCCATTGACAACTTCTCTAAATCTTCAAAATTCACTAGATGGCTTATCCGAGTGGTTACAGAAGTGGAGAGTTAAAGTTAATAAGAACAAATCTACTCATATTACCTTTACTACAAGATTACTCATCTGTCCCCCAGTAACACTGAATAATATTCAAATTCCGCAATTACATGAAGTCAAATACCGTGGTATGACGCTTGATCAGAGATTGACATAAAAAAATTACATATGAAATAAAATGTACCTAAATTTAAAATTAAGAAATATCTCATGGCTCCTGAACAAGAAATCGAAATTAACGACTGATAATAAATTATTATTGTACAAAGTAATCCTTAAACCTATTTGGAGATATGGTATCCAACTGTGGGGGAGATCAAGTATTCAAGTATCTCAAACAAAAAAATAATCCAAAGATTTCAATCGAAAGTTTTAAGATTTATCCTCCAAGCCCCTTGGTATTTTAACAACAATATACTTCATGAGGACAGTAAATTGCAACAGTTCAAGACGAACTAACAAGATTCAGTGTTAAGTACCAATCTAAGCTTGAAAATCATACCAATCACCTTGCTCTTGGATAATAATAGTACTGCTACGTCAGATTGAAACAAACTCATGTCTTGGACCTGAACACACCTTTTGTTCAAATGAATGTTATTCTTTTTCAATTTGCTAACACATTCTTTAAGTTAAATCTATCAATGGATTGAGTTTAACAAATGTGATGTAAATAGATATTAGATTTGCTCAATGTTCTGATTCGTGAAGAAATTGTAAATAAATAAAAATTACATAAAAAATTTGCAAACATGTCCCCAGTGACATGTTTACTTGACCGGGTGATCTTTGGTAAATAGACAAAGGCATGACAAGGTTTGTCGGGTTCAGCTCGTATATTTATAAAGGGGATGTTGGTTTGTATTTGAAGCTAATGGACTAAAACACCGTTTGCCATGAAACTTGATATTTTTATGTATAATTTCATGGAGTAGGTTTTTATGCCATCCATTTAAAATGGACCATTTTCCATTTTGTCCAAACTAACTAAGTCCAACCAATAAGTGTAATGGAATTTTTTCCAGGTTGGGCAATTTATTTAAGTTTTGTGACTGGACTTTAGACATTATTTATCCTCAACGATCTTGGGCAGCAAACAATGTAAAAATAAACTTCAACAAACATCAACTGTGTTTGTTTAAAAATTACAATAAAGATATAAGTAGACAGCTTTAGAACATATTAATATATCAGGCTAGTTGGACTCCAGAGGTCAGCTGTAGTGTTCTGGTGACTTTCACTCCGCTCAAACTGCTTCATGTATAAATTGTTCCCACAGCTCAAGATATAACACACTACAATCGCGAGCAGGAAGTGAGTGCGCTGTTGGTGAAATTATTGTTTATTGTTTGTTTGGGTAGTTAATAAAATATAACATCATATGGTAAAGTAAACACAAATTTACAAGTACAGTTCGCGCATTATATCTCCGGCTATGACCACTACGCTACTAACCGTATCATATGATATTTTAAACATATGATTTTGGTAAACACTGCGTTTGACACACAGCGGGGCTGTAGAAGAATGTTTTCAGAAAAGTACCCCCTCTCCCCCCCTCGCCTTGCCACCAGCTGACTCTGTCATAGCCAGAGATATAATGCGTGAACTGTAAAAGACTTTGAGAAATGTAAACAAAGCTTTGACGGTTCAAGAAAAACATTTCATTCAGTCATTTCAGCTGGTGATTAGCAGAAACTTTATGAGTTTACAATTTTTGCCGCCCGCTGTATTTCGTGCTCTCTACACTAACTGTTCTTATGTAAAGGTAAAAGAAAGGTATGTGCATTGTCAGCTGGAATGACGAAGTTGGGCTCACAAAACTAGCGGATCTAGCAGCATGACAATATAATGCAGTACACATAAAATTTTGATTGAGTTATATTAACAGGTTTGTATTGCAGTCGTCGAAAGCGCCAGTTGTGTGAGCCCAACTACACCAGCTGACACTACACACGTTTCTTTTTTCCTTACGCCTTACACCATAACTTATTAACTGTAAAACTTTGTTCTGGGACAAGAATGATGTGGACAAAAGTAGAGTAGTAAGTAAATATTACTTTATTGAAAATATAAATTCACGAGTTTCGTGAAAGTTCACGGTTATTTCTCCATCATGGGTGCTTGGTCCTCAGTCAGGCATCTGTAAGAAAACAAGTATTTATGTTAGAATTGGCAAATAAGTAAAAGGTGCAGTCCCTGAATTGTCATAAATTTGTTTGCAAAAGTAAAATTAAAACATAAACACACCATCACTTGTTCAAATTCATACTTATTCAATACGCTAGAGTTTTTTTTTGTGATCGAAACACCCCTTACAATTCTGGATCAATTTAAATTATTTAGGAGTTGTTGGGAATAGCTTAGCATGAAGTTTTGTAAGTAACATGGGAATAAGCTCGTAAATTTTGGTATTTCTCGTACCAAATAGAACTGGAATAGAAATTTCAAGGAACAGCTTATTATGATAATCATTGCTTTGTCAGCAGACCATCTAAAAAATAAATTTTAAAAATCTTAAAAGCCGCTGATCAGTGTGTGTTCACTCGTCTGATTGAAAACTTTATTTTAAGAAATGAAGAACTGAAATCCAAACTTCCCTATGAAATTAATGATAACATTACATTGCTTGAAATGGCGACCTATCCAGGTAGGTATTTTAAGCCAAGTATGAATGACAGATGAGTGAAAGATGATTGTGGCGCGATCTTGATTGTAGTCTTGTTACTGACTAAGGCCGACATATTCCTTAGACAGGCCTGTTAATTAAAAGCCCAACAGCCAATGGCTACTAAGGGACCTAAATTTTAACGCCCAGGGTACAATGGGGGGCATGGGAAGCGGGAGACCCTCCATGCCATGGCGGACCTGCTGTTCACTGCCAGAACACAGTTCCCAAATTCAAAATTAATCCTCAACAGTGTTCTGATTAGGCGAGACATTGGCTATAAAGCTCTCCACAATTTTAATTCTCAGCTGGAATCAATGTGTGACAATTTTGGTGTCACTTTTGTGGAAGCAAACTGTTGTGTTGGTAGAAAGGATCTCGTCCGGGATGGTGTGCACTTTAGCCGCCGAGGTGTCTCTCGTCTCGAGCATTTGTTCGCTAACGTCACTACGTCTGTGTTGCGGTCTCTAGACTTACCAAAAGTCTCCCCTCGGTGTGACCAGGTTGAAGTTAGTATTTCGGCACCTTCTCCTGCTCCTGGACTGAGTTCGGGCGCGGTGGACGTAGCTACCCATAGTTTTGTCCAAAGTGACTCTAGCTGTGGTGTGGCTGTGGCTACGGTGCCGGAAAACTAGCCGTGAGGGGGGGATGTAGCCGGGATCTCAGAATTGGACATCTCAACATGCGCTCACTGAAAACGGGTTTCACAGAAATGTGTGCCCTTGTGCATGATTTTGATTTTGATGTCTTTGTAGTGTCTGAAACATGGCTTCTCCCTGGCACACCATCAGACAATTACAACATATCAGGTTACAATATGTTGCGGAGTGACCGCAATTTTGAATTTAATTCAAATGATGATGATGATGATGATGATGTTGAGGAAGTTGGTGGGGGTGTTGCCTTGTACATTAAGCAAGAGTTAATGTACCATGAGCAATTGGTCATTTCAGAACTAGACCGAAGTTCTGGCATTGAAGCTCTTTGTGTTGTCCTTAAAGTTAAGAAGCGGAGACTTGGCCTGTGCGTAGTTTACAGGCCGCCCAATGTCAGGTACACTTACCTTGCTTCTTTGTTTCACTCTCTGTTTGTTGATCTGGCAGTCCAAGTCAACTCTGTGATCTGTATTGGTGATACAAACATTGATCTGAACTCCAAATCGTGTCATAAGTCAAAATACTTACACCGACTCTTGCAAGAAACAGACACAGTACAACTGATAAATGAATCGACAAGAGTGACAGCAACCTCGGCCACTTTAATAGACCACATTATTGTGGACAAGTCGACCGAGATCAAGAGGAACGGCGTTATTGATGCAGCTAGTATCTTAGATCACAGAGGGAAGGCGATTACAGACCACAAGTTAGTTTACTGCGACCTGATTTTAAAGAAAGAAAAATTGGAACCAAAGATTATTCATTACAGAAATTTCTCTAATTTCAATGTTGAAGAGGCATTGAAAGACTTAGCTAACATGGACTGGGAGAGTATTGTGCAAATGAAAGGGGTAGATACCATTGAAAAGGCCATAACTTCGAATATATTGAAAGTTTTTAATACTCACGCGCCAATTACATGCAAAAAGGTAACAAAGAAAAGTGCCCCATGGAGAAATAATGAAATCAAAGCTCTGACGAAAAAGAAAAACAACCTTAGAAATAAATATTGGAAAACACGAAATGCCAGAGATTGGGAAATGTACAAGTCCATGAGAAATAATCTGAATGAAATGGTCTGGAGAGCAAAAAAAATGTATTTTACTGATAGAATATCTTCGACAAAGAATAGTAAAGACTTTTGGACATGCTTGAAGCAATGTGATATACATACTAACAACAGAGAATCAAAAATTGTGCATGATTTTGATGCTGGTGAAATCAATAAATACTTTGAAAATATGGGGTCTGATATTGACATAAACAGAGATGTTCTGAATTTTTTCATGAATAATAGACAAAATGAAGCTAATGATGAATTTAGATTTGTTGCTGTCACTGAACAGGCCATAAAAGCAGAAATGAATAGAAATAAATTAAGGGCTGTAGGTACTGATGAAATATCAATTGAAATGATCAAAGCTGTGAGCCCATTTGCCATTAAATCCATTACGCATCTGATAAATGAATCGTTAAAAGAAGGCGTATTTCCAAAAGCTTGGAAAAAAAGTATCATTCGTCCCTTACCTAAAACAACAGCCCCAACTTGTGTTGAACAATTAAGACCTATTTCGATATTACCAGCAATATCCAAGATCCTAGAAAAAGTGGTTATCAAGCAGATAAATGAATTTGTAAATGTCCAAAAATTGCTCCCAAAACTTCAGTCAGGCTTTAGAAAAAACCACAGCACATGTACTGCCCTTACGAACCTATTCAGTGATATGATCGACAGTAAAAACAAGGGTAGACCCAGTACCCTGGTAATGCTAGACTATTCCAAGGCATTTGACTCTATAGACCACAATATGTTGATTGCAAAAATGCTTTACTTTGGATTTGGTGAAGAAATCACTAAGTGGGTTCAATCGTACCTCAAAGACAGACTTCAGGTCACCAGACTAGGGAGTGAAACATCGGAACCAATTGCCAAGCGGCGAGGTGTTCCTCAAGGCAGTTGCCTGGGGCTTATCCTGTACACGCTATATACAGCTGATTTTCCTAATTGTGTAAAACACTGCACAGCTCATTTGTACGCTGATGACACCCAGCTACTTTTGTCATATGTTCCTGAGCTTATGAGGGAGGCCTTCAGTCAAATCAACGCTGATTTACAGAACATTTCTAGATGGTCTGCTGACAATGGCCTTAAGCTCAATTCTAATAAGTGTACTGTTTTGCACACTGCACCATTCAACCTAATACAGACTCTCAAAAATAGTGGAGAGAGCATCTCACTTGACGGCGAAAGCCTAGCAATTTGTGACAAGATCAAGACACTTGGTGTGGTGCTTGACAAAAATCTCTCCTTCTCAAATCATGTAACGCATGCCTCCCAGCGAGCCCTGGGAAGACTAAGAGGTCTGTATAGGTTTAGGAGTCTGCTGCCAGAAACCGCAAAATTACATATTGTGCAGTCACTGATTTTATCAGTATTTTATTACTGCTTTCCCTCATATGGCAACAGCCTTTCAAAAGAGGATTTAGGTCGGATCCAAAAGCTCCAAAACTCTGCTGTTCGCTTTGTTTTTTGCTTAAGCCGATACGACCATATATCCCCATACCGCGAAGCGGTCAAGCTGCTGCCTGTGGAAGCTGTATGCAGCATGATGACATGTTGTATGACACACAGGGTTTTGATGACAAGCGAGCCCGACTACCTTTACGAGAGGCTCTCCTTCCGCAACGAGGTCTCTCAACGCAGAACTCGCCATGGTGGGAGACTCCACTTCCCCAAAGTAAATCTTGAATTTGGGAAGAAAAGTTTTTCATACTTTGGCCCCCGGTTATACAATGAGCTCCACGATAGCCTAAAAAGCTTAAGCTATGCTTATTTCAAAAGAAAAATAAAAGAATTGTTAATAGAGCATAGTTAAGTATAACCTATTTTTTATAAATGTGTTTTGTAAATTTTTTGTGAGATTTTTCAATTGATTTGTCAAGTTGTTCTGAAAAGCTGGTGTACCAGAGAAACGCTTGTTTAATAAAGGCATTATTATTATTATTATTATTATTACTATCACAATGGATCGAGTGCTTTTAAACTTTAGAGGCTTCTCATTCCATTATGATATGGAATCATATCTGTTTTTCTCGGGTATGCTGTATGAAAGTGTGAGGATATGAGGAGAAAAGAAATAAACCAAAATCCTTTATTATACTTTCTTTAGATTATACAACTTAGTTGAGGCGATTTAAGTATTTAAGTTTTTGGATAAAAGTTTCTCGACAAAAGACAGCAAAAAATTATTGTACACTAAACCCCAAAAAAACTAATCAAATCAAACCAGTTTAGGCAAACGGAGCCCATTTTGCAGTTGATCTTGTGATAACTGCACTCAAGAAATTTATTTGAATGTTAAGACTACAAGATCGCCCCAAAATCATCCTTCACTCATCTGTCATTCATACTTGGCTTAAAATACCTACCTGGGTAGGTCGCCATTTCAGCTAATGTATCTAATGTATTTGTAAATATCTGCTGATCCACTGTCGTTACTCAGAGCTTTGAACTTAAAAATTTAACCAACAAAAAGATTCACGTACAACAGTCCGATAAGCTGACATTATTGCCCCTAGGACATATCACGATTTTTTTAAACTTGTTTAAGCTTGTATTGAATGTATAAATTTAAATACATTCTAAAATTCAGTCCCACAGACCCAATAAAACATAGTGACACGTCCTTTAATCATTGGGGCCAGCAAGATGAGTCTGTCATTCCTAATTGTTTTATTGTAGGTGACATTTTTAATTTTAGCACTCTCAGCAATGACACCGAATCAACGGATATTTAGCCTACTAATACATCGGAAAAAAATTTATGAGTTAAGGTATCTCGTGGTTTCCTGCGAAATTGGCTAAGTTAACCTAAACGGGTTTTGTATTAGGTTTTGAAATCGATCAGGTTTTTTGGGACACAGTGTATACGAGGTGTCACATACTTCTGACCATCAAAACAACTAGCATTTTCCAATATAATTATAAATAAATGACTGGCTGTTTAAGTATTTAAAGGTTGCTATTCGGGGACGACTAGTAGGTGTATGATAAACTCACGTCAGCGTTAGATCTCACGGGCCGTGAACCGTCAGACCCCGCCTCAGCTGGCTCCGGCTGCTGCGGCGGCGGCTGGGCGAACGGGCAGTAGACGTGAGTCAGCAGCACGAACCGCGAGTCGTACACCAGGGACACGAGGCCGAGGTCGCTCCAGACGAAGCGGAGTGGAGAGTAGCCGGGCGGCACGAGGTGGTGGTTGACAAACACCAGCGCCGGCACCAACGCCACACTCCCCGCCGGCTCCAGCGGCCGTCCGTTCCTGCAGAACAACAACTCGCTTGTCATTTCCATAAACGATAATCTAATAAATTTGTAAAACTATAATTATGTACAGGGTATTTTTTTTAACACAACCCATTTTTAAGATTAAATAATGCACATATAAATATCGAATGAGTATTTTTAGCGAATTTCCCCTATAGGGAAGAATTTAGCGAATTTCCCCTATAGGGAAGAAGCTATTACCGTAGGTCTCATGGTAAGACCTAAGCCCGAGACCATGACAACTTTTCGTTTTGGGGCCACCAGAAGCAAAAAACACCATTCGTTCGAATTTTTATATATATATCTATCTATCTATCTATCTATATATATATATATATATATATATATATATATGTGTCTGTAAGCACGATAGCGGCCGTAAATATGGTCCGATCTTAATGAAATTTGGTACAGAGATGTAAAGTGGTAATCGATTGGACGAGTTCGTGAACCAGCCCGATCGGACCATCGGAAGGGGGGGTAAAGGGGGATAAACCCCCTCAAAAATGGGTTTTTTGAGTTTTTTACATAGAAAAATAAAATTAATCAAATTTTTGTTGGCACCATTGAATTCAGCTCAAAAAAACAAACAATTTAGTATCTTGAATCATTGCTCTATCTCCATTGGTTACCGAGATATTGAAAGTGGTAAACACAGTACGTTGTCCCAATGTTAACCTTATGAGGAATAAGTAAAATTCTATATCTCGCTTATTTCTCAACATATCTTAATAAAACTTGGTTTGTGGCTTCATCTAGATGAGATCTAATGTATTTTAGTCTAAAACCCCCGAAATTTCCATTTTTGAGGCAGCAAACCTGCATAATCATTCCCCATGTTATCCTTATGGGAAATAAAAAAATTCTATATCTTCCTTATTTTTTAACATTTCTTGATAAAACTTGGTACATGGCTTCTTCTAGTCAAGATCTACTAAATAATGAATTGAAACCAACCAGTTTTAACATACCTGTTGCAGCTAACCTGCATACTCATCCCCCATGTTATTCTTATGGAGATTACAAAACATGACAAATTTCGCTATGTTGGATTGAATTATGTTCTTTTGCACTTGAAATTCGCTTAGTATGCAGGTCTGCTGCAACGGGTGTATTTTGTTAGTCTTTACATTTTATACGGCCTATTATTAAAGTTTGATTATGTTTAGTTTACATTACGAGTTCAAACAATCCGTCATTGGCATTTGTACAAAGTTGTGCTCTCTCAATCAAATACCTAAAAATGTGTTACAAGGTACCTCTTTGAATTTCTTGCATTTTATTATGTTTGTTTTGAGGTGCTGAATATCATGTGAATTGTTTTTGTAGGCCTTATAGCCCAGTCACTTTAGGAGTGAACATAGACATGAAAGATGTAAGTCTGATTTTTTGCATGGTGATAGTATAGTATAAGAAGAGTGTTTTCTGAAAGTTCCCCGGATTTCCCCCCCTTGCTTCCCCATTTCCCCCCCTTTTCAACCGAAACTACGCTTTAAAATGCAGTGTTCTACTAAATCGCCTATATCTTTTGACCCAAACGAGTTACCGAGATTAAGTGGGTTTTTATGGATTCCTCATTAAATTTCCTTTAAAAAAATAACCTAACATGTATCATTATCTAAATCGGTTGGGTTTATAACAATGATAAATAAAAACATTGTTTTATAGTTTTATTATGCAAGGTACATTACATCTACCCTTGTTTTTTAGGTAGGGTTTATGGCAAATCTGTAAATACAAAACTTTTTTCTTATTTCATAAGCTTTAAAACGATATATAACAACCTTTGTTTCCATTTGAGATATTACCAGAAAAAAGTCATTTAAATTCAGGCTTCACATTAGTTATGGCACACATTCGGCGCATCATCCGACGTATAAATATTTTAGATAGACTGTTTTTTTTAACTCTAATAACTACTGTAGTTGCTTTATTCACTGTTACATCCTGTGGAAACGTTCAAAAGGGACAGAAAGTATTCTGAAGGACTAAAAGTTACGAGTCCGAGAGGATCACGATGATATTTAAATGGACTGTGAAGTCAGCTGGCACTGTTTTCAATGAATACACATGTTTTGTTACTTGTGATTTACAAATTAGCCAACTGATGCGCCACTGTTTGTTGACAGTTTATTGTCGTCAATCATGTGTAAAAATAATTCCTCATGTTTGTTTTTATTTTCGTCGGTTAGGAAATAACCTATCTTATTCTAGATGCAATTGTTTTTACCGTGATTAGTTTTTTGTGCGGTTAAATATAATGAAATAGCAATAAGTGAGGATGTAAAATATTAATGTGTTGAGTGGAACCGTGTGTATTAATTTTGTGCAGTAAAAGTCGTCTGAAATGGACAGTTGTTTGCTTTGCGGTGAATTACTTGATGAAGCAAAAAACCCTACAAATGAGGTTTGTCGCGGTATTGACGCATTGCGAAATGCAAGTAAACTTCGTGGTGATAATGCTGTATTTGAAAAACTGAAGGGGATAAGGTCTTTGAGAGTACATACAGAGTGCAGAAAAAACCATACATGGCCGACTTCATTAAAAGCCTCTTCTATCTTGGAGCAGGAAGTGTTTCCAAAGTGTACAAATCGGCTAATGAGATCAGACACAGATAATGGGTTTGCGATAAAGATTCACTGCCTCTTCTGTGGAAATGACCCGTCATCAAGAGCAAAAACGAAGCTCCCTATGAAATACAGGACGGTTGTGCATGAAGTCCGCACTCATGCTATGAAAGACTCGATCAAAAAACAGGCATTATCAAGGAACGACCAGTGGGGTCAGCTTGTCCTTTCCCGAATAGCTGCAGTTGGAGACTTGGTTGCTGCTGAGGCAAAATATTGCCACGATTGCCATCTCCGCTTTTTTACATCGAAGAACACGGACAATGATAAATGTCAAAATGAGAATTTATTGAAAAATGAAGCTTTTTTGAAACTTTGTTCCTACATGGAAAATTCTGTAGAGTGCCAATTTAGCATCGGGGAGTTAACGAGCAAAATGAACGAGTATTTGGACGGTCAGGACGGCTACAGTACAAAACATTTGCTAAGAAAACTTGATGAACACTACTCTAGCCAGATTAGTATTAGTAGTTTACAAGGTCAAAATTCCATAATAAGTTTTTCAGGCACTGCAAAAAAGATTTTGGTTGATTCTTGGTACGAAAGTCGGAATGAAAATGAGCTAGATGAGCGACGACGGCTAGTTGAAACTGCAGCACGAATCGTGAGGGAAGATGTCAGGAAAATGTTGTATGACACAACTGCTTACCCCTCTTCAGAAAACCTATCAATGGAATCTGCGGCACAACTTATTCCAGAAACACTCCGGTGTTTTCTTGACATATTGATCCAGTCTAAAAGTGACGAAAGAAATAAAATAGATCTGAAACGTATTTCTATTGCACATGCACTTATTTCAGCCTGTAGACCTCGGACTTTTCTCTCTCCCATTCTAAACAGTCTGGGCATGTATATACACAGAAAGCATGCTTCGAAACAACTGATTGACTTGCTAAACAATGTAGGATTTAGCTCGAGCTACAACGAAATCCAACGTTATGAGTATTCCCTCATGGAGCAAGATGAACCCTGTCATGGATCTGAGGGGTTCATCCAGTTCATTTTCGATAATGCTGATTTCAATGTGAGAACACTTGATGGCCATGGTACTTTTCATGCCATGGGAGTGCACAACACCTGCACCAACCCCTATACCAGTCAGCGTCCCCAGAATCACGAAAGTGCCTTCTGCTGCTGAGATAGCTACGAAAGGAAAATTTCCTCTGCAGTGGTATAAGAAGCCACTTATTCCGGGCTTGAAAAGTATCATTATCAAAGACGTAACGGGAACTCTTTCCCATGATCTATGTAATTCCGAGTGCACTAGGCATAATGCCTTGGATTTGTTATGGTTAAGCTCTGTCTTTATCCCAGCACCTTTGTCTCCAAGGCCCCATTGGAATGGTTTCATGCATTCACTATATGACGACTGTGAATCAGTGAGCCAATCAGCAATAGATGCATTACCTTTTATTAATTTGGATCCCAGTAATCCAACCACTATCCATACAGCACTTAAATTTGCCGCAAATCAATGCAGGAAACAAGGCCAAGCTGCTTGCTTTGTTACTTTCGATCAACCTCTCTATGCTAAAGCCATTGAAATCGTCACTTCATGCGGATCGAACAGCGACTTATCCAATGTAGTTGTTCGATTAGGTGGCTTCCACCTTATCATGTCGTATTTAGGTTCAATTGGACATGTAATGTTGGGAAGCGGTTTGGAAGAAGCTTGGAGTGAAGTGTATGCAAAAGCTTCAGTCACGCATATGATATCTGGACATGCATATGCTCGGTCTGTAAGAGCCCACTTCCTAACCCAAACAGTCATAGGTATTCTTCTCCTTAGGGATAGCTGTGACGATGATGACACTCTTTCCGATGAAATTGCAGATTTGTTAAACGATGTGCAGTCCAAAACCATTAAACCAGACCAAGTTGCCACATCTGATGCTGTGGTAAAATTGTGTGGCCTTCTGGATGAAAAATGTAACCAGCTGAATTCTAGTAGAACTTCTAAACTTTGGACTCAATATTTTCATTTAGTTGCCTTGTTACGCCTCTTCATCAAAGCTGAGAGGACTGGAAACTGGAACCTGCACTTGTATTGTGTAAAGCAAATGCTGCCTCTCTTTCATGCCGCTGGTCATATGTCATATGCCAGATATGCACATCTCTACATTCAACAAATGGAAAACCTTCACAATGTCCTATCTGAAGAAGAATTCAATAAATTCACTAAGCAAGGCTTTTTTACTATTCGTCGGACAGATAAATTTTGGAGTGGAGTGTGGACTGATCTTGTGATAGAACAGGATTTGATGCGAGTGTTGAAATCTTCAGGAGGCCTTACACGTGGCAGAGGACTTAATGATTGCTCTCTAGCAAAATTTGTACTTGCTCAGCCTCGATGTTGGAAAGTGTGCACTTCACTAGAGAAGATGGTGGGTGCTTTTTCAGGAACAAGCGAACAACACGTTGAATTGAGAGAGTCTCGCAGAGGTAGGGACCATGCTGATCTTCTTAAAATCTTCAAGTGGTTTGAATGTCACCCCCCGTTCAACAGAAATGATGACTTACTTGTATCATTATCCACTGGTGTTGTAGCTGACCACAGAGTGAACTGTGATTTAGCAATGGAGGTAGGCCTAAATGGGGTCCACGAGATTGTTGGAAATAACTTTCATGACGTTAAAATCACACGTAAAAACAAAGTTGTGCCTCTTGCAGCCATGAATGGTACCATCAGGGTTAGAGGAGAAGAGGTTTTGGTTAACCCTCAGCAACTCTTTATGAGGATTTCATGTATTGTAAAATGTCCATCTGACTATAAGGAACATATTTCGTTTGAACTTGCTCCCAAGCCTCCATCCCTTTTTGATGGACCTTCAATGAAGAAAACTGCTAAATCGGCACTAGCAGATACTTTATCGGGAATTGTACCATGTACTAATACCCGATAATTCTCATTTTGTTGTCGATGGTGGATATCTTTTGCATCAAGTTGTTTGGCCAAGACCATCAACCTACGAACAAATATGTAACTCATACGTAAGCTATGTTTCGTCCCACTTTGGAATCAATCACTCTGAACTTGTTTTCGATGGTTACGACGGCCCACCTACCACAAAAAATGCAGAGCAGAGTAGAAGAGGAAACAGATTTAAAGCCGCTGATGCCGTGTTCGAACATAACAGTATAGCTACAGCTAAGCAAGCCGACTTTTTGGCTAACAGCAACAATAAGTCTTGTTTGATTGCTGCCCTCATGGATAAGATGAATCAAGTTGGAGTGAAGACTCGACAAGCTGCTGCTGATGCTGACACATTGATCATTTTGGCAGCTATGGAAAAAGCTTCAGAAGGTGAAACTGTTGTTGTAGTCGGGACAGATACGGATTTGCTAGCTCTTCTCGTGTCCAGATGCGACACATCTCATTCTGTATATTTTTTAAAGCCAGGTTCTGGGGATCCAAAGGTTTTCAATATCTGTGACATCCAGCAAAATATAGGAGAGATGAAAGAGGCAATTTTGTTTCTGCATGCAGCTACTGGTTGCGACACCACGTCTGCCTTGTTCAAAAAAGGGAAGAGAAGCGCCTGGAAACTCTTGAGTACATCTGAAGAACTAAGAGCAAATGTGAGTATTTTCAACGCAGCTGGTGCTAACCGCTCTGAACTGGCGGCCGCAGGGGAGAACTTTCTTCTACACTTATATGGCAAACCCAAGTGAAAAAAAAATTTTAGTTTTCTGGCCCAGATCTGGCTTCTTCCAAAATTGGCCAATTTTGGAAGAAGCCAGATCTGGCCCAGAACTGGCCAGATCTGGCAAATTTTGGAAGAAGCCAGATCTGGCCCAGAACTAACCAGATCTGGACCAGAACTGGCCAGAACTGAAGAAATGTGAACAAAATTTGGAACATTGGAAATGTTATAAACAAAGACAAAATATAAAGGAAAACATTTATTGGATGAAAACTTAATACATAAATACTGTTCTCATAATCCTTATCCTAGCTCCTACACCTCTTCACTTCCTCAGCTCGCAAAGGCCCGCTGAGAGTTTTTTTTAACACACATGTCATCTTCAATCCTTAATTTTCTCTTCGAAGCAGCTACCTTAGCGAATTCTGCAACAAGAGCATTTATTAAAGGGCAAGTAAGGCCACTTATCACTACAGTTAGTAAAATGTTTCTTAACATATAAATGCAAAACAAATTACTTTAAAAAATGCAACATTTAATATTATATAATTAATCTACCATAAAAGAAATATTATATATATACAAAAGTTACATTTAATTAAACCATCTATATTTTTTGTCCTTTATCTGTTAACCATGAACTCAGACATTGTATTCAAAGTGCTATTTGCAAAATCTTACAGCTGAATATAGTATTTCAAATACTCCTGCTTGCCGGCAGGATTCAAAATAGTTATTCCCGCCAACCGTTGCTCAAGATATTTTAAATTTGTAATTTTGGGTTTTTGGTGAAGTATTTTTTTCCTAAATACTGAAATAGCAACTTCAATTCACAACTTCAACCTCAAACTTTCTTACCAACCGTCTTTTTTTAATTATTCCTAATGTTTTTGGTCTTATTTTTGTTATTTGCAAAGCAACCCAGCGGACGCACAGGCAGTACCTGCATATGTCTGCCGATTTCCTGGACTTTTATTTTTAATTAAATGCTACAAAAAATTATGTCTTTTTTAGTTTTATTTCATCATTTGTGAAACACTTTGTGTTTATTAGCATTTTTATTACTTTGTATGTAGGCTAGTCGCTTATTTTTGTACGGAATAAACTTTTCATTCATTCATCACACTATTCATATACCACACCTGACCTAACCTAACCTTGCTGTATAATCGTTATAGTAACTGTGATAACTAAAAAACTATTAACTGTAAATTGATATAACATATCTAAAAGTAGTTTTGTATGTTATACAATTCAAATTCAAAATTTCAAGTTCGAGAGAGGTAACTTACTGGAGTGCAAAACACAGGTAATAACAAAAAAATAGGCTACATGTAATAATGAAAAATGAACAATATACAATACCAAACTGGTAGGAGTTTCATATCTGACCTTCTGCCGTTCGTTCCTATAGCAGACAATTCAACATCTGATTATCTAAGAAATCAATGTCGAACGACCTATCAAGTTCGATGTACTGTTTGATGGACAGAACTTGACATCTGATTTCTTTGTACAGTATAACATTAGATTGTTTTGTTATTCTGTGAAGGGTCATTCCACATCAAATCAACCAAATAAAAAACATTTTCAACTTTGGTATCTCAGATTTTAGTAAAACTTTACTTGTTTGTGTTTTTTTGGTTGCTAAATTCAAGAATAATTTTTAAAAAATTTTACCTCTTATACTTTTTTTGCTATGATTTTTTAAAAATCGGAAATTTCCACTGTTTTTGACATGCGCTCAAACCTATAATGTGCTATAACTCAAGTTCTATTAGGCCTATCAAGCTGATCAAAAGCTCATTTTAAAGAGGATTTCAAGGGCTTTCATATAATACCACACTTGACCAATTTTGATTTTAAAAATCTTTTTTCAAAAATTTCAAAAAATGATTTCAAAATTTTTTTGAGATAGTGATTTTTGAAAAATTTGAAAGTTACATATATTTTTCATTGCAATGTGGACAACATATGTTGAAAATTTCAGAGTGGGATGACAATGGGATCAGCAGTTATGGTAAAAAATACTTAACAGCGGTTTGCTATTTAAGTGAGATTGCATGTCACTTACTACCATCTAGATTTAACATGAAGTATGATAAGTATGCGTAATATAACAAAATTATAAACTATTTCCTAATAAACATAAATCATAATTAAATATACACTACCCTATGTATAGGATGTACACATGCAATCAAAAACATGCAATCCCTGTATACATGCAGAAAAGTGTATATACCGGGTGTCTCACCTAAACTGAACCAATAGCTAACTTTTTTTATTATAAATCTGACAAAGATAACTTAAGATAAATAACAAAGAACTTCTCATGGGGGACTTCCCTTTATTTTTAAAGTTTCTTTTTGAAGTGACTTCAAAATTTTAAAATATGGCCGCCATTTTCCAATATGACGGATAACTTTGATTTTTCTTATGGAACACCCTGTATTTTATGGCGTTTTTGAATTTAACGCTTAATTTTAGGAACTTTTTATTCTTTCTCATTTTTTCTAAACCCATTTGTTCAAGAGATATGAGCAGTTAAAGTTTGATTTTTTCCCATTTATAAAGCATTGTGTCCATTTAGCTGTGCCATCCCATGTATTCATTATGCAGTAAAAGCATATTCGAAATAATACATTTCTATGAGTGAATCTCAACTGAAAATTATTTTATGATTAAATCTCAACTAAACTCACATTTTAAGACACTTTTACTCTTTGGCATGTATTATTAAACCCAACCTTTTTCGATATATAGACTACCAACAATTTCCCAATGCATTTTAAATGGAAAAAAATCAAACTTTAACTGCTCATATCACCTGAACCAATGGATTTAGAAACAAATGAGAAAGAAAAAAAGTTCCTAAACTTAAGCGTTAAATTCAAAACCGCCATAAAATACAGGGTGTTCCATAAGAAAAATCAAAGTTGTCCTCCATATTGGAAAATGGCGGCCATATTTCAAAATTTCGAAGTCACTCCAAAAAGTAACTTTAAAAATAAAGGGAAGTCCCCCGTAAGAAGTTCTTTATCAGATTTATAATAAAAAAAGTTAGCTATTGGTTCAGTTTAGGTGAGACACCCGGTATATACACTTTTCTGCATGTATACAGGGATTGCATGTTTTTGATTGCATGTGTACATCCTATACATAGGGTAGTGTATATTTAATTATGATTTATTATGTTTACTAGGAAATAGTTTATAATTTTGTTTTATTACACATACTTATCATACTTCATGTTAAATCTAGATGGTAGTAAGTGACATGCAATCTCACTTAAATAGCAAACCACTGTTAAGTATTTTTACCATAACTGCTGATCCCATTGTCATCCCACTCTGAAATTTTCAACATATGTTGTCCACATTGCAATGAAAAGTATATGTAATTTTCAAATTTTTCAAAAATCACTATCTCAAAAAAAATTTTAAAATCATTTTTTGAAATTTTTGAAAAAAGATTTTTAAAATTAAAATTGGTCAAGTGTGGTATCATATGAAAGCACTTGAAATCCTCTTTAAAATGAGCCTTTGATCAGCTTGATAGGCCTAACAGAACTTGAGTTATAGCACATTATAGGTTTGAGCGCATGTCAAAAACAGTGGAAATTTCCGATTTAAAAAAAAAATAGCAAAAAAAGTATTAGAGGTAGAATTTTTTAAAAATTATTTTTGGATTTTGCACCCAAAAGAACACAAACAAGTAAAGTTTCATCAAAATCTAGGATGGTCGGGTTGAGTGCCATGTTGGTTTTACATGGAATGACCCTGAAAATACATTTATCCATAGTATTTTAGTATAAGATAGCGGATGATGAAAAATAAGGTAGGCTAGGTTGTGTTTAGTAAGTTAATTGTAGTAACATTTTAGTTTAGTTTTTAATTTTTATATACATAATTTTAGCTGTAGGCCTATTACATTTATGTTTGGTATGATTTATTGTTCATGAGAGAATAATCGAATATTAAAATTGACAATGGTTTTGGTTATTCTTTGTTATCAACGTTTCTTCATTACTGACGGTTGTTGAAACAGTACAACAGTACATCGGTTGAGTTAAACACGATAGGTTGATAGTTGATATTGGATTGGTTAACCGATACCTGAATTGAGTACCGAAAACAAAACTGATCCTCGCCCATGTTAATTCCTATTGAGAAGTCCAGTTATCAAAACCTAATCATTCAAGGTAAACAATTGACGGTAAACATAACCTAGAAGATCATATATGAAACTCTACCAAACTGGTAATAAAGTAGGGGGCAGAGCCTATAGCATTAAATTAGAAACTCACCATTCTTTCCAAACCTTTTCCATAAGCTTTCCACATAAATCGAACTGCTTCATTCAGGTTCTGGATTCCGATCGCAAATTAATTGATTTTCCGATTTTCCTCACATATAGGAACTGTTCCGTCCTCTTCACAGTCAATTAATTAAAACAACAAAAACAACAAAAATAACAAAAATAACAGAAACAACTCAACTACCACAGATAAACTGAAATTGAAATCAAAACAGGCGGCAATAAAAGTCAAGGTGACGCATGTCGATCGGATCGGAGTTGAGTTAGCTAGCTGTGTTGCTGTGTTGCCGGATCGTCCAGAACCAGTGTTGCCAGATTAGCCAGATTTCAATTCAGACCATACTATACGTCATACCTACTTACTTACTTCCTTCGGAGGAAAATGTGGAGATGGAGATGATATTCGTGTCATAGTCATAGTCATATCCTTTATTGCACATAACGTTCAACATTACAATAATTGTAAACAAACAGGTGCATTGTCAAGTAAAATTAGTAATAATACTAATCGAAGGTACATGTACATTTTCAAAAAAATACAAAGTAGCAGCAAATTAAGGTTAAAATACAAATACAAAGCCACTACTAAAGATTACTGTCATTAAAAAATTCATCAGTGCTGTAGTACAGCTTGTTGAGCAAAAAGGACTTAACATCTTTAGTGAATTTTGTATGAGATAGTACTTTAAAAGTTTTTGGGATTTTGTTATAAATTTTAAGACCCATATATGATGGACTATCTTCAAATTTTGACAACCGGTGTGCAGGGTATTGAAACAGATGGTTATTTCGTGTATTGTAATTATGTTTAAATAAGTAATTATTAAATATGTCAAAGTTTTGATGGACAAAATTTGCTACTTCTAAAATGTATAAACATGGCAGTGGGAGAATATTTAAATTTTTAAAAAAAGGTTTACATCCAGTTGTTTTACTAATGCGGCAAAGTGTTCTAATAATCGCTTTCTGAGTTTTGAAAACATTTTTGGTTCCTGATGACATACCCCAGATTATAATACCATATTTTAATAAAGATTCTACATAAGCATAATAAGCAACTAAGCAAACTTCCAGGGAGACGTTATTAACCAGAACACTTAATGCATACCTAAAGGAGCTTAGTTTTTTACTTAAAAGAGTGGTGTGTTGATTCCATTTAAGATTACAATCTATGTGAATTCCTAGCACTTTTCCTGATTTGGTTGAGCTTATGTTCTTTATGTTTCTGTCAGCGGTGTTATTTACAAAGAAATGAATTATATTTGTTTTGTCTTCATTGAGCAGAAGGCCATTTGACAAAAACCAGTTACTCAAATGCTGCACTACAGCACCTACATCATCCTTTAAAATATCTGTAGAGGTTCGTTTTACTAAAACTGATGTATCATCTGCAAAAAGAGTGATGTGTTCAGGAATCTGCTGTGGCAAGTCATTGATATAAATTACAAATAGAAGTGGCCCAATTATTGAGCCTTGTGGGACTCCAAATTGAATAGGATTCCATTTCGAGAAATATTTTTTATTACAATTTAAAACTATTGTTCTCTGTTTTCGATCTGCAAGGTATGATTCCAAAAGTTTTATAACAGTTCCCTGCAGCCCTATATTATTCATCTTTTTTATTAGCAATTTATGATCTACACAGTCAAAGGCCTTAGACAAGTCACAGAACACACCAGCTGCATGCTGTGACTCGTCCAAGGCCTCCAAGGCTGTGTTTACAAAAGAAAAAAGTGCTGACTGGGTACTTCGACCCCTTCGAAAACCATATTGCTCTGGGCATATTAAACTGTTCATTTCTAAGTAATTAACTATCCTCAAGTGAATTATTCTCTCATAAATCTTTGAAATATTGCTTAGAAGAGAAATCGGACGGTAGTTTTTAATATCTTTACAGTCCCCTTTTTTAAAACTGGAATTACCTCAGAGTATTTCAATAGATTTGGAAAAACACCTTCATTTAAAGATTGGTTAATGAGTACAGACAGAATTCCTGAAATTACATCTGCAGACCATTTTAACAGTTTGGTTGGAATTTCATCCCAGCCACAAGAATTGCTATTTTTTAGACCAAGAAGCAATCGTCTTACTTCTTCTTCAGTAGTGGGGGCATAATAGTAAAGTGGGTTTACATTTTTATTGTTTGGACCATGTGATACTCCAGGCAATTGGCATTTAGGTATGTTCAAGACATTTACTACATTTGTAAAATGATTGTTAAAACTATTGGCTATAACATTAGGATTTTCTACATCAACATTATTAATTTTGAGTTTGATATCAGTTACATTTTTCTTTGATAGCCCTAACTCGCTCCTAACTACATTCCAGACTGCCTGAGATTTATTTTTGGAATGTATTATATATTCATTGTTTGCCCTTTTTTTTGCTCTCGTAACAACTTCTTTGAAGACTTTTTTATATTTTTTTACATATTCTAAAAACGCTAAGTTCTGACTGGTTTTAGCCAAAAAATGGAGATTTCTTTTATTTCTGGCAGAAACTATAATTCCTTTTGTGACCCAATTTTTGGAATGAGATTTATTTTGTTTTCTTTTATTTTTTACTGGAAATACCTCATCCATTGTCGTTTTGAAAACTTGTAAAAACTTCTTAAAATTGCCATCAACTGAGTCGTCTAAAACTAAGCCTTTAATTCCCGTATTTAATAAATCTATAAAAAGAGGAATTTTTGCAGTTGGAAAAGTTCTTATTTTAATGAACGAGTCAGCCAAATATTTTTCAGTACAGTCTGGAAGTTTGATAAAAAGAGCATTATGGTCTGATAAACCTAGGTCTACATTGTTAGACAAGGATTGACAGTAGTTAAAACTAGTTACAATATTATCTATACAAGTTTTGGTTGTAGATGTCACTCTAGTTGGTTTTCTATTATTGATAAAATATCCAAAATTATTTACAACAATTTCAAAATTATCTGCAATGGCATCATTTTTCAAAATATCTATATTGAAGTCAGCAGCAATGATAACTTTTTTCCCACCTATACATTTTGATAACATACAGAATAAGTTCTCAAGCTTTTGCATAAACAATTTAAGATTATTATTATCAGGTGTTCTATATATTGAAATAATAATTAAATTTAATTGTTCTATTTCAATGTAGGATCCTTCAAATACTAAAAGTTCATTTAAAATCTTTAAATCAGACCTAGCTGTATAAAACATTGAATCATGTAGTAGAATGCATGAGCCTCCTCTTGAATGTTCCCTAAAGTAGCCATCCGCCAACTTATAATTAGGTAGTTTGTTTAAAATATGTTTATTTACATCACAAATGTTATGCTCATTTAAACAAATAATTTTTACATTTTTCAGAAAATTATTTATCAGGTAGTCAAATTCATTAAATTTTTGTTTAATTCCTTGTATGTTGTAATGAAGTAATATCTGTTTTTGTTCCTTAATTACTACAGTACTTAATTTTTTTAAGGCACTACAAAACTTCCCTCTTTTGCCTCTATTCTCTCTTTCACTAAAAAAAAGTCAGAATTACTGCAGTTGTTGGTTTCCATAAGTTTACTAGTAGTTGAACCATTACAAACATTATTCTCAGACAATGGTTTATTGACGGGGCTAGATTCAATTTTTTGTACTGTCAACCCTACTTTTTCAACAAATAGTTCTACCTTATGCTTCGTATCTGCGATGCTAAGATCGCTGAAACCCAACAAAACCCCAGAGGTGTCATTAGAAATGTTACAGCTGTCTCTGTCGCTCATGATAGGTTCAGAGATAAGACCTAAACCTCTGTCTACTTGTTTATTTCTAGAGTCATGTAAAATAACCTTTGCAACATGTGACCATAGTTTCAGTTTACCCTGTTTGTTTAAGTGAAGACCATGTTTGGTGTGATCGTTTCTAGACAATTTCAAAGTTTTAAACACAACCATATTTTTATTATTTGCAGCTACTTGATTAATTTTAGTACTAGACAACTTATTCACTTCATCAATATGAGGATTTAAGGTTGGATTGTCAAAACGGTATGGGACCCCAGGGTATATAACAAGCTCGCTGCGGAGGTGAATCCAAGGCTTCTGCTCGATATGTTCAACGCGTGTCTGGCGGAAGGCGTTTTCTTTTCTTCGTGGAAGGTTGCCCGCCTTGTTCTTATTCCGAAGGCGAAGAGCACACCGGGGACCCCTTCTTCTTTCCGACCCCTGTGTATGCTCGACACGGCCGGGAAAGTGCTTGAGAAGCTCCTGCGTGTCAGGCTGACCGAGGCCATCGTCTCTGCGGGGGACTTGTCCCCGCAGCAGTACGGCTTCAGATCCGGTCGCTCTACCATCGACGCTATCCAGGAGGTAGTTGAGGCAGTGCGGAGGGCGGAGGACCACAACCACTGGTCGCGCCGCGTGGTCCTTCTCGTCACGCTCGACGTGAAGAACGCTTTTAACTCCGCCAGGTGGAGCGATATGCTGTGGGCGCTTGAGCATACGTTCCAAGTTCCCTCCTACCTCCTGCGTATGTTGGAGGCGTATTTGTCAGACCGCGTTCTGTTGTACGACACGACCGAAGGTCAGCGGCGCATTCCCATCACTTCCGGGGCTGCGCAGGGGTCCATTCTCGGACCAGATCTCTGGAACGTGTCTTACGACAGCTTGCTGAGGCTAGACATGCCCGATGAGACCCGCCTCGTTGGCTATGCTGACGATGTCGCTGCCTTGATCGCTGCGAGGAACGTCGAGCAGGCAAAACTGAGGCTCAGCGTAGTGATGGCCAAGGTCAACGGGTGGATGCGAGATCACGGCTTGTCCCTGGCTATCAGTAAGACGGAGATTGTCGTCCTCACCAAAAAGAGGATTAACACCGTGTTCCCGGTGCAGATAGGTGACGTCACACTCGAGACTAAGCCTGCTGCAAAGTACCTGGGAGTCATGGTCGATAGCAGACTGTCTTTCGGCGAGCAGATCCAGCGCGCCGCCGACAAAGCCGCTAAGGGTGTCGCTGCCCTTGGTAGGCTTATGCCCAATGTCGGCGGTCCTCGCTCCTGCAAGCGCCGCTTGCTCATGACTGCCGTCCAGTCAGTCTTGCTGTACGGGGCGGAGGTATGGGCTCACGCACTCGAGAAGCGAGTCTACCGAGACCGGCTTGCCCGAGTCCAGCGCCGAGGAGCTCTGCGGGTCGCTTCGGCCTACCGCACAGTCTCCGAGCCTGCTGTGATGGTGATCGCCGGAGTCATTCCCGTCCTCTTCCTCGCGAGGGAGAGGCAGGCGATTTACCGGAGGAGGCCTGAAGTGGGCCGGGAAACAGCTGCCAGGGAAGAGCGCGATCGCAGCTTCGACTCTTGGCAGCGCGACTGGGAAGCCGAGCTGAGGGGACGTTGGACCTTCCAGCTCATACCTTCCGTCCGACCATGGGTGGAACGGCAGCACGGCGAGGTCGATTACTACGTGACCCAGTTTCTTTCTGGGCACGGGTACTTCCGAGCCTATCTGCACCGGATGGGCAAAGTCGCCAGCCCGGACTGTCTGTATTGCCCCGGCATCCCAGACACGTCCGAGCACACTTTCTTTCAGTGCGACCGTTGGCACGTCCGCCGAGCCTCGCTTTCATCTGAGATCGGCGTGATCGTCAGCCCAAACAACATCGTCGGAGCTATGCTCCAGGGAGAGGGCAACTGGAACTGTGTCAAGCACTACGTCCAGGCCATTCTTCGGGCGAAAAAGGTCGACCTCGATCGGCCTTAATCCTCAGCTTTTCCCCAAGGAGGTTGCCCTAGTGGCGTAATATCAAAGGCCTAGCCCGAAGTAATGTGTGAAACAGTTCCAGGCTAGTGTCCTCGGTGCCGAGGGAGGTGGTTTAGTCGGTAGTTCACGGGACATCGAGCTCGTGGGAGTCCGACACTACTGAGGGGACAACGAGCCCCTCAGTGTGCGTAAACGCATTCCACCTCCTACCAAAAAAAAAAAAAAAAAAAAAAAAAAAAAGGGTATATAACATTTGTGACTGAGGATAGGGAAGTTACAGAATCTATGTTTAGACTACTACTATTTTCAGAGACTAAGTTAGGAATGTCATTTGTGCCAGCAAACACAACAACATAATCTTCGTTTGTAAAGTCCCAGGTGAGTGAGTTGAGGTCCTTGGTAACATCGGAGAGTTTGGCTCCAGGTTTGATTATAGCTGATACGGAGAATTGAGGAGACAGTTTCTCTTGCAGCAGAGCTCCGGCCTGTCGTCCGTGACTGTCCCCAAGTATCAAAACTCTCTTCTTCCGCTTCTTATCATGGTTCTGATCTGATTGGGCTGATCTACATGTCTTTGTTAACCGTGAACAATTTTTCTTCTTTCTTGAGGCAGGTACTGGAGATGAAAAATTACTTTCAACATCCGATATTATATCACTATCGTCTTCAGTTGACAGGCACTCGTAGTAGTTTTTACAGTTTATTTCAAATTGTGTTGTTTGGGGTCTTGTGTATTTCGTCTTGCTATGCCCATTTAGTCGAGACGCACAATTGTTCCTGTTTTTTGAGTCTTTTACTTTTTGGTCAGTGGGTCGAGATACCTCGTGCTGAAGAGGATTTTCGAAATTACTTTTGCATGTTGTGGGATATCCTTGCATCAGCGACATGATCAAATCTTTTGTTACTGTGGATCGATTTGACAGTACATACAAAAGCGAGGCACGTTTTTTAATACAGTCTAGATTAGTAAAATCTGGAAAACCGAAATCTAGAGTTAACTTTTTCCTCATTACGCTTTGTACAACACATTCAGTTGCAAGTATTAAGTGGATACCACAGTCATACAAATTTTGCTGCTGTGTTCCCATGAGCTCTACAATTTCTGGATTGACTGTTATGGAAAGATAAGGTGATATCCTATTTGCAATTTCAGTTGCTGTTTTCAGGTTTGTACTTTTAAAAGAATCATAATGGAAGAATTTTTGTCTGGATTTACAAAAAATCAGAAGACTCCAATGAGTTCCACCTTCTTCTATTAAGCTGTTAGAGTTGTTAATAGGTAAAATAACAATGTCTCTAGTTGTTATTTGGAGTGGGTCAAGTACTGTGGTTATGTCACTCAACGATTTTAAAGCATGACATACTGTCGGGTTCATTAAAAGCACATTGTGATTTGGGCTTAGAACCACAGTGGACAGAAGCTCAAAATACCACCTAATATGGTCATCAAACAACCAGTTTGGCCCTGCTAAATTCAATAAATTGTTTGCGTTTTTATTTATTTCCTTCAATTTGGTATTTTCTTGTAGCAGCAAATCTAGTTGTTGTTTACAACCATCAATGGTTGATTCACACTTTTCTTGGCTACAGTCTTTTACGGGTGTACAATTAGAAGATGGGGTGTCTATGTTATAAACTTCGTGAGTAAGTAATGTGCCAAACTCCGGGAATAGGTCATATGGGTCAAAATAAATGAAAAATGCAGATAAAATTTTTTTCCAAAAACGCTTTGTTTACTAGATATACGCCATTTTGTATTTTTTACGAAATATTTTTTAAATCCGAGGTTTTTCAGTCGATTTTTTTAAAACTCGTTATGTACCTGTATCTATTCAAGGTAAGTTTATTTAAAAATAATTAGCATGATCGAACAGTAAATTCCATAATGGCGGCCGTTTAAAATCTTTAAATTGAAATAACGAAGAAACGGTACATTTTACAAAAGAAACTAAACAATAATAATTTTTAGACAATTTTATTTACAATCTAAGGGCACAAACTTTTTGAGAATCGGTGTATAAACAACTGAGTTATGGTCGAATTTAGCTAACAAGGCAGCATATTTTGAAGCAAAATAGTCCATTGATGCGCTGAGCCATGCGTTGAAATAGACAAATAATTATGCTGCCTTATTAGACAAATTCGACCATAACTTAGTTGTTTATAAACCGATTTTCATAATTTGGTATCATAAGATTGGAAATAAATTTTACTAAATATTGTTATTTTGTTATTTTTTGTAAAATGTACCGGTTTTTTTGCTATTTCAATTTAAAGATTTTATACGGCCACCATTTTGAAATTTACTATTTGATCATACTGATTATTTTTTCATAAACTAACCTTGACTAGGTACAGGTATATACAGAGTTTGAAATAAATCGATTTTAAAACTTAGGAGATAAAAAATATT
Source organism: Flexamia atlantica (assembly GCA_035578135.1). Classification (NCBI taxonomy): domain Eukaryota; kingdom Metazoa; phylum Arthropoda; class Insecta; order Hemiptera; family Cicadellidae; genus Flexamia; species Flexamia atlantica. Next base: position 53,548,888 of record JAQJVK010000004.1, on the reverse strand, counting down.
TTGAAAAAAGGGAAGATTACTGGTAAACGAAGTGGTTTTGGAAAAAAATATTTTGCATTTTCTATTTATTTTTAGGTTTGCATAAAACCTATTCCCGAAGTAATTGGTGAAATCCAGTATTATGTACTAGTTGACAAAAGGGGAAAGAAAAAACTATATTTGGTTGTAAATGTATTTCAAATAAAAAAAAATCTAAGCACTTCTTATAAAACATACATTTATATTATGTCTTGATTTGATAAATTTGTCAATACTTGTCCGCCTCAGTCCTTAGTAATGACATTTTAGAGCACCATTAATTTCCTGATTGCCAAGATTTTGTAGCAACTGACCTAGTTCTGGCCCAGATCTGGCCAGTTCTGGCCCAGATATAGCCAGTTCTGGCCCAGATCTGACCAGCTATGGCCCAGATATTGCCAGATCTGGGCCAGAACCAGCCAGATCTGGGCCAGAACGAGCCAGATCTGGGCCAGAACGAACCAGATCTGGGCCAGAACGAGCCAGATCTGGGACAGAACTAGCCAGATCTGGGCCAGAACGAGCCAGATCTAGGCCAGAACTAGCCAGATCTGGGCCAGAACGAGCCAGATCTGGGACAGAACTAGCCAGATCTGGGCCAGAACGAGCCAGATCTGGGCCAGAACGAGCCAGATCTGGGCCAGAACGAGCCAGATCTGGGCCAGAACGAGCCAGATCTGGGCCAGAACTAGCCAGATCTGGGCCAGAACGAGCCAGATCTGGACCAGAACTGGCCAGATCTGGACCAGATCTGGGCCAGATCTGGCCAGAAAACATTTTTTCACTTGGGAAGGAAGCTGCAAAACACTAAATGAACTTCGTTACTTCACTCTCCACAAACATATAGCGAGGCAGAAAGTATCTGCCTCTTTCGACATGGCAATATTACCACCGACGTCTGAAGCATCTTCACTACATTTCTCCAGGGTATATTTACAAGTGCAGGACTGGCTAGGAAATCAGCAGACCCCGACAGACTGGGGATGGAGTTTAATTGATGGAAATTTATTCCCCATTCCATCTAACCGTCCACCAGCACCTGACAAGCTCCTCAAGTTAATCACTTGCAACTGCAAAGCGACATGCGGCGGGAACTGTGATTGTCGACGTGCCGGCCTTGTGTGTTCTCCAATGTGCTCTTACTGTCGAGGTGTTGATTGTGTTAATGCTGCACCTCTCTTCAATGAAGAAGAAATTGAAGATGATGTATAATGCCAGATCTGTAATTTATATCCATAAGTTGAATTCAGTATTTTATAGCAGTATAACGTAAATAAATATGTAACTTTGAGCTCACGTGTCCTTTTCTTCACTACTATAAGGGCCCGTCCCTTTTGGTCACTCAATATACGTACTTTTAAGAATTTCTAGAGGGTGTGTAAACAATAAATTAATATAAAGCAACTAGATATTGAATTTTTTTAACCTGATTTCTTAGTAATATTTATACGACAAAGTGGAATGATGCGCCAAATGTGTGCCGTGACTAATGTAAAGCCTGCATTTAAATGGTGTTTTCTGGTAACATTTGTAATTAAAACAACGGTTGTTATACATCATTTTAAAGCTTATGAAATAAGTAAAAAGTTTTGTATTTACAGATTTGCCATAAACCCTACCTAAAAAACAAGGGTAAATGTAATGTATCTTTCATAATAAAACTTTAAAACTTTTTTTATTTATCATTGATACAAACCCAACCAATATAGATGATGATACATGTAAGGTTATTTTTTTAAAGGAAATTTAATGAGGAATCCATAAAAACCCTTTAAATCCCGGTAACTTGTTTGGATCAAAAGATGTAGGCGATTTACTAAAACACTGTAATCTTGAGCTTTGTTTTAGTTATGAGGGGGGGGGAAAAGAGGAAGCAAGGGGGGGAAATCCGGGGAACTTTCAGAATACACTCTTCTTATACTATACTATCACCATGCAAAAAATCAGACTTACATCTTTCATGTCTATGTTCGACCCCTTTTTCATCTAAAGTGACTGGGCTATTACTTTTATTGTATCTCCAAAGAAAATAATATAGTGGGGTCAAATCCAGGGATCTTGGAGGGGAATAATCCTTCACTGATAAAATAAAGTTTTGAGTTGTGTTAAAAAAACACCCTGTATAACCCTGTTTTTCATGTGTAAATCATGTAATCATAAATACATCACTGACCTTTGTAACGGGGACACATTATTTCATTATGTAGGGCCTACTAAAAAAGTTTAGATGCGGTATAATATGTTGTAAAAAAGGAAATGAACAGGTTTTTTTGTTTGACTTTATTTCGACACCAAGGTTAGCCTACCTGCTTTGCTACACACTTCAGATGGGAAATTCGCGCATTTAGAGCTGAAAATTATTTGTGAGCCCTTATTCATCTTCTTGATGAGACCACTTAAGGTATGCATTGGTATAATTCCCTATATAGGGATACTATAATTTCAAGCAATAATTTCATGAAGAAATTATACACTAAGGTTTACTATAATTTAAATAGCTTTTATTACATTTAAATCTTTCAACTTTGGCCACACATAAATCTTGCTTAGCACTTGTTTCAACACCTGCACCTGGCACCAAAAACTAAGAAAAATGTTGCACTAGACTACAAAAAGATTTCCTTATCTGATAGATGTAAAAAAACATGCCGTAGCAAAACCAAAAATTAAGGTAGCAAATTAAGAGTATTTGAAATAAAGTCTGGTCCAACAATTTTAAGAAAAATAACCCAAACTGGGAAAAGTTCCATTGATTTTGAAATGTTGCACACTTATTTAGAAGTACCTAAGGATGAATATAACAATTTCCTGTAAATATGAGGCGAGTGCCAATTAGCAAAAAAATGGTACTTCTTTGGCTGTTTGTAGTAGTCTCAAGAACCGTTGGTTGCAAAAGGTTTCAACTTAAAAAATAAAGGCCAAAGTCGTATGTTCGAGACCGACCCTGATGTGCAAGAACACAACTTGACATGAGGCTAAAAAGAGGAAGAGTCCTCATCCTCTTGGACGGTCAAGCTGCTCTGAAAGCAACAAACCAACATGAAGCGGATTCAAGAGTGGTGCAAAGCTGGAAGAGCGCATTGAAGGCTCTGGGCGAGCACGACCATGCCCAACTATCTTGAATCCCAGGACATTCAGGGCACCAAGGAACAGGGCCGGCTCTACCACATAGGCGAACTAGGCGACCGCCTAGGGCGCCAAAGGGGGCGCTGAGCGGCCCCGTTTGTCAAAAAAGCTACAGCGGAAACAATCAAAAACTTTTATTTTGGGAAGGCAAATTATGAAAATAGCCTAAATGCTAATTTATATTTAGATTTATTTTATTAAATTACAAGTTTATAATCTGGGAATAGCTCGGGAACATTAGGCTCTGCTTGTTACTTTTCTAAACACTTTATAAACTTATTTCCAATGGGAAACCCCTACCCTTCTAAACGTTTGACTATAAACCAATACCAAGTATGCGATATTCTCTGCTCCCTTGGCGCCCTGGCCACTATACAGTAGTTTAGATTTATTTTTATCTTGACAGCCAAATTCAAGACCGGTCCACTGTAGTCCACTATTGTCCCAATGCTGACAAGTAATATGTTTTTGCTTTGTAAATTATTGTTCTTAATAACTTGCCTAAAAGCTTTTTTTGATTATTTGAGTTGTATATACACAGTGCTGGATTTATCACTAGGCCCGAAAAGCACGGGATTAGGGCCGCACGACCGTAGGGGGCCGCACATGGTAGAAAATAAGGTATTTTCGCAACATTACACTAGTAAGTAGCCGATTTCCACTTCCGTTCCAGTGTGGGAAGTCACCGTTTACAAAATAGTACGGCAAATATCAGCTGTAGTGAGGTAACAAATCAGCTGGAGTGCGGTAAAGAGTTTGCATTGAGCATTTACCGCACTGTGCGGTAAACGCTCAATGTTGCCAACTCAAGAAAAAAAAAGTATATCACACAATTTACATATTGTACATAAACACAACATACACATTTTAACTATGACGACCATATATCAGTTGTAACTAAACTGGTTTCCCAGGTTGCAACTACATACAGTTAATAGCGATAAGTTAATAAAGAGCAGTATTATTTATTTAATTGTTGCCGTCTGTGTGACAATAAGACGTATACTCGGTCACTGAACAACATAGATAACGCTTTTTGTTATCTCCCCCGCACAGATAAATATAGTTTAGTTCGTATTTTGACTCTACAGTTTATTTATCATTTTTTAAATCTTCTAACTTTTATAGAAGTGTAGTTTTTTACTTACCCTGTATATTTGTTGCTGGTAGTGTCGCGAAAACTATCGTACACAACTCATCCGGGAAGGTGTTTACATTGCTCGCATGAAATTCCCACGTTCCGCAAGCGTCGCGCGTGAACTATCATGCTCGCACATAAACACCTACTTCCCGCACTAGTTGTGTAATTTACTATTAGAGTGAATTTGAGGGGAAAATTAGGTTACATAATTGAGCTAAAAAAAGGTCAACACTTTTCATGCGGCCGTTGGGGGCCGCACAGAAAACAGGGCTTAGGGCCGCGACACTCATAAATCCGGCTCTTGTTCTACATTAATTATATTATTTTTATTTCACAAACTATTGAAATCATATCTTATTTAAATCTCTTACCATTATTTTTATATTTTTTCCGAAAGAATCTCAATTTTATAAAGCCTCATTTTATGAGCACAGTTTTTCAGAGGATATAATGTATATTGATTATTCGATGTAGAGTCTTCAATTGAATATAGTACAGTAAAAACATAATGTAGGAGCTGGAAATTGACAATTTAATTATAACAGTACTTCTCATTTATTTCTTTTTCATTTTGTTAATACGTAAAATGGCAACCTCTGAGGTCCAATGTTAAATACTGAATTTTTATACTAAAATTTCTTTTATTACCAACTCCATTAGATTACTTTCCAGCAATGTGACTTGAACACCTCTCGTTTTTGGCCAGAAATAACTTTCAACATTTTCAGAATTTGACGGAAAAACTTGAAGCAGGTTTTTGAGTAATTGTGCAACCAAGCATAAAAAGTCAAATATCACTCAAAAGAGCATACACGTTATATGACTCTATACTATGTTGTAAAGTGTGATTTTTTGTCTTCAAATTCACTGGTTTAATTATTGTTGTTGGCTGCAAGGAATTGCTATTTATTTAATGAAAAAAAATATAAAATTTTAACCAAATTTGGATAGTCCTGATGATGCCCCTTAATAAATAGGGGCGAATCAATTGTTCAAATGGATTACTTAAGACGATGAGGGGTTTCAATAATCACTACCTAAGTCACTGGTTTAAAACCTGAACAAAAATTTCCATTTCCAAATTTGAGGGTTTCAAGTGTTGCCTTGGGAATACCAAAATTACATGGGCTGAGTTTCCTTTCATTACAAAAAATATTTACTTAAGAAACTTCGTGACCAAGGAAAAACAACTGACAAATTTTAAAAAAGCATTATCATAAATCCGTAACTGTTTCATTACATTGTGTATTAAAAAAAAAGTCTGCTGTTGGCTGCTTAATGTTTTATCTTTAAAGTAAATAAAATTTTCGGGGAATGTGCACTGATCGACCCCTTGTCACCAATAATCCCAAGCCACTTTCACACACATATCACCTACGGTTTTACCGTAGTGATAGACTCTAATAAAATAAAAGAATTTAAGTTCCCAAAATTATGCGTGTATCATTTAATAAATAATAAAGAAAATAAACGGTATCAGGAAACTGACACATACTTTCTCCCTTAGTCATTTAAAACCAGAAAAATTATATAGTGAAATAAATCAAATTAACAATTAATTATCACACAAATATATACCAGATTTTATCAAAATCGGTTAGTAAATAACGGAGATATCGGTTTTTAAATATTTGCCATTAGAATAACATTGGACAACGTACCTACTGCGTTTACTGCCGAACTAAAATATCAATTAACTCTGCAACCAGTTGATGTAAACTAATGATTCAAAATACCGGATTACTTAGTTTTTCAAGTTGAATTTAATGGTTGCAAGTATATTTTCCTTAGAGGTTACAGATTTTGTGAAATTTGAAAAATATTAATTTTTTAACACTTAAACCCCCATTACTTCTGAACCTGAACTTTTACAGACATGCAGGTGGTGTCATTTTGTTTGTTATCTCAAGCACTAAAAACCATGAAATTTTATCAAAATCGTTAGAGCCATTTTTGAGAAATTTGGATTTTTGTCATTTTTTATGGATTTTTATGGGGTATATACCCTTAAAAATCAAAAATTCAAAAAAATGAAAAATATACCTGGAGATACCACGACTTTATACCTACATGCCAAATTTCATGAAAATCGGACCATTGGTGTCGTCTCTAGCTTTGTTTACATCCACACACACACACATCCACACACACACACACACACACACACACACACACACACACACACACACACACACACACACACACACACACACACACACACACACACACACACACACACACACCACGCCGAAAACCACTTTTTTGGATTCAGGGAGCACTAAAACGAATATATCCACCATAAACTCACATTTGAAAATTTTGACGAAAACAATACTTTCTCCATATACTATGTATAGGGGGGAGAAAGTAAAATTGAAAAAAATGAAAAATATGCCTGGAGATACGCCGGCTTTATACCTACATGCCAAATTTCATGAAAATCGGACCACTGGTGTCGTCTCTAGCTTTGTTTACATCCGCACACACACACACATGCACACACACACACACACACACACACACACACACACACACACACACACACACACACACACACACACACACACACACACACACACACACACACACACACACACACATCCACACACACAGACAAACACCATGCCGAAAACTACTTTTTTGGATTCAGGGAGCACTAAAACAAATATATCCACTAACAACTCAAATTTGAAAATTAGACGAAAACAATACTTTCTCCATGTACTATGTATAGGGGGGAGAAAGTAAAAGTCAACTTAAAATATATTAATTAATAACAAATCCTACAAATCTCATAATAGGACGTTTCGATTTGTATCTTTATTTAAATTTAATAACAATGATATGCTTGTATCTCCTAAAACACTTGACAAAAAATTAGGTGAAGAATTGTAATTTATTTACGATACTACGAGTGTCTTATGGTAGCCTATAGTTTGTACACAAGTACTCATAAAAAACTAAGCACACAAGGAAGTAAAAATAATTGTTAAGTTATTAAAATTTTAATAAAAGCATTAAAACTTAATGTTATGAAGTGGGGAGGGGGGGGGGCGCCAAGCAGTATTTTCGCCTAGGGCGCCTAAAAATCTTGAGCCGGCCCTGCCAAGGAAGAATTTTCTGCGGCTCTTGAGGCCACTCTTGGGAAAACTGGCAGCGACATTTCCCATGAAAAGCGAGTGTTTGTCGAGGTGAGGGACCTCGAAGCCCACAAAATAAACTAAAAATAAGTGATGCAGTGGTGGGTAATAATTACATTAAATTGCTGCGCTATAATAATATAATGTTGTACATCGTCCTGGAGTTTTAAACTAGTGGAGCTTTTTTACCAGAACACCAGAACACTTAATTTATATTTAAAAAGCTCATGTATCAAGATATCTGCAATTGAGGTACAAGGTATTATTTTTTTAAATGAAATAGAAGGGGGAGAAGGGGTTTACTTCAGAATTGCGCAATCTAAAAATAAAACTACCAAAGTATTGCTGAAATTAGTGATCTCTTACCTTTCTATCATTCTATCCTCACATTTACAGATAATAGGCCTATGTTATAGACTACTGATATTTAACAATATATTATTTTCTTTTATTTCCCCTATAATTTTTACGCCCCCCCGATAAATGCCCCCCTCCCAAAAAATTTTAGTCAATGGCGCAACTTGTGCCATCAATCCCCCCTGTGGGCGGCCCCGGTTAGATCGGTCCATCTAATAAATGTGCATGGAGAGTCGAGCCATCTGCACAAAATGGTGCAACAAAGCTTCTCACTGATTCTCATGTAGAGAGTTAAAGCTGGAAGAGGGCGATTGCGACCACAGTGCTGGTTCAGGCGCATGCAGCATTTTGAGGCTTAGCCTCGAAAACATCGAAAAGACGGAAAGCCAATGCCAATCAAAGCCAGCTTGAAGAAGAGTGAAATAGGTCCCTCTTCTGAGAGCTAGGCTGTAGTTCTCAGCAAGCAGCTTCCACCACGGGGCCTCCCCATGAAGTCATGTGAAAAACGGTCCTGGGGGGGGATTCACCCAGAACAACGAGGTGGTTTCGTGCTTCAGTGAGTCCCACGCTTTGTCGCTTAAGTCAAGTGGATTACACCTTCCTCTCAAAAAAAAAAAAAAAAAACTGTTTCCCCTTTATTAACCAATTTTAAAATTACGGTAGCCTACATTAGAAACCTATATTCTGTCTAGTTCGAGTTGGCCGGTGGACCCCGGACTACCTGAGGCCAATTCGACCTAGGTATTATAATATTTTATCTAATCATGGCAATGTTTATAAACTAACAGATCTGGTAAAAGTCCGGTTCTGGGTGACTGGATTTTAATACCAAGGTCGAATTTTATATCACTTTTCATAACTTTTTTAGTAGATTTCAAATATGCTTTTAAAAATGTCAAATCATTATTCTGTTAAAAAGGTGTACCATTTTATAAACACAGCCAGTAGGTGACCCATCGCCCAGGCAGCGGACAGCCCCGCCGGATCTGGCAAGGGATTATAGGGGTTGTCTCAGGTAGTCCCAGGTCCACCGGCCAACTTGAACTGGATAGAATATATATATCTTCAAGTGTTTAGTTTTTAAATTTTAATTTAATTATTTTTTAATATAGTCTATATTTTTTAAATTTTATTTTAGTTTATTTAATTATTGTAGGCTAAGTTAAGTTAGTTTACTTCAAAATTCATACTTCTCAAAAATGGCTCATACAATTTACTTTAAAATTTCGTAGTTTATCTTTGGGCACCTAAGAGTTAAAAACCATCTAGGCCTAAGTAACAAAACTGTAATCATTCATTCACACTCATTATTAATAGGTAGGCCTATTAAGTTACAATTATGACAAATGGAATTCTATGTGTCAGATTTCTGTTGTCGTTTATTTTTAAAACCTCGTATAAATATTCAAGAAGTATCAAGGACTAACAATGTACCGTACCATGAACTTATATGAATAAAACAGATTTAAAGGTATCTGTTTAGCTTATAAGCTAATTTTTGTGTACCACATCACAGACCTGGCATCAAGGCATATTACCTGTTTCATAGGCCTAATTTACTATATAGGCCTACAGGCATTATAAGTGTTGTCCTATCATGACTCTTAATAATATAAATTCAATGCCAGAAATAATTTAAAATATTTCAACTTCCACAAAAATTGTAAGTAGGAGGCCTACTTTATTGGTAAGTTTAACACAATTTTACCACCAAAATATTTGTGACATTACACTTAGTTTATCTTTGTTCATTTATTCAAAGAAAATCCCAACTAGGCTAGTTATTAAGTTTTAGGATTAGTTTTTTAAATTTTGTAACAGAGTACTGTAAAAAAGTTAGGCAACAGGCTTAGCAATATTATAAGTAGATGATGAATAAAATAGGCTACATGAAAAGACTAGGCCCCGTATCCTTTTTTAATGTAATTAGATTTAACCATTGACTTCATTTAACACTAACTATGTGAAGTTAAAAAATGTAATCTACATTTTTAAAATTACTTTTATTTTAAAAATTAACAAGATATTAACGGGATATTTGTCATCAGTGTTTATATTTTACATATTTAATTTACTTACAGTATGTTGACATTAATTCATATAAGCCTATTTCTTATATACACGTACTCTTTCTAGAAATAAATCAACCACCTCAAGAGCCTATATTTACATCGATGAAGCCTACTCAATCTAAATTGAAAGAAGTTCGCAAAAGCCCAAGACTGAGATTGAAGGCGCTCGGCGGCAGCGCCTTGCTATCGTTACGGCTTTGGCATGCTCTGCGGGTTGCATCGTTTCGGCCCCACGTGGTCTCACTTACAGTACTCGACTGTTAACAATTTGGTCACTTGGCAGCCGCGAAGAAACACTTCTTAATGCTAAAATAGCGTAAAATATGGAGTGGTTACTTACCGGTTAAAGCGAGGGGCGGTTGAGTTGGAGTTTCGTCCGTGGTGCGGTTGGTCCGTGGAGCGGTGGTGGTGCGGTTGGTATTGGTGGTGGTGATGGTGATGCGAACTCGGTGGCCCCATTATGATGGGGTTAAAAATAATCTCACGAGGTGATTGGGGTCAAAGCCGCATGAGGTGATAGGAGCATACACAATAAATGCACTGTCGCAATCCGTCAAATTTTCACCAATAAACTGAACTGAACTGGAGGGAACCGGTTACTGGTAGCGCGGCCGCGGCGGACGCCGAAAGCAAGAGTGGTGGTAGAGGGGGGGGGTATCGTCGAAGGGGGGGAGAGGAATCACAGGTGCTCCTCCAGGACAGTTCTGAAGACTTTCGAGCCGCTGCGCCACTCTAGTAGACCGTGCGTTGCGCCGCAGGGCCATTCGGAAATTCTGAATTTTAACTCGGGGAACTCGACGTTGTTCGATAGCGATTCTAAGAGTAAGAGATAGAAGAAATCAAATTTAATCCTTTTGTTGTGATCGGCCGTAAAAAACTACCGAGCGCGTTTTCCAATCTTGGTTTTCGTTAAGGGTAAATGTGTTGGCAACACCGAGAACAGAATTATTCTGTGTGCTCGTTGGTTGGCATTAATTACACAAACATTCATTAGTGCTGGTAGCATTCGTTATTTATTGCAGGTTGTCTAGCCAAATCATGCAGGCGCAATGTTAAATTTCTTGGCACAACTCCACCGTTCTTGGAAAAGTTTTAAAACGTAAGTTGTTTTTAGGACATTGTATAGTATTGTCACGACTCAAAATTAATTGAAATAGTTTTGGAAGCTTTAAAATTTCAAATGGAGCAGAAAAAATTCACATAAACTTAAAAAATGAATTTTGGCGATTTTTGTATTGTTTATGTTAGGTTAAAGACAAATGAATCATTATATATGTTACCTTTACAACTATATTTCTTAAGCGTGACAGCAATGAAAATCCCAGACCAAAAAATAAAATGTTCCTCGTTTATTAACTTTTTCATGCCATGAATATAATATAAATGTAATTCATTTTCATGGTTGTAATTAATTACTTAAATACAATAAAATTCTTTTCGACTCTAAAATCATATAGGCTACCGTTACTGAGCAGCACTGACAGACCAAGTGAAGTGCGGCCTTAGACAGACATGCTCTCTGCCATATTTGGTAATTTTTAGTTGACTGTTAGCACCCCAAATTTGGAAACCTTGGGGCGTAGGAGCCGCGACGGACGCGACCTCCCGTTGCCCGTCGTTCGCGCGCCCGCATTGCCCTGGATGCAATCGCAACACACCGTTGCATGCGCTCGGAAACTACGGAAACACCGTTGCATGCGCTCGGAAACTACCGAAACACCGCTGCATGCGCTCGGAAACTACCGAAACACCGCTGCATGGGCCGGAAATATGCGGCTTATGGGCAGCGTGTGTTCCAGTAGTATAGTTCTTTGAGGGTACCATCATAAAAAATACAAAATAATTGTTAACACTTAATAACACTTGTTAATAATTAACACTTAAAATAATTAACTTAAGATTTAATAAATAAATTCTAAATTTAATTTAATTTTAATTCGAAATAATTTTTTTAATTGTTTATTTAAAACCCTAGGGTTTCAATGAAAGTACAGTATCAACTACCTTTCTTTATAGTCTTAAATCACTCAGTAGAATTGTTGGCTTTCATTTGAGCAATTGATCATTTACATCAGCCTAAAGAAGATTTATAATCCTCCAAACATGTCATTAATTTGTTTCTGAAATTTTATTTAAATTAAAGTCTTACATCTCAAGTTTAAAACGTGATACAAAGGAAGTTTATGAATTAAATTGAATAATGATTCATAAGCTTTCTTTTAAGCTATTGGTAATTTAAATCAAATAAGATTTAGTCGAGTTGTAAGACTTCAATTAAATAAAAATCAAATACATTTTATGATCTTTGGAGGATTATAACTCTTCTTTAATGATCATGCCTGATTTACATGATCAATTGGTCAAATGAAAGCCAACAAACTTTGGAGTGATTTAAGACCAGAATGATGATTGGGACTTATCTATCTAGAACCTCATTTTGTAAAAAATACATTTGATGTCGAAAGGGGCTTTATGACTTATTTCTGACTCGTCGGATTTAGACGATCAAATGTCCTAAATTAAATCACTTGTTTTAACCTTAGAATTGTAATCATTCGTCTGACAGTCGAAGCAGTGGCGTAGGTACGGGGGGGGGGATAAGGGGGATATATCCCCCCCCCTTGGCCCTACAGTATGTAAAAAAATTAATTATACTCAAAAAATTAAAGTTAGGCTACGACTTTTAACTAGGAAGTAATTCTTTCACCGCAATAAGAAATAAAACATCTTTGTAAAAATATATAAATAAAGTTATTATTGTTATTATTTATTTAGTAGTTGAAAACTGACAAAAAATTTTATCTTTGAGGTATTGCGCGCCAAACGAACGCGGCAGGATCGGTGACAAGAGGCTTAAAAATACAATACAGTATTTTGGAATATTAGTGGTAGCGGCAAATGCGTAACTGAAAGTGAACTGTTACTGTAACAGAATCAAAGCAAAATTTCGCATTTTCTGTTCCTTAGTCACTGATGGTCCCCGATTTGTAAATGCCCTGTTATGAAAGACAGACGATGAATCAGTCTGAGAACGCAACTGAAAACGTGCCATTCACAGCCGAATTGGTATTAGATTAAAATTCGCCGCCTATAATATTACATCTTACAGAATACAGAATAACAGAAAAATTATAATGTTGTTCATTTTGTCCTGAATTTTTTTTAGTCCTATATACCAGAAAAACGTTATTTTAAACAATTATTTATATTTATCAAAATGAGTGAACCTGTAGGCTGTACAGGCCTACATTATTTGTCGTTGGAACTGAAGTAGCCAATAAAAATACTAGATTCACCGACTACCTATATCCCCTCTGACGGCCAACACCGGAACTAACGCGTATGATCTCATTTTGACGTATAGAATGCGTTTATAACTCGGACAGTTGGTTCTGTGACCTTGCGTAATTCGCAGCGACGCGACGCCGCGACGCGACGCGACGTGACTACAATATGTTGTGATGTCGAAACAGTGCGAACTGACGGGGGTTTTCGCTCCAAAACGAAAAAGTGAGAATGAAGTTGACACTATTGGCGTGAAAAAACTATGAGATTTACTTGTTGTAACTATGCTGAAACAATATTTCAGTGATCAATGCTAGCAGAGAATGGGGCGAAGTGGACTGATGCAGATCCCTGTATTCATTTGATATCTAGTAATTTTATTACAAAATGAAATGAAAAGTAATTTCTTCAAGCCTAAGTAAAATAAATGACAGATGGTATTTTTAATAAAAGCACCAAAACTACGTGAAAGCAACTCAACAAAATTATGAGAATGAAGTAAAAACGTATACATGCAAAAAAGAATAAAGCAGATGTAAGATCATTATGACATCAAACCACAACCACTCCCCCTGTGTTCAGCTCGTTCTTTTGGAGAACGAGCCAATATGCGCACGGCATGCGCGCGGCGACCACGTGTCTGCATCAATTATTCCGTAAAATATGAGTTTCACTATGCCTCTAGATTGCATAAAAAGCTAGTTTTAGAGTTATAATTTTCAAAATTTTTCTGGGGGGGTGCCCCCAGACCCCCCGGTTATATCCCCCCCTTGACCAAAGTCTATCTACGCCACTGAGTCGAAGCAACATTGCCGAAATCAACTGATCAGGTGGTTGTAAATTAGCAGGGATGCAATCGCCCCATCAGGAGGGATGTTGTCTCTTTTGGTCCCCCGGCAGTCCCGGCCAGTTTTCCCAGTGATGGTCAGTGGTATTTAAGATTTTTTAATTTGCGCCTTAGTCTGGGAGACGAATGATTGGTGCGCCGAATCTCATAGCACGGAAAATGGCATTTTGTATCGCATCAGCTCCGAAAGTACTAATGCTGCATAGCGCTGAAGAAAAAATGTAAAGTGCGACATAGCACTGAACAATTGTGTTACAGGTCCGAAAATTGTACAATTCGTTGCATAGCGCCGAAAATTCCCCAACGCAAACTACGCATAGCGTCCGAAAACGCAAACTATGGTGTAGCTCCGAATCCGCGTGCCCGTCCTTGGCCGGGAATTCTTGTACCGATCGCCTATATGCGCATCACTGCTTCCATGCCGTGTGACCGCTCGCGGGGAGGAAGATAAAACCAGGGGCAATTTCTCGTTTTTAATGCTTAACCGAACTATTAATACATTATATTTTTAAATTTTAAATTTTTCCTGAAATTGCTATCCATCTAGGTAGGTATTTTAAGCCAATACGAGAGTTTGTAGCGGCAGTTAAATCGTTTTAGCTAAAAATTTTAGCATTGGAAGACGCGATTCAGTTGTCATTTATTCAACACTAGGAGTTTCCCGTGGCTTCGCTCACGATTACAATTTTAACACCCGCTACCTAAATAAAGATTGTGCCACATACTGAGTTTATGATTAAATAGATAAGGTAAAAAAACTATTGGTGGCTTTAATATAGTACATATCACCTAACAGAAAAAAACAACCATGATAAAAGGAACCAAACTATAAATCAGCTGTAGAGACCTGTCTGTATGTGAAACCTAAACCGCTTTCTTGATTAAATGAAAATTGACAATTTAATCGAAAGATCGTCCATCCAGAAAGATTTCAGACCATTGACTCCACCGAAAAACCCTGAAAACTTTGAATTTTGAAAACCCCGTTCTCAGCGGATGCTCACGCCCTTTAGGAACGACCATGAAAAGATTCAAGGTTCTAAGTCAAGTTCAAGTAGTTCGGGTTGTGCGATGATAGGTCAGTGGTATTTGACAAATATAAAGTAGATATTTACTTTCATCGGCCAGAAGATGTTTTAGGAATCCGCTAAGAATTGCTGCCGACGGGAGTACTTAGAAATATTGCTGCCCCCCCCCCGCACGAGGCATTTTTATTTGGCCTCTCTATGCCAGCACATCCCAGCGCCCCCGCCGACAAAACCCCTAAGGGTGTCGCTGCCTGGGAAGGCTCATACTCAGTAGGCCTATCGTTGAGTCTGTGCAGTGACCCTGAGGCAGGAAATGCCCTCTTCGCAGCAGACCGTGCGTACTTAGTGGATCTTAAAGCAGTTTCCTGTTTCATGAAATTTTATATACGTAGAGTAAAAAATGCCTTGATTAAATGCCACCAAAGTATTTTATAATGTTTTAGGGTCTATTTTGAACAACAACAAAATAACATAGCCGTCCCGCAATTTAAAAAAAATGGTTTACATTATCTCTTTCATTAACAGCTGTTATAAGGAAGGAAGGACTTTTAAGTATCTCTAGTCCAACCACACGTGGCAAGAATTTTGGTTGTCTTCATCTAAAATTAAAGGAAACAGACTGTTTCAGTTAAAAAGTTGTACGTTCTCTCCTCCATAGTATCTTTCTTTTTTCAAGAGTAGAAAATTCATTTATATATTTTCTAGAATGAGAATTGGACATACATACGCAAAAAGTCACCTGTTTGGTTTAAAATTAATGTAGTGGAAGAAGATATGTGCGAATGTGGTACAGACACAGCAAGTCTCGATCATATTATACTTGGATGTCATTTATGCTCAAGAGAATCCAGAGATCTTCTTTATCAAAATTTGTCAAAATTTAAAGTGTTTTTTCCTATTAATGTGTTAAGTTTATTGTATTCAATGGACGAAAAAGTTTTGGACTTAATTTTTGAATTCATAATTGAAAACGATATTTCTATATAATATTTGTATAATGACTAATATTTAACCTTGTAAATTTACAAATTTAAGTAGTGGGCCAAACATGGATTGTATTCTAAAGTCGAAATAAAGAAAAAAAATTCTCTAGTCAGTGATTTATTTTAATTTTTACAGACATCTGGTTTTACATTCTACGTTCTCTGAAATGTCTTGCTTTTAACATTATATCACTTATAATTCTGGCATAAGGATATTAATATGTGATCTTTGAGAGGGTCTGTACGCGGCCTTGGTCTGTGGTGGAGTCTGAGGGTCAGATCAGGATGAAAATCCTGATAAATGTATAATGAATGGGAAAATATTAACTTTATATAGTATATATAAAGAAGAAGGGGTTTTCTTACGGACAGCAAATCTCCAAAACTATAAGACCTAGAGAGCTGAAATTTGGTATTTATAATCTCCTTGGGCCATAGATGCGTACTAAGAAACGGTTTTACAAAATTCCCAGAGGTTTTCACTCCAGAAGACTCCAAAGTTTCAATGCAAATCTTATGACCCTTGGTTTTAATCATTTTTCACTAATCCAGATGACTGAATAAACATTGTATTCCATGGCCAGCTGCAGTTAGGTGTAGGTTGTAGTCTAAGACAGTGTTGAGTGGAGTCTGTTGTAAAGATTGAAAAGTCATACAGAGCAATAATTTATATTTTATATTGTATGTATTATATTTAATAATTCTATTCAAATTTTGTATAATGGGCTTTTAATTTAATAGAATGTAATCTAAATAAGTTCTATAAAGAAATGTGATTTGTTTACGTAAAACAAATAAAATTAAAATTCAATTAAAATTAAAAGAGATTTAACATATGTTTTAAATTTTTTGGTCTTTCAATATCAATATGTGACTTTTTAGTGTTTAATTTATTATTTGGATGCACTGTCAAATTATTTGTTTACATTAAAATCAAAACGTGAGAAAAATTGGAGTAATAGCCTAATTAAAATCGTTATACGAGATTGATGAAAAGCGTCTTGCGGTGAACGAATTATGACATCAGAAAATTACTCACATATTAATATACAGATTTGTGGTTCCACAGTGAAGTAGATATTGGAATAAAATAGAAAAATAAACCAGATTAGATTGGCTCCCACAAAGTAAACAAGTGCAAACAAAGTGTGTATCTGATCCAATGTCTACGACATCGACGGATAGAACCACAATTAAGAACCTTCGCCCAAACACTGTACTTAAGTTGAAACTTGTATTAGTTATTGGCAAATTTACTATGAAATACCTTTAAATTTACGTCTAATGAGTTAAAATTCGGCCAGCCGTGAACGAAATATGACAGCAAAAAATAATTCTTCACGTGCTAATATACAGATTTGTGGTTTCACTCTTAAGTAGATGTTGGTTACTATTTCACCATCATTTCAATCGTGTGTGAAGCCACGGGGAACAGCTAGTATAGTATATGACAATTAAAAAGAAATATTATAAACCAAAACATAAAACTGAATGAAGCCATAAAACATCTGTAATGACGAATCCATCAGGAAGGTAACTACCATCTGCTTGGAACACTTTTTTTTACATCGTTTTATTTCCAGATCAATATACAAAATATTATACACAGAAAGGATAACAGTATAGCGATAACATTATCGGGTTCGCTCTATTTAGAGACACCCATGAACAAAATTAAATTAAAATGGTTAACAATAAGGAAAGAAAAAAATAGATTTGCAGAAATAATTTAATTAAATTCTTCCATCATGTCACCAAAATCTTGAGGGATTCGTGGTTTCAATCTATGGTTGAGGGTTGGTTCCCCAATGTTGAATGCCACTGCTCCAGGGACGAGGTGCAAAATTGAAAGAAATTTTTTTGTAGTCACTGTTACAAAGTTTTTTAATAGAACAAAGGCCTAATTCACGGTGTATTTGTGCATTTTTAATGTACCAAGGGCTGTTTGTAGCTATTCTTAACACTTTATTTTGGAAAATTTGAATTTTAGCGAATTTCCCCTATTGGGAAGAAGCTGTTACCGTAGGTCTCATGGTAAGACCTAAGCCCGAGACTATCATAACTTTTCTTTTTGAGGTCCCCAGATGCCAAAAACACCATTCGTTCATTTTCATAAATATATATATATATATATATATATATATATATATATATATATTTATAAAAGCATAAAGTTCACTGTGGATCACGTTTTAAAGAACACATTCAGGCCCTGAAAAGTAATAACAAAACGTCTATGAAGAGCAACTTTGCTGAACATTTGTTAAATACAGGCCATAATTATAAAAGTATCAATGAAAATATGAAAATTCTAGAAGTAATGACCAAGGGGAATGAGATGGATTCTAAAGAAGAATACCTGATATATGTGGGCCATAGACAAGAACAAAATAAAATTATGAATAACCACATACCAGCAAGAAACCCCATATATGAGAAAGCAATGACCATAAAGAGATGAAACATCCCAAAATACCTCTACAAAAAAAAAGATGATGTAAAGAATTATTTATTTATCACTATAATAAAAATATTTTGTTTTTGTTAGGTTAGATATAGCTTGAAAATGGCCCCGATAGGGCCGAAACATGTAGCTATTAAAAATAGTCAAAAAAAGGGTGCTCAGTTCTATTTATTTTCTCTTACATTAATATATATAGTGAGAATACTCTATTATATTCCAGGAGATAATTTGATTTAGGTTAAATTATAGATAGTTTAAGATTGTATAGAACATCCTTACTACAACCACAGAGCATCACTTTGTACCAAAATAATTGTTAAAATTATATTCTTTTAATAATATAGATTTCTTACATAACTATAAGTAACACATTACGGAAGAACAAAGTTAAAATAGCTTGATGAAAAGCTTTCAAAGTTACATTTAAATACTTAATCGGGCGCCTTAATCCGGCGACTACATTTTCATTTTTAGATTATTACTCACAACTCACAAACAAAATTCACATTAGTTATCAACATAAACTCCAAGAAAATTGTATACTTCATTAAGGTCAAAGTCAAAAAATCAAGTTCTCTTAGGTGCCTTTGTCATATAGTAGTTAAAATAATCATTACAGACTATTGGAACATTGACAATTTTGCCTCTGAACTATCTAAATGTACATTGTCACAAAATCATATGTTTGATATTTTTCATATTTATTATGTGATGGTTTTGTGTGTAACCTAAAATAAAATAAAACAAAATAAAACAAGTGTGGATTCCTTTCTTTAATATATTTCTTTCTTATTAATTAAAAGTTTATTCTTAAAAGTAATTCAGAGATATAATGCCTTGGATAATGCGTACTATTACAGACAACATAATATAGGAAAATGAACAGTTATTGGAAAATCGGCTGCAAGTTTGTTCATACCACACACGTTTTTAAATAGATTGTTTTCAAATAGGTAATGAAGAAGGTATTGTAAAAAAATGATGGTTGATTTAATATGTTTTACGTCATGTTTGCAAAAATTGCTGTAGTTCATTTTCTGTCACTAAATTACAACCCCTCACTAAATCTACCCACTCATAAATTAATGCTAAATGTCTGCTTCAGTATTTATTCAATGGTTTCAATTCCAATAATAACACATGGCTTTGCTGAAACTTTGTTTACCCTCCTCAGCTGCTTTATTGCAATTTATATTCCCACGTTAAATCTTATGGGCAAATACAAAATTTTAAGGGTGTCTAGGGCCGTTCAATTTTGTTTAATCTTTGGAAATTTAATTTCCTGCAAAACTACATGCCAAACACTTTCCAACGACACCTTAATTATTAAAAACAGCCCAGTAGTTTAGGAGGAGTAATGATCACAAATAAACCCCTAGCGTACCGGTCCCTATTAAATAAGTATAGAAGATAGAAGATATTAATATTAATTTTTCCCGAAAGTTGAAAGTAAAATTTTGACTAAACTCTGGATTGAGGATTCATTAAAGATATACTGAAAATTATTCAGTGTCCATTTGTAATTACATTTCAAACTACTAAAGTAATTACTGAGGATCAATACCCAAAAAACTGTTCTGAATTTATTTCAGCCAATCATGGTTAACATCTTATCTAAGTTAGTAGCTTACATGCTTAGTTGAAGTAGATAGCCTTTAAATGTGTATTTTTGTATTTCTATAAAACCTGTGGAGGGCATTTTCTTTTAATATGGCCAAAGGTTAGAGTTGTCTGAAAACTAAATCACTAGCCTGTTGTGCAAAAATTACCGTGTGATCATAGTTTAGAATCAGTTATTATGGGTTTTTTTGGAAAGTTGTAATGTTATAGAAAGTATAGATTCAATCGATTGTGGTCTGCTCTAAGCCGAAGCCGGCACCCGATGCTATAACTACTGGCTGCACTAACAGTGATGACAACTAACTTGGGTTATTGGCTGCACAAGTCACTGCGCTTGCGAATATCAACAGACCGCTCTTGTGAGAAGATCGGATGAAAAATATTAGATTTTACAGTAAAATATTTATGCACACGAGAATGAATGTGGGTATTCTGCTTGCCGCGGAAATGATCTTACACATGAGTTATTTGTAAAATAATCCTCACCATATAAAATTGGCTAAGGGCACAGAGAAGAATCAAACAGAGGTATCTTCTAATTTTGCGCTCAGCGGGTATTGAGCGCTGGCCAGCGGGTGTTGAGAACTTAGTTCATTATTAATGCTGCGAGAGAATAGCACCGTCGCTGCCCTCTCCTAATTTAACTTAACTGTAACTAGTAACTTAGCTGTAACTGTAACTGGATTTAAATGTAACTAGTACATGACCCACTTACAGTTACTGGGACGTAACGGAAGACCCATTTAAAAGTGACCTCTGTTTGATTCTTCTCTATGCTTAGGGCTACTTAGGTGATTTCTGAGAGTGTAGTGAAACAGGTTCTACGGCAAAAAGGGGTTAGGGTTAGGCGTGCTAAGGCACTGGTGGCATGCCTGCTGTGCATGCCTATGGATCCCAATGGTGTGCACAAACAAATGGACACACTGTGTATAAATTTTTCTGATGAATTGAATTTTATTAAGCTCTATAAAAGTAATTGTAAAATATTTTACTTCACAAAGATGTAAGAGCAAAAAACCTTTTAATAAAATTCCATTTATTGTGACTTTAAAAAAATTATAGTAGTGAATTATAAAAAATACCTGGTAGCTTACTGTATTGTAAATTAGGACTTAAAACATTGTTTTATACAAAAACTAGCAGTTGCCCATGGCTTCGCTCACGATAAAAATTACAGCTGATCTTACTATTAATTAACAATTTTTGAACTGTCAAATTGTATTACGCACAGCTGTTTACATTTCGGTATTTGAATGTTTACATCCTTATGAAATGTAAACATTGAAGATAAGGACGAGCACGGGGCGTAGCCCAAGGGGATTTTAAGGAAGTGAATAGGCCTATATGTTTCCCAGGTTCAAGAGCTACCTCAGTGTGAAATTTCAACCCAGTCGGTTCAGTATTTTTCGAGTTTACTTGTCCCATACATACATACAGAAACCACCTCTTTTTTATAATCGTATAGATAGATATATTAAAATTGCCTTACTTAGATATAAGAACATTACAGTTTTAATTTTGAATGTATTTTTCATAAGTTTTTAATCTTAAGTAATCTCACAGACAGACAAATGATTATGATCCATAGTCTCAAAAATATATTACTGTGAATCCAGGGTTAAATCAAAACAATCTTTGTACTGTGCAACTGGAGAAATAAGATAAACAACGATCTTCATGAAGGTAGAAATAAAATGTCACCTAAAATTCATTTGAAATATATTTCCTCAACAAATACTAAATCACAGACATTTTTAAAATAATACATTACTCAGTTTAAGTCTTCATCATCAAAAAGATCATCGAAATCTGAAAGAGAAAAACACACTTTTTATAACAAATTGAAAAATTATCATCAAAGATGGATCAGATGGAAAGATATACAATTTGGATAAAAAATTTGAAAAATAAAAATATTTTTTCTAGCTAAGTATTTGATGCTTACTAACAAGACAACTTGTTCATTATTCACCTCCTGAATTGATGCAATTTATCAAAATAAGGTTACGTACCTTTAAACTGTCGTCAATTCTCAGTAATCAATATTTATGATTTACTCAAGTGACTCATCACCAGTTAGCCGCAGTCTGGAGCTCGTATTTGTGCCGGCCGGTACCATGTGTAGTGTGTTAAGTGTTAAGTGTATGTCAGTGTTCTTTTTAACTTTTAACTTCAATGAATGTACCAAATTTTAAATAATAATGACGACTGAAGATATTCTTGTATTTGGATTTTGAAAATGGCATCTTGTATGCCGAAACTTGAGTAAATCATAAATATTGATTACTGAGAATTGACGACAGTTTAAAGGTACGTAACCTTATTTTGATAACAAGACAAGTTTTGCTGTTTATTTAAAAATTTACAATGATGTAAAATGATGTTTGCTGTTTCCCTAAACATTATAAATACAGTGCTCATTTGTTATTGTTTGGCTAGTTGTTCAACACTCAGAATATTTTTCAAATTAAAATTATCTTTATTCATAAAATATACATGGTATACATGAATAGTGTCATTTCTATAACTAGTCTAATTATAACATACTACTGGTGGACCGAGCCTTGCTCGGTGTTATTTCATGTTTACCAGTTCATCCAGTTACTGTAAAATATTTCAATATCATAAAATTGATAAATAGAAACCTTTTTTATTGCTCCATGGACTCTTCATCGCACTTGCTGTACTTGTATTTCCCTTGATGGCTGTAGATTCCAAACAGCTGTTATATGATTACTTTATTTGTTTACACTTTCCTCGTTTATTTTTGTTTCTTTCACGGCAACCCAAAAGGCCAATGTTAAAATTTTATAACTTTAAAATTTGATTTATTACGTTATTCGATTTTATCTGGCCAAGTAATCTGCATAAAAGACGTTTTTGAGTCGTAAATTACTTATTTACAGACTTATTTTGAGATAATTGTGCAAGCAAGCATACAAGCATACAAGCATACAAGATATCATTGCTCATATAAGAGTATAGGATGTATTTACAATTTTGTATATGTTTGACTATTTCAACATAGTGCTTATAATTTTTAGTGCCCTTATAAACTCCTGTGCTTTGGAGGAGGTGGAAGGAATTCTTCTATTGAATATAGAGCTTTGTCTACTAAATAAGCTTTTAATTTCTGTTTGAATTTATTATGGTTTGTAGTATTTTTATGTCATTTGGTAACAGTTTCAAGAATTTCATTCCCATATAGTTTGGTTTTTTCTCGTAAAACTTTCAGATTGTGGCAAGTTTTAATCATGTAATTTTTATTTCTTGTATTATAAGGATGAGGTTTGTAGTCTATGTCTTGGTTTGATTTTGCGGTGAGAATTGTATCAAAAATGTACTGACCAAATACTGTTAAAATCTTAAGGTTTTTGAAATGTTCCCTTGCTGAGTCATCTAACTTAAGTTTCATTATAATTCTAATTGCTCTTTTTTGTTGTTTCAAAATACTATCCATGTTATTTTTTGAAGTAGATCCATAAAGGCACACTCCAAAAGCTATGTTGGAATAAATATTTGCAAAATATATGTTTCTTAAAGTTTTTTGATTGCAAAATAGTAGTTTATGCAACGATTGTATAATGAATGCCTTTAAGCCACGAGTGTTCTAAATATCTCACGAGTGGCTTAAAGGCATAATACAATCGTTGCATATACTATTTTATCTACGACCAACAATATACGACAAAATTTCCCCCGAAGTTAAACAAAACTCATAACTTTTACTAATAATGGAATAGGTCAACTAAAATTTGAGGTTAGGCAAATAAGCAGACTGAACCATGAATCGTTGTGGAACAATCAGCTGATGGGATAAGTAAACTCAAACATGAATCGTAATGCAACAATCAGCTGATGTGCGAATTGCATAATTGTTATTATGACACTACTTCCGTCAAATGCCGAGCTCTCATTAGTCTAGAACCAGTACTCTAAAGTGACTCCAGTACTCTAAAGTCGTCATTAGAGTACTGCTTGGTTTTTGGTGTTTTAATGTATATCATTATAATGTTTATTGTAAAACCATAATTGGTGCTTATTGCAATGGTCGTAGATAAAAATGACATTCTATACAGAGAATAAATTCCAGAGCTTAATTTTGATAAAACGATGCTAATATGGTTATTACTCGCATGTAAAGCTGGAAACAGGAAAAACTTGCAAAATAGTATTAAGGAGTTTCACAGTTGTATTGGGAACTAGGTCTATTGCCCCCAAATGCAACAAGGACAATTTTGAGTTGGGTGCCGAAGAGGCTAAGTTATCTTATGATACAGTCTTAGACAAGATTTTTACAAAGGGGGGAAAAGAGGAATGGGCCAAGCTTCAACTTAACATACAGATGTACCCATGAACCTCAAATTGAAGACGAGGGCCACAGTTGCAGGGGCTGCCTCTCCTGGTATATTAAAAAAAATTTGATAAGAAAATGGACAAAACAACATACTAAAAGAAAAAAAAAATGTAATGACTTACCATTGAAAAAATCTGCATGGACAGTCTTTTCATTTGCTGCCAAGTCCACAAGCAGACTGGTGGGTCCTCCAGCCTAAAAAAATGTTATGAAAAAGAATTACTGGTAGTAAAAACACGGAAGCAAAAGAAATAAATCTGATATAAGCTCAATGGAATGAAGGACTGTGTGTGCATAGGCATCTGGGGGTGGTTAGGGGAATCAGGAGGGGGATTGCCCTCACAAGAATTTGGAAATTATATTAAAAAAGTAAACCAAAGTTTTTTATTACCTTTACGGCAAGGATTTCCTTTAGGGAAATCTCAGGCTTATCGCTGACTATAAATTTTTCCGTCATTTTGCAGCCCTCATTCGATTGTCAAAATAATATTCTAATGGTTTAGCACCCATTAATATCTTAGACCAATTTGTGGTCAAATCTCTGTTGTTGCAGGCAAATGTCTCTATTTAATTAAAGTCACTAGATCTCTCGGTCGCTCACTAAACCAATAACGCGATTTTATTGATGCTAGGAAATTGTCCGGTCACACTGCAAGGGTCTGACGTGGGCAGTAAATTCATTTATATATTGGCAATAAAATTTCATGCCGACAAGGTGGTGAAAACCACCAGTTGGTATGGAATCTGCGGTCAAATCTGCACTGCTTGGAGAGGAGCAGATTTGAATTTTCATTTAATCTGTTGATAAAACAACATTTACTAAAATGAGCTGTTGCCTTGAAATTTATATGCCTACCTATGTTAAATCTTATGGAAAAAAGATTAAACTTAAAGGGCATCTAGGGCTCTTCCCTTTACTCTAAACTTCATAAGTTTTATTTCTTGTAAAACTTCTGGTGCATTGGTGGCACCATCAAACGCTCCACCATAAGTGTATTGACCATGGCTGCCGATTTTCTGATCACCAGCTGGGTGGCGCCATGTCATCGGATTATTTCTTATCAGACATGACTCACTAAGCTTCCAGCAACGCCACCACTTAAGTTGGTCCACCACAGCAAGTTCAGTTGTTGTTTAAGTTGGTATTCAACATACAACAACTTGGTAATGTAAGATGACCATCATATCCAACTCATTATCATATCAAACATGCAATTCTTGGGGGCCGCTTATGAAACTTAATACCTGTAAGTTTAGTTTTCATACGATAAGTAATGGGTCTCATGCCTGTCTGCAAGACGGACTACGGAGGTGACGACTGTTGTAATCATGATTATGAGCCTACCCTCTACAACTTAACTTAAAAGAGGGCCTATATTTCACATTATTTGATTGTGCTTCAACTAGGTATGATATTTGGATCGTGATTCAGCCGAATAGCATCATGGGTAGAATTAGCAGTACCAGAGTGGAAAAGGCCAGGAAAAACACCCTGAGGAAAGTCACTTAACTTAGGTGTAATGTAATACACAAGTTATAATAAACTAATCACATAATGAATGTGCTCAGGGGTGCAGGCCTCTAACAATTGTAGCCTATAGATTACATTAGGCCTACCAGAAAAAAAAACAATTTGGAAATCACTACGACTTTAAAAGACAAGTTTGTTGACTGAAATGCCTATTGACTTTGATACCTCAATGCAACACGATGAGTTGTGATTCATTCTCCATAACACAATTACAAGCTAGTTTGTAGTAACATATTTTGACAAGTTTGTTTCCCACAGTATGAAGACAACTTCGTTAACTCTAATGCAAGTTAGTCCACCAACACGAATCTGCTGTCTATGTTGGGACTAAACAATATCCATGAAAATTTTAGATTATCAATGCTAATACATTTGCACCTTATTTTTCAAGGCTGCTTTAGATGAAGTTTTGGTGGTGTAGCAGGAGCTTTGGCTCAAGAACTACACTAAATACTGATGGTGCCAACACACCTTGTAGCAGGTAGCAGTCACCGAAAAAATGTAAAAATAGGCATTGATGTTGCCTCGGATCTTAATAATAGATTAATAAGCTAGCCCAAGATCCAACAAGGACTCAGGACGTTCTGATACATACAATCGGAGCAAAAATCACAAAACAATTGACGGAAATTGACAGAAATTATTCAAACAAATTGACGGAAATTATTCAAAGCAGGGGCAGACTGACCATTTGGGCATTCGGTCATATGCCAGAAGGGCCGGCCTCTTTAGAACAGAAAAGGGCCAGTGGATTAAAGTGGGCCTAAACCAAAATAAAAATCAGCCTTTTTGTTGCTAGCTGAGGCTGGCCCTAGTGGAACAACATGGCCGATGGCCCATCCAATGAATTGTTCGATAAAAGATAATATGAAAGAGGCCACAGCACCAGACACCAGTGACGAAATTACGGCTGCCACAGCCCTTAGCCCAGATAACTGTGCGGCCCCCTTGAAGACCCCAACAGCCAAAGTTAGCTCAAAG
Organism: Flexamia atlantica; assembly: GCA_035578135.1. Lineage (NCBI taxonomy): Eukaryota > Metazoa > Arthropoda > Insecta > Hemiptera > Cicadellidae > Flexamia > Flexamia atlantica. Next base: position 53,521,938 of record JAQJVK010000004.1, on the reverse strand, counting down.
TTTTGCAGCCTGATTATGGCCTCATATATTTACTAAAAATACCTTATTTCCAACCACTGCGGCCTCTATCAGCGCACAGCCCTAAGCCCGGGCTTTGTGATCTGTCATTTCTATATTATCTGCTTTTAGGCATTTCTAGGTGTCCAGATAGCCTTAATACCCCCGTTGCAGCAGACCTGCATACTCAGCGAATTTCAAGTGCAAAACAACATATTTCGATCCAACATAGCGAGATTTGACATGTTTTTGTAAGCTCCATAAGAATAACATGGGGAATGAGTATGGAGGTTTGCTGCTACAGGTATATTAAAACTGGGTGGTTTTAATTCACTATTTAGTAGATCTGAACTAGAAGAAGCCATTTACCAAGTTTTTTCAAGATATGTTGAAAAATAAGCGAGATATAGAATTTTACTTATTTCCCATAAGGTTAACATTGGGACAACGTACTGCGTTTACCACTTTCAATATCTCGGCAACCAATGGACATAGAGCCATGATTCAAAATACTAAATTGTTTGTTTTTTTGGGCTGAATTCAATGGTGCCAATAAAAATTTGAAAAATTTTATTTTTCTATATAAAAATCTCAAAAAACCCATTTTTGGGGGGGTTTACCCCCCTTTACCCCCCCTTCTGGTGGTCCGATCGGGCTGGTTTACGAACTCGTCCGAATAATTACTACTTTACACGTCTATGCCAAATTTCATTCCGATTGGACCATTTTTGCGCAAGTTATCGTGCTTAAAGACACATATATATATATATAGATATATATATAGATATATAGATATATATATAGATATATAGATATATATATATATATTTATGAAAGTGAACGAATGGTGTTTTTGGCATCTGAGGACCTCAAAAAGAAAAGTTATGATGGTTTTAGGCTTAGGTCTTACCATGAGACCTACGGTAACAGCTTCTTCCCTATAGGGGAAATTCGCTAAAACTTGATTTGGGGTTTCACATTTTGCCAATTTTCCGGAGGGTGGCCCCCTGGATCCCCCTCCACCCTTGGAGGTATTCCATACCCCCCAGAAGGGTGCCCCCTTCTTTCCTGTCTGGGGCCGGTTGCCAGAAGGATGCCAGGGCCGTTTTCTCTTCCCAGTCCGCCCCTGATTCAAAGATTCAACCAGGTCGCTCCATGAGAATTACCATTTAGGCTCACCAGACGTCAGGGATTTCCCCGGACAGTCCGGTTTCAGGCTAGCGTCTGGGGGAAACGTCTGGGGTTTTAACTTAGTCAGCCTGCGTGAAAAAGAGAGGAAAACGCCCAAAATGAATTAATTGGTAAATAGTTTTAAGCTGTTTTAAGAAAGTTTATACAAAAGAAATTTTTAACAAAGCGAAGGGCTATTTTATGGTTTCACCAGTTATCACACTAAAAGAGTCTCGGCCGGCAATGGGCTAATTCATTGCATGACTGAACTGCTAAGTCACATGGCCTACATCATTGTTTTAACACGTTCGCGGCGGCACGATTTTCTGTGTTCCTTGCCGCCAACCTCGTGCTGGCGGCAACGAGTAACTGTAACTGCCATGCTTACCTTGGGAGCAGCACTGTCCCGTGCACAGACTATGCAATATACTATTGAGCAGTGCTTTTAAGTTTCAGATTTCAAGCTCGGATCCTGGTTTAAAAATAAATCATACTGTAACAAGTTGCGGCTTGGGAGCGATTGCTCCCACCAGGATGGCATTAGGGTTCTGCATGGGAGCGATCGCTCCCATGCCGCCGCGAATGGGTGGCATTAGGGTTCTGCATGGGAGCGATCGCTCCCATGCCACCGCGAACGTGTTAAGCCAATCAGTATTCAAAAAACTATAATGCCACGCAAAAACGGCAGCAAAGTTGCCCGTCTGCCGGGACCCTTAGAATTACAGGGACCAAACTTTACCACTCCATTTCATTTAATAACCCTTCTCCACTCCTTTCTTTTGGTGTCCGGGGTTGACTCTAAAAATTTGTGGTAAGCCTACTTACATCTTCCAAATCCATTCCAAAGCCAGCACCCTCCGGGAACATTTCATCGGCAACGATTGCTGTAATTGGTTTCATTTTGGGTTCAATGACAGACAGCCAGGGAGATGATTCCACTTTGGTAAAATTTATAAAATCTTAAAACTCACAATGAAACTGGACCAATTTTAATGATATACTCAAGATAAATTGAGCCTAGGTTAAATTTAATCCTGCCTGTAATTAATTTCAATAGTTGGCCCTTTGTATATTGATGACAGACAGCTTCTTTTCTTTGACAGATACAGCATTTAGAGCACTTTTTGAATAGTGAAGTAAGTTATAACAAGAGATAAGATCATAGAGTAATCTCTAGTTCAAGTCAAATGTCGAATTCAAATAATTTTTTCATGAAAAATTATAAAATATATTAACTCTGAAAAAAATATATTTCGCATCAACAAGGCCTTAAATGTAAATGGGTAACAGATTAGGTATATCATTCAGAGTTATCGTCAAATTTTATAGGATAAAAAACCTCTTTGGTAAGAATTTGTCAGCGTCAAACCTTACTCTCATCTCTTTGGATGGTTTGTTTTTTGTTTTGATGTTGGTGCAGACGACAGACGATCTCATTGAAGTTTCTGTTTCTGTACTTGAAAATTATCATCAAAACTCAATTGTTTTTATCTAATATCTTTTTATGAACGCACTACACGACCTCAGACCATCAAGAGCCGTAGTTATCTTATCACACTTGGATGACTCTCAAAATTTAGTTTAATTTGATTTCAGTTTTCTCTGTTTCATAGTGAATTTAATAACCTATAAATTAACCTTAGTTAAATTGTCTTAATTACCATTATAATAATAAATTGTATGTAAATAAGTTTAAAATATGTCACACTTAGTAATAGAGATCTCAAAAAGTTGTAGTGCCATAAGTGTATTATCACGTAGCAAGTATTTCTTAAAATTGTCTAAATTCAAAGAAGCTAGGACAAATTTACATAACATCCCTAGTCAAAATGGGGTTTTAGTTAAATTTTTTAGTTCAGAACCTCCAGAAGATAGAGAAAACCCTCTTCAAAGGACATGGAGAGTGCTTAAAGGTGATATGAAGTACACAGTAGATCTTTTGGATGGTAATCTTCGTGAAGAAGAACTTGGACGGAAAAACATGATTCCAAATGAATGTGATATTTTAATTGTTGGAGGAGGAGTCATAGGGTCATCCATTGCCTATTGGATGAAAAGACGAGCTCTTAATGGTCTGAGTGTCATCGTTTTAGAGAAAGACGCATCGGTAATAAATTATAATGCTAGTGATAATGAGGTAGGCCTAGACTTTATATTTGTAATAAAGTTAAATGTTGGGTAAACTACTTCCTGATTCATTATCTTATCCATTAATTTTTATTTAGGCTTTAAATTTTTACAGTAATTACCTTTAATGTATCGGTTTTAAAGCAGTGACTCTCAGGAAATATGGCAGCAGTTCTGCTAAAATTCTGAGTCATCAGATGGACGAATGAATTACTAATAATGAACCAAATAAAATATTTTCAAAATAATATTTTTACAATCATAGTTCACATCCAAAACACAGAAAATTGAACTGAAGATACATTACTTTTACCTAGAACCAGTTCAATAAATATTTTATTAATGTGTAGGGTGCAGAATAAAATAGTTTGTAGGTATGCCTAATTACTAAATTATGCAAGTAATGTTCTCTTAATATGATTATTATGTTGCTTAAGAAAGATAAGGCCCATAATTAGGAGCAGCAATTCTCATGCCAAGCCGCAAGCATAAAAAAAGAGTGAGTTTTTTTGGTTTGAGTGTCGCTGCTGATTAGTGATGCGCAGTTCGATTCTTTTCGGTGAATCGATTCATTTGAATCACTCAGTTCCAAAGAATCGAAAATTGAATCGACTTTTTTGATTCATTTGACTCACTATCCACTGCTTACAAAAACGTCGACTTTGGTTTTTATGGAATATAAAGTGGTTTTTAAATGTTTAATTGCAATTAATTATTTTTTTTGGTGTATTCAAACTATTTCCAACCTAAAATTGATTGGTTTAGCTGCATTTTAAACATTTAACCATATTGCTAGGTATAAAGTAAATGATTAAACTGTTTCCTGGCTCCTTTAACTTTCACATTCTCTACCTGTCACGTGCTTCTCCTCCCTCCCTCCCTAACACCCCCTCGCCATTTGGCCCTTCCTCCCCTCCTTCGTTCCTCGCTCTGACTCTACTTCCTTTTACTTTTGTAATCTGTATCCAATAATATCTTTATTATTATTAAGTTATTAAGAACGGAAGAAGGGCAATTGTTATTTTTTTCTGTAGCCTGTTGCTATTTTTGTAATTATACATAAAGTTAATAAAAGTTTGTAAGTTAATCGAAAACTAATTTTATAGTTTTCTTTTCCTTTAAGTCAAACTGATTCTATTACATTGTTGTAGTTTCCTTTGTTTCTTACTTTCCTACCCCTCACCCCTCTCCAAATACATCAATGCCCATTCCTTTGTCCTACAGGAAATTAGACACAAAACTCAATTGACTGACGCAAAGAATTATGAACAAAACCGGCGCGGCATGTTTTTCTACAACTGATTCGCGCCACGAATCGATTCTTTTGAAAAATGAATCATGATTCATTTGATTCACTCGATGAGTCGTTCAAATTGAACGATTCGTTCGCGAATCGCACATCACTACTGCTGATGAAATTAGCGTTCATAATTTGCTTGATTAGTTAAAGAATGATAGATCATTAACACGTTCAATCCCAGGTGGCACATCCTATGTGCCGGGCGAAGTCAAACTGCTGACCGAATGTCAGAATTCAAAAAACTTGGACGGAACAAAGAACTGTTCTTTGACTGTTCTGTAATTATATGTTTCCTTTTTTTACTATGATGACTATTTCTATTAAGGGGCTTATAGACGGGGGATAGTACTAGCTTCTAATAATAGCCGCTAGTATTTGCCGCTAGTAAAAGTGACGGATAGTAGCCGTACACACGAAGATAGTATTCGCCGCTAATTTCCGTAGCTATTAGCCTGGCGAGTCACATTGTTGTCATTGTTGTCAACGAGTCGGACGATGAATTTACTCGCCACTCCAACTGGCGAGTGAATGCGAGTTCGTGTTTAGACCGGGAGAGTACTAACGGCGAATAGGTCACGTGATCTCTACTCGCGTGCTAGTGGCGAGTAAAATTGAACATGTTTGATTTTATTCACCGCGAGTACCTATTCGCACCTGCAAAGGCGAGTAGGTATTTAGACAGGGATAGTAAGCAGCTAGTAACTAGCGGCTAGTACATTACGCGTCTACTAGCAGCTAGTACTATCCCCGTCTATAAGCCCCTTTAATGATTATCACTTCAGGATCTAGGAGCATACTTTGAAAATGTTAGGAAATGATTTTAAATTTGCTCATAAAACACATTTGTTTGCATAAACACAGAAGTCTTGAACTGTATACCAGCCATCCTGAGTAGCCAGAAATCTCAAGAGGCACATCAGTGTGCACACATCTCCACAGACTGACTACAAAGTTTCAGAGCTTTATCCTGGGTCTATAATGTATTGATAAAGACTAATGAAGGGTTAGATGGAGTTAGCGGCACACATTGGTGCCATTGGTCTATTTTAATTAAACCATCTGGCACGTATATGTGCTACTAATAGGGAAAATATTTTGTGTGGTGGGAGCAAAGATGTTTATATAAACAGAAATTTACTTGTATAAGGCCCATTAAAAACATACAAAGTTTTGGACAGTTCAACAAAATTATGATAGGTTTCAAAGAGGATTTGATGAGTTTACAGTTTTTACCGTCCTCCTAAGTTTATGCTCCAAATTATAACTGTTCAAGTTAACTTCTGAAATGGAAACACTACAAACCCGAAATGTTATAGACAGTTTGAGATGTCAATGAGGATAAGATGCCTGAGGCATCTTTCCTCATTGTTGTTTGTGAAGTATTGTCTGGTGCAGCTGCCCATACTCAATTATTTTGTATTTTTTTTACTCAGGCTACAACTTTCTTTAAAAAATGCAAAGGCAAAATAGGTAACAACTTTTTTTTAATAAGAAACAACTTCCTTTAAATAAACACCTTATCTACAATGACATTAGTCTCTACAAAAAACTGTTTCCGAGAAGTCTTAAAGAAGGAGAAAATATTAATAAATAATCCATATTTTAAAATAGAAGAATTCCTTAAGATTGCTAGCTGAAATTTAATATAAGCCAAACTATTAATAAAATTATATGTTATGCAATGTTAAAAATCATTAAAAGCAATAGCCTAAATTATTATTATTTTTAATAATTTGTAAAACTGTAGCCTTCACTTTGTGTTTGTTTTAGGAATCAATTAATTTTTTATTATTTCAGTACGCTCACAGCTCAACTGTTCTGTCGTGTGGCGGGGTGAGGCAGCAGTTTTCGTTGCCGGAGAACATCGAGATGTCAATGTTCGGGGCAGAATTCCTGCGAAATATCGACGGCTACCTTGGAATCAAAGGAGAGGAGCCTCCAGATGTCCAGTTTACACCACAGGGCTATTTATTCTTAGCTACGGAAAAAGGAGCACATATTCTTGAAGACAATGCAAAAATTCAAAGGTGCAAAAATTCTTAAGATTCCTTTTTTTATTATGATGACTATTTCTATTAATGATTATCACTTCAGGATCTAGGAGCATACTTTGAAAATGTTAGGAAATGATTTTAAATTTGCTCTTAAAAAACATTTGTGATTATTACTATTGTCAGTGGAGATTTATTTTGTTTTGAATCAGTTTATTATGTTAAGCTGTAATCGTTTTTTTTTCCTTGAGATGAAATAGTTTATGTAAACCGCGTAAACTCGTCCATGCAAAAAGGACTTATGGTCCAATATGCCACCACTCTTTGTTTTCATGAGCCCACAATTGAGTCATTGGAAGCTTAAACATCCAAAAATCTCAACAGTTGCATTCAAAATTTTGCTCAGCTAAATTTGAAAACCAATACCTCAAAATCTTTGTTCACAAAATTTCCTCTTTGTGAATTAAGTAACCAAGCACTGCAATCTGTATTGATTGACGAGGCCGAAATTGAAGATGTGTGCACCAAGTTCTTAGGGATCTACATCGACAGAAACATAACCTGGGAAGTTCACATGGACAACGCTTGTAAGCATGTGTCTTCTGTGATCTATGTTCTAAGACATCTCTCCCGATACTGTTCGATCCAGGTGCTTTTAGCCGCCTACTACGGTCTTGTCTTTCCCCGCCTTGCCTACGGGATAGTGGTGTGGAGTGCCTGTTCCAACAGTAACTTCATCAGACTGTTCAGACTCTAAAAAAAACAGTGAGGATTTTGGCAAACATACCAAACAGAGAGTTGTGTAGGCCAGTTTTCAAGCAGTTCGGGCTACTCACCCTACCCTGCCTCTACGTTCTTGAAACTACAATGTTCTGTTTAACAAAATGTCAGTTGACTCAAGGCCAGATATTCATAACTATCAAACAAGAGGCAGGGTCAGGTGCTGAATGGGGAGACACCGAACGGTAGTTTTTTAGCGATTGCCTTCTCTGGCATAGGCTAAGTTCCTAAACAAATTCTTTCAAAATTTTGACAAGGAAGCCAGACCGTCTCTCTTCAAAAAAAAAAGAAAAAAATTGCTCGGCTCCGAAGCCTTCTACTTGCTGGGCAAATTCTCAAGCCATGACTGGGGTGGAAAATGAAAAGCCCGATCTCCTTGTTGCAACATGGAACAGTCTTTTTTTTTGTTTTGCTGTTTTTATTTTAAGGAAAGATTGTGTACTTTATGTTGTTTAGCGTAAGAATATTTCATTTACACATTTCATACAATGTATGTATGGATATTGTCTGACAAAGTAAAGGGTTATTATTATTATTATTTTATTATTATTATTATAAATGTAATTCCAAATTATTTCAGCATTGATAGGCCGAAAGCTCTTATAATTATCCGACAATGTCACTCTCATTGATAATCTTTTATTGCACAGTTACCCCAGCAAACCATTATCCACGAAAACAGCACTTACTCAGAAGTAATCTGTCTTTAAAACTGATTCTCGGTTTTTTATGCTGACATTTCTCAACAGCCATTGCCTCGTTGTAACAAATTTATGTCTCATGTAGTCATATTTTGTGAGATTTAATAATATTTTATTTTAAAACTGTTCATATTTCCTTTATTACTGCAAATTAACATTATATTTTTTTTTGTTTCAGGTCTTTGGGAGCCAAGGTGGAGCTTTTGAGCCAAAAGGCCTTGAAGCAGAGGTATCCTTGGATGAACTCTGAAGACATCGCATTAGGTTGCCATGGACTGGAGAACGAAGGCTGGTTAGTCCATGAAAAATAACTATTGTATTTATTACTGTGAAAGAAACGAGTGTTTCTCATATCAGATTATTGCTAAATTCTCAAAAGTACTCTTGTAAGAAGAACTGTCTGGAAAAGTAGTAGTTTAGAGAAGGGTGTCAACTTATTATCCGAGGAGCTTCAAGGTGTTCATAATAGTTATCTATAGTTTATTAAAATGTAGCTTTACCTATTGTGCAGTGAGACAAAATAATTGTGGAAACCTACTCATTCTTGCATGATGTGGATTATACAATTAATTTATTTTTTAACCACTTCTTCAAGTGAACAATTTTCTCGCATTCTGTTTCTTTCTCCCTGTACTTCGGCATTCTCTTTTACTTTTGAAGCTGAACCACAAACAGACTTCAAGATCCGTTCTAACCCTATGTCAGATAAATCATTTTAAGTCTAGTAGTTTTTCATTAATGAGGACAGATTTACCTGGGTAACATAAAAAGATTTGTACATTTTTGCTAGCACTGCTCTTGATGAATATGTTGACAATCAATATTTGTCTGTTGTTTAGTTTTCTCTCAACAAGTGACTCAAGGTATTGCTATACATATTAAGGTTATCTGTAAAGTGTTTGTACTTTTATAGGTTTGATCCGTGGAGTTTACTTATGGCATTTAAAAAGAAAGCGATGCACTTGGGAGCAGAGTTCGTAAACGGGGAACTGGAGAGCTTCAAATTTATCGACATGCCTTTCAAACAAGTTGATACAGTCCCCTACGGTGAATACAAGGCAATCAGGGAAGCAAATGTGAGTTTTCTCCTCCAAGAGTTTTAAATTTAAATTATAAAATTGAGTTTCAACACTTGTTCTTAAATTTCTTCTTTTGTGATAGACCTACCATTGTTAGAAATGTTTATTGTAAGTTATGTGTTAAAAAGTGCTTTGGTTTTTGTTAAACTACTGTAGTGGAAGCAGATTCCAGTCGCGTTCCCTTGAGGGTGTAGAGATTAATTTATTTTTCAGAGTAATCTGGAGAAAAACTAATGGTATAATTTTACCTTCCGTCGTCCAGCTCGGTGTAGGTCGGAGTAGCGACCTAGGTTTCGGTGCGGGTTTGCACCATCTTCAGGCTTTTACGAGAAGTTCAGTCCATTGGACGTCGTTATTATTAAAACTTGCACATAAAGTTTAACGAAAAACATTTAAACACAACACATACAAAAACCGATCGGACATATAGATGTATAAAATTTAACGGACACACGACGCAACTTGTTTACCGGCCGCGGCGGAGGACATCCAACTCACAACTGATGCGCTTTCGGGGCGGACGACCTGACCTTTGATCGCTGTATTGTCTAGGTGTTTCATTGTTCCTAGATTGCGTCGTTGGCGCCGCTTGGTTTTCTATGATTTTATTGAAAATCAAATTAGAGCTGTGGTGGACTTGGTCGTTTAACAAGTTGGCAGCGTCCGTTTTAGCAGCTCGATAGATGTGAAATTCCTCCATCGTATCTAACAGAAAACCTTTTTTGCATAAATTAAGAATTTTTATATTTTCATCAATTTTCCCCATTCTGTGCTCATCGTCAATCAGGTGTTGGGCGAATGTGGATTTCTGTTGTACAAGTTTAGGATTCGGTTTATGTTCTTTTATTCTTGTAGCAAAAGAGCGGCCTGTTTGGCCTACATAGTATTTATCACATTCTCCACATTTTAGCCTATAAACACCTGTTTTGTTTAATTTATTATTATCCAGAGTTGATTTTTCATTAGGCTTACATAAAATTCGTTCCAGTTTATTTGACGGAGGCTGAAATCTGGAGGCTGAAACTCAAGAAAAATTTAACATCCCTTAATTCTCTATCTGAGAAATTAGTCTTTTGGACAAAGGAGCATGACTTGTTGAACCGTCAAGTCCTGCTAGTCTGGAGGGGGCACCCTTTGATGGGGGGGGGGGGGCAAATCACAGTCACTAAAAATTATAATATTTGTTAGTAATTGATGGCTGCTATATGGCAATCCAAATGCTTAGATTAAACCCATACAAAGTATTACAAAAATTTAAAAAAAATTAGACTAACCTTTTGTATAAAATGTTCTTCTCTGATCCTGTATTTTTGCTTTTCCAGCACTACACTTTAATTTGATATCTGAGTTTCCAAATAAAGAGAAACCGCTGAAGAGGCTGGTTTACATTGTTGGAGAAATTTGTTCAAATTACTCAGTGGAGTCGCATCAATCCTCCCAATTCTGGTTTCGCTCTCCCACATTTTTTTTAATCAGCCAACTCAAACTGTGTACACCACGCCTGACTCGCCTGTCTTATCCAAACTCTGTAAACCAGCACTATATCAGTTAAATCACTTTAATACTCCAATTTCCAACGTTTTCTGTCAACTGAAGTCAGAATTACCATAAAGTTTTCAAAAGTTTTTCTCGGTTAACATATTTTTTGATCAAATGTTGCAGATAAAGCTGGCTAACGGAGAGAAGCACACAATTTCGTTCTCGCAGCTGATCATCGCGGCCGGCTGTCACTCGGGGGAGGTTGGACGACTCGCCAAGATCGGCCACGGACCCGGCCATCTACAGTTGCCCATCCCCGTCGAACCCAGGTGCACTAACTGGCTGTAAAACTACACACAGGGCTTGTAGCGGGTTATTTTCTTTATTTTTTTTATTTTTTTACCCTTGGTTATTTTTTTATTTTTTTGGGATTTTGATTATTTTTTTATTTTTTTCAACTTCAAGAACTGCTACAAGCCCTATTCTCACTATTTGTCTAGGTCAGACGATCCCGTAGCAGCATCATGGCAGACGAATGAACCTACGTTGCGTGAAAACCAAGTCTCGCCGTCAAATCTAGGCAGCTTTGTGATTGGTCTGTCGAGATTTTCTTTTTTACCACGGTTAAGGATGTAATATCTCCAATATAATGCCGGTTTTCTAATTTTCAGCAACATTTTTGATTTACTAAAGTTTATTTTTTGTAATTTTTTCCTTATTTAAGTTATTTTTTTATTTTTTCAACCTCAAGAACTGCTGCAAGCCCTGTACACAGTAGACTCTCTCTTACCCTGACACCTTTTAACCATACATTGGTTAAACCGGATAATTTTCGGAGGAAGTTACATCTTTTTAACCGGACAATTTTAACCAAAACATCGGTTTAACCAGAGGTGATCAGCAGGAAATTAACAATATTATATCGACGATTTTTGAGGGAAAATACACCTTGTCCCAAATAAACTGATCAATTTCATAATCTAATAGAACCTGTTAGGCAAACGTAGCCAGTTTTGCTGATGATCATGTGATAACTGAAATTAAAAAGTTGATTTGAATGTTATTTACAAATATCTGCTTATTCACTAACGTTATGCAGAAATTTTTACCTAAAAATTTAACCTACAGTAAAGAATTGTGCACATGCTGACATTATTGGTCCGTCACCTATCACCATGTGAATTTTTTTTAACTTTTAACTTTGTGAGTCATATTTGAGACCAGTAATGACATGTCCAAATACAGTAATATGTAAGCTATAAACTATAAATTTTTAGGTAAAAATTTCTGCATAACGTTAGTGAATAAGCAGATATTTGTAAATAACATTCAAATCAACTTTTTAATTTCAGTTATCACATGATCATCAGCAAAACTATATTACTTAAAATTGTGCAGTAGGCCTGGTATGAACGGGTTAAAATACTAAGCCTGAGAGATTATATCTTTAGACTGCGCAAACCAAGTAAAGTTTAGATTTTTTGAAAGAAAACTGAAGTTTTAAAAATATATTTATAATTCTGGCTGATCGCAAACATGTATATTGCAAAAGCACCACCAACGAGTCACAACGCATATTTTAAAGTAATAGCCTCAAGTGATAATAACTTTAGACTGCACAATCAACTTCCAGGTTTTTTAGAAGAAATTCAAATTTACTCTTAATTTTTTCTATTGTTATGTTTTAACCATACTAAGCTCAGATAGTCAAAATAATGCTCTGGATCCAGTTAAAAGATTATATTACCAACTCAAACTTTTTGAATGTGTAATTCAAGACATTTATTGACAAATATAAATAGACCTTGTTAGCTACTTTCCTTTTATTCAAATAAATCGGGACTCATCGTTTCATTGTGATTTATATTATGCACTGTTGTTATTTTCTTTATGCTATAGCTATACAGTGCCATACCAAGCATTATTTATTTATGTTTCCTAACTAGAATCAGCACTCAAATTACAAGAATATTAACATTTTTCTCATTTTAAAGTGTATGAAAATATCCTAAAACATTGCACTACACTAGAACCCAAGATAAATTTTTGCCCAATTCCGATACGAACCAGCTGTTTTGTTCCTTTTGCCTTAATAGTTCACAGAATGACACCTAGAACCTCAATTCTTATCTGCTGACCTCTCCATTCATGAATGCAGAAGATTGTCAGCGCATGAAACCTAGAGACCTTGTGTCTCACTGGCGTTATCGTTCTGCACGAGATGGCTAGGGTTTCGTAACACGCAGGAAAGAATGATAAAAATTATTGAATCAAAATTGTAATGCTGTAAACGTGTTAACAGTCCGGCATGTTGGTATTTTTTGTGTGTAAACTGATTATATAAATGGTTATAATGTGTGTTTCAGGAAGCGGTATGTATATTGCTTCCATTGTCCTGAAGGGCCTGGTTTACTTGCTCCTTTCCTCATTGATCCCAGTGGAATGTATTTCAGGTAAGTTAAAGAGTAATCATTATTTAACTTTCAATTAGCTACAGAGTATATTTTGTCTAAGAAATTTGATTGTTTTCTTTAAGTTGTTGTATAACACTGTTATCAGCATGCCACAGGGTCATGTGAATATGTGTGTGTGTGGAGTGGTGGCGCACTCCACATGTTTTAAGATAAACTTTGCAAGATTTATCAGCAAGTCAATGCTAAACTTGTATCAAATAAATTTATCTTTTATAACACAATTACTAGATAAATTTAAGATAGGCAGGATAAAAAATAATTGATCTCTTAGTTGGATCAATGGTATAGGACTCTAGGTCACATTAGGATTATCTAGAAGGGATAGCAGGCTTACCTTGGAGAAGATTATTCAAGGTGATAGTACACTGATAATTGAAACACAATTGGGATATTTCGGTGTCACTGACACCATTCTGCAAGGAGAATGGTGTCAGTGACACCGAAATATCCCAATTGTGTTTCAATTATCAGTGTACTATCACCTTGAATAATCTTCTCCAAGGTAAGCCTGCTATCCCTTCTAGATAATCCTAATGTGACCTAGAGTCCTATACCATTGATCTAACCTCAAACAAAAAGCTCATTTTCCTTTCCTCTCTACCTCCTTGCCTCTTCCTTTGTGTGTCTGCAGATCTATACAACTTTCCTATCTACATTTCACCATGAATCTTGCTAAATCTTGGATAAAGCAACTGAAGAACTGTGCATTCAAACTAGCAAAAGTGAACTCACATGTTTTATTTCTGGAATCCTGCTTACACCTAGGCCTTACACCTGTAGGCCTAACCTCAAAACCACCTTTGTCTAGCACACCCAAACACATGTGGCCTGAACTAATCCTACTACACAAAAGAAGCTCATTTGAAACCACAAAGATTACCCTGTCAAACTACAGATTGGAACAGCAGAGATTAATAGACAACCTTCATGCAAACCATGACCTCCTCCTAAGCAATTTTCCAAATTTACTACCTGAAATGGCAAACACAATGACCAAAGCTACTCAACTACAAGAAAGCCTAGCCAAAATCAAACTTCAGAAACTTTCAAAACTATGTCTCCTGAAAATAAAGACTGAGGGCTTTGTGGAAGCCAATTTCTCCCCAACACAAAAGACCGGGCCATTAATTGGCGATAAACCTTGTCTAGCCTCCCTCTACAAACTACCCGTCCCTACTGGACAAATTCCTACACTACCACGAGCCCCGCCTAAACCATCCAACCAGCAATCTGTTGACTTAGAGAAAAAAGGCTCAGTTCCAAACCAATCAGTAATGAACATTTCTTCACATATATTGTCTGGATCCGAAACTTCCGTACTCTCGAAAGGACTTACCTTCACTCCCACCCACAAAATTGACCCATTCAGCCTTGGACAGGATGTATTTTCATTCGCCAGAAACCTAAGAATACAGTATCACTTGTACCAATTCCCAGATGTTGGAGAATGGTGTCAGTGACACCGAAATATCCCAATTGTGTTTCAATTATCAGTGTACTATCACCTTGAATAATCTTCTCCAAGGTAAGCCTGCTATCCCTTCTAGATAATCCTGATCTCTTAGTTGGTATTAATTATATGACTTGAATTTATGTACTCTCATTCGAGTGTTCCCCCATTATTTCAGTGTAATAGTAATGAAAATTAAGATATTACTGTTTATGGTAAAAAATTATCTTATATTGACCGATTTTCTTAACGGGACCACTTTTTGAGATACTGTGCGAGAGAGATGGAGAATCTTGTGAGGGGAAGTGATAACCAATCACAGTCCCTAGTGGTGACATGCTCGATCACGATTGGCTGAAGCAAATATGTTTTTTTTTTAATTTAACAGTTTCGTGTCATCTGTTACACACGTCACTTTGATACATTAATCCCTGAACCTAATACTTTGTAACTTGTATTAGTAACGAATATTTGTTTTCATATCGTCGGGAGAAGAATTAAATGGTTTTCAAAGTAAAACAGCTGTTGATAGCTTTTAAAATTAAGGCTATCGGAAAAAAAAGAAATATCTATAGCCGAATACAAATAATGTTATAAAAATGGATTATTTACACATTGTATATGTGAATGGTTATTTTTAAGGGAAAATGTTTTGTACTCAATGGCTGTTACAATTCTTATCTCAAAAATAATCAGAGCATAATTCAAGTATTAAGTTATAATAGGTTTTTCATTTAATTAATCTATTATTAGTTTATATTTCTAATTATAAGGTTAACTAGGCGTTTAGCAGATCGTATATAGTGTTGGGAGAGGGTTCAAACTAATAGTATTTGATCCTAGAACTCGGTAAGAGTAACAGTAGCCTACCCTTATGTTCTCAGGCGCTCACTGTAGTTCGCTAGCATTCACGCATGAGAATGGGTGCAGTCACACCAGACCAACGTAAAGTGCCACTAGTTTAGCGATTCAAACTCGCAAACCAATAAACATATAAAAGAAGGCATCAGTGTTAGGGGGATAAATTAACGTTGATCTGCAAAACGGTGCGAGATTTTCTGATACGTGAACGTGATGTAAGCTCTAGTTCATCTTTAGGGCTTTAGGCCTACTAGATCGAGTTCTGACTAGTGCGAATGCAATCTATAACGAGCAGGAGTGAACGCCAAAAATGGTGGGAGTTCACTATTGTTGAACCAGGGTAAACCTGACTTGCCCTGCAAACATTCGGCCAGTGGCGGCTGGTGGGTTAAATGAACAGGAGGACTCACTTACTACTAACTACTAAAAGAGCATTAAGGATTTTGTGTATTACACTTACCTTTGATTGCTATTCACAATTTCATGGTCTACCAATATGCGCTAAATTCACTATTAAAATAATAACGATCAATTATCACCAACCCTGGTTACCGACTCATTGGAGTAAAAGAGACACATGAAACACAGAGGAATGTAAACAAATAACCTCACTTTAGCTCCCATCCCTCAACGTTTAGGTTACGAGGTTAGAGAGATTGGTAGGTTGCTATGGTTATTAAAACGAATAAACAACAGTTGCACCAACATGAATCGTGCAATCATAACGGCAGCAAAGTTTCAGCTTTTTAATGCCCTAAACAGATTGTGGTGGCTGCACTGATTACTGATGTGCGCGCGCATCTTCGGACGCTGCCCCAGGCTGCGTATAACACAACACGGCAATGACGTCAGAGCACCCTATCCACTGTCTGCTAGATTTGCCATAGGATAGCATGCGTTAGGATTGGGACGCTCCGGGCAGCGTCCGCGAGATAAACGCGCAACAGCAGTTGACTCCTAAATACTTTTGCAAAATATTTCGATGCTTATAGTTGAAATGAATTCATCATTAATGGTCAGTATAATGAAAATTAGTGGTTTTTCACTCTTTGTCGGATACATATGTAAATTAATTTAATTCAGTATATTTGAAAATCTTCTGGGGGGGCGGCGTCCGAGAGTCCTTATGGGCCGGCCACCACTGCATTCGGCGGATTATGCGGCCTTGAAAGAGCGCTTAGGAACGATCCATGCTGAAAATTTGTTTAATCAATGAAAAGAGGTTTTTTTCAAAAACTTTTAATCGGTGTTTAACAACCAAATAAGCTCTACATCTGGTATCATAACCATGTGTGTTTTTTTAGTACATCCTAACTTCTGATATTTTACATATAATAATCTAATAATTGGTTCATACTCGCATTACCTAATTTGTTCATTAATAAACCTAGTCCAGGCAGATACCTAACGTTCAATTTTAACTTGTTCGTTGTGAATGTTTTCTAGGCCTAGTAAATACGCAGTGCCAAGTTTAATTGTGAGTAATCTTTACATTTTTGTTCTTCCCCACTACAAAAATGGAAAAATGTACCATGCACACTCTGATTGTTAAGCTAAACGTTAAAAAATCGGTTAACATGAAAAAATACGCCCTTAAACTCTGCTATTTCATATAGTATGCACGACAAAAAAGCCTTTCTGTACTCGTAATTTCCTTTTCATCCTCTGATAAATAAGAAACCCAACAATTCTTCACAGCTGTCTTTTAAATAATAGTGAAAAGAAACTGTTGCAACTGCAACCGGTAAATGAACAGTTAACATTAAAAACATGTTTCTAAATAGCAGTTGCATACGAAAAAGTAATAGTTCCTTTAATTCGTTCCGTAGTTTGAAGGGGAAAGAGGAATGACGGGAGGGGTTTACCTCCCCTACATGCGCGGAAATTTTCTGCGCATGGACTCGTTAAGAAAATTCAAGAATACATGTGTTAATTACTATACATGAGCTTATCTTGAATTTTTTTGTTTGATAATCTTCAAAATCAATATTTTTTTCCCAGGATAAAAAATGCTTGCAAGAAGCAGTTTTTGAATATGTTAAGTTGACATACAAGGTCTTCTAACCAATTGTATAAACAAATATTAAGCTTTTTACCTCATGCATTTTTATTACTAATGACATTAGCAACCCAATAATTCAACGTTTGACTATTTTGCCAACTATGGCATTTTACGTCAAACTCACAATGTACACAATCAGTGTATGTATGTCACAGTTAGTTACTTATTCAAAAATTACCTTATGGATTGGTTTTTTTCATTTAACTTATATATAGCTTCACAGTTGTAGTTTGTATTATGTTTGTTGGTGCCATTTTTCTGCATTGCTAAAAATCACCTGAGTATTCTTTGTTTGAAATTCATTGTTGGTGATGGCGATCCATTTCCTCTGCCGCCGCCATTTCCTGTTTCTCTCACCAGTCTTAGCTCAGCTCTGATTGGGTGTGGATGTGTTCTCTCCTGATTGGTGATCCTTGAACTTGTGACACTTGTGTTTTTCTGTGTTCTTGTTTTCTTTTCAGCACAGTGTTTCGTGACTGCTTTTACAGTTCTCTGTTATAGCTATGTTTTTTGTCCAGGTTACCCTGGCTGTGTGTTACTAATCTTGTTATGTTCTAGGTTTTATTCCACCTGAAGACGGGATCAGATTCAAGATCCCGAAACGTCATGGAGCTTGTTTTTTACTAATCAGTGATGGCAAATCTCTGCAAAAATCCAAATCAAAATATCTGAGTGTTGTTGCAGGCGGGAAGGTCTCGGCAACAACTACATCTGCGGCCGGTCGCCCGAGCCCGACAAGGAGCCGAGCTGCGACAACCTCGACGTCGACTACAAGTTCTTCGAAGAAGAAGTGTGGCCTTACCTTGCCAACAGAGTTCCCGTGTTTGAAAAAATAAAGGTAAACCAATATTACGTAAGAAATCTGGTATCGTACTCTCCAGCTGAAGAGGATTAGCTTACCTCCCCCTCTTGGTGTTCATCTTGTCTCAGGTATCCTCTTGTGACTGAATGTCCAAATTGACGGGATGACCTTTTTCCAGAGAGAAGGAACCACAAAGGAAGCTGTTCACTCTAAGTATCTAAAGGTATCTCATACTGTGATGGCTAGTGCAAGTTCTCCTTGCTTTGTGTAAAAACAATAGTCAAAAGGAAGTAGTAGTCAGCTTGGACTGAGCGAGTTTAATTTTATCCATTGCAATATTTTCTTAACTTATGTTTGATTTCAGTTGAAATCGGCATGGGCAGGATTCTATGACTTCAACACGTTTGACGAGAACGCCTTTGTCGGACCTCATCCGTCCTACGATAATGTCTACTTAGCCACAGGATTTAGTGGGCATGGTTGGTATCTATTTAAAAAATTTTCTTTCTTTTACTGTTCCAGGGTTAAGCAAATAAAACGCAGCAACTTAAACTCTTAAAAATTTCCTACCAAAAACTAGGCGCATTTGTAAAATCCCTAGCAATTTATAGACTCAGCAAAGATTAACATTATTAGAACCGGTTGTATAGAAAATGTCCTAGCAAATCCTAGGGCTAACAGTTAGTCACAATGTTTTGTTCACTCCAATATCGTAGCAATAGCCAAGCATCTACATAACATTTTAGCAAATGCTTGCCTTAGTTGCAGCTGAGTAACTATATTCACCTTAATTCACCATCTGAGCGATTGCCAACAAACACCAGGTTTCATTTTTAACAAGCATTTTTAGGTTGCATTCAATACACCTGTTTAGTGTTAGCCCACCTATCCAAGCCCTTTTATCCGTCTGTCCACTCTACTTTTTCACTCTTATGCCTCTTTTTTCTGTTAAAAATGAGAATGGAAAATGGAAAACCCCAATTGACCCACTGGATTCAAAGCAATATATTGCAATTTTTTTATTCAACCTGACACCATGGACAAGAGTTTCAGTCAATAAAATGAAATGATACAAATAATCACAAGGCTTAATAAACACAAGTCTTAATCTTAGAATTATTGCGTACAAAACCAACAGCTTGGGTTTATGCAAACTACAAAAAAAGTAAATGATAAGCAGATTGCCTGTGATCAACTTATGCATTCAACCAGTTACTGTACAAAGAGAATGATCAATTTGATCCGCTCAGTGATTAGTTGGGTTGGAAAGATAGTCCTAGAATTTCCCTTCGCTAATTTTTCAATTTTTGATATTCCAGGCTTGCAGCAGGCCCCGGCGATCGGTCGAGCGATCATGGAGCTGATCATCGACGGCCGGTTCACCACCATCGACCTGACGAGGATGCAGTTTGAGCGAATCTTCCACGAAGAATACCTCTTGGAGACCAATATTGTATAAGACTGCATTTTATAGCTGCCGTTTAATGTGCAAAGGAGGAACTAAAGACAGGGTTTTCATTCAGTAAATGTTACCGAATGAAAACCATGTCTTTTATTACTCATTTGCATATTAGATACCACCTATAAGAGATAGGTTTTTGCTTAGCCATTCATTTTTTAACATACATGATATCAATAATGAAAAAACATCAAATTGAATAATTTACTGTTAGATGAGGAATGACATTAATTATCAATTTGTGATCCTTATTCAATATAATTTTGCTATTGTTTTAAATTCTGCTAATGACCAAGAAAGTTGTCCTATAATAGTCCTGGAGACAGCTGATAAAATTTAAAGCCTGACGCTTTTTTATCAGTTTGGTGATTATATTTTACACAGGCCAAAATTTAATTGTTCTGTCATACTCGGTGGAATACAATTGTGAGCTTCTGCATTACTGAACCAACTGTTTCCCTGTATTTATTGTTCAGGTTAGTGATGGCTGTTTTAGTAATTTAAAAGCTCTTAATTGTAAGACATCAACTTGTGTGGCATATTGGGACATGGGAGGGTAAAATTGTTGCAATCGTGTCTTGAATGATCACAATCCCCAACAACCTGTATCATCACTCTAAAACCAATTATGTTTTTTCTATTAGGCTATCTAGCTTCTTAAATTCCTTTGCTGAGGCATGTATTGCAACGTTTTCTCTCACAAGCTTTATATCTAATTTGTTTCCATGAAACTGTTACTAACCAGAGATAATGATTTCATGTAAATCATTCTGCAGTCCTTGGTTCTACACTGCAAACCACGAGGTATATTTTGCTTTATCACTTTTAATGTATCATCATTATTTATTTAGTCGTTAAATATATTACTTGTTCAATTTGATATGTAAATAAATTGTTGTTTATTAATAATGGTGGTCAAATAATTTACCACTTAAGGCACGTTTCCCTAACGACGGTTTATAAGCCATAACATACAACGGGAAAAGCCCTGTGTGGTCCGTCACACATCAGTCATACCAGTAAGCATACAATGCAATTGTAGTGTTTTCCTAAAGAACGGAATCTGCCTTCCGCTGACGTCGTTCTCATGAAAGATTCAACCCACTCTATTTGGAGGAGTCTAGGACACTGTCCTCTGCGTTTTAGTGTCAGTGCAGTTGTGAAAGGTCGGTCATTTGGAATATATTTGATTCCTTCCAAATTATAACAATGGTGGTAGTTTATTTTTATGTAGATTCAAAACTATAACGATAATATCATTGTGCCCGTTAGAATACCTCTCACTTTATTTTAAAGTTAATCCCTGTTATGAAACGGGTGAGAAGTGAGTACACTCTCCATCAATTTCACCTAATTGGCACTACATTTAATGCCGCACACAGTTCCTCTTCAAGGAAATGCTTTTTTTTTATTTTATCAAAGTGTTTTCCGTCTGATAAATAACTATGGCGAAGAAAAACACAACTTGGAGGAACAATAATAATTCCGCCATGGAGGAAAACACACCACACAACAGAACCTGTAGGATGTAAGATGTCGGCGTTTTCCACGAGGGTTTAGAAAACGTCGCTAGGAAAACACTCCTTAACCTGCAAAATCCATTTTTTAATTGATAATCATCTCCTGTTGTAAAGTTAAAATCAATAAAAGCTTTAAGATCATTAGTTTGATTAGAACTTTATTATACTGGAGGGTACACACAGAACCCAAACACTCAGCTTTTACATTTCTTGACTTTAATGTTTACAAAGTCGATTTTTACAAGTTGATGTCATTACAAAGAAACACAGTATAAACACTATTTATTCAACTTAAAAATGGTCAAATGTTATATGGAGCATAGCTAACTAAGAAAAAATTATATAGAAACATAAGATCAAGAGTCTGTACAAATCTACTTCAACAAATTAAAATTAAAATCCTTGATCTAACCAGAAGTCACACTCATAATGTTCTTTATTTGACATATTTTTCCATGAACTTTCTGTGGAACTCTGATCGAAGAGAGTCGTTGATAAACGTGTTTTTGCTCTTCTCCGGTTCAGATCGTGCACAGTTTTTGAACACAACATCATCATCCCATCTTCTCTTCACCTGAAAAATTAAGCTTGATTTGTAATTTCAACAAATAAATTATTGGAGTTAATTTTTATAAATGTTTACAAGAAAGTTTATAAATGCACTAAGGGTTAATATATTTTTCACCACACTATGACGTAATCACCTCCTTTACAAAAGTTTTTGTTTGGCCGAAACCAATTCTTTTCCCTCAGCAGAGGGCCGAAAGTCAGCTTGATTATTTATTAGCTTGAAACAACGTTAGAACATAGCATACAGGATTATAGACATCGTTCAATAGGTTCCAAAGACAGGATAGTTGCGATCATATTATGATTTTCATAATAATGTGTTTTTTTTTAACCATGACAAAAAAGTTGTATCGTCACTTATAACATCAAAGTTTAATTTTCAAGTGAGTCAAATAAATAGCGGTAATCAGTTTTTCATGCTATATAAAGCATATTTCATTGTGTAGTGTGGTGAAAAACAGCGTTTGCACCTCCGCCAAAAGGGTTTTGCAGCTCTCAATCATTTCAAATTCTCACCTTTGTCATGAATTTGAAAAACAATTTCGAGCCTGCAAAACCTCATTTTCAGCCTTTTTTGTGAAATACACTATTAAGTTGTATTAATTAACTTAATTGTAATGCATTACAATCTGTCGTTTGCTTTATCTGAACACAATTAGTTGAAGCAGTGACAATATATAAAAATTGGAAAGAAGAAGTGAATGGACCACACGTATGTTTTGTAGTTCTAAGTTGAAAACTCAATAGCGTTTATGTAAATACTCCTCCAACCAAGAATATTTCTCGATTATTTACTTTCAAAAATAACAAAACTTCAGGAATTGCTAAATTTGAGCAGAAAGCAAAAACAGTGGTGGCTCAAAATCAAGGTCTACAAACTGTTGAGGAATCATTCTTTGTCAAAGATAAGTTTTATTAAGGAGTAGTAAAAAAATTTCAAAAAAAGGTTTTAAGTGTTAAGGAAAAAAGCACATTATAACTGATATTCTGGTGTCTGCTGATAAGTTAGTTTTACAGCCTACACTCTTGAGTTAAGCTTTCAAAACGAAGGTCATATGTGAATTGTTCACAACAGTAATTTCATTGGACAGAGAGAGGTTCTTCACAAAATAAGCTTAAACATTTCCTCCTCTCTTCTGTCAAAATCCGTGATCTGCCCACGTCTACAGATTTGACTGGCCTAGGTTGGATTAAGAATGGTTATGTTTATTTAGGTTTGGTCAAAATAGGTTATGGTATGTTACATTGGGTGAAGTGAATAAAACCTAGCATTTACAATGTAGTACGTACTACGTAGTTCTAGCACTTTCTCAAATCGAGGTGAATAAAAATTGGCTAGAACTAGGTAGTAACTACTACCGGTTTCCCTAAATTATTGTAGTATCTACTAGCCTAGTACGTACTACCCCCCTAGTAGTTACTAAGGTGATTCGTATTTCATGAAATAACAATTCTAGTTGTTATATGTCATTCCTCCCTGTGAAAGTGGTCTTCTCAGTCGTGATTTTGGTGTTCTCGTTATTAAAACTGTGCTATGGCGTCCGATGAAGATTTTGATGTAAGTGGGGAGCAAGAAAGTGTTTAAGAGAGGGCCTTGATAATTAAGGTTTTAAAAACTACCTCGGTGATTTTGAGAAGTCCAACATACCAAGGATACCAATAAAAATACGTAATGCTTACAAACTTGTAAAAAAAACGAAACCCTACCCTTTTCCTTATACTTTTGTATGATAAAAAGCAAATAAATAAAACTAAACTAAAAACAAAACAAAACAAATAACATTTTTATGGAGGTCTGTGAGTGAGTGTGAGTGTGTATGTGAGTGAGTGTGACTGTGAGAATGAGACTATGCTTCTGTGGGTATAGGTGTACAAAACGGTCTGTGCGTGTACGAATGTTTTTGATTACGTGTGTGTGTGGACGATGGTCTGGACGTGGTTGTATGATGGCGAAGGTGGTCTGAGTGTCCTTAAGCATGGTCACATGTGTGCGTAAATAAATGCATTTTTGCCAGGAGTATATGCATAGCGGTACGTGTATTGCGTACCTGTATTTGAGTGTAACAAGTCAAACCTGTATGGGAGGTGTAATATAACTCGAATTTTAATATTTATTCACAGTTCTTACATATATATTACATATGAGGGCATGAAAAGCAAAGGGGTCTAAGTGCCATTTTATTACTTTTGAGAAAATCCATCCCAAAGTTACTTAATTACACTAAATTCTAGAAAAAAAAATTTTAAATATATACTTTTGAAATCTCCATTTCTTTAGGTATTTTAAGGTATGCTTATTATAAAGTTAAAACCTACATAGACACCCCAAAATCATATTTTTCCATCCCCTAGCAACTACTTAGACCCCTTTGCTGCTTAAAAATTACTTGAATCCCTTTGCCTGTAATAAGGTTTTAAATAAAGACACATAGTACATACACATAGTACATGCACATAATCTTTTGCCTTAGCTCTCCTCCACTCTTTTTCTCTCCTCAACCTTTTCCGTGGTTTAAAGTTGTTATCAACTTCTGGTTCATCTTCTTCACCAGTCCCCGAAACGTCCTCTGAAGATTCACTCTCAGGTCCGTTCTCAGGCTCATAAGTCCGGTCATTGTCATTGTCGCCCTTTTGCTTGGTTAGTTTAGGCTTTATTTCAATACTATTTCAACAGATACGCGTTCTTATTATTGTGTTTAATTGATGTTTTGGTATGCTGAATAAGGTCTAAACACAGAGCTGCAACCAGGTCCTTGTTCACAAGTTATGGCAAAGGGATCCAAGAGTCCCTTGTTTCACTATGCCTCTCAACAGATGATTAGTTCTAGTGAGTAGTAATATTTATTCCCACCAGAATGCAGCACTTGACAGGAGAATCAATTAGATCTCTTTGCAACTAAATTTTTGTATATTTCTAGTTTCAAATGCACTGCTTATCTCCAATTATAAAAAAAAATACTTAGACCCCTTTGCTTTTCATGCCCTCATATATAATAAAAAATAATAGGCCAAATCCTGAGCAGCTACAAATTTACAAATGTATTAATGAACACAATATTCCTAAAGTGCTGAAATAACACGTGTTAATTTTTGTCCAAATATTCTTATCGAATTAATTTTAGACCTATAAATAAACAATTATCATAACCGTAACACTTTTTTTATTGAACCAAAAAAGATAAAAATTTAAAATTAGCTCATTACACAAAGGTTTTAACCATTCTTTAAACTATCAAACACGAACTATGTTTTGCTACTTTTTAGGCCACTGAGGTCCTGTTACAGGTTTCTTATCAATTCTATGCATGAACATGCATAAACTAATGCTCTGGGCAGCTCGGTTTGATATTATTATTTTATTATTCCGGTAAAAAGTAAAGTGTGCGTGAATAAATGCATTTTTCTTAAGAGTATGTGCATAGCGTTGCGTGTATTGCGTATATGTGAATGAAATTAAAAAATATGATTTTATAAACCTAAAGCGCTGTTTGTACTTTTTGAATATTAATGGAAATAACAATCAATTAAATTGTTAACTTTAAACTAAATGTAATTTTTTCCATATTGAACTCTGAATTATAAGAAACTAGATGATTATCTTTATTTCACTGTTGGAAAACACTTCCTTGGATTCCTATTTAATTCATCGTACTTTATTATGTTGTCATGACAATTTCATAAGCTTCCCTCATTAGTAAAAAATCAACATTTTCATCATCAAACCTCAGCAGTTATTTACAGTTGACTATATTTTTCGTTCGAGGTATGTATTCCTGTTACAAACTGGAAAGAACGTCGCCATCTTGACAACTGACAAAAGTTAAGCATGCCCTCCAGCAGACTAGGAAAAAGTGAAGTACTTACTATACGAATCACTTTTTATTCACCGGACAAGCCTTGTACGTACTAGGTTTCCCTAAATGATGTAGTACGTACTAGGGTAGTACGAACTAGCGTTTTATTCACCTCCAAGGCGAAGTATGTACTAGGGGGCTAGTACGAACTAGCATTTTTATTCACCGGAAACCTAGTAAATACTCGAAAAAAGCCTAGTTCTAGCAAGTACTACTTTTTATTCACCTCACCTATTATGTTGGGATTAATTTGTAAGCATTCATTAAGTTAATAAGGTTCACGGGATCATAACAACCTTGATGACTCTTAGAACCTAACCAAACATTACCTCAATTCAAACCCATGTGAATAAAATTAATCTAACCTAACCTCTCATATCTTTACCTTACACAATATACTTCAACCGAATCTGTTCGGCCTGCACGGCATTGTGTTGTCAGAGTACCAATATCTGCAAGTCTGACACAGATGAGATAAGAGCACAAACAACCCTGACTGGAACAGCCAGAAATTATTCCAATATACTTGGTAAACTATGCAGAAACCAAATTAGCTAATCCCTATAGAGGAAATTCGCTAAAACTTAGGTATATAACATACTAGCAGTTAGTTGCCCATGGCTTCGCTCATGATAAAAATTACAGCTAATCTTATTTCTGCTCTTTGAAATGTCAAATTTCAGTATTCACAGCTGTTTACAAATCAGTATTTGAATGTTTACATCCTTATAAATGTAAACATTGAAGTTACAGACGTTCAAGGGGTGTAGCCCGAGGGGATTTTAAGGAAGTGAATAGGCCTACGTCCTTTTCTGATATAGTGGCTCTATTCCTACAAGATTTCAGCTAAGTTGGTCCAGTATTTTTTGCGTAGTTGAAAGACAGATATTCACACAAACATCCATACTTTCACATTTATAATATTAGTAGGAAGCAGGATAAAGCCAATAGGAAAAAGTTTGACAGTTGAGGACAGTTGGGTACCTTGAGGTCGGCCTTGGTGGCGGTGGCAGCGTAGTTGAGCAGTGGGTTGCCGCTGAGGATGTTCTCCATGCGTATCCGCTCCTCCTCCTGCCGCCGCTCTGTCTCCTTGCGCACCTGCTCCAGCGCCCGCTCCTGCCGATCACAAACTTACCGAATCAAACAAGGGAAAATCAACAATCAAAACCTAAACCAGCACAATTGATTGCTCATGAGTATGTGGGTGGAGGGGGTGGGGGTTGATATTTGACAATCGATGATAGTCAAAGAGGCAACATCGAAAATAGCCTACAACTGTACACTTTACAATAACAATTTACACAAAATGATTAGGTACTAGAACGATTGTTCTGATATATGATTATATCAGGTGAAACTTTTTACATTTACATTTAAGGCACTTTACGAAAATCCCGAATAAATAGTTAGCCAGTATTAAATTTGATAAATTAACCAAAACGCTGAGGAAATGTAGTTTAGGGTGCAGATCTTCCCTGTAATTAAGACATATAGTGGTATCTTTCAATACCCCTATCAACAATCCACTGTGTACCCTTGAAATAATACTTGATATAGGTTTTCCTGTACAAACTTATTTAGTATATATAAAAAGTCCAAATTCCAGTCAATGCTCAGTTAAATCATTGCCAAACTTAGAATCACAGAATTTTGCGTGGATACTCCTTTTATACCGTAGCCTAAGCCTAAGTATGTGTATTATATTTAAGGAGAATACTTTGTTTTGACATTTTCTGCTGTTCAATGAAACTTAAATTAACAGCCCTTATTTAATTTAACACCCAGTGAATTGAATAAATGTTTAGTTTAGGAGATCTTTAAAAAAATTTTGATCTACAAAAGACTTTTATTTTAAGAGTAAAGATTATCAATTTTAAATTGGGATTTGGTATGCTCTTAAAAACATAAGAAAACTTTTTAAGTTGCTCATGAAATTGTTAAGTCTAAGAGCCATAAAAGAATAAATATTTACCTGGAATTCATTTGCTTCCAAAACTGATAAATAATACAGGATGATAAGAATTACTGATACTCAAACATTCGGTAGAGGCATTGACTTTGAATCTGAAGCAGATCTTCCATTGCATTATCAAATGTGTACCATGTTCTGAGTGACCGAGGATTAAAAGATTTTTTAGTTATAGTAAATCACCAACAGCGTGTACTGCTGTCTCTTACTAATTTAGGTATCGGGAGAAGGTAAAGCTAATTTTGAGACACAGAAAACCAACAATAGACAATTAATTGTTGATTTATGAAATGTAGAATGCAAAATTTTAAAGTAATTAGCTAAAGTAACGGGTTGACAAAAGCACCCTCCGTTGGTAATTAATCAAACTGTGTCAACTTTAAATTCTGAGTCTCCTAAAACAGCTGAGCCATAAGAATGGGAGGTCTATTAATTGTTTATAATCAAAGTTATAGGCCTAGTAAAAATATTATGTAGTTAATAAATTAAGTAAAGACGTTAAGCCTACAAAACACCACCGACCTTCTTGATGCGGGCCAGCTCGGCGAGGAGCTGCGCCGTGTCGTCGTCGCTGTCCGGGTCGTCCGAGTCGTCCTCGTTGAGCGGGTCGTCCGCGTCCAGACTGGCCGCCGGCACCTGGTCCAGCTTCAGCCGCTTGCTGCTGCGACAACCGTTGCGATTGAATTTTCGTCGAAGAAGAAATCTAATTTAATTCTAGGCTTAACACGTTCGCATTGGCACGATTTTCTGTGTTCCTCGCCGCCATCCTGGTGCTCTGACTTATAGATATTGTAACTGCAACGCCTATCATGACAGCAGCACTGCCCAGCACACAGAATACAATATACTACTAAGCAGTGCTGTTAAAGTTACAGATTTCAAGCTCATATCCTGGTTTAAAAATAATCTTACTGTAACACGTTGCAGCTTGGGAGCGATCGCTCCCACCAGGATGGCATTAGGGGGTGCCGCCGCGAACGTGTTAATCGGAATTTCCTTGAGAATCCAGGCTCAGATAAAAACTGTGTGGAAACTCAATTTGAACTGATTTGGTAGGTACCCAACAGTATTTCATAAGGCCATATTTTGATTATCTAGTTTTATATGATTTAGATTCAAGTTAATTTAATATTTACAAGTACAATTTTCTTTGATTCCACTCTTGTATTAGGCCTACAACTGCAGTGGATCAAGAGTGTAGGACTGGAGGCGATACAACCCGCAGAGCAACCACCCCCTGTCACTCATTTATAATGCATTTCCAAACACATCCACCCTTATTTTACTGGCCATAAGGAATCTATAACTAAATTAATTTAAGCAGTGAACCGAACTTGTACAAATGTAAAACTTATCAAATGCAGAGCAGCATTTTCAAGAAGGCAGGAAGGTAAGAGGGTGGCAGTTTCCTCAAAACATAAGTGGTATGGCTCGTAGTGCCACTGTTCTGAAAAAGTGGCCTTTTGCCCGCAACTCTCAGTTCCTCACTTCTGAGCTCCCTATTGAGCAGATGACTTAAAATCATTAGCCTAAACCTAATTTTAGGGTTTAGTACACAGGCTTAATTTTTCAAACCTGTTTAATAAGTTCTACACTCACTTGTCTCTGGAGTCAGGCATACGTCTTCCTCCCCTTTCTTTTTCCTTCTCTCGTTCTTCAAGTTCCCTCCTGAAGTCACGGCCTCGCAGCTCTTCTGTGGTGCCCTGGCCATGTTCTCTGTAACATGGATTATTATCATTAAAACTGGTCTAGGCCTAAATCAATTTTAATAATAGGTCTAGCTGACAGTGCACAATGGAAATCATAGAATTAAATAATTCCTTTAAGTAGGCCTAAGCTGGAAAAATACATTTCCCTAAAGACCGTGAATTATCTATATTAGCCTCTGACAAATCATACTTATGAAAAGGTACTTAATTTAGGCCCAAAGGTTTAACTAGAAGTTGTCTCATGGAGGTAATAATAGAGAAAAACAGTCGCGCCTTTTACTATTTTAATACTAAGCTACATCTTTAGACTTATTTTGTTCAATAAACAACAGTTTTAAATGTTGCAAATTATTTATTTGAATAAAAAATAATGTTAGGAAAACAAGGTGTTTAGTACAATATAACCTCTATAAACAAGTTTTGTATATAAAACCAGAAATGAGGTTCATGGCATGAATGAAATTGTGAAAAAAAGATTTGCCTCAGGTTCATTTGGAAAAATAAGAGCAGGGTTACATGCATTTGACTTCTTAATAAGTTATCCCTAGCTGTGTATGGTAATTTAAGACTTTCAAAAAATATTGTTTGCTTTTCTGGTCAAAAACCCGTTTTATCATAATTTCTATTTTTAGTAAGCTTAGGCCTAAGATATTCAGATTCAGATAATTTTATACCAAGAAAAGGTACATACAATAAATATATTAAATACAATTATTGGATATCCCCACAAAGACTTCACGTCTGCGTGTGGGGAGAGTCTTTGCTGTCATACTTTTTCCAAATTCACTTGGCGCCTGTGAAGAAAATTTTGGACACACTAGCACTAGAACAAATATTGACTTACAAATTAAAAGAAAAACAAGTAGACAATAAAAATTAATAAAAATATTATTTTTTAATGAATCACCCGAAAAGCTCAAGGCTGTAAAAAAAGAAAGAAAAATCAGTGAAGTTTAAAAATGTATTAAATCTTATTATAATTTGAGTGGATCAGTGCTTCCGCCGCCCCATCGCCCAGGCCCTGCAGCCACCGCACAACCCTCCTCTTGACAACAGCCACACTCTCCCCCTCGAGCTCTCTTATTTCTTCTGGCAGGTTGTAATAAAGTGTGTGAGTTATATAAAGAGCGAATTCTGTTGAATCTTACAGTTAAGTTTGGGAGTTATAATTCCGATATTTGCCTTATTCCTAGTTAAATATGGATGTTGAATATTTGAAAACATTTTGCTTTTGTGATTTTGAATGAAAATAATAAATTTTTTTAGGAAAAACTTTCTGACCGTTAACACTGGAAAATCCTGAAACAACTTATAAGTTGGATATCTTTGATCCTTTTTAAAGAATTTTTTCATTGAAGATCTTTGTGTAACTTCAAGTGGTTGAAGAATTGAGGATGACACTCCCCCCCATGCCCCATAGGCTATGTAAGAAAATTTATTTCAGACTATTTAAAATTCTTCAGCATGGCAGATTACTTGAAGATAATTAAATCATTGTTGTACATTTATTTTCCATTTAAAGCATTTTATGTACATTAAAGATAGGCTAAATTCTTGTAGAGAGAATGTTAATTTTATTAGTTTGACTAACAACAATTTGAATGTACAATTTCAATCAGGGAATTTATTTATTTGTGCTTGGCCCATGACAATTTTAATAGGCCTAGCCTACTAATGTAATTTTGAGAAATAAGGTAGAATAGCCTACTTAATGTACAGTTTGCACATTATATCTCCAAATATGGCAAAGTCAGCTGGTTACAAGGCACGGGGGGGAGAGGGGGTACTTTTATGAAAACATTGTTCTAGTCCTACTGTTTGTCAAACGTTGTGTTTACCAATGTCATATGTTGAAAATATCATGTGACACGGTTAGTAGTAGAGTAGCCATAGCCGGAGATATAATGCGCACAAACTATCAGCCTACCTTCATGACCTATCATTTCATGTAACCATAAACGTGTTATGTCATAAGTGAGCACCAATTAAAAGATAGCTGCCATGATCAGAAGAAAGCCAATAATTAAATCTTGTGTTGAACTGGGTCTAAGATATGGTCCCAAGCCATTCGAAAGCCTGTTGACCTTTAAGGTTATGCTAACTTAACACACGTATGTTTATTAAAAAGGGCAAGGGTGGAACAAAATAGGTCAGTCAGTTGTTTCACAGCTCCTAGCTCTACTTACAGGCCTTAACTTATGAGAATGATGCAATTTGAGGTAGGGTAAGCCCAAGGCCAAGGGGTAATAGCAAAGAATAGAGGCTAATAGTATTTTCAGGTTATCTCAGCCAGAAATTCATGGTAATCAATAGGCCGAAAACCTATTACTCCCAGCGGGAAAACAATAGTCAACCTACCAGGGAGCAAGTACATTTCTGACACATCGATTGAAGCTATATTCTTAACAAATAGGCTAAAAGAACCTCCTTGAAAGTTGAAACGGGTCTACAATTTATGTAACAATCTTTGGTTCAATATTTTTTAGAGGACATAGGCAACCTGAGTATAAGAATATTATTCTCTTCTTACCTACAGACCTTGAGATAGGCCTAGCCTATATTGATAGGTTAGTTAGATCTGCCTATGACTTGAGGGGTAGAAACTACCGGGATGGCAAATGTTCAAGCTTGCTTTGATGCTTACCTGAACTTTAACTTTGTATGGCCTGGTAAATCTCTGCTTGAATACTGTTTGGATATAGCACTTAAATCCTTTTCTCCTCTTCCTTGCCCACCTCTGGCAGGTTCAAATGTAGGCCTTGCGGCAGTAGTCATGTTCCTCCGATCTCACAGCGATCCCTTTCTAAATATTACTGATTCTAACCTTAGGAAAATTTATAGCAAATTCCACAAAATACGAAATAATTACGACTAACACTAACAAAAACCCTATACTAAAATATTAGTGCAATCAGTTTGACACTTTTGACAAGACAAATATTAATGACGTCATAAAGAAGAAACATGCGGTACTACCAACAGATGGTAATAATAAAAAAAAACAGGGACCGTCCATAAATTACATACATACTTCTAAAATCAGCCTTTGGAGACTTCTTGCCCCTTCTTGTGACGCACTAACTCTCCTCAAAAATTACTTGACGCCTCCCAATCTCCCCTTATGCATTTAAAACCTCGTATTTAAAAGGGAAACAAATACATTTTTCGATTAAGGAAATTAGTTGTTGCAATTTTAACTATGCAACGCTGCCCCTTTCATATCATGCCTTGAAAGTTGCCGAACCCCCCCTCTAACCACCCCGTAATGCTGCGGAAAACCCCTTCCTCCAAGGAGAGTTACGTAATCTATGGACGGTCCCTCCCATACGGCGCGGGCGCAGCGTATTTTTAATACTCTTATCAATGCTTGATCACAAGGAATTTATTTTCTTACAGTAATGGATTATGGATTTTAGGCATATTACAATGTATACATTACATGTTGCTTTCGAAATAAACTTTATTGCCGAAAATCATTGATTGCTCCATCTAGAACGATAGAATTCCAGAATCTCAGCTAGGTACATGACTGTTGAGTGTTGCCAAGGCAACAGGAAAGACTAGGTAATGAGGGGAAAAGAGAAGGAAATTGAATGGCGGCAGCGAATTAAATTGTGCAGCGGAAATTGATGTACTTTTTAAACTGATTATGAAGAGCAAAAAACGGTTCATGAACATGTTTCGCTGATGAAGGGCCATGTTGACTAGACGGGAAAATCTTCTTATAAGGCCGTGGCAAGAGAGGCGGTACATTCATCACAGACGCAAAGTAAGTAAAGAACATAAAATATAATAGTTCTAGATTTTTTTTAGTTAAATATGAAATAGATTTTTAAATGATAAAAAATAAACAGTAAAAATCACTTTAATAACCATCCAATAATATTGTTCACTAAGGTTTAGTTTTTATTTACTTTATAACAAATATGTGCTATGTACTTGTTATAATGTATTTTAACTTCTGCAACGCCAATTAAAAAGGTTGCTATGGCAATTAATTGGGATGTAAAATCTGATATGAAGTTCTTGTAAAAATTATAAATATATAAAAAATATTATTGGCTAGTTTTAGAACCAAGAAATCATTTTATCACAAAAAAACTTCAACATAAAAGATTTTATGAAAGTTATCAGAGAAAGTATATTTTTCAGGTTAACTCAGCTGCCACTGCAAAAGCAACTAACTATTGTCATTTTATAACTGATTGATTTTTAATTTAGATTTTCCATAGGTAACAGATTGATTTTGTAAAAAATATTGATTTGCCAAGTGCTAGTTAGTCTTTATTTTTATTTATAACAATTGCTCATCCACAATGATGAATGTTTTCTGGTATTATGAATTTTATTGTATGTATGGTATTTTTCAGCCTTTCCCTTAACTCTCTGATTTTTAAAAGTGATAATAAGTTTAAGTTTTTTGTCATTGCACTGCTATTTTATGTAGGTATATTTATACATAGAACATTATAAAAATAACTTTTAAACTCTTATTTTAAAGTGCTGCTATCGTGATTGATAGTACAGAGAAACATGATAAAACACCGTTGGTAATTTTCCATGAATAGCTAACTTACAAATTTAAAAAGGAAATGTATAAATTTCCACTTGGAATTATAAACTTGATCTACATCTAGAAAACCATTTTAAATTGGTAAAATGCATGGACAACCAATAAATTATTTTGATTGATAAATAAAATTTTAATTTTATTTACCAATAAAAAAACACAAAATTAAAATTTTAAAAACAAATTACTGATAATTTTATTTGATATCGAAATGGAAAATAGCCTGGCAAATAGCTATCTTATTGTTATTCCTCTTAGGAACTCTGTAAGAGAAAAGAGGGAAGTAGAGAATCATTAGTTGTCATTTGATACTAATTAAATGTAATACAAATTACCATAAATACTGAGTGTTGATAACCAACAAGCATAAAAATGAGTCTTAGATATTAAGACAGTATCTAACTAATTTTATAACCAAATAAAAAAAGTGATAATGGTTAATGTAGTTTTAACACCAACAAAACTTGACAATTTTCCCAATTTTAAAAATGAGTTTTTAAATAATTTAAAGATAAGTTGGGGTTTTTATGTAAAATTTTAAAATGATAAGGTTAATAAAATAAATTTTAAAATTTATATGCAAAATTTTTAATACAATCTAAATTCTTACTGAAATTAAAAAAATTCCCTCAAAACAAAATAAAATAAATTATGGAGTTTAAAAAAATAGGAAAATTTGATTTTCATCTAATTTTTAAAC
Organism: Flexamia atlantica; assembly: GCA_035578135.1. Classification (NCBI taxonomy): domain Eukaryota; kingdom Metazoa; phylum Arthropoda; class Insecta; order Hemiptera; family Cicadellidae; genus Flexamia; species Flexamia atlantica. The sequence continues at coordinate 53,487,314 of JAQJVK010000004.1, read as the reverse complement.
TAGTGTATCAAAATTATGATTTTAAAATGTATTTAAAATTATTTTAAATTGGTTTTGAAAGTAGGAAAATTGTCTAGTTTCATAGGATTAAAACTTGTGTTCATGTGATAATGTCAAGCTTCTTTATTATTCATGTACATACAACTTAACTATAGGAATAAGTAATTTAGTGTCCAATAATATGGAATCTGAACAAATAGGCACTCGGGTATTATTTTAAAATTTAACCCTAGTCAATATACAGGGTGTCTTGCAACACTATGAACAAACATACATAGCATTATTCCTTGGGTCAAGACACACACATTTTACTATATAAACATGGGTGTATGGTGACTAGTTTTCCGTCTGTCTGTCTGTATGGGATTTTTACAAATAAATTCATAACTCCTAAACGGTTTGAGGTACAGCGTTGAGATTTTGCTCAAATGTTTATCTTATTAGGATGTATCGATGTATCTTCGTTTAAAAGTATACCAAAATATCATCAACCGTTTCAAAATGGCGGCCATTTAAATTATTTGATGCCAAATTCCACAAAAACCGTTAATTTAAACAAAAAATTGTAGGGTACATAATAGTAATTCCATTTTATGTAGTTTTCAATGATACCTTATTTGTTGAGATTGGATAAATATTTAATGAGAAATTAAATTTTTTCGTATTGCCTGACCACTTTTCTCTATTTAAACAATGATAAAATTGGTGTCCAACTTAACTGTGCCACCATTGGTATCTCAGAAACTATTGGATTTAGATATAACTTTAAATGGGGGACTTCACCTACTTTTTTAAGACATTTAAAAATATGAATTCCAATTTCTTGTAAATGGCCACCATTTTCCAATATGGCGGACAACTTTGATTTTTCTTATGGAACATGCTGTATTTTATGGCTTATTTGGATTCTATGCTTAATTTTAAGAGCTTATTATTCTTTGACATTTTTTCCTAAACTCAATAGTTAAGTGGATATAAGCCGTTAAAGTTTGATTTTTAACACCCCGTATTTTAACATTGTTTATATGGGAAAAAGTGGTCATGCAATATGAAAAATCCTAATTTCTCAGTAAATCTTTATCCAATCTTAACAAATAAGGTATAATTGAGAAATACCTAAAATTGACTTACTTTTATGTACCTTGCAATTTTTTGTTTAAATTAATGGTTGTCATGAAATTTGGCATAAAAAAATTAAAATGGCCGCCATTTTGAAACGGTTTATGATATTTTAGTATAATTTTAAACAAAAATAGACCTTAATAAGATAAACATTTCTGCAAAATTTCAATGCTGTGCCTAAAACCGTTTAGGATTATGATTGTTTTTGTGCAAAACCCATACAAACAGACAGACGGAAAACTAGGCACCATAGACCCATGTTATATAGTAAAATGTGTTTGTCTTGACCCAAGGAATAATGCTATGTATGTTTGTTCATAGGGTTGCAAGACACCCTGTATTTATCATGTTTAAAAATGTTTAGATTATTTTTTAATAAAAGTACTTGTATTATGTGGTATGATTTTTTTTCATCTAATACCATTTGCCATGGTGCTCCAGGTTGAAACTGCTCTTCCGGCCATCGATGTTCGGCCGCCTCCACAACGCCAGCATGTCACTTGCAAACTCAAGAAGCTTCAAAAGGTATTTATTTGTTTTTAATTTAGACAAGGGGGTTATGATTGAGCATTCTGAGAACACAGATTTATCCATCCATGAAAAAGACATGTTAAGAAATAAGGTACCCGTATCACACTAGGTAGCTGGGCCACATTGCTAAACCCTCTTCTTGGGGGTGGTTTATTCAGGAATATGGCTGAATCACCCAGCCTGCTTCAGTGAACTATGTGGGGGAGGATATTCTGAGATGCTACTCATCAGTGGCGTAACTATAACTTGGCTTTGGGGGGGGGATGAATAAGAATAAAATAGATAATAGAGTGTACACCATACCGAATGATATAGAACATTTTACCTAATAATATTAGGATTGTTAGTTTTAAGAATTTATTTAGGTAATAACTACCCTTAAAAAGGTAGTTATTAAGGGTAGTACCCAAGGGGCGTCTCCTTGTAAGGAAACATACTCATCTCCAACATAATCATCTGAGTTTTTTTTACTTAAATACAACTTTCGATTGAAGTTAGTTAAAATGTAATCAAAAATACAAAACGAACAAAATAATATTATCAAGGAAAACATAAACAGTCGGGTTACTTTTTAAGTAGCTCGACGAATTTTGTTGTTGAGCAGAACCGAGCGAGATGGTCTAGACGTTATGCTGGATTTCCCAAACCAACCAAAAAACCGTATTTTTACGTCCATCACTAAAAAAGTTGTATAAATCATAAATTACAATTCTTAAAAATGTATGGGCTTAGAGCTATGATTTAATTAAGCTCTGGCTTCAAGGATTTTGAATCTGAAACTTATCAACCTAGAAAAAAAACTTGGGACTCATTGAGAATTATTAAAAATGTGTTTCAGTTCTGTGAGTATTGATAATCCTATTCTCTTATATGAGTAATGTTATCGTGCTTGCTTGTATGCTTGCACATTTATCTCAAAAACGGTTCCGAGGATTTTCTTCAAAGTCTGGAAATAAGTAATTTATGACTCAGAAACGTCTTTTACGCAGATTACTTGGCCAGAGAAAATCTAATAATGTAATAAATCAAATTTTAAAGCTGTAAAATTTTAACATTGGCCTTATGGGTTGCCGTGATAGCAACGAAAATAAACAAGGAAAGTGTAAACAAATTAAGTGATCATAACAGCTGTTTGGAATCTACAGCTATCAAGGGAAAATACAGCAGGTGGGATGAAGAGTCCATGGAGCAATAAAAAAGGTTTATATTGATAAATTTCATGACATATAGTAACTGGATGAACTGGTAAACATGAAATAACACCGAGCAAGGCTCGGTCCACCAGGTACTTTATATAATAATGGCCACTTATTTTGAAACTGGACATATTGCAGTATTTTCTTGGTTGATAGTATTTTTTTACAATCGTAACACTTCACAAATAGGCAAAAATAAGAAATTTAAATAACTTAATAAGTTAATTCTGTTTTGATATTGATAACATTGTAGTTTTGCATATTCCATGTTTCTTATAAATGTTTTGTTATTTATTTCTCTGGCAGTTTTTCTTATCACTGTGTATGTTTTATGTCTGGATACCACGTTAAGACTTGACTAAGGCATTCAAAACAAAAGAGCTGACAATTTTACCATTCGTTTTTATTATTATTAATGTAAACAGAAGAATAAACGATTTTCTTGAATGAAAATTAAAATAATCCTTTCTTTTCAAATTAATGAGTTGCGAAATCATGTACCGTATCCATAGTAAGAGCATAGGCTGATCGACAGCGACAATGTCGGACGACGGACGGACAGGAGACACATTTACTTGGCAAACAATGTGTCACTCCGCTCTTCGCCGAACCCACACCCCCGCCGCGCAGGGGAGGCTTCGTTCTTATCCAAATTTTAATTCTAGGCCTCTTATAGTTTTTTACAACATACAACTTGAGTATTTGTATTCAAACAAGTAAAATTGCTGTGATACTAATATTTTTTTATTATTAGGATTCTCGGGGGGGTTCTATCCCCCTCATCCCCCCCCATAGTTACGCCACTGCTACTCATCCACCTAATATAAAGTGGTTTTTTATTCAAAGGTCAAATATGGAAAATAGATTTAGTTATAATTTTCAATAGAGCAATTAGTTATAGATTTTCCAATGTGATGTCAATCTTCTGATATATTAAGAAGTACTCAAAAAATAAATTTATTCAATTCCAGAACAAGATTAATGGTTTTCTTAAAAAAATTAAAAGCTACTGTCTGCATTATTTATGTCTGTCTATTATTTTCCTTGATTAAAAAAATTGAATACCATGAGAATGTATAGTAGGCTCCCTCTCATCCTCCTCGGGGCTGGGACATGTCTGGATAGCGGATTTTCCGGTTAAATCAATGTTCACAAGAACTCATTAAATTATTATGTCTAGCATAATTTATAAACCAATATTCCGAGTAAGTATTAAAAAAAGTAGGAACGACATTATAAACACTATTTGGGAGATAGTTACTGAGAAAAAAAACACCAGAAAATATGTTAGGCTTTGTTTCTTTAACAAACAATCATCTATTATAATTCCTGACGAGTGCAAAAATATTATTTCTCAAATCCTTCCCACAAGAATCGTGGATACAATTTTGTCCATTTCCTGCCGATCAAGTCCAGTTGAATCAATGTGATGCTAAAAATTCGTCCAGTTAAAAGGATGTTATTTCCGCGGGGTGACCTCCGGTTGAAAGGTGTCTTGATAAGAGGGAGTCTACTGTATACATTACGTTTGGCGACTACTGAAAGGTGTTGTTGAAGGAAGCCGAGCGGTGCGAGCGGATACACCAAGACAACTTCACGCTCCTGCAGCATCTCAGCAGCATCATGCGGACCAGCCGGGTGGACAACTACTGGGTCGAGGCCCCTCCCAAGTAATGCGTAATTTCTTTCGGGGCACTTGTTTTGGTAGTTTACTGGTACAAACTATCACAACTCTAGCTAGGCCTTCAACTTCCCAAATCCAATCCAACTCGTATTTACAAGGGAAATTAATAAAACATTAAATGAAACTCTTATTGATTTAAATGGAGTGACCACTTTATATACAGTTAGTTTAATCCTATGAAAATAATTAGAAATGGTTTTTTTGGTCAACTGTTGGGAACGTGATATGTTTATTTTTCATTAACATATTAAAGATAAAATAAACTGTAAAAGGAAAATAATTGCTTTTCCTTTTTTGTGAATCCTATACTCTTATATGAGCAATGTTATCGTCCGGCCGTGCGTGCTTGCTTGTATGCTTGCTTGTATGCTTGCACATTTATCTCAAAAACGGCTCCGAGGATTTCTTTCAAAGTCTGGAAATAAGTAATTTATGACTCAAAAACGTCTTTTACGCAGATTACTTGGCCAGAGAAAATCTAATAACGTAATAAATCGAATTTTAAAGTTGTAAAATTTTAACATTGGCCTTATGGGTTGCCGTGATAGCAACGAAAATAAACAAGGAAAGTGTAAACAAATGAAGTAATAATAACAGCTGTTTGGAATCTACAGCTATCAAGGGAAAATACAGCAGGTGGGATGAAGAGTCCATGGAGCAATAAAAAAGGTTTATATTGATACATTTTATGACATTGAGATATTTTATAGTAACTGGATGAACTGGTAAACATGAAATAACACCGAGCAAGGCTCGGTCCACCAGGTACTGTTACTCTTATACGAGCAGTGTTATCTTGTATGCTTGCACAACGATCTCGAAAACGGCTCCGAGGATTTCCTTCAAAGTCTGGAAATAAGTAACTTATGACTCAAAAACGTCTTATATGCAGATTACTTGGCCAGAGAAAATCTTATAACGTAATAAATCGAATTTTAAAGTTGTAAAATTTTAACATTGGCCTTATGGGTTGCCGTGATAGCAACGAAAATGTAAACAAATGAAGTAATCATAACAGCTGTTTGGAATCTACAGCCATCAAAGGAAAATACAGCAAGTGGGATGAAGAGTCCATGGAGCAATAAAAAAGGTTTCTATTAATCAATTTTATGACATTGAAATATTTTATAGTAACTGGATAAACTGGTAAACATGAAATAATACCGAGCAAGGCTCGGTCCACCAGGTACTTCAACTTATTTGAACACAGTTTTGATTAATAATATTATACAGGGTGTTTTTTTTTAAACTCAACCCATGTTCAAGATTGAATAATGTACATATATACAGATGAAACAAATATTGTTTTGTTAATTTTTACATTTTATACAACCTATTATTTCAGTTTGACCACATTAAGCTTACATTAAGTGTCCAAACATTCCGCCATGGATATTTATACAAAATTGTGCTCTCTTTATCAAAATACCTGAACGTGTGTTGCAAAGTACCTCTTTAAATTTCTTGTATTAAATTTATGTTTATTTTCAGCTGCCAAATATCCTGTGGGTCGTCTTCATAGGCCTTAGTTTTTATGAATCCCCAAAGAAAATAATCTAGTGGGATCAAATCCAGGGATCTTGGGGGGTTTGGTCCTTTTACAGATAAAATAAAATTTTGGGTTGCCTTTAAAAAAAAGTATAGTTTAGTTGTAATTGTAAAGGTTGATTAATCAGTAGTTTTGAACAGTTTGCACTTAAAACAGATCTTCATAAAATACAACTGCATGAATAGAAAAGGTTTACAACATGATTTGTTTCCCCAGCTTCCTCCACCGCGTCGGGATATATCACGTGAAGGAACACAAAGAGCCGGAGAGGCAGGAGGTGGAAGATGTGAGGAATCTCCACTCTAGGAAGGAGAAATGCCTCGGATGCAACCCACAGCTCCTGCCGGCCCAGGTAGATTACACAGGTGTTTGGATGTTAAATTACTCCAGAAGCTCCACTAAACATCACTGCCGGATTTACGGGCGCTGCGGCTCTGACCCTAGATTTGTGTGTCGCCTCCCAAAAACCTAACACCTAACAGCCTCGTCAAAAGTGGTGTTTTTTTTTAGCAGAAATACTTTTTAGGGCCGAATTATCCCCTTTTATTTATTTACAATTTGAGCCTATCAGCCCATGACTTTAACCTTGTAGCAAATCTGGCACTGCCAAGCATGGAGACATAGACAAGCAGAGATTTCACTCAGCTAAAAATGTGTGATTTGTAGGGGAAACCATCAGGGAATGAAGGGTGTTATCCAAAAATCTATGAGGTGAAAAGGAAATTGTCTTAGTATCTGGCATGACTGTAATAGTATATTTCATTAGAAGGACCTAAAGTGACGCTTTTGTTGAAAAATGGCCGGGTAACGAAAAGCAGCTTTAGGTCCGTGTGATGAACTATATTTTTCGTTATATTGCTCAATACAATACGTAAACTACTTAAGAAAACCAAAATGTTACAGCTTTTTTTCCTTTAAAGATGCCTTCAAAAGATGCCACCGTCTTGTTCTTGCTATTTGAAGCAATCAGCTGATTGTCTGTTTCATTTTTGTTAGGGTAGACTGACAACAATGAACAACTATCGACGTATCGAACGCATGTAATAATCGAGTGATGAAATGAGCGAGTTTCACAAATTGATTAAATTGACAACAATGAAAATTCGATAATAACGATGAATGTTTTGATTATGTGTAATCGAAGGAATATTGTTCGATTATTACGACGTACTCAGCACTTTTTGACTTTTATAGTCCTAGGACTATTAAGAGTCAGCTGGTATCGAGTACATCCGCTTTTAATTCCTAGGAATAAAAAGAGTGTATTTAGGTCCGGAAAACACGCATTAAAAACATCTGTTTTTTTGAAGCAGTATAACGAAAAGTAATTTAAATAATTAAAGTTGCATATTCTTTTCTATTAAGATTTAACAAGCTCAAACTCCAACAGCCGTACTGTTCATTCTATATTAATATTCAATTTATATTTTGAAATAAAACACTTTCCATCTTCCTTTCAAGCTTCACATTCCCGAGGAGAGAGTGCCCTGGGAGGCGCCCAAGAAGAGGTTGTCCAGGAGAAGTTCTTCTTTCATGGACGATTCTGATGTGACAGTAAGTTGTTCTATTCTATAAACACAATACGTTGTCTTTGTTATTCTTATGGGAATTATTAAAAAACCAATACCTCCGCTAGTGCCAACTGATTTTGATAACATTTTGTTTGCATTTGTAGGATAGTTCTAAATTTATTTTATTGTAGATTTTCTTGCTATAAGGGAGAAAGTATGTATGTGTCAGTTAGCTGATACCATTTATTTTTCTTTTCTCATTAAGACTTAAAAAGAGATCACATTTGCCTTCACCTACTCTTCCATCATTAAGATTCCCCTCATGTGATATGTTAAATTGAGAAAATCACCAAGCTGTTTGCTGCAGGATACGAAAGGAAGTACTCAGAAATCGTCCAATGAGTCGCTGGCCAAGATCAACACGACTCCCAAGAGCACAACGCCTAGCTTGACAGATCTGTCCCGACCAAGCACTGGACGCACGCCCACCCAGCCCAGGTAAACAGGATACAATGATAATGATAATATAATATTGTGGACATTGATAAGAATATTGTTATTATCAAAGATCTGATTTTTTATAGACTCTACTTCAAGTTAAACTTTTTAAAATCCTTGCACTCATTATCGTCTTAGCTTTTATCAGGAATGATTTTGAGAAATTGTTTATGATTAGCACAACTACTCGACCTCTTTTGGCTTATGAAACAAATTTTAGAGGAATCTTCAGTTTTAAATTACTCAAAGTTTTTATTCCTCACACACAACCATAATATTCCAAGGGAGAGAAGGAGAATGGAAAATGGGTCACCAGATCCATAGGGCTTTAACAATTACATTATAGATGAAAAATGGGATATTTGTTTTGACTCAAACTCTGGATTTATAGAGCTTGATCTAAGGAAAAGCATACAAGGATGACATTTATTGTGCAAAACAAATGGAAAATTAACAAAGAGTAACAAATAGCAAAATGCCTGTGTTTTCTACCTCTGTCGATGGGTCAATACATAAATTTTTTTAAATAACACAAGCTGTTTAAAGAATAAAAACAAAATAAATAAAAATGGAATTCCGTTTTACCTTGCTCAAACTAAATAATAGATCGAACTATATATTTTTCAACTAATTTTTATTTCATTGAAAAAAAACCTACTAATTTTAAAGTCTAGACTTACTTCTACTCTAGACCTATCAAGACCTACTTTTTAATCTTCTGTTAAATACTGAAATATCAAACTTGAAACTCTGACCAGCCAACCTAACTTAGAAGTAGTATTACTCCATAACCACTCTCAAACACTTTGCAAACTCCGCCTCTTGTAACTGAGTAACATTGCAGGTTCCCCGCGGTGGAGACTCACAGCATCGTGTTGAAGCACGGAGCGCTTCGTCTCTCCGTCAACTTCCCCCCGCAGACGACAGTGAAGCTCCGGACCGGCCAGACGGAGCGACTGTTGCAGACGGAGTTCTGCCACTGCTCCCGCCCCCTCGACAAACCCACCCCAGCCCCTGTGTCTGAGTAAACCAGTTCTGCCACTGCTTCTGTACCCTCAATAAACCCACCCTCATTCCCGCCTCTGAAGAAACCAGTCCGGCCACTGCTTCTGCCCCCTCGACAAACTCTCCCCCACACCTGGCTCTTGAATAAACATCTTCATTTTATAAGGGTTTACTAATATTTTCCTACACACACCGCCTACCTTGTTTGAGGAACAGTTTAAGCCCTCAAATGGTAAATGGGTTACTTATTATCGATCACAAATATCTGAATGGCTTTTCAACAATACTTTCCATTTAATAAACATGGAAAAATATGATCATGATGGATTGTTTTATCATTAGACTCCACCACCATTGAATAGAAAATATGTTACTTTTCCATCGAACACATAGTACAAATAGATGGAGCATAGGCCCACGCGCGATGAAGCCTAAGATTGTCCGTAGTCTCAAGATGGCGGAACAAATTACGTATAAGATTAAAAATAGGGTATCAAATTAAAGGTCTGAATCTCACAATTACTATTGTACCAATTATAAATTGTTTAGAGGCAGTTTACACATCGTAAAAATCGATAACCTAGAAGCTTGTCCTGCTTTTTTTAAGAGAAGCTGCCGCCATGGAATGCACCTGTAACATTCCTATGACGTGTAAACTGCTTCTAAACCATTTACAGGGCTTGTAACAGTTCTTGAGGTTGAAAAAAATAAAAAAAATAACTGAAATAAGAAAAAAATAACCAAAAAATAACCTTTTGTACACAAAAAATGCTGCTAAAAATTAGAAAACCGGTGTTATATTGGGGATAATACATTCTTAACCTTGGTAAAAAAGAAAATCTCCACAGATTAATCACAAATCTGCCTAGATTTGACGGCGAGACTTGGTTTTCACGCAACGAGGCTTAGTTTTCACTAGAGGTGTGCGGATAGTGATTTTTTGGATCGGATCGGATTCGGATCGGATAGCTTATGTTCGGATCGGTTTCGGATCGGATAACAACAGGTTCGGATCGGATAATACCGGATTCGGATATTTACGGCGCGGCGTAATGAGCAGATTTAAGTTTTCTCAAAAACCTAAGGTAATTGCAAGGAACTACCATATCATCCTAATGTGTAAGGTAAGATTTGCCTTGATAGGGTTGAGTGCCTTGTTGATTGTTGTGATATATTGTTTCCAATATAGGCCAAATGTCAATTATTAAAGTATGCAAAGGTTCAACTAAATATCTGTTGAGAATTTAGAAATTCGTTGATTCCCCTTAAGCATAGGTAGTATATAATTAATTGAATAAGCTTATTAGGCCTAAATCAATTTCAGGATTGGCAACTTAAAAAATCCTTTTCCAATGCAACCTAAATTTGTTCACTATTAGGCCTCTGTCTTTTTTGTTCTTTTCCTTAGCCTATTTGATCAGAAACTAGGCCTAAGTGACTAGACAAAAGAATTAAATATAAAACTTGATTCACCAATCACCATTTTTATTTACCTATGCATTAATGCCTGACAACCTAGATTTTGATTCACTACAATAACACTAAAAAAACAAAATAAGTCCGCAGTAAACTTAACCTAAATTTCAAGATAAGTTTCAAATGTTTAAGTTTCGGTATCAAAGCTTGGTCATTTAATTAGAACAAAGGTCTAATTGTTTTATATCACAAACAACAAGCAAACTCACTAATTATTTTCATAGACGTAGGCTGTCAAGTCGCATTGTTATCTAAGAAAGTCCATTTTAAAATTTTAATCACGTATTGAAAATACGGCCGGCTGGCTTTGACAAGGCTTAAATCGTCAAAGATAAATATTTCAGCTAAATAAAAACTTATTTGTGATCGTTCAACTTTCAATTTCTAGGTAGGTAATTGTTTAATTGATAAATAAAGTAAGATGAAAGACGTTTTGAGTTAATTCAGCTTTTAAGCAGACGACGACATTCAAAATGAAGTGATTTGGAAAGACAAAACAATGAATGAACAGGTTTGCCAAATCTTTCACAGCCCAAAATTATTGTACGCTTTTTATTTTATCGTATCGACAGGCCACGTAAGATATTTACGGCCTGAAATAGTCGTACGAAACATCAACACGACTATTTATTTATGGGGTATTTACGGGATATTTCGTTTTGGAAATTCAAGACGACTGACTGTTGGACACTGTCGGTCAATGGCGAACACTGATTTGTCTTGATTGCGATTCTCCCTCATACCAATCGATGTTTCGTCGGTAACGGATACTAATCTAGACAGAACTATTACAGGATGTACTACTATTTTTTTGTTAACTGATTTAATGCTACGATACAAGAATTTATCTTAAGAAAATGTTTGTTATCGTGTCGGGTATTGCGCAGTAATCTGATCGTATACAACGATCTCGATTCTCGATCTTATCACGAGTCGCAATATCGGCAACCGAAATACATCGATTGATGCATACCACTACATAATCGCATTGTGTTGAGGCGTTGTTCTGGCCGCTATCGCAACCGTCGCATTTCAAAGCGTCGTTTTTGCTCCGCGATGTTTTCTGTCACTGATGTACTTTCGTCGGCAGTGACTTCTTTTGTTTGGAAGACTTTCCTCACTTGAAAATTTGATCTTACTTTACAATTTACCCCAAAAAATGCAGTCTATCCGATAGAGTCGGATATCTAGTCAGTCTTACCGGATAGTTATAAAACCCTCGGATCGGATTCGGATATCCGATCCGATCCGAATCCGATCCGAGTTTTCGGATATCCGCACACCTCTAGTTTTCACGCATTTTAGGATGATGAGATTCGTCTGCTGCGATGCTGCTACAAGATCGTCTGACAGATGAATACTGTAAACAGGGCTTGTAGCAGTTCTTGAGGTTGAAAAAAATAAAAAAATAACCAAAATTCAAAAAAATAACAAAAATAACCGAATTAAAAAAAATAACAAAAAATAACCAAGAACAAAAAAATAACAAAAAAAATAAAAAAATAACCTGTTACAAGCCCTGCATTTATTAGTTAGCCCTGGTACCATAGTAATTGTGAGATTCAGACCTTTAATTTGATACAACATTTGTATTTTTGTAGTCAACCATATTTTTGTAAACAGCAGTTTTGGATTGATTTTGTTTTTGCTCTGTCTATTTGTACTATGTGCTCGATGTACCTTTCTAAGACAAAAAAAGTTACAACTCTACCTTAACATCTTAAAGAATGCTTATTTTCTTGATACTTTCCTTTGATGTTTGATTTATTAAACTTGACAAAAATTACACTTATGCAATTTTTGAAATTATAAATACAACTATTTTACTTTGTCCAGAAAACTGATTTTTGCCTTCACAAGTGACTGGAATTTTCAAAGTATATAATTAATTATTGGTTCTCAATAATTTTAACTGGGAACAAAAATTGTTTTCCGTATTTCTTTTATAAAAGGATATAAAAACACATAAGTTATTTTAATAACTTTATACAGTTCAGTACCGAGCCCTTCTCAGCAGTTCATTGTTTCCCCGTTTTCCATTAGACACAGTGTAAAACGGGGGAAACAATGAAGAATTACTTAACCCTTCATGCAGGGTAAAATATAACATATAACTGGACATCTCTAGCTTGGAAATGTCTCAAGCATTCGTTCTGTTTCTTTAAATTTTTTATCATTAGGCTGCCAATTTAGCAACACATGTTAAAGGTTTTACAACTTGTAAATTCACTATTTTGCTGGTGATATGACCTACTGAAAACACATTTTAAAAATAAAATTAGTTATTTCCAAACTTTGAAGGAAATACTCTCGAGCCTTGTGCAAACATTGATCATATAAGAGTAAAGGATTTGGAACTTGTGTCTATATTATGTTTTATTTATTGGTAGCATGCATGTAATATGTCATCTTAGTTATTATTTTTATTAAACTCAACGTGATGAATTATTTATATTTGTTTATAAGATTTAATTAATCCTAAGAAATATTTTTGTATTTTGATCATTTATCTGTAGGTGATCAGTGTGTTGTGTTCCAGGCAAGACGACATTCTTATTTACAATATTCTTCTTCAGCATAGTTGCTATCAAATTATGATGTAACATATGTTGCAATATAATTTAAATGCATTCTGTTTTGTAGCAGTTAAAATAAAAAAAAACAAATAAAGGATAATATTATGTTTTAGGGGTGATTTATCCAGTTTAGATTGAACCAGATTTATATTAATCCAAATAATTTGCAATGTAAAACTTATGGTAAGAATAAAATACTTAGTTTAAACTGGGCTGGATAACCCAGCCTTTAAAGATTTCAGGCGTGACTTACGTCAGTTTCATTGACTTCTTAGGAGCCTCATTCATAATGAGAACTGTTAAAACCTAACAAAGTGTAGAACCTAATTTAAAGTAAAGAATGCCAATATTATTTACAAATGTTTAAAAACAAATATATCTTATAAATTAGTGATTAAATCTCTAAATTAAGTAGAAATAAAAACAATTGGCTTCAACAAAAAAACTTTTAAAATATACATTATACAACAAGTAATATAGGTGAATAATCTTCAACCCACGTAGTAAATGAAACATACCTTTATTACATTATGCTTCATAAAGGATGATAATCCCCAAAATAAAAACAGGGTCCGTGCAGTAGATAAAATAAATCGAGTATAAATAAATTCAATCAGTATCTATTTTATTGTTATACCTCGAGATGAGAGGTAAAAGGTTATTCACATTTTGTCGATGACAATAAAATCAAAGTATTGATTTTTATTACAAAGACGAATCACAGTACTCAATGGATATTATGTCCGAGTTTCGCACCCTAAGGATTGTGTCTTCATCGTTCATGTACATTTTTTAAATAAAAAAAATATGGCCGAGAAAATATACACCGCTTTCTAATATCGAGTAGGGTCATTTACAAAAGTGGCTTAAAATTCAAAAGCGATTATTTCGATCATTACAGGACTGTTGCGTTATTTAAAACTTGAAACCTTCACTAGGTATACTTGTGTTGGGATCGAACTGGAAGCCTCCTTCTGCTGTCTGAGGAGCCAAGTTGACGTCCTCCTCCAACTGAAAAATTACACAAAGACTTTAAAACTAAATCACTATTTGAATTGAATTGACCACTACAAGTAGGATTCTGTCAAAGTACACTTGAAAAGTACAATTTTTATTTGGCTTCAAAATCATAGTTCTCTGAAATATTTATTCGTCTTCAACCAATAAAAATGAATACATGCTTGCCTTGGAATAGAATTAAGTATCCCAAAGATAACTTACCTCGGAAAAGTACTGCTCAATAATGTCGTAAGCCAACTTGTATATGTCGACATTTTCATGATTTTGTAACTGTTCAATCTTGTCTAGACCTGTAATAAAACATTTTTCATTTAAAAACTCAATTATCTAATGCCTGATAATAAATAGATTTCTTTTTGACATTATGTAATTTGAGAGTTTTGCAAAATGGAGAACGATAAATTTTGTTACAGCCTATTACTGAATACGCAACACAGAGGTTTGTTACGTGTTATGGCGGATTCAGGGAAATTTCATTGAATGTGTTATATCAAGTGATTTGTTACACTGGGATTCGTCAACCCAAGGTTGCACTGTATTACAATGACAATAATGCTTTAGCAGAGGTGTATTTTTACTAACTAAAACTCTTTAAATGGCTGCATTATTAACAGTTAATAATGCAGCCATTTTAGAACTTTCTTTTCTTCTCTTGTACCTGAAGAAGTCCCTAATTGGGACAAAATATTGTGATTATTGTGTTTTTCTTCATGGCCTGCCTGAACTCTTTCAAAGGTAAGCTAGCTGTCTATCCTTCTATTCCCACAATTAAAATCCTGGCCTAGAGCCTTTCCTAAAAAAACTAATACCCTTTAAAACTCAAAAGAGGTAATTATTTTGGTTGTGCTGGGTTAATAATCAAGATATCAGAGCTCTCTTTAAGAATGGTTAGTTAATGTTTAATTTTTGTTTGGTGTGGAATTCAAATATTTCTAAACGACATGAGTCTGAAAGGAATTTTTTGATACAAAGTTATAACTGCAAAAGCAGTATTTAGCCTCAAAGGTATAATTTTAAAGGGCAGTATCCACTTTCCTAGTAGAATACTTCCTTGGGAAAACTACTTATAGGAGCAATTCGTGGCACTTCACTGCACGGCACTTCATCCATTTTAATTCAGTTGGCCTACTCCGGGACAGTTCAAATAAATACCTTTAATACCTATTTAAGACCAGGATGCAGTACTGGCTGTGTATTTAACCTTTAATACCCATTTCAGATTGGGACGCAGTACTGGCTGCATATTTTAACTGGAATATAGAGTGAAGGATAGTTGTGGCACAGTTTTGTTACCGACTACGAACAAAATTTTTCTTCAGCAGCCAATGACAACTGAAGGACCTACAGTTTAACGTGTGGGACTCATACCACATTTTCCCCAGGAATCAATTACCAACTGGACTATTTATGAGAATGGTTTAATGGATGAACGTAGGACTTACTGGTGCAGACATTTGTAACTCCACCAGGAAATACCGCAACCAAAAGCCACCCCATTTCCAAAACCATCCTCAATCCATAATCCAAAACCTCCAAGTAGCTGGGTCATGGGACTCTTCCCTGTCTAAATAAAATGTATAACCACTGAACTTTAACAAGTGCTATTGCCAAGCGTTCATTTGCTCTTAAAAATGAAATCCTCATAATAAGATCCTAGAACAGAAATCGATAAACACAGAAAAGTACACATCGTCCGTACCTCCGCACTCCTCGATCATGTTGGCCAGTGCCTCCACCTGCGGCCCGGCCATCTTGAGCATGTTGTTGATGCCATCGAGCACCACCTGAATCACCTGCGGATCCTTGCAGCTCAGCAGGTGGCAGAACGGGGGGATCACGCCCTCCTGCACCAGCCGCGCCACCTGGTCCCGGTTCCCGCTGATCGTCAGGTTGCTGATGGCCCACGCCGCCTCCTTCTGTGTCTGGAACTCTCCCTGCGGATGCACAACACAACACGTCATAAACAATGAATTTTTACACAACCACACACCTGCCCTGGGATGTTCGAAAAAGCTGAAATCTCCTGTCATCTGACATAACTTCCTAGCTGAAGAGGCAACCTAATGTCTAAAGAGGAGGAAAACATTTGAAAAACCCAACAAGAGATTATGCTCATAGTGATATTTGTGTTTTGTCAACTGAAGGAACTCTTTTTTCAAGTCACTGTTTCAGTACCAGGTGCCTACGGACTACCCATATCTTTTGGCACAAACGATTTTTGAGCAACTAAGCTAATGTGGATGAAAATTAAACCTTGAATAAATAATTATCAAATAATAAGTGGAAAATGTGTATTTCTATATAAAATTTATAAATAATAGTCACCAAATATATATATATATATGTGTGTGTGAAATACCATCTGTCAAGATTAATGTGTGAAAATCACACTGTAAATCTATCACAAGCTGCTTATCAAGAAGACACAGGAGAAGATATTCTGACCCAGTTTGCGAAACTCTCAGTTGCCGTTCTTTTCAGAACTCATCAGAACAGCAAAGAAGCTATAGAACTTATTGAATTTGTCAAAATTTGCCAAATAAAATTTTGTTCAATTTTGGTCAAAAAATGTTTGACCCAAAAACAACAACACAGCGATTTAACAACTATTTTTACTCTTTGTAACTCTTAAATGGTTAGGAAGACTTCTTGGAAATAAGTTATTTGACCGAGTGACTATGAACAATAATACAAAACATTGTTTGTATCATACATCTATCTGGCCAAAATAACAAAATTAACAATCAAAAACAAATTTTAGGTGGTCTGTGCCTTTTAGAAAAACAAACTTATTACATTTTACCACAAAATGGACTGGATTTCTTGAAACTCAGACCAAGGTTTTAGAGGGAGTTTACTTTGCTTAAAAACTAGCAATTTATTAATGAAGGATTGTACATTTGTTTTATCCAAATAATTTTGCTTTAAGTTTTTATTACGGATGTTGAAAAATTAATTTGACAATTCACTATTTGACATTATCATTTTGTCTCAAGCAGCTGAAAATCGAGTAAATATTGAAACACAGCCGCCTACAAGTTAGACTGAGGCAGTTATCTCATGTTATCTAAGGAAAATATCAAACCATTAATATTTTAAGGTAAAAATTCATACATGTGACTTACCTTACTCAGATTCTTGATAATTTTGGGTAATAAGCCAGCATCAATGACCGCTTGAACTTGGGCTTGGTTTCCAGCTGTGATATTTGAGAGGAACCAAACGGCTTCCTGTAAACAATCCTCAAAATTAGAAACCCAACTATTAACTGAAGTCATTAACATTATCAAAATATGTTACTGTAAGAAATGAATAAATACTTAATGAATTCTGATAAAAAATTACAAAATCTTAAAAGTAGGGGTGTGCGAGTATTTGACCGGTCGAGCGTTTTAGGTCGAGCTTTCCAGTATTCGGCTCGGCTCGACTTTTTTCAAAAAAGGCCGAGCTTTTGATAAGAGAGTTCTTATCGGAAAGCTAATTATTGTGATCTATTTTTGGACACGGTAAACCGGAAGAGCGTTTCCCTCCCAAGAAAAACATAAACAAAAAATATTCCCTAGTGATAAGGAAAGGACATTGACAGGTAACAAGAAATCTTATCTCCATTTAGACGGAAATCTGAGCTTTATTTAGTTGTCCTTGGAGAACCAGAAAATACAGCAATAAAGTCTATTGTTTTATCATGGCTTATCTCTTTAATGGTATATCGTACAAGTTTCATTTTGGTCTCATTTCTTTTTTAAAAATGAGACAAAAAATATGAGCCATCATTTATGGTTGTATGACAAGTAGTTTGTATTTTTGGTTTTGTAGTAAGGATTCCTTATCTCATAATTAACTCACACACGCTCGCATTGAGTCAGACAATGACAAAAAACCGGGACAGGGGCTTGGAGTAAACAACCTCCACCCCCCCCCCTCCCTGGCCAATGATAAGGAAAGTGAGAGAGGTAGCTGTTTCTTTCTTTCTCTCTAAATAATTATCTTCACAATCATCTTTACAATCTTTGAGTAATCATCTTTACTTTGTGAACATTAAGAAAATCAATCTTGTGTTTGACTAAGTGTAAATATGTTATTTTTTAAGATATAACCATTTTAAAACCTTTCCCTTAACTCCTTTCAACTCTTGAAAATAATTTTGTAAATTAGGTAGTGAGGTATAAGATGAAGCTTGGGTGTTTACAAACAAACCCAGATGAACTCGGATTTCTCCAGGAGGAGAAATAAATATTTACATATGATCAATTGCTTTAACAAAAATTTCTTGTGTCAGTCATGTGTTACATGATAAACAAATAACATGTCACCTGTTTATTGATGTTTTTCAAAGAGCGAAACATTGTTTCTAATATCAACCCACATTTTGTTTTGGCCTAGTATTTTTTATCTACCAGACAAGTAGCATAATCACATGGCTTCCTTGACTTTCACGTCATCAATGATTTCTTCCCCTCCTCTGTTGAAACTTTAAACTCAAGCTTCTTCTTATACCTCACTACCTCAACCTATATGTTACTAGAATTATTATGTAAGTTTAACTATTTATTTTAAAGTGAAAGTATTGTGGAATCGAGGAGTCAAATTATAAATGTAGATTTTAAATTTGTTATTTTTCTATATAAACTATTTTTTGAAGAAGTTTGATAAATTTTATGTAACATAATACAAAATATTGATGAACCTATCAGATCATTAACTTGTTTTGAGCTGGCGGACACTTAAGGTATGAAAACATAAGTATATTGATTGTATCTTTTAAAATTAAAATCAAGCTTCATAATTTGGAGGTTGTTAAAAAGCTTGGCTCGAAAAAACTCGAACTCGAAAACTTTTGAAAAAGCTCGGCTCGGCTCGAGATAAAAATCACTATTCGCACACCCCTAATAAAAAGGTTAATTTATGCAATATTAAGTTTGTCAATACATTGTTATTGATTTTTTAGCTATTAAAAAAATTATAACAATTTTATTTGCATAAAAATCCACATTTGCTATTAACTATGTTTAGCATTAAACCATTTACCTTAGCAAGGACAAAGAATTTTGTTTGTCAATGTTAAGCTAATATTGATTTAAATAATTATCTAAACACCAGATTATTTAGCTTGAGATCAAAAGTGTTTTAAGCTAATAGAGTGCTTTAGTTCAATTTGGAAAAAGAGAAGGACAACAAAAATCCAGTTAATCTCAACTGGAGCGTCAGAGCAACTGTTTCGTCAGCAATTGATTTAAATAATTATCTAAACACCAGATTATTTAGCTTGAGTTCAAAAGTGTTTTAAGCTAATAGAGTGCTTTAGTTCAATTTGGAAAAAGAGAAGGACAACAAAAATCCAGTTAATCTCAACTGGAGCGTCAGAGCAACTGTTTCATGGTGGTACAAACCTTGCATATTTTTTCTTTGGGATGTGTAAGCAGGGCGGGGAAGTGTGAGAGTGCGTCACAGTTGAGAACAACCTGCGTCTGTTCGTCTGTGCCGGTGACAATGTTGCCAACCGCTCTCAGGGCTGCCGTCTGGACCTGAATAAAACAAAAAACATGAATATACAAACTAGAGAGAAAAAGGTAGGCTAAATCTATTTGAGCAGTCACAGACCATACGTAGGAAAACTAGAAAAGGTAAGGTCTGGGGCATGATTATTTTCATATTTCGTAGCAGAAATCTGGCTCCCACCGAAAAAAGTGCTCTTAAGTGTTCAATGCATACGAATCCAGACCTTGAGTTGTTGCGGGATATTGCACATAATTCCTTATCTCTAGTGTGGAATTTCTATTTGATTTTCTGACCATGACCGTGCTTACTTACCATCTCAGTGAATGGTGACTAGTCAACTGAAATGCCTTTAAACTATTAGGGTTAAAGTTTGTTGTAACTTACCTTCACTTCTTTGTGTGAGAGGAGAGGTATCAGGTTGGGCACTACTTCACTGTCGATGACCATCTGAATCTGTTCATTGCCACCATCCGTTAAGTAACTGAGCGCCCACACTGTGTCGACTAGGATCTGAAAGTTATTGCATAATAATTAAAACTATACAAAAGTCATAATATTTTGAAATGACGAGTGCTAAATACAAAGTGATTAATTAAATTACTTTTGTCAATTATGTACAAATGCTACAAGGTATTTTGTAAAATTCCATCTAAATAGATTGATAAGAACAAAATTACAAAGTTAGGGACAAAAATGTTACCTAGGCCTACTGATAAAAATAATATCATATGTAACCGTGAACCTTACATTTTTTAAGTTAATAAGTACTTACTTCTTGCATAAAAAATGTTGGTCAAGTTTTTAAAATTTACAACAAAAAATGTAAGCTGAAACTATTCAAAATTATTGATTCTGGTATTTAGTAATGTATAATTTAGAGTAACACAATGTCGAAGGAAGCCAATTAACAATTTCAAATGGGAAACTAACTTGGCCTTGGCTGCTTTGGGCTAAACCATTCAAATCACCTCTCAAAGCACGGCCAACCAACCTCCTTTATCTTTATTTCAAAGTTACATTATCTGAATATTCAATCAACGTAATCCAATCCACACGACACTATGAATCAATGTTGCAGCAGATAGTAAAACTATCACTGTTCCACTGTACAGTGCTACTGTAGTATTAATACAACTATGAAGCGGGAGAGGAAGAATAACTCATACTTATCATTCACCAATGACAGTCCAACCCCATGAAGGCAAACGATAAAACACAAGGAATTCCGAAATGTCCAAAAATTAAATGGTTTACCGGACAGTTTTACATCAAACAAAACAAAAACAACCGAAATAAATCATCCAAATAGGAAATGATGTTATGACAAAAAACCAAAATGCTCTCACCAGTGATACACTTAGCAGGATTTAACCAACTTTAGTCATTGGTTTTCGTGTGTTTACATGAGGGACATGTCTGTCACTGGTGTTAGATAAATGAAATTTCTCTCCCTCTACCGCTTCATAGTTGTATTAATTATACTGTACATAGACCTGCCGAGGCTAAAGGTTCGAACAGTGACTCACGTTGATGTCGGTGTGATGGATCAGCATGTTGAGCGCGGGCAGTATCTCACTGATGGTCTGCACTGACGGCGGTGGATCTTTGTTGCGACACAAGTTCACTATCACCCACGTCACGTTGCGCAGGAACGAGATCGGGATGTCTGGCTTGATGAAGTTTAACAGCGGCTGTACCACTCCCAGATTGATGACGTAATCCCTCAGTGCCGGCCCGTCGCCGATTATGTTTCCTGTCGGTCAATTAAATAGTTTTAAAACGTATTTTTATTTTTTTCCAGGTACACTCAAATAACGTTAAAATAATGTTTAAATATAACGTTTAAAATATAAATCAATAAAGATTGGAGAATCAATACGATCTGAATTTTTTTGGGGGTTTTTTGGGGTCGAGTAAATATTGTTTTTAAGTCAGGAGAAACAGTTTTTAAGGCAGCACTCAGAGACACTTAAGATTTACAAATGATTTTTCACTCCTTTGTTTGAAATTCATTGTTGGTGATGGTGATTTTATATTTTGATTAGGATTTTTGCGGACATTTGCCATCACTGATTAGTAAAAAACAAGTTTCACGACGTTTCGAGATCTGGAATCTGATCCCGTCTTCAGGTGGAAGAAAACCTAGAACATAACAAGATTAGTAACACATAGCCAGGAAAAACCTGGACAAAAACACAGCTAAAACAGAGAACTGTAAAAGCAGTCACAAAAACACTAAGCTGAAAAGAAAAACAATAACACAAAATAACACAGGAATCACAAGTATCAAGAATCACCAGACAGGAGAGAGCACGTCCACACCCAATCAGAGCTGAGCTGAGACTGTCTAGACAACAATCAAAGCTAGAAAAATTAAGACCTGTCGAAATTAGTAATAACTCTCAAAATGATGAACAGATTAATGTTGCAAATAATCAGGTTGTGAATCTTTCTTCACGAAATTTAAATTCAAAAGTCAGTCTCAGCTCAGCTCTGATTGGGTGTGGACGTGCTCTCTCCTGTCTGGTGATTCTTGATACTTGTGATTCCTGTGTTATTTTGTGTTATTGTTTTTCTTTTCAGCTTAGTGTTTTTGTGACTGCTTTTACAGTTCTCTGTTTTAGCTGTGTTTTTGTCCAGGTTTTTCCTGGCTATGTGTTACTAATCTTGTTATGTTCTAGGTTTTCTTCCACCTGAAGACGGGATCAGATTCCAGATCTCGAAACGTCGTGAAACTTGATTTTTCACTTATATTTTTTATTGCAAAAATCTGTTAATTTGAAATTGGTTTTTAAAATTTAGGCTCCCTCTTCTCTGAAGAAGTCCCTTCAAGGACGAAATATCAGTGAAAACTATGAGTAAATCTTTAGCGTTTCTGAATGCTGACGTGAAAACTGTTTCTTCAGCTGAGTTTACTGACTTCTGTCCCTTTCCAATGTGATGGGCTGACTCTCTCAAGGCATTTGGTCAAAGGTTGTAGTCGATTGGAACAGATGGTGCACTCCAATTTCCTCTCCTCTTACAGCCTTATTTCTCTGTTCTCCCCTCTTTACGTTGGCTATCAGGACTTATAGTCAAAAGTGGGGTAGGCCCCTATTGGCCTTACCTTTTCTCTCTCCCTCTCTACAGTGGTATCACGACTTACAGGTGAAAAGTGGCGACAAATTGTGCACTCCAACATTTTTCCCCCCTCTCTATGGTGGCTATGTTTAACATTAGTCAATAGTTAAAATATCTTTGTTCGTCAAATTTTACAATCAAGGTAAATGAATGGCGTCATCTTTGTTACATACATACTAAACAAAATTAAAACTAAAACATTGCATATGAGTGATTTTAATGTGAAAAAATATATATTCAAAATAAATGGCATTTAATGAACGTTTGTCATTTTTGTAAAAAAATGTACTCAAAGAATAGCATGGATTCTTTATCAACAATTCTTTCAACTTGAACTTAAATTTTGCTATGCTTTCTTCATCTTTCAAACATTTTGGCAAAGAGTTGAAACACTAAGCCCACATATAAGTAGTTTTTTTCTTAAAATATTCTAAATTGAAGGGGTCCCTCCAGTAACGTTGTAAGCGACATAGAGTAAATTTTTCAGGAAATGGAAAAAACATATAATTGGGATGTAATGATGTAAACATGTTTTATTTGTTACTAGGTAGCCTGTTGCTCGAAATCGAGCAATATTTAGGTACCGATAGGATCAATTTTAGTAATTAATATATTTTTTGCAGTTATAATGATAGTGCTTCAAGATTAGGAAGTTGTGCATGGACATGATCGATACCATCGGCTTCTTGGATTCAGTCTTGTTCATCCAAAGTTAATAAAATATGTGCATGTTGTATTCCACGTTTCTGAAACTATATTTTGTATATCAGCATCACACAATAAATTAGCATTTCCAAATAAGTGTTTTTTTTCCTGGTATTAGCTCCTTTAACTTGCTGTGAAAAACTCTTGCTATTTCGTTATAAAAAATAACGTGAATTGGAAAGTTATATACACCTCCTACGATGGATTCATCTATATTTGCTTCAGAATTCACCATCCCAAGTGCGGAGTTGTAGGATCGGATGTTGTTTAGGTAGTGTTTATTTGTTTTTTGTTTCCCAGTAATTGACTCCGTCAATGAGATGTTTAGTACATTTTTATTGGGTGTATTCTTCTTAATTCACTTCACTGTTATGGCAACACAGATTAAATGTCCTTAACGTACCAGTTTTTTCACCTTAAAGTGTTTTCCTCTGCAATGATTACAAAGTAAGTCCATATTTTCTAGTGAGAATGGTAGTTCATCGGCAGACATTCGCTTTCCCCAATTTCTAGGAATCTATATCGTGTTCTTCATTAATCAACAAACGAAAGTTTCTCTTTCTAAGTATCAAGTTTAATTTATTTTTAATCTTTTTTCCATTTAATTAGTTAGCTAGAACTTGTTTGCAGAACTAAACATTTATTTGTGACAGGTAAATAAAAACAAACCTTTTACCAGCTGATTAAATGTGACTGAAATTGTGCATATGATCAATATGTAAACAAATAGTATCTGCCATAAGAATTATATGGTAACTTTAAGGGCCACTTGTGCGAAGCCCTTAACATACATTGAGCTCATTTTAAGGGAAGCACAACTTCAGAGAGCTCTTTAAAATGACACCAAAAACATTAAAATCGGTTAAAAACTCTAGGAGGAGTTCTACTCACAAAATAACCCCTAGCAAATTAATTATGTATAGATATATAATTATAATATCATAAAACTAGCCTAACTATAAAGTATTACAATATTATTGCATGTAGTAAAGAAGTTAATACAAAAAAAGTGATTTTAAAATTGCAATAACGTTGTAAGTGACAGTCGTTTGCAACGTTGTTGCCGACTTTGCCGCTTGCAACATTAATGCATGGAAAAACAAACATCATATATGTAATGAAAAAAATATTATTACAATATCAAAATAAGTATATATATAAAGTTACACTCATTACGTGGATTATAAGGTATTAGTTTAATTAAAATAAATCTTTAAACGCTAATATTCGTAACAATAAAATTTTAAGTTGTACAGAAAATCGTTGCACTTGGCAGATACAACGTTGTTGCACGTAATTCATGTGGTTGTTGTTTCCCAGGTACTGGTTTCTTCTTTTCATTATGTTGGGTTCCCCAGCATTTCTACTTTGCGTCCAAACATTTCTGGCCCAACTTTCGAAATTAACCGGACGTTTTTTACTCCGATTTAGCCGAATAACATCGGACGGCGACAGAACAGTGCGCGGTGATGTTGCCATTTTTGGCGGTTACAACGTTGCTGCAACTGCGGGAACAACAGCGCTTGGTTTCTAACCTGTGGTAGTGCTGCCAATACAGTAGAGAGCCGATTATCCGAACTATTTGGGGACAAAGGGTGTTCGGATAACTGAATATTTGGATAATCAAACATGAAAAGACAAAATTTAAAAATTATACATGTAATGTAATTCTTACTAGTAAAGAGGCTAAAAAATGATGAAACAAAAATTATTCATGTAATTTTATTGTGAAATCGATCAGAATACATGGGTTTAAATTTTTGAAGAACAATTTATCATATATAGATACAGTACACTGTATACTTTTTATTTAGATAAAAAGTCCAACATTTTTTTTGCTTTAGCCCTGACACTTTTTATTGTGCGCGAATTTGAATTGCTTGATAATCATGTTCAAAGTGAGAATTATTACGGGGTTCGGTTAACCGACGGTTCGGATAACCGACGTTCGGATAATCGGCGCTCTACTGTACAAGAGATATCAACAAAAAAATACCCTGCACTGATGCAGGATGTCGTTTACAACCTTACTGCATAGAAATCTCAAATTTGAAAAAGTTGTCATTTACAACGTTACTGGAGGGACCCTTCAATTATGTTTGGCTAATATAATATCATTTCTGGATCTTGCGTCATACTCATGACTATGGCCCAACAGCATCTCATTGAACATGATCTCCTTTATAAAAACTACACAATCATAATTATAAAAACTAAAAACAGTTAAAATTTCTAATTCACAAAATTTATCTTTTACATGTCCATTAAGAGTCCCTCCCTACCCATGGCAGTTTTTGTTTTTCTGCGACACTAGCGGCGACTTTTGGAACTTCGGCTCCATAAGAGCTCATGCTAAATCAGTGCACATTATGCGATGTAAGGTTTCGCGCGGACCAATTGAGCGCCTATATTTACATATCCATACTATGCGATATTATTCAAATAAATTTTTTGAAAAAGGTCATAAAACACGTTATATTAATGTCCAGAGTTGACAATTTTAAATTGATTGTTATAGAAAAAATATTTAAGTAATCGAAATTCCAAAAAGAAATTCTAGTAGTTAGGACATTTCCCGTTACAACTGTATTGAATTAAAAATTTTCCCTTACCTCATGGGGCATCAATATGGGTCCGTGTGAGAGCTTTTTTTGAAAATTTTTGGCTGGGTAGGGAGGACTCCTAAAATTCAAACTTTACATTACCCTGACACGTGTTTTTTGGAGTTTTAATATTCATTCTACATTTTTGAAAATAATTAACAGCTAAATGAAATCATAGTCGGCGACAGTACCTAGCGCCCAGACGGCCTGCTCGCACACGGTCTGGTGGGAGGAGTGCAGCAGCTGCAGGAACAGCGGCACCGCGCCGGCGCCGACCACGGCCTGTGTCTGCAGCGACGTCCCGCTGGCGATGTTTGTCAGCGCCCACGCCGCCTCGAACTGCAGCGCCGGACTGCAACATCCACAGACCAGTTACATTCCATGTTTTCGCTATTTTCCTAGACAAAAGGTTACTTCAATGTGTCTATAAAAAAAACTCTGGGATTTTAAAATTCGCATCTTAATAACTATAGAAGATAGCAAAAGGTAGTTAATTTCTCTGAAACGAGTAGCGCATCGAGTTTTACTCATACCAATTGGGGAATGTTTTTGTCAAGATTGGGCAGCGCTGCGGAGCATTAACCTTGAAACAACCTGTTTTTTAACAAGGGTTCGTCAGAAGACATCCACTTGATGTTAAATGAAACTATTATTTCTCCATGCAGCAATGTGAAATTTATTGGACTCACTATATCAAATAATTTATCCTGGGACATTCATATAGAACACCTTTGTAAGAAGATAAGCAGTGGGATATTTATGATCAAGACTTTATTAAGATGTTGCTCCGTCAACGTTACTAAATTGGTTTATCATGCCTACGTTGAATCTCAATTTTCATATGGCCTTATGTTCTGGGGTCTCAGTAATAAATAAAAAAAAGTATTTATCCTTCAAAAAAAGGCCTTACGAACTCTTTTTAAGATTCCTAAAATAAATTCATGTCGTCCTCTCTTTAAAAAACATAAAATTTTAACCCTTGCATCAATGTACATTCTACAAAGTGCCTGTTTTGTCCCGAAGAATAAATCACAATTTCCACTACAAATGAACACCCACAACTACAATACAAGAAATAAAAACCAAATCAACATACCAACATGCAAAACATTATTTTATCAAAAAGGACCAGAATCAGGGTTTAAGCTGCGGTCGCATTTGTCGCAAAATGCGAAATGCACCACGAAAATGCGACAATATTCGGACAGGCTGTCGCCTTTTTGCTACAAAGGAAAGAGTGGAAATTATTTAACTTTATTGCAGAAAATCTGGTTTTAACCAATACAAATCTCAATAAAAGTCCATTTACTTCCACAAATTACTTTGCACTAGGCCTACTTTAAAATAAAATAAGAGTTAATTATGGAATGTAGTCTGCAACGTAACCCTCGATCAGATGCCGCGTCATTAAGATCCACAGTTAATAAGAAGACTATAGGAAGATACATAGACACAGAGAACGTATAGACGTGCTATACGTTCTCTGTGCTAAAGAGCAGTGAGTCGCCGAGTCTAGCCGAGCGGTGGCGATTGCGAGAATGTGGAGGGCTAGTTCGCCACCGCTTGGAATGATATGGAGTCGAATAATCAATATAGTAATTTGATAATTCTAGTTTCAAGTCATGAATGCCCTATTTAAGGGGCAAGAAACGTTGCCATGGATTATGGGGGGATTTTGAAAGATACTGCCGTGTAAAACCGGGGATTTTCGAAACTCATCGTGGGTAAAATCTCATGGCCAGTCTGGCAGCACAGGCGAAAACAGACGTCACGAAACCTCGAAAACGGTGATGCGAAATATAGTTTGTTTTTGAGGTTATGTTGTTCGATTAAGTTATTTTGGTTTGATGACATGTGCCATGATTTAATGACATGTGATAAAAATGCTAAAAGGAAAATAATTTTGCTACAAGTTTCAAAGAGCTTGTAGTATTTTTGCTCAAAGAAATTTTTTTCCCAGCTTAAACTCTGACCAGAATACATGTCAATAAAAATCTATAATAATTTACCAGAAAACATCAAGAAAATTAATGACATTCCCAAATTCAAAAGAAGTTTAAAAAAATTACTTTAAGAAAACTGTTATTACAACATTGAAGACTATTTCACACATCATAGTTCATAAAATGGACATTTAATTTAGTTTTTAAGCTTTGTATGTTATCACAACAAACCCAACCATGAAAATGGCAATTGGGCTCAATCAATAAATAAATAAACCTATCGCGGCTGTCAGTGCTCTCCAGATTGCCACGACATGACGACGCCGCAACAAAAGGTTCAGTGCGTTGTTTGGCTAATAGTAGAGGTGTGCGGATATCCGAAAACTCGGATCGGATTCGGATCGGATCGGATATCCGAATCCAATCCGAGGGTTTTATAACTATCCGGTAAGACTGACTAGATATCCGACTCTATCGGATAGACTGCATTTTTTTGGGGTAAATTGTAAAGAAAGATCAAATTTTCAAGTAAGGAAAGTCTTCCAAACAAAAGAAGTCACTGCCGACGAAAGTACATTAGTGACAGAAAACATCGCGGAGCAAAAACGACGCTTTGAAATGCGACGGTTGCGATAGCGGCTAGAACAACGCCTCAACACGATGTGATTATGTAGTGGTATGCATCAAGTGATGTATTTCGGTTCCCGATATTGCGACTCGTGAATACTCGTGATTAGATCGAGATCGTTGTATACGATCAGATTACTGTGCAATACCCGACACGATAACAAACATTTTCTTAAGATAAATTCTTGTATCTTAGCATTAAATCAGTTAACAAATAGTAGTACATCCTGTAATAGTTCTGTCTCGACTAATATTCGTTACCGACGAAACATCGATTGGTATGAGGAAGAATCGCAATCAAGACAAATCAGTGTTCGCCATTGACCGGCAGTGTCGACAGTGTCCAACAGTCGTCTTGAATTTCGAAAACGAAATATCCCGTAAATACCCCATAAATAAATAGTCGTGTTGATGTTTCGTACGACTATTTCAGGCCGTAAATATCTTAAGTGGCCTGTTGATACGATGAAATAAAAAGCCTACAATAATTTTGGGCTGTCAAAGATTTGGCGAACCTGTTCATTTATTGTTTTGTCTTTCCATCTCACTTCATTTTTTAATGTCGTCTGCTTAAAAACTGAATTAACTCAAGAACGTCTTTCATTCAATCGCCAGATTACTTTATTTATCAATTAAACAATTACCTACCTAGAAATAGAAAGTTGAACGATCACAAATAAGTTTTTATTTTGCTGTAATATTAATCTTTGACGATTTAAGCCTCGTCAAAGCCGGCCGGCCGTATTTTCAATACGTGATTAAAATGGACATTCTTAGATGACAGTACAATGCGACTTGACAACCTACGTCTATGAAAATAATAAGTGAGTTTGCTTGTTGTTTGTGATATAAAACAAATAGACCTTTGTTCTAACTAAATGACCAAGCTTTAATACTGAAACTTACAACATTTGAAACTTATCTTGAAATTTAGGTTAAGTTTACTGCTCAGACTTATTTTGTTTTTTTAGTATTATTGGGTAGTGAATCAAAATCTAGGTTGTCAGGCATCAATGCATAAATAAAAATGTAAAGCTTTCTTCAAATATGAGGAGATTGGTGAATCAATTTTTATATTTAATTCTTTTGTCTAGTCACTTAGGCCTAGTCCCTGATCAAATAAGGAAAAAAACAAAAAAAGACAGAGGCCTAATAGTGGACAAATTTAGGTTACATTGAAAAAGGATTTTTTAAGTTGCAAATCCTGAAATTGATTTAGGCCTAATAATCTTATTATATACTACCTATGCTTAAGGGGAATCAATGAATTTCTAAATTCTTAACAGATATTTAGATGAACCTTTGCATTCTTTAATAATTGACATTTGGCCTATATTGGAAACAATATATCACAACAATCAACAACACAACCCTATCAAGGCAAATCTTACCTTACACATTAGGATAATATGGTAGTTCCTTGCAATTACCTTAGGCTTATGAGAAAACTTAAATCTGCTCATTACGCCGCGCTATAAATATCCGAATCCGGTATTATCCGATCCCAACCTGTTGTTATCCGATCCGAAACCGATCCGAACATAAGCTATCCGATCCGAACTATCCGCACACCTCTATCTAATAGAAACTTTGTTGATACGGTACAGGGAAACTTTTGAAAATTCGTGATATTAACCATCTCAATCAACTGTGTGTCAACCGTCCCCTGAGACATGCTGGCTAGGACATGGGAAGAGGTGGAATAACGTTACGACGTGTACCATACCACTAACGGAGCTCAAATTAAAATTTATTAAATTGCTAAAAAAACTTGAAAATGCAACCTTTTCTATCATGTATTAAAATTTAAGTAGGTTTTTTACTTCATTAAAATATTTTGCCTCAAAACCCCAGAGTTCTTTTATAGATACCCTGTATTAAAACATGGTTAAACTAGTTACTTTTATTGCCGGTATTTTCCTTGGTAGGAGTGTCAGAAGGTTACTATCGGAAACATCGTCAAACCAGTCAAATTTTTTTGTTTCCTGTAATACTTTACCAGGAAGTCACAGGAAAAAAGGTAGAGCCATAGATTGACACCCTGCAGACCTAAGTTTAAATATGAGATCAAAATGTTTAAAATACATTTCAGCTGACCAAAAATTAAATTTGCTACTGGGTCCAATACTTACACTTCCTTCTGCTCAATGAGAAAAAAAGTCTCTAAATCTCCAATGCAACTTTTTTAATACGTTCGTGATGTCGGTGAAAAACCTGATTTTCTTACTTGGCGGGTCCAATATCTATACAACACGACAAAAAATCGTACATTGAGTTTTCTTAAATTTTGGTCGTGTTTGTTGAGAAAATAATGCTGGGATCAAGTTTAAATCATTTGGTAAATTTTTTTTCATTTTGTTGTGCGTGAACCCGATAGGGTACACGACACGCGTACTGAATGAGTCATCTACCCTGGTTGGCATGTTTGAGAATTTGAGTGTTTGAATGAAAAAACTAATGAAAGTATATAAAAGAAAAGTTACGTGGTCCCGTGCTTATTTCTGCCATTTTTACAGGTGCTAGGTAATGGCAAACACCACACAGATGTCCTCCCGCATCACCTTATTGTCACTGTAGCACATCGCGTCTGGACTTATAATACCTGGACTTATGAAAAAACTGTCAAAAATGTATTTTGAATTACTATGTGCCATTTTGTATTGAACTATGTGTACCCCATCGGGTACATAGCCGCGTTCTAAAAGAGTACCCGTGTACCTACGTCGCGAACATGTTAAGGAGTTTTTGTCACTCAATTGTACAAATTTTAAAATTGAATAGGACTGAAGCCCAAAGAAAAGACAATGTTCAACTTAAAAGAATTAATTGTTTAGAACATGAATAACAGGGGGAAACTCCGGCCCCCCTGTTCTTCAATGAAACAATGGCTTATCAAAAACAGCCATTGTTTGTTAAACATTACAATCTAAAATAAACTGACCTCTTGACAAAATGTTTGCAACAAACACTTGAACTGATAGGAAAGGCCTCAATGAGTTTAACAAGGCACAAATAGATCCAAATATGCGGAATCATTGCACCACTACTTAATAAGGGATCACATTCGCCATTCGGGTCAGCAATTTTTTTTAAGAAATAAACAAAATAGGCTCATTCAACTATCAGGATCCCTTCAAAACACCAAGAAACTTAAAAAAAAGACAAAAAGCGTTAGGAAAACAGTCATTTAAGGAATCAAAAACATACTTTTCATGATTTTCAAGGCATCGGACTAAGATGGGGAGTATTCCGCTGGATATGAGGGCGTCGATGGGCGGGTTCCGGTCGGAGGAGAGCAGCTTGCGAGCAGACTGGACGGCGACGAGTTGCTTCTCGGGGTTGTCGCTGGCCGCTTCCATCACCAGCTGTTCCAAGTTGATGTTCGACAAGTTCCTGTCGATGTCGTCTTCATCTGGGGAAAGACGAGCCAAATTTATGTTTAATCTGGTGCAGAAGACAGTGTCAGTGTTACAGACCGTCCGACTTGTTCATTTCTTGATTCACTACGATCGATCTATTTAACATACTATTAATATTAATATTACTAACGCTGGTACGAGTTGCATACTCGTACCAGGTAGGTAGGTTATGTTTACTCTCGATTGTTTACCTTTAATGCTTAGGTTTGATAACTGAACTTCTCAACAGGATTTAACATGGGCGAAGATCAGTTTCGTTTTCGATACTCAGTTCAGGTTTCGGTTATCCGATATCAACTATCAACCTATCGTGTTTTACTCAACCGTTTCAACAACCGTCAGTAATGAAGAAAAATCGATAACAAACAAATACTGAAACCATAGTCAATTATATCTATATCATTCGATTCTCTTACTAATAAACCATACCAAACGTAGTCTAAATATAATACAACTAAAATTAAATTAAACATAAAAAACTAAATTAAAAGTTACTATATAATTAACTAACTAAACACAACTTACTACCTTATTTCTCATCATCCGCCATCTTGTACTAAATTACTATCAATATATTTTCGTAGAGTAACAAAACAATCGATAAGAAATACAATGGAATCGGATATCAAGTTCTGTCCAACAAACAGTGCATCGAACTTCGACTATCGGTGGATCGTTCGATATTGTTTTCTTTGAAAATCAGATGATGAATCGTCTGCTATAGGAACGAACTTTAGAAGATTAGATATGAAACTCGTACCCTAATGCCTTATATGGGCCAAATTCCCCTTTCATAATAGGAGATAGTTGAAATTGAAACAAACATTTTTTTATCATAATACAAAATAGTAAACTGGCTTTTAGATTCAAAAAACGTTAATTTCAGCACACGGTTTTGAATTAGGCAATATCACAACATGTTTTAATGTAAAGAAAGCGACGTTTTTTAGATCCCAATGCTTTTTAGATGACACATATTTTTCGCTATTACTAATTTTCTAGTTAACTTCAAGAAATTCCAGTGTTTTTCCCGAGTCCCTGAGAACAAGACCTTCAATTAGAGCCCTCTCCCATTATCCTGTAACTTTGTAAACGCCCAAAATTACTGCGCAAAAATTTCTCTTGTATATAGATAATACAGCATTAGTTATTCTTATTCATGTTTCGAGGCACTTACCATGGTTTTACAGTTGATGCTGTCAGAGCGTAAGTTTAATAGAATAATTGAGCCTGTGAGTGGAAAAGGGAACATGTGCAGGAGGGGTAACTTGTCAGAATTGAGAAAACAACTGTTTACCATCTTAATTATAGGTTTTAGATTAAAACTCAAAAGTAGTAATTTATTCTCCATGTCTTCAGGGAAACAAAAATATTATGTTAATTTGTTGTTTTTTCAAAAATAATATTTTTTAACAAATTTAAAAATATAATTAATACGCCAACACGAAATTTGTCTTATGAACTCCTCCGTCATTTCTTAACCGATTTTGATCATTGACGGCTCATTGGAAAGAGCGTGTCGCGTAGATTTGCAAACTGGCCTTACATTTTTGAAAAAGTCCCTTGGGCTCTGCCCCATTGGCTTTTAAAGTTCCCATGTTATCCTTATGAAGAACATAATTGTTTACATTTTGATCAGCTGGATAATTTAATTGCTGTTATTTTTTAATTTGTGTAAACATAACCCTCAAGACGGATCGTGTTAGCATGATTGTGAATTATCGCTCTGCTAGAGTAGCACACGATTCCGTGCGCTCGGATCCACTAGTTTAAAATTGTTAAAAGTTATTCCCTTTTTCCACCCAAAAAGGAAAATAATTGATTACAATTTTTACATTTTAATTTGAATGGCTTTATTGAAATAAAAAGGTTAAATCGTGAGTTTATTTTGTCAATACAATGTATTGCAATATTTACTCTTAAGTTCTGTTAAGTTTTCCTAATAAACATTAGGTTTCCAAAAGTTGTCAGTTATTCCCTTTTATACACTCAGAGGTTGGCTAGCCTATAGGAGTAACTGTTGCAGATTAGCGCAGATGTTTTCTTCTTCCGCTCAGCCAAAACTTCAGACCACATTTACACAAGTTTAGGGCACTGAAATTTTTCCCTTCTTATGGTCACTGGGCGTATTTCCATTTTTTCTATAAAAGGGCTATTTTGGTTTGAAAACTCAAAAAATGTCACTTAGGCCTATTCCCTCTTTCCACTTACTGCTTCAATTATACTCGTTCAGTGTAGAACTAACAAACTTGTTTACACAAAGGTGAGACTTAACTTCATATTTACATACATGCAGCCAAAGATAAAATGGATAGTTCATTAACTTCGACGAACTAGAGGGGCCCCACGACTGTGAAGAAGAGGACGTATGTAAGATATGTATGATGTAAGGTCTGAACAAAACATATGGGGTAGCATAACTAACAGTCATAGAATTTTTTTAAGAAGGCCTGAATATTTTTAATGATGGGAATTCATAATTGCCATATTCAAGTATAAAAAAGTAAGTTCTTTTTCTAATAAATTAATGTTGTATTAGTGACTCAGGAAGGCAAATGGGATGATTAAACAATTGTAAATACTTGGTTTCCATACAAATATTGTTGTTCTACAGAGGCTAAACTGACAATAAATATTCACAAAACAACTCAAAATTTTCATTTAACTGTGGGAGTTTCAATCAGTACAAGAATTTAATGATAAGTATTCACACATCTACATTTCATTTTAATTGAGCTTGAACTGTTATAAATTGCCTTTCATTGTGTTATACTTCTATAAAGAACAAAATGTGGAATCAGGTAATTGGTTAGAAATGACTTTGGCATGACTCAGCATTTTATATCAATGCAGGCTATTTAATAACTGCTGGAAAAGATTAATAAATAAAAAATATTT
Organism: Flexamia atlantica; assembly: GCA_035578135.1. Classification (NCBI taxonomy): domain Eukaryota; kingdom Metazoa; phylum Arthropoda; class Insecta; order Hemiptera; family Cicadellidae; genus Flexamia; species Flexamia atlantica. The sequence continues at coordinate 53,452,332 of JAQJVK010000004.1, read as the reverse complement.
GAGATACTTGAGAGTTTTAACATTTAGAATGAATGACAATAAATTAACATTTTTATTGTTGTGTGAATGTGTGAAGTTTCTATCATAAATTATTGAATGTTGGAATTTTTAATTAGGCAAGGAAAATTAATTTCTCAATGAATTGTTATGATGATTTTCTTGAGCTAATAATAAAGACAGTTATATGACAAAGTTGTCCAATTGCTCAGTACATTAAACTTTATCAAGGTTATAAGATCATAAGTTTCTCTTTAACACTCCTAGCAAACTCTAGCGCTGTTTTAATTTGCTAACACGTCCAAAAAATTAAGTTGTTATTACGTCCAATAATTTGTAACACGTAACAAATTTTATTGGCAAATGAAAAATTCATCCTCAATTAATAAACTACAATGTTAAGAGCTTTACTGTACCTACTTTTGATAAACAAATTTACAGAAAAAAATTAAAAGACCACAAAGTTTTTCACATGGTTCAGGATTCCAGTTTAGAATCCATGACATAAAAAGCATAAAGAGCATTGAAATGTCTCTTGTGCAGGACCCAACCAGTTTGCTCCAAAGAGATATGACTGCCATAGACGAGACGTTAAGTTAATCTATCGAAACCGTTCTATTTTTGTGATGTTATATTTCAGTTCCTGGTTTCAAGACCGTACTATTGTTTGATGTTTTAATAATGTTGTTTCATTCCCATTTCATTTAAGATCATTACATGTTTGGCTGATGAATTAGTTGTAAAGATAATATACCTGTTGAGTCTGTGATAGGAACATTTCTCCTCTTCTGCAACGTTTCTTCACGCTTATTTTTCCGAAGTTCGACAGTAACTTCGTTCCTTCTCCTCCTCATTTCCTACAAATCATACAGGCTATGGTTAAAAGGAATTAGGCACTAGATGTTGGCAGTTTTTCACAGAGACGGACCACCCAGTTAACTGGCCACCAGAATCTTTGTTGTTTTAACTAAATGAAAGAGGTTATTTAGTTATTAGGCTAGTATCAATAAATTTATATCTCTTTAATCCTTTCTAAAATTACCATACCAACTCAATGAGACTGATTTTTAAACCCTATTTATTATAACTAACTCAATTTGTTAAATATTAGGGTGGAAGTACCTACAAGTGAGGCTGAGTAAGTTCCTCATCAGGCTAATAATATTTTAATCGAACATTTAGTGAGACTATGAGTACATATTACAAATTTCCTGAATTACTGTTACTGGTGCTTGCTTTTCAAAACCCAGGTTGGGATGAATATTTCCACGGTGAGTACACTTAACATTGTGTAGCACTAGATAGCCTATAATTTAATTACAATCTGTAAGCAGTAATAAACAACATTTTAATTAGGCCTAGTGTGACTGTTTTGTATAGGGCTAGGATTTGCAAAGCTTGAAATGAAAATTTCCAAAATCTTATATTTAGCTCTGCTACATATATAGGCTAATGATGTATAGTTTAAAAAAATTAAAGTAGGCCTATTTAATGGCATATGAAATATTTTTGTGAGATTGACCAATACTTTGAATCAACACTTAAGTTACTAAGTTAGGCCCTAAATGGAATTTCTGGCAAATCATGTGGTGCAGTAGCCTATAATAGGTTGATAAAAACTCATACAGTAGAACCTCGATTAACCGTCACTCTTTTATCCGTCACTCTCTGTTATCCGTCACTGCCTCCGGGCTCGCAATATGTTGTAAATTGGCGTCGCGCAAAGCACGGAAGAAAGTGCAAGCGCCATTGTGATCGAACGCGACTGTCCGCGGCTAATGACCTTGAGTTTCCGCCGAAAATCACCACTCCCAAGCAAGGAGTGATATGGGGGAGAGCGAATTATTTATTACTCATTGGCATGTTGATTTTTTTGGTTATACGGCACACCTCGTAGTTCAGCGTTACATAGTGTTTGCTGTTACACAGTGTGTAGCTAGATACGTACTGTGAATCAACTGCAGTACAATAACTAATGATTGTTAACGACTGCTAAAAAACAAAAACGAGTCGCACTAGGGCTTGACCAAAAGATCGAAATTATTAAACGTTTAAGGAAGGGCGAAACAGCTACATGTATCGCGCTGTTACAGTAGCTGGGCGAACATTAAGGGTCAAATACAGAGGTGCCGGGATTGGGCAGTCAGGTGCTGGAATACTGGTGTATGCTGGTTCGCCCATTGTTACTTTGGGCCAACTGGGCTACATGAGTTGTGGGCCAACTCATTTAAAAGATTACGGACTATATTTTAATTTGAGGTTATGTAATTCACTTACGAACACTGAATGGGCACAACATACAGTTTAGAAGGTCTGCCATTACCATTGTATGAATGTAATTTAAATATAAATATGTATTATCCACTTATACAGGGTATAATTTCTTCCAAAGTATTTAAAATCTACGTATTGAACAGGTTTATAGCTAAATTTCTGTCATCCGTCTATTCTCTTAACCGTCACACTCCCGGTCCCGAGAGTGACGGTTAATCGAGGTTTTACTGTATTAAAATACGAAAACGATTGTAAAGACGTTTTAAATAGTAAACTTGTACCTTCTTTTAATTCATTGGAGGCCAATTTATTTTGCACTAAAGACCGTCTGGTCAGAAATTCAACCAGAAAATATTTGGGTTTAGTTTTAGCAAATTTCCTTAAAGGAATAAGCTATTACCATAGGTCTCATGGTAAGATCTAAGCCCAAAACCATGTTAACTTTTCATTTTGGGGTCCCCAGAAGCAAAAAACACTATTCGTTCATTTTCATAAATATATATATATATATATATCTATATATGTGTCTTTAAGCACGATAACTCACGTAAAAGTGGTCCGATCTTGATGAAATTTGGCATGGACGTGTAAAGTAGTAATTATTCGGACGAGTTCGTAAACCAGCCCGATCGGACCACCGGAAGGGGGGGTAAAAGGGGGTAAAACCCCCCAAAAATGTTTTTGAGTTTTTTACATGTAAAAATAAAAAATACCCAAATTTTTGTTAGCACCATTGAATTCAGCTTAAAAAAACAAACAATTTAGTATTTTGAATCACTGCTCCATGTCCATTGGTTGCCGAGATATTAAAAGTGGTAAACACAGTACGTTGTCCCTATGTTAACCTTATGGGAAATAATTAAAATTCTATATCTCGCTTATTTCTCAACATATCTTGATAAAACTTGGTAAATGGCTTCTTCTAGTTCAGATCTACTAAATATTGAATTAAAACCACCCAATTTTAATACACCAGTAGTAGCAAACCTGCATACTCATTCCCCATGTTATTCTTATGGAGCTTATAAAAATATGTCAAATCTCGCTACGTTGGATTGAAATATGTTGTTTTGCATTTGAAATTCGCTGAGTATGCAGGTCTGCTGCAACGGGGGTATTTAATTTATGCATTGCTCCAATAAAACATGTGCATGCATTTTTTACCTACTATACCTACTTTATGTGGTTAAATCATGAAGCCCAAGTTGGTTTTTTTACAATTGCAAATTTATATTTCAAAAACTCTCAATAACTTAAGTAAATTTTAATGGGATTGCGCACATCTTTGGGAAATCAATTTTCTAACAGTGTTCAGGTATTCTCAACCCAATTAAGGTGGGGTCACGGACAAATCTGATGATAAATCAATGAATATTCATCATAAAATATATTTATATTGCATTACTGATTCTTCCTATTCAATACAGTACACCTCGGATTATCCAGACCTCACATTATCCGGATCCTGGATTATCCGGACTGGTCCATCCGAGAAATTAAAAAGTTAAAATCACAGCAAAAACGTGATTTTAGCGAGTTCACAAGTGAAATGCTCCTTCTAAAAATAAAATGCAATACAACAACACGAATCATGCTAATCAAGAATTTCTGTACGCATTTGGAATCACAATAATTATTGAAGAAGTCGCATTGCCACAGCATTTTCGTGAACTTAGTTTTTTAGTTTGCTACTTAAGGCGCTAGCAGTAACCAACTAAGGTGTAGCCTACGGAAATTATGCGAGTTAATTTATTGCTGTCATTTGATGTGTTAATTGCTGTGAACTCTGTGTGAACTGATATTGGGTTTCAAAATTAGTGGCTGTAAAATGAAAAAAAGTGATTTTGACTTTAGAACAGAAACTGAAAGCTGAAAAGACTAGACGTGGGAGGATCAGGAAAAAAATAGCTATGGATTGGGTGTTGAGACCACGGGAAATGACTGAAAGAATAATCAAGTGCAGTTAGAAAAATGGTATGCGGAACAAGCTTTAAAGACTAACATGTTGAATAGTCTTGATACGCCGTTTCTAGCATCAATTTAGCAGGGGCTAAGGCACGTGATCGGTATTTAGGCGATATTTAAATGACCTCGGATTATCCGGATTTTTTTTATCCGGATGGTGTTCCGCCACATTAATCCGGATAATCCGAGGTATACTGTATTAGTATATATCTTAATGAATATGACGAAAAATAACTGTGTTTTGTTTAAATCAAACCTTATAAAACCATTTTCCCTCCTCTGCCCACCTCCAGCATATCATAACCTCAACTCCAGCATCTGACGGCCCAATCCCGGCACCTCTGTATTTGACCCTTATTTAAACCCATTTGACATAATTACAACCATTACAATCAAAAATAAACTTATAACTTATTAATATAATGATTTAGTTAAACTAATCTTTTAATAAGGTATAATGAATACATGCAAAACAAATAGATGACAGACGACTAAAATAAGCACAACACAGAGCATTCATTAGGACCAATTTACACTGAACGGGCATGTGGCGGAGGTGTGGTGCGGGTGGGCACAGCACAGTTTTCCACATGTAATCTAATCGTTAAATGTGGATTACACAAAAGAGATGTAATCTCTCCATAAGATATGTAGCGCGGGCGACATCCCCCTCTCGCCACCATTACAGATCTTCCTTACTACTCCAGACGACTGGGAATTGGCATTCTCGTGGCGTGCCATTAGTAACAAGGCAGAGACGTGGCAGGGGCGAGAGGGCAGCTGCCCTCGCCACACCGCTTCTGAGTGAACTGGGTGAGTAGTCTACATGTGAACCGTGCCGCACCCGTGCCTTGCCTCCGCCACACGCCCATTCAATGTGGATTGGGCCTGGCATTGAATGGCTCAAGTGCGCTTATGCTGAATATGACTTGCCTGAACATTCCGCAAGGATCTTGAAGCACTAGTCGTAATGAGAGCAACGTAAAACGAAGCATGATGAACGCATTTTGATTCCGCATTCGCCCTGTCCCAGCGAGAGTGTACTTGAGCCATAAGTACACTTTCGCCGGGTCAAGGTACCATGCAGAGTGTACATGGTGCATTCGGCATCCCTCGCTCTAGGTTGCTCTTACAACAACAAGTTTTAATTCGTTCGCCAGCCGCGTCACGTTTTTTAACTTACAGTATGCTGTCTTGACTGGTGAAGTCAAAGCAGATGTTAAGTGAATATGTTTTCTTATGTTTTACAAATGCATTAGGCTACAATCATTTATCGACAATTTTTATTATTAAATTCATAAAGTACATTCTTATAAATGATTTTACAATCAAACCAAAATTGAGACGCACTGATTTGACCCTCAGCGCAGTGCCGATTTCGTCTGCCGGGCTTGCGGCAGCAGGCGTCTACAAATACTCGTATGCCGGCAGACATTTTGTTAGTATGTTTCACTGTATTTATGAATGACATACATACCAAAATGTAGGATTAACATTGCAAATAACAAAGTATATACTACTGTATCATATTTTGTCCTACAAAACCATAAAATCTTAAGTTATCAACATTTTTTCTTTAGAATTTCAACATCAAAATCGGCTGACACAGGAACAAACTGTACAGACAACTTTCAAACGACCTCTAACATTGAACAGGAAGTTACCAAATTGCCATTTATATCCTGTTTTGACAGTTTGATTTAACCACTCTAGCAGCCAGTAAGTGTTGCAAAACTAAGTTGTGTACCAAAATCTGCTTAAATTGAGTTAAATGTATGGCTGCCGGCGTTTGGGGGGGTGCCGGCGACTGGGTTGTTTAAAATATTAGATTTTTCCTACGTTGCATACAGGTTGAGAAAAAAGTATTAGGCTAGCCTACAAAAATCATACTTGTCTATTAGGCCTAAAATATGTAGATTTATGTATTTATTTTCTGTTATTTAAGAAGCACAACTTTTTTAACAAAATTCAGATCGATGTATTATTAGGCCTATTTCCTTTTGGCCATAGACATACCGAACAAGAATATACATATAAAACACATGATATTTAAATAGAAAGGTTTCGTAGCCTATTAAATTAAAATAAAAACTGTTAGAAAGGAAGAAAGTGGATCGATATTCTGGGGAATTATTAGGCGTACTGGTAGTTAAAGGGTAAAGTCAACCTTTTTTCATTCATTACCAATAGGCCAACCTAAGTTATGGTAACTTACAACTCGATACATCGGTATCTCCACTCGATAAAACTATCAATAGGATCGAACCAATTCTATTATCAACTTGGCCCTATCGATAGTTACTTCCCAACCCAATAAACTTAGCCCCGGTTACCACCGTGCCCCACAAGATAGGATGTGACCCTTATGCAGAACTCGTACCAGGATAAGTAGGCATGCACTAAAGCATCAACTCTCGAACATAAACCACACTCATCAGGTCTCAAATTGTTTAAGGCATTACCACTAACTTTCAAATCAATTGCTTGAACCACAAAATTAAATATAGGTACAAGACAACATTTTTTTGTGCACCTAATTCGTTTTTAAATGATAATGAATTAACTCTGGTCTCAATTTCAATAAAAAACCTTGGGCCTCAGTAAGTTAATAAGAATTATACAGTTATTCTTTATTTCTATTTCTTTTATCTGTCAAACCCCTACCACAGGACTACAGAAAGAGTAAACTTACAATAGCCCACTCAAGTACTTCAGCCTAGGCCCTAGCCTAGAAGATGTATCATTAACCCTCCAAGTGTCAATCGCCTGATTTTGGGCGATCTTTTTTGGCCGCCGAGTGTCAATCGCCTGATTTCGGGCGATGTCGCACACGTCATTTTCAGCGAAAATATTTAGCTTACGATCGATCGTTTCGGGCCATCGAGCATACCAAAATGATCGGGGATTTCTGGGCTTCATGGCAACTATAAATGTTCGCCGCTCGGCGAACTAATTCTTTAACGGCTTTCTTCTTTTTCCAGATGTTTATGTTTGTTTACACTGTGAATGATGTCGTTTGTTGTTTTAGTGTTGTGGATTGCTTTTGATCATTAAATATGAGTGATTAACGATCCAGTGAGAGAGTTAATAAAGAATACATTTAGTGACCTTGATGAAGATAGTGTTGAAAGTAATATTGACTTAGGCCCAAATTGCAAAAGTGCTTTAAGGTTAACCTCATTAGAATACACAGGCCTAGGGATTTTTCTCGGGTGTAGGCCTACATTTTTCTCGTTTTTCCTGCATTTATTTCAATTTTTTATACAAACTCCATAAGATTATATATTTTCTTGTTCCTTATTAAATTCTGGGCAAAACTATGATATCCGACTCCATCGTTATTATCGATTGTTTTTATCGATAGGCCCATATCGAAGTTATATCGATTCTACAAGTACAGTAACCGAATACAATATTTATCAGGTGATACAACAACAAAACATATTAACATCTAACATCACTATAAAGAAACCTGTACTATTCTAACTACCTATATGAATAAAACTCATTACATACCGTACTATGATAAATATCATAACTCAACTATCTTTAACTAACTTAGCATACTCAAAACTTATTCCACTCTGTTCGCCATCTTGCACTTGGTTGATTCATTTGGCGCGTTCAGCCGCAGTCACTGGTGGCTAACCGGTTACCATAGTCCTTAATTGGCAACTCCACCGCATCTTGACAATCAACAATGTCCGGTTACTTACCGAATCCACCGTAAACACAACATCGGTGGCAGGGCCGGATTTAAGCATAGGCGCCATAGGCACGCGCCTAGGGGCCCGCGCCACACAAAAATCTATACAAATTATTTCTTTAGAATCCAGGAATTACCGTAGTTAGGCACTCAATAAACATCGACCAAGAATTAAAAAAATCAATTGATATCCCGATTGAACGTGAAACATAAACAACTAATTTCAGCACTTAAATAGCAGACAGCTCAAAAGATAAAACATCGTCGACTGCAGGCCAGCTACCGTTGCGCACAGCGCCGCTTTGTCGGCTGCCAAGACCTCGAAGGGGTGGGGGAAGGGGTCTGTAGAGAAAAAAAGTGAGAAGAAAATAATAATAGTATTTAGGTTGTATCAGTCGAAAATGAAAACAAATTGTGACGTGTGGGGACCGGAATCATATAACCTGCAGCTAGGAAAAAAATTAACTTTGACCAATCAAAAGGGAAATACAGTAAACTGACACCTCATTTAGGCAACATTTTTACCCGATAGGCTAATAGAGCTTACAGAACCGGATATGGGTCTACGATTGACGTCACAAGTTTTGGCTGCACCACAGGCCATACAGGTGTTAGGCAACATAACAGGATTTAATAATATTCATGGGAATAATTTCAGCATTTTGATTGGGGGGGCCGGGGGGGTATAGATTTTCAGACCTTTGCTCCATAGCTCAATTTTAACCCCCCTTCCCTTGAAAATGTGTTAGACGATGAGTTTTGTTGAAGAAGCTCTGCCTAATGACGGCCGCGAAATGTCCGAGAGATTTACCAGCAGCGATACAACCGATGTTCGCAGGCCACGAGCCTAGCCTAGCCAAGAGCTGTTTGCTAGGTATTGTCATAATACGACTGAGCAATTTGCCACCCGCTGTAAACCTAAAGTGTGGTATCCCCTAGATTTCACATATTAAATTTCCAACTTTCGCCTTACCTTTCCTTCCATACTATTAAATAAAATCCCGAACAGTGAAATCAACAATGCAGCTTTTCAATAGAATGATTTTCTGGCCACAACAAAAGACCAGATGTGACGGCCACGAAAAGAACGAGAGGCTTTGTTTTTGTCGGCCGCAATGCGACCGACAAAGTCGGGAAGAACGGAGGACGGTGGTTAAAAAGGAGGACATGTCCTACTAAAAACGGACATTTGGTCACTCTGGCCCTGGGGGCCCGCACCACTGAGTGAGCCTAGGGGCCCAAAAGTTCTAAATCCGGCCCTGATCGGTGGATGCACAACAATGGTCGGTAGGTGGTACGTCCACCACTACCGTTCACTTATTACAGATTAGTAGATTACCCACCAGTGACTGCGGCTGAACGCGCCCATTGTCAGTCGTTGTCAGTGTCGTCTGCCCGGTCAATTGAAGATTGTCATTTTGTTATTGGTTTTGGTTAAGTTTTAGTTTTATAGTAAAGTCTTGTTTATTTGAATGTACAAATAAGTGTTCAGTCAGGGCATGATTAGAAACACGCACTTAACCTATGTTGATGATCAAATAATTTACCACCACTAATATATCATATGATACCGTTGACAAATTAATTGTTCCAATGATTAGAATCGATTCTTCACTGTCGGCATTCAATAATCGACACTGTAAAATCGATAAAAACAAGCAATAATAACGATGGAGCCGGATAGCGTAGTTTCGCCAAATTCTGAACAGAATATATATCTTGGATTTTTGATTATTGATGTCTAAATATATTTTACAGGTCTCGTAACATAAAAAATGAATTTTTTTCTTGTATCTTCTGGATTTTAACCCATGGCCAAACTGTTATAACATACATTAAGGCTAACAAATTCTATTAAAAGCCCATTTTCTATACTTTAAGAAAATGAATACTTTTATACCATTATGTCAACATTTTAAATTTTTATAACATTTTATGTAAGAATCTGCATGTGTGCAAAAAATTGCTTGACATTTCAGGTTCTTCTAACATGGACACCTAGAGGGTTAACTAGACTTACCAGGTATCTATCATTAATTAGGTGTATGACAAATATAGAAAATAACCTATAAAAAATACCTCATTTAGGGCCTACTATCTGATTTTGGTTTTTGATTATGCACTCTAGGTGACTAAGCCTACAATTTTAATTTTTCACTCTAAATTAAATGTAGGCTAGCCTAATGGTGAAGAGGACCTGATAATGCTTGGAGCAATAAATTGCGATGTGTGAGATTGAAGGCTTGAAATTGGAATTTTCAACTGGATTTGAAATCTTAAATGAAGACTTCCCCTTCAGGAAAATGTCCAAGGTCCCACCATCGGTGAAGGCATGGGAGCCCGTGCAATGACAATTTTTACTACAGAGAAATCCCTTTCTGAAAACTTGAAAACCATGGTTGGGAGGAAAAGTCAGTAAAATTTAACGAAAACTCTTGATAATGGTGAAGAAAACTTACATCTTGATCTTTTCCTTTGTTTTTAAAGACTTGCATCCTGTGTTTTGAGTGAGGATCGGACGCCATCGTTGCTGTGAGTTTTGATGCTTACTATCTGTTGAAAACGGAGGATTTGATTTATGATGACAAACTTCAACTAATATTAATCGAACCACTAGAGATTATTACAGAAACATTTTATATTTCCCGAAAATTTCAATACTTTTTACAAAGGAAGGCTGTCATTGAATCACGTTCCACTGATATTCCAAAAAAACAAGACACAAGAAGGGTGACGTCATTAATTTGTCAGAATAAGGGAGAACGTAGATTATCAACTAAAAACAGGGCATAAGAATAAAATTCAATAAAAAGTTATATGTGTATATAATAATATATAACACTCAATTATACCCCAAAACATATTTTAATCTAGAAGTATTTTCGGATCCCCCTTTACCGAAATAATAATTATACTAGTTGCCCCCCCTCCTTTTAGCGATAAAGACTTTGTATAACCTTTGCAAGCCAAGTCCTTTCAACTCATAAACCAAAACCATAATTTAAGTTGTTTTTTGGTAAGGTATCCAAACAAAAAACTTTGGAATGTTACAAATTATAATTTTAATTTTTTTACAAACTTAGTAGTTACGTAGTAGAATTTTGTGGAACATTGATATTTAAAAGCTGCACTTAGATATATAGACCTGAAACCTTGAATTGGTTTTATTTAGAATTCACCTAAATTGGCCAAAACGAAAGTAAACATACTATTATCTTCTTATGAACTTAAGCATAAAATCCAGCTGTACTGAAAACATAGCTAACGAACATCTGTTTTAGTGTAGCACTTCCAGTAAAGGGAAAGTTCTGATGCAATATTGCGACTGGAAGTTCTCCTGCGCAACTTAAAATATTACTGAGGGGCTTTTTCAAATCAATCCTATTACTTTAAATGAGCAATGAATGTATATATATATATATATATATATATATATATATATATATATATGATTGAAATGAACATAATATTAACAAAGTACCCTTTTTTATAATATTTTTATTTATATTTAATAAATTTTGCATGTAAGGAGTAGTTTTTATTTTTAAGTTCACATACGTGGTTGAATTTGGTGTAGAAACGCAAATTTTTTAGAAAAATTCAATTTAAAATTGATAATTTTTAACATGTTAAGTCTTGTAAGTCGCTAAGTCGCAAACTTGTTGCAAGATATGAACTAAGCGCCATCATACTTTATTGCATTTCAATACTAACTCCATAGCCATCTCTAGTAATACCAAATTACCAAATTATCTCCTCCTAATGTGAATCAAAGTTCTGATTCTTCAAACAAAACAGAAACAGCGGTAGTGTCTACATCCCAAAAATCGTTCTGACAATTCAGAAAGTAATACTACTGTGGTATTAGTCACTCTGTTAATACAAGTTACATCCCCGAATTGAAACTCACGTGTGTTCCGCGCTCTTATTGATTCTGGCAGTATAACCTTATTACAGAACATGCAGCTAATCTTTTGCATATTCGGCGCCAGAAGTCTTAACATTCAGAGAATTTTATTTTACTTTGAAAAATGCACTCGGTAGACGAGATGGAAGATTTGGTTTGGTCATAATTTAAATTCGAAGCAGCGCGCGTCGAGTTCGACCAATCTCTCGCCATGTTTTTGTCGTAGCCGTTGACCCCCACATGACGTCATGACAACAGCTGGCCCGACAATCAGCTGACACTGGATGCGCAGTAGAACTCTTTACTAATTTCACCGACTAGCGTCTAAAACGGCGCGTCACAAAGCGAAGTGAACCCTCAGACGCGATGTGGTGGGGATGGAGGGGTAATCAGGGGCGGTAGAGTGAGCGACTATGAGCCTTCTGTTCCACTTCAGTTTCAGCTGGTAGAAAATAGAAAATGTCAACAACTCTTCTTCAGTCTTGTAACGTTTGTATGCACATTATGATAATATGGTAAGTCTAAATTAAGTTTCGTATATTACCGTATTGTATTTCAGTTTCATGGCAAAGGATCATTTAATTTTTAAATCTAATACGTTAACCAGCTTTAAAATGTACAGTAATGTCCAATTTGTGTTAACTTTCTGCATTCATGATCTTATACCTTTTTGTTTAAGATTAAAATAATACATAGTTGTTTATTGATAAAATTCTCTTAAAAACAAGTCTTGAATCTTGAAAACAGTTTAGAGAACTGAAAGTTACCACTGGAAGAGTGTCACTACCCAAAAAACTTACAAAAATATTGCCACATATTTGTACTAATACCTACTTTACAGGTTTACTTTGTACTAACTTTGACCACCATCTAAACAATTAACAATAACAATACCTAGGCCTAATAGGCCTAGTAGTAATTGTTCACTTTCGAAATCTTTATTGGCGTTGACAACAGGCTATGCAATTGTAGAAGCCTGTTAATTTTAATAATAATAGGTCATATTAATAATATAATAGTCATTTTAATGACAAACCTTGCAAAAATGCATCATATTCAGATTTTTTTAAATTTTTTAGCATCTTTTAGAGTGTCTTAGTTTGCAACACTAAAATAGGCTACACAGTTTAGCCGCGTATTGATATTTTATATGCATAATATGATGTAGGCTATTCTTTTTCTTATAATTGGTTACACCGTAGGCAATGAATAAATAAATAAACAATAATAAACATGCACCAGGCCTAATGTTGTAGTACTCGAAAAACTACCAAATTTAGGTAGGCTCTTTGGTACGAGTTTCATATCTGATCTTCTGTACTTGCAGGTTATGTTTACAGTCTTTTGTTTATGTACCTTGAATGCATAAGTTTAGTAACTAAGTAACTGAACTTCTCAATGTAATTTAACACATGCGAAGGTCAATTTCACAAACTGCACTTCTTTACGGTCTAATACACGATGGAAGATCAGATATTAAACCTGACCCCAAACGACGATCCGAAATCAATTTTACGATGGTTGATTAAGTACAGTCGATATTTGTTAATTGATTCAACATCTGATTTTCTAAGAAAACAATAGGCCTATCGTACGATATACCGATAGTCTAAGTTCGATGTACTGTTGGACAGAACTTGACATCCAATTGCATTGTAGTTCATATCGTTTTGTTACTTTACGAAAATATATCGATAGCATTTTAAGTTAGTACAAGATGGCGGATGATGAGAAATAAGGTAAATTGTGTTTATAGTTAGTTAATTTATAGTAACGTATTGAATAATATAATTGACAGTGGTTTCAGTTGTTGTTTGTTATCAAAGTTTCTTCATTATTGACGTTTGTTGAAATACGAATAGTAAATCGGTTGAGTTAAACATAATAGGTTGACAGTTGATATCGGATAACCGAAGCCTGAACTGAGTATCGAAAACAAAACTGATCTTCGCCTATGTTAAATCCTATTGAGAAGTACAGTTATCAAACCTAAGCATTGGTAAGCAACCGATGTAAACATAACCTAGAAGATCAGATATGAAACTCGTACCGGCTCTTTTAGTTTTTATAAAAAATCCCCTTTAAGGAAGCAATTTGACTTGACCAAAACCATTCATGGAGCTAAAGTAGACAAATCATTATTACAATTTGAGGCATGAGTTTCATATCTGATTTAATATAATAGGTTAAATTATATATAGGCCTATAGGCTATGCTAAATTATGGTTTTAACTTGTCTGTTTTACTTAGGTTTAGTAACTGAAATTCTCAACATAATTTAACAATGGTGAGGATCAAGGCCGTAGCCAATGGGGGGGTTAGTAGAAATAGCATTGAAAACGTAGTAAATGGGGGTGAAAACCCCCCCCAAAAACCCCCCGAGTAAACGTAAAGGGGCCCGGAAACAGTTGAAAAGGGTAAAAATGACGATAAAGGCGCTGAAAAGCACACACGCAAGTAATAAACAAAAAAAAAGGTCACCACTTTTGCCGAGCCGGAAATTCACCCGTCGGCCCTGTACAAACCCCCCCCCCCCGAAAAAATTTTCTGGCTACGGCTTTGGCGAGGATCAATTTCGTTTTCGCGTAAGACTGTATTTCGGTAATTCAATATCAACTATCAACCTTTGTGTTTGAAAACCCAATCGATGTACTGTTCAGAAAACCATCAGTAATGAAAGTAACATTGATAACAACCAGTAAACTGACTGAACAATTTACGTTATTTATTACATCCGCCATTTTGTGCAGATACTATCGATAAATACATTTCAATTGGAATCAGCAATAAATAGCCTACAATGTAACCGGCTGTCAAGTTCTACTCAGCAATCTATATATCGAAGTTTTTCTACTGGCAGATCCTTTGATTATGTTTTCTTTGAAATCAGATATACCGTCTGCTTTAGAAACGAACGGCAGAAGACCAGATATGTAACTCGTAGGCCTACCCAATTTGACACAAATTTGAGTTCTCTATGTTTAGTGGTTGGGGAGATAAGATAGGCCTAAGCTAAAATTTAGTAAAAGATTTTTTATGGAGACGGACAATTTAATGGTAGGGCAGTTTTCCAAGGTTCTTAGCACAAAGCCGTAGCCAATGTGAGCAAAAATGTTGAAATCACATTAAAATTAAAGGTTAGAAAGTTTTTTTACCTACTTTCTATAATCGCGGAGCCTAAACTCTCAAAAAACTTTTACTGGCTATGGCGTAGTCTTATCGGCTTAGAAACTAATCGCTATGGATAAAGTCCTCAAACTGTGTATATATTTTAATTTAAATACTCTTTCAGATGAATTTTAAGCTTCTAATTGAATACTTGTCCTAAAGTTGTAAAAAGTATTTGGAATTAGCCTACTTTAGGAAAAATTTGTTTTACAACTATTTTTTTTTATTTTAGATGATGGACAACGAAAGCAAAAAA
Organism: Flexamia atlantica; assembly: GCA_035578135.1. Taxonomy (NCBI): domain Eukaryota; kingdom Metazoa; phylum Arthropoda; class Insecta; order Hemiptera; family Cicadellidae; genus Flexamia; species Flexamia atlantica. Next base: position 53,437,059 of record JAQJVK010000004.1, on the reverse strand, counting down.
TCTGCTTGCAGTGTTTGTGGAAAGACATTCAGTAAAAATGCATACCGCAACAAGCATTTAAAAAATGTACACAAAGTAAATTCAAAAGGTGAAAAGCTGCCTGACGATAAATTTTCTTGTGCTCTGTGCGACAGAAAATTCAGTACCAAATTCTGCTTGGACCGTCACATTAGTGCTATTCATTTTGTCAACAATAAAACCTCATCAACTTTAAAATGTGATCAATGTAGTTATGAAACACATCAAAAGTGTAATCTAAAAAGGCACATGCAAAAACATAAGCTTCGGCCACAACGACCTCTGAAATGTTCCCAATGCAATGCGTCCTTTAGCTATTTGAAGCACTTAAAATATCATGAAAGAAAAATCCACAGTGTTTGTAATTCAAAAAGAGCGTCAGTTAAAAGAAAATGCCCTATGTGTTCATTTGTATCGACAAAAAATAGAAGACATGAAATTTACACTCATTTCAAAGAAATACACAATATTCCCTTAAGATGGGAGACTTACAATTTTGACAACTTGGACCTGTTTCATGACTGGAAAAGTAATTTGGAGAAGTCAACCACTACATTTTATAAGGAAAAAGCTAAAACAAAGCATTATGTTTGCCATAGAAGTGGCTCTTTGAACGTGAATAGGAAAAATTTACGCAACATAAAGATAATGGGATCTGTTAAAATAAATGCATTTTGTCCCTCAGAAATCAAAGTAAATGTACAGCCAAACGGCAGAGTTTATGTTAAATATTTGCCTTGCCATGTAGGACATAAAAATCAACTCAAATACATCAGGTTAACAAGAGAAGACAAGCAAAAGATCGCCTCTCAGCTGTTGAATAAAACTCCCCACGATTTTATCTTGACGGATATCAGAACCTCTCTAAGAAATTGCGACCTGCAGAGGATTCATCTGGCCTCTAGAAAAGATATAAGCAACATTGAACGGTCTTTTAATTTGAACAATGAAGCCGTTAAACATCCATACGACCCTATCAGCATTGAATCCTGGGTGAAAGATTTAAAAGCGGATAAAAACACTTCTGTCCTGCATTATAAACCACAGGGCGTAATAAATTCAGATTTCCCTCATCTTAAAGAGGATGATTTCCTCATTATTTATATGACAAATGCCCAAAAAACTATGCTTAAGGCATATGGAAATGATATAATTTCAATTGACAGCACCCATGGGCTGAACAAGTATAATTTTCAATTATACACAATTCTGGTATTCGATGACAGCAGGGAAGGATTCCCAGTCGCATTCATGTTTACGAATAAGAGCGACGAACATGTTGTAAGGGCATTTTTTCAAAAAATACAAGAAACATGTGGCGCTCTCAAACCCAATGTTTTCATGTCCGATATGGATGAAACATTTTACACAGCCTGGTGTAAGATAATGGGACCGTCAAGGACATGGGCGTAATTTCAGCATTTCGATTGGGGGGGCAAGATCTTCTAGGTCATTGCCTCATCCTGATTTGATTGCATACACCATATACCCCCCCCCCTTTGCACTAGCAGTTCGTACTGAAGAATATGGGTTGGTACTTAGGTACTACACGGAGGCCACCTTTATACAGCGCGCTGCGGCGGTTATGTTAGGTCAGTTTATCATAAATATGTTAATAGTACTTTCCTCGTTTCGTTACGAATCGAACGATACCAGATGAGTCATACTTTTGCCCGCCAAATATCCTTGAAATAGGCTAAGGTCACGTCATTGATCGGAGCGCTCGCATCACTTGTCAAGGGATTTAGCAGGCGAAAGTATGACTCATCTGCTATCGTTCGTTTCATAACGAAACAAGGAAAGTCCTACTAACATATTTATGATAACCTAACTCAACATAACCGCCGCAGCGCGCTGAATAAGGGTGGCGATCGGGTAAAGTCGCTAGTGGCGGCGGCGACTCGATCAACTCAATCCTCACCAACATCGCTGTCTTCTGGGAAGCAGAAAACAAAGACCGCTTATCATAATTATGTACAATTTGGAAAGTAAGTCATTTAAAGCATGTTCTTTCCAATTACAAAGTTATTTTTGGTAATAAATAAAAAATCTCTAAAAATAGTGGCCTCCGTATAATACCAAAGTATCTATGGGGTATATACACTGCCAATGCATATTATTTTCTTTATATCTAACTAGCTAAAGTTCATATCCAACCACGATATCACAACACAATGTGAACTTATAATCACCATTCACTTCACTCAGAGCCGTAACCAGAAAAAAAATTGGGGCGTTTGGGCTCCGCGGTTACAGGAAGTGAAAAAAATAACTTTCTAACCTTTCATTTAAGTGCAATTTCAACATTGGCTATGGCCTTAACTTCAGTCAGTAATTGTACTATTTATTTGTAAAACTGCCTCACTGCAGTCAAAGCAGACACACCAACTGTGCTTCATATGACTGGCGATTGACTGTTCCTATACTCTTTATCTCTAACGTCCTGTTGCATTACACAGGATTTGGCATTTATTATTTACCCGCCAACTCCATTGATAATCCTCACTTTTACCCGGTTTTTCGGCACTCGGCACTAATCCCTGCAAAATCCCCCCCAAGGACCAAAATCCGGGTAGTTAGCCGAAAAACCACCTAATGACTTTAAAAACACCAAATACCGGACTTTTTCTCACCTTACATGGACATTGAATATTTGCAAAGCAAAGCACAATTCGAAAATCCCCGCGCGGCTTTACCCGCTTTTTATGTATTTAGGATGCCGAGTAAATCCCCGCAGCTCAAGTCTAAAATCCCCGATTTTACTCGATTTTCTTAATCATGTTAATTAAGTCCCCGAACGGCGGCCAACAAAAAACCCACTAACCGGGCTATTACCCAGTTTCTGGTTACACTGCAACGAAATAACCAATATAACCAAACCAAATGCATAACACCAACTTTCGTTTGAAAAATAAAATATCTAGAGTTCCAAAAAATCCTTGTACCTCGATCGTCAAAAATCCCCGATTTCACCCATTGTTTAATATCCAGGTTGATGAGTAAATTTCCTAAACCCAAGTCTTAAATCCCCGGTTATACCCGGTTTTTCTTAATCACTGCCAAAACTCCGCACGGCCTCCAAAATACCCGAAAACCGGGTAAATACCCGGTTTTGGTAACATTGCTAACGGCTGTGACAGATCGGGGCCACAGACCCTGTCTGACACTATGTCTTCTGGGCCCGATGTCAGACAGGGTTGCCAGTCCAGTCGACCCATTGTCAACCGCCCTTCAAAATAACTTAACACATGGATTGACTTGGAGATTCAATGGATGGTTTACATAACAAACTTGAATATATGACGAGTTCAGTGATGGTAATCCTGATGAAATGGTTAGATAAATAAACAGTACTTTTAACTGTTGCGTATGGTTATGATAGTTTATTATTTTGTAATTTTCCCTTATTCGCTGGTTCAAAAATTCCTCACAAAACCTATATCCCGCCCAAAAAATCATGCCCCCCAAAAATTTTGATGGCGGAAATTGCGCCATTCCCCCCCCCCTTCTGGGCACCCCTGGTGAACAGTGTCTTATGACAGGCTCTGAGCAGCACTACAGAGTTTAGAGGTTGGCCATCGTGGAGCGTTAGTTCATTGGTGGACGTGTCATTTGGCGTGGGAGTGGGTTCTCGTCGACCGGCACGCCATAGTGGATAGCGTGTATGTCTGTATTCGTTCGCCAAACGTATCCTTGTAAATTTGCAATCGGACTTCAAACAAAACTACGCCACCAGCGTACTTTTACGGCATGTCGAAGAGACTCATATTAATGCAAAATTTATGTCAATAATAATATAATTTTACAACTTGAAAAAACATGATTAAAAACCATGTCACTTTTCGTTATTTATACCTAAAAATTAATTTTAATTTTCAAATTTTTGGGGGGGCAACTGCCCCCCCTTGCCCCCCCCGAATTACGCCTATGGTCAAGGACAAGAATATTTTGTACATGGCATGTCCTGAAGGCGTGGAGAGAAAACTTGAACAAAATAAAAAACAAAGTAAAGAAAGAAGAAGTATACAAGATTCTCAAAACTTTACTTTATGAACTGGACAAAGATACTTTTCACAAATTGCTGGATGCTGCTTTAAAAAACTTCAACAGTGATGAAGAAACTAAGGACTACTGTAAGTATTTTGAAGAACAATATGTCAGAAATATGCGCTTTACACGATGGGCTTATTGCTACCGCATTAACAGTGGCATTAATACTAATATGTCCTTAGAAAACTTCAACAAAGTCTTGAAGTATTGCTACCTCCGAGGGAAGAAAATCCAGAGGCTAGATAAAACGCTCTGTGCAATCCTGAATTTACTTCGGGACAAACTTTTTGATTGGATCATAAAAATGAAAAAAGGCAAAGTAGTCAGTAAATTGCGGTTACTAAGAAAACGACACAAGAATAGTTTTCTACTTTCGAAGGCCAGTATAACTGCAATAGATTCACACTCATGGCAAGTATTGTCTTCAGCGCTACAAGAATTTTACACAGTTAAAAAGATCCAACAATGCTCAAGATGTCAGTTAAAGTGTGATCATTGCGCATCTTGCTTTCACGAGTACATTTGTTCCTGTATGGACAATGCAATCAAAAATAATATGTGCAAGCACATTCATTTAGTTGCTAGAGCTATCCGTGAAAACAACTCAATAAGCAATCCACCAGTTTCAGAAGAAAAAGATGACTTAGGCCTAGTGATTGACATTAGTGAAGAAACCCAACATCCCAACGAATATGACATTTTGAACGAAGTGTGCACAGAAAATTTAAAGGGAGGGATTCGAGAAAACACATTTCAGGGAAAGATTGACAAGTTTGTTCATTTTTTACAAGAAAATGTCAGTAGCGAGGAGCAGATGGAGTATGTCGAAAATATGATGCGTCAGACAATGTCAACTGTAGCAGCAATGGCATCAGCATTTGGACGAATAGAAAAGGTAAGGGGACAAATATTTCATAAAAATATACTGTTAATTTAAAAAATCCATATAACAAACTATACAAACACGCTCTTTACTCTCCCTCTATAAACATAATAACAAAACTTTTATTTCTACGCCTGCGTCATAGTATTTTTTAGACAAAAGATCTTTGAAGTAGGCTGGCTAATTTTAAAGTGTAATGTGTAAAGGTTTTATTCCTTAAAGACGTTTCTGTGCAAAAATGAAACAGTCTGGTTTTGGCACCTGACGCTCCCGTCGAATCGGGACTGTTTCAAAACAGTCCGGGTTTGGCGCTGTGTGACTTCGTCGCTGTCCGACTTGGTCACTGTTCGACTTTGACATTTTGGGAAATTTAAACAGTCCGGATTTGGCGTTGTCGGACTTTGGTAGCGTCCCGTCACAACACCACTTTTACATTTGAAAATATTATTTTGGGTACAATATGGCAGATTGAAGATGACAAATGGAATACTCACTTAAAATGGATTATTAACGTTCCAACAATGTTTGGGGGTGGTGTGTATTTATATTTGGAAAAAATACATGGGTAAAAGTTGGCGAGGGGATTATGGGACTTACGTTATATTTATTATTCTATTAAATACTACATAAAAATATTATTTCAGGAATCACAGAAGTCTACATCAGAGCCAGCCAACAAAAATGTTGAAAAACAGAAGAGATTTTTTTCCACGAAGAGAAATAAGAAAGAATCTAGGCCTGTTTTAACAAATGAAGAAAGAAACAAAATTTCCTTTGACCTCCTACATTCAGAGGATGAAGAGGTTGAGGATTTAAATACAAAAGGTAATTCAGACTTCATTGTAAATCAAAATATTAAAGTGTTTTTTAACTGGCAAGTAAAACTGTATTTTTTAAACATTCAGTGTTATGACTACAACAGTTGAATTTGATTAAAAATTTAATTTATTTGTAATGCTTACATTTGTTCAACAATACTTTGTTTTGGAGAACTAGAATATGGCGGATGCCAGAATGGTATCCTTGGGTGACTTTGAATATCGAAGGTCAAAGTTTACTGGGCCAAACATAGGCTACAGATACAGATCTTGAAAAAATTGTATTTATGACATCCAAACTATTATATACCAAGATATTGACTTGAAAAGACTGCCGATAGTTGCTGGATGGTAAATACTTCATTTTCATCGGGTATTAATTTTCAGTTGCCATCTCGGATCCGCCAAATTAGATACAGATTTAAAAAATATGAATGTGGTAATGTGACGCGTTATTACTGACCATATTTTCACCGCTGATTACAATGCCACAATCCGTTGTTGAAAATATTGTTTCGTCCTCGAGATATGCTCAAATTAAATTCTTCCTTGTACATTCTTTCTGGGCGTTTCCGAATCTAAATATTTTTGGTTTTGTGATCATATAAATACGACCAGTCAAAGGTGGGTTATATAGTCACATTCAACTGAAGAAATGTATTTTTTTAAATTACTTTTTACTTGAAGAATTACATTTCAGGTTCTAAATCCGTCCCCGTATTCATTCTGATAGTCTTAAAATACTCAAGTGACCTTAACTTAAATCCTCTGTCCAAAAAAGAGTTGTGATCATCCAAAGATTATAACATTTATTTGTTTGTTGGCTTGAATAAATTTGTTTTATTTTTTATTTCAGATTGAAGAGGAGGGGGCGCTGCAACATGAAGTTCCTTGTTGTTTCATGTTGTAATTTATTTCATGAATTTATGTTCTACTTAACAGTCCTTTGTACAGTACAAAATATGTTTAAAATTTTTTTTATATGATTGTTGTTCCATTTTGGCAGAGGCTAGGGGAACTGCCTCAAAAACCTCCCCGGTGTTGTTTTGTATGATATTGAATTGTTTTCGTGTTAGGCTAGTGTGTTCTTTTAAATCAGATAAAGTAACAAACATTTTGGAAGAGGCTAGGGGAACTGCCTCAAATACCTCCCCGGTGTTGTTTTGTATGATATTGAATTGTTTTTGTGTTAGGCTAGTGTGTTTTTATAAATCAGATAAAGTAACAACCATTTTGGCAGAGGCTAGGGGAACTGCCTCAAAAACCTCCCCGGTGTTGTTTTGTATGATATTGAATTGTTTTTGTGTTAGGCTAGTGTGTTTTTATAAATCAGACAAAGTAACAACCATTTTGGCAGAGGCTAGGGGAACTGCCTCAAAAACCTCCTCGGGGTTGTTTGTATGATATTGACAAACAAAAATAGGATATACCGGAAATCCTGGAAATACATCCTTAATCAGATTTACAATTTGATATGTTGTAATTTTTTAAAGATTGTAGTTGTTCACAACATTTCCCATATTCTTTTATTCACATCCTATATTTAATTTCGTAAGACGATTCTTTGCGTCAAAATTGTGGGTAAGTCGTAGAAAGATGGGAGAGGGCTCAAATTAAATGTTTTAATGTGAGAGACTCAGGAAAAGTTCTGTAATTTCTTAAAGTTTGCTAGAAAACAAAAAATAACATAAAATAACTGCCATTTAAGTAGCATTGGGATCTAAAACGTCTGCTTTGTTTACATTAAAACATGTGAGCTGATGTTTGATTCAAAGCCATATGGTGGATACAGACATATGGCTTATTCAAAGGCCAGATAACTAAATATGTCAAATAAATGTACTATAGCGAATACAGATTTTTACTGATGATGTTTATGAAATTTTTTAGTCAAACTTAAACAGCTGGTCATTTCCCGCATATGATTAAATTGGAAAAGCCAGCTATTTTGGAATTTTGAACATTGCATTTTCGTGCCAAGTATAGGCTATTATTTTTTTATAGCCTTTTGCTCCTAAAAGCCACTAGGAGAGTATTTTTGCACGCTTTCTTTTGAATGTATATTGATTTTACCTGATGCGATACTTCATTTAAATGATTTATTTATGCACTTGAAATTCGCTGAGTATGCAGGACTGCTGCAACACTTATCATTAATCTTATTTGTCAAAGCTGTAAATCAGTTATTTAATTTTAACAATAAACATTATTCACATTAATAAATAAATTATTAATGGTGCTTCTAAGTTAGATAAACAGTTGGGGAGTGGTACTGGAATTTCAAAAAAAAATTGTACTCAAAATAATGGAAATAAAATAAGATGTCAGTAAATTTATTTTATAGGCTTAATTTTATTTCACTATCTTGGTTTTTTTGCTCTAAATGGTTCTAAGGGGGAAAGAATGTATCAGTTTGCTGTTACCGTATATTTATGTTTGTGGGAGAGGCTAGAACTGCCTCAAAAAACTCTCCAGGGTTGTTTTAGAACATACTTTTTTATGTTTCTGATAGGATAGTTTATTCTCGTGAATAATTTTTGGCAGAGGCCAAGAGAACAGCCCCAAGTTTTGTTTTAATATTTTTAATTTTTCATGATAGTGATAGGCTAATTTTTATATTGTAAACAAGAGAAAATTATCTCCATTTTTGGTAGAAGTTATGAGAACCTCTGGTGTTGCTTTAGAATATTTATTTTTTATGTTTATGATGTAGTTTTGGCAGAGCAGACTAGGAGAACTGCCTCAAAAAACTCTTGAGCGTTGATTTGGAATATGGTATTGCGTTGTTTTTTTAACGTGATAACTCCTCACCCGCTCCTCTCAAAGATTGGCCTTCCTACCACTGATTATTATCATAGAGGTTTGTTAATGTTTAGCTTGTGTTTGTAAATAAATTTTGTTAAAGTAGTAAATACATTCTTTATTTACTCCTAAAACCAGTTCAGAGCTTATGGGTTGTGAAGTGCAGGATATAACAAGTTGAATTAATTCTTGACTGATTTCAGTCTAAAAATTTTTGTTTGTTCTATCATTCTAAATTGGTCGTGTATTAAAACTTATTTTCTGAGAAAGGTAAGAGCTCATCTTGGTCCTAAGGGAATAAAAAGCTGGCCGCTCCATTAAAAGGTACCGGTAACCAGAATTCTAACTTAGTCAGTGATTGTAGAAAATCATAAAATTCCTTTCAACATGGGCTTTAAGTCTTGAGCAGTTGTGAATTTCATAGATTTATTTTGATAATAACTTATGACATGATCTTAAATATGTCTGAGACAACATCAGCTTGTTCACTTCTTAAATGGTGAACCCTTGCTAATCAGCCCGAGCTCTTCAACTACTCAATACCTAGATAGTAATCTTAAGGTATATCTGGATACCATCTCCTCAACCAAATAAAATTATTTTCTACCAAACAAATTATTTCAACTTTTTGAAAATGCATACTTTATTTACAAAATAATACCATTAAAATAAATATAAATATGTTTGTAAGTGCTGATAATGGGTAGCCAAAACTTTGATAAACAAATATAGGAAACTTTAAAAAAGCTGATTTCAAAATATTTATAATAGAAAAGATATGTTTTTAGTTTTTCACCTTCGATATTTAAAAAATCCAAATAATTATTACAAATGTAATTATTTAAAAAATTAAATAATTACAGGGAGAAAGGTTTCCAATGAACTGTTAGTTATTAAATTCTGACTGGTAGAACTCTAGATTTAGTTGTACAAAGTTTGACAAAAATAGAAGTAATTCAGTCCTTTCTTGCCAGTATCAATTTGGAGGTTGCTTTGCTTTTTTGCAAATAACTTCAAAATTGTGAGAAAATCAACCAAAGTGAAAGATGATATCCTGAAAGAGAATAAAATTTCCTACAATTTGTAACTATAAGCATTTTTTTTAAATACTGATTCCGGCCATGACTTGGCTACAAAAATATGAACATTAAAAAAGCTGATTTCTTATAGAAAAGATGTGTTTTTACTTGTTCACCTTAAATCTTATAAAATCCAACTTTAATAATTATTTGCAAATCTACAGGGAGAAAGCTTTCCAACAACCCGTTAGTTATAAAAATCTGATCGGTAGAACTCTAGATATAGTTGTACAAAGTTTAACAAAATATCTCTCCTTCAGTATTTCCTCACCACCATAAATTTGGAGGTTGCTTAGCTTTTTTGCAAATAACTTTGAAATGGTGAGGAAATCGGCTTAAGTAGAAGCAGGTGATTATTCTGAAAGAGAATAAAATTTCCTACAAATCTTTATTATGCATTTCTCGAAAATACTCAATAAAGGCAGCCAAAATAAGCCTCGAATTAAAAAATGTGAAAAAACCCGTTTTCAATGTTTTTCTTATGGAAAACGTGTTTTTTTACTTTTCACCATAAATCTCAACAAAAACAAACATTCATAATTATTTAATCATCTACAGGAAGAGAGCTTTCCAACGACCCATTAATTAATAAAATCGGCCTGGTAGAACTGGATATTTAGTTGTAGACTAAACTGAATTATTATAAGAATATAGATTGTGTAAATAAACAATATATTGTAATCAGTCGTTTTTTAGTCAATTCACGCAGTTTCTTTTGACCTTCTACATTTAGAAGATAAATAGGTTGAAATTTTGTAAGTATAAAAGGTAATTCAGACTTTACTGTAAATCAAAATATTTAAGTGTTTTTGGACTGGCAAGTAGGCCTAAATCTGTATTTTTTGCCACACTCAGTTTTATGACTATAACAGTTGAATTTGATGAAAAAATTAATTTATTTTTAATGCTTACATTTGTTACAACAGTACTTTGTTTAATGAAGAATTGTCTAAGAAAAGAATACATTGTAATCAGTAGTTTTTCTGTCAATTCAATTATTCCCCTTTCCAAATAGCAAAAAACATCGAATAACAATTCATGTTTAGTTCATACCGCTGTATGCCTAACGTTACATAATTTCTGAAAAACAATTAACTAATTTAAAACATTTGATAATTAGCTACATAAATACATTATTAGTTTTAATTAAATCGCTACGGAATAAACGGTTTCATAAACCAGACCGTGAGCTTTATCCATTGCACGGGACCCACGCACCTACACTCACCGTGTTTGTGTGATGAGCTTTAGCTTGTTGAGGGACAGTGCGAGACCCACAAGACGCCGATTTCCACCTCCCCACCACTTCATGTTCTGAGGTTCACTTCGGCTTGTGACCAGCCCTTTTAGACGCTAGTATTTCACCGACTGGTTCGTGAGTGTTCCACTCACTGGAGTCTAAAGCTCATTCGTACTTCGGCAGTGCTGTGAGATAGTTTGCAATTCTGTGGTTGTGCCTTTCCGATACTACTTCAACACGGTCTTGGGTAAATTAACTATGTAAATACTTTTACTACTGTCCTTCTCTATCAAGTAGTACACCTTATTATTTTTATTTTCCTTCCATTATCATATTTAAATCACATTTCTGGCCCATTTATCCGTACAAGTTACGGCTGGTCCTGACATGTCGTCAGGTCTAGCCGACCACATGGATAACCTACAAATAGAAACCGATTTAGCTGTTAATTCAATTTTGTCTACAAATAATGAATCAAACCATTCTGACAATGAAAAGAATATTAAGCGTAAACATGATGATCAACTAAATGATGAAAATAAAAGTAATGAAAACCTAAATCCACCAAAACCCAAAAAATCAAACCAGATAAGATTATATAAAAAAGATAATAAAGGTCCATTTGATATAATAATCCAAGACAAGAATAAAGCAAAAGTCAATCTTTTCCAGATAGGAAAAATCATTAAAAATCATCATACTGACATTGATTACATCCAAAGATCTGGCCGCAACGTGTCTGTGTTCTGTAATTGCTATCAATCTGCAAATGACCTAATCTTATCACAACATCTTATTCACTGCAATGTTTTCATTCCATCTATTAGGGTGTACATATATGGTGTCACAAATATTGATCCTTCAATCTCTGAATCTGAGATACTTACTGACTCTGTTTGCAACAGTCCCATTCTTGAGTTAGCCGTATCAAGCGGAGAGTCAACCAACAATTACAGGACACCCATTTTGTAAAAATTACCTTTGATTCTGACACCTTGCCTGAATACATCTCCTTAAACTATGTTCGTGTACATATTTAGCCCTACATGATTCCTGTCAAACAATGTTTTCGTTGCTTTGCCTATGGGCATGTTGCCAATTCCCCTTGCCGAAACACCAGAATCTGTAGAGATTGGTGACATTTTTCATTCAACACAGTGCGAACTTCCACGTAAGTGTGTTCATTGTCTAGGCCCCCATAGTAGCAATTCTAAGTTCTGTCCTGAATACATCAGGCAAAAGAAAATAAAAGAAAGGATGAGCCTAATGAGGGAAGATTACTTTAAAGCCAGTAAATTATTCCCTATCACTTATAAGATTGTTAAACGTGTCTCAAAAATATCGCAATCTTTTGCAGAAGCAACCAGATCTTTGGAACTAACAAATCTTACTAAATATCCAGCCCTCCCAGAAACTTCATTAAATACTAGTCAAACCCCTCTCTCAAACAGGTATTTACCACTAGATACTGTACCTGAAACTCCCTCGGCTAATGTTGCTCCACAAACGCCACTCCAATTCCGAAAGCCATTATCATTGACTTTGAATGTAGAAGGAGACGTTTCACCGCCATTGTAAAATCTGTGGATGGCCGTTTTGTAAGCACACTAGCGACTCAAGCGGAATTTTACTTGAACTACACCGAGAAAGCCGCTATGGAGTGGCGCTCCAAGCGGCGAGGCTCGGAAGCTGTTCTGAACGGGTGGTCGACAGCTCGCAGCGGCCCGGCAGCGGCGCCGCGCGGCATGGGAGGGGGGGGAGGCGTAGTAGCCAACCGCTCCCCCCGCTCTCCCGCTGACAAACCGCTCTCGCTCTCATCCACGACTAGGCCCGATCGCGCTGTTATAATTTGACGTCGCGCAAAATTTAAGTTTTGCATTGACATAAAAATTAAAATAATTAAGCAGTACAATAATCATACAAAATATTTATTCCCAAGTAAGCTCACGTTCAAATGAATTAATTTTTAAATATAATTGTTTTTTACACGATTGTTTTAGAACTTGATATTATATCCTAAAACTTGACCTAACCAAATGTTATGTAATCGAAGAAAAGCCGTATTAAATAAACTATAAAAATATATTTGAAATGCTCTGTTTAATTTCATTAATTGTGACAGCTTATTTATGTTGCAATTTGTCGAAAGTAGACTGGCTGAATGCTGGATAAAGTTTCAAACAGTCAAGTATACTTATAAAAAAGTCATAAAAAATCAGATAATAAAAAATATTTATGTATAATGGTCAATGAAACAGATAATTCGTATTTTTATTGTGTAAAAAATAATATGTTAGCCTATTCCTATATTAACAGTGTAAAAAACATTCTTATAATTTTAAACCTACTAACAGAATAACAGATCCATTACATTGTAGTTTTATTTAACCTAATGACGTATGCTATGCATTACTTGTATTGTCCAACGGTAATAAAGAAGGTTACATTACACTACATTACATTATTGCACTTTGTCGTTTTTCCAATACTTTTGTATGTGCTGTATACCTACCTATACACTCCTTTTTTACAAAAGAGGTTACTGGAGACTTGTTCCTATATAAATATTGTTCCTTGATAAAGAATTTACTCTCAGGTCCTTTTATAATAGAAATCCCTATTGTGCGTTTTTCCATAGACACAAGTAGAAAACTATCGAAAATTATGTTTTGATTCTCAATTCGAAAGACTGGTGGATATATCGCGATTCCAATATACTTCATGCAACCAAAGCTTCGTCACCGGGGTCGTACTGGATTCAGGATGACCAGACGTCCGTTTTTAGGAGGACATGTCCTCCTTTTCAACGATTGTCCTCCTGTCATTTTAAATGGAAGATATTTTTCGTTATTTCTCATTTTCTGGTATATTTGGACATAATCTGATATTTTTCCCGACCCCGTGGGACCGAGACCTTTCTTTTGAGCCATCTCCCATCATCCTGCGAGCTGTCAAACTCTCACAATTTTGATTGAAAAAATCGCTTACAGAATTAATAATATAGAAGATTGTTATAATATAAAATGTATTTAACAAAGGTTCAGTTTAACATTAATTTCACTAAAACCGGATGATTAATTCAATAGTTATATATGGGTTTAAACTCGAGCGCACATGTTTTTCTTCGACAGTAGTTTGATGTGAAATACAATCACACCTGCACTTGCTGCTTCGTATAGATGAGGTTAGTGTTTTATAATGCGCCTAGGCCTATATGCCTAAAACAACATCAGTAAAGACTGCTAAACACATCGTGCATTAGTCCTCAACAAGCTGATTACAGAAAAAATCCACCGCAAACTCCAGGAAGTTCGGAAGAAATAAGGCAGCCCGGAGGGAAGTATGGAGGCTTTTTCAAAAAACTAAAATATTGCAAGGAAAGTGAAAGTAGCAATACTTCAATTGCTAATTTAAATTCACCCGAAAATAGTTTATGCTTTATGTAAAGCTATAATCAAAGTTTATGACCGGGAGTGCTGTTGATTTTTTGAAATACTCAATTATGTTAGTAGGTTTCTTGTATTTATATACCAATAAACTATATTTGAATTTTTAAATTGTATTATTTCCTGCTCAAATTAATTAATTGACGGTTTCTGATGCGTGTTTCTGTCGTTTATAGCAGAATTAAGCCTTACTAAGCCCAAGTGGTATATCCGAGAACACAAAATAAATTCATCAGCACATTGCAAAATGTTTATAATATCCCAAAAAAAGGAATACTATGGTTTGCAGCAATCACCAAATCAGGTCATTAAAAAATACCGTACTGGGATGATAACAAATTGTAGAATATACAGATATATTACAATATACTTAAGAAAATGTATATTATCAATCTTATAGCTTTTTTGTTCAAAAAATAAGATTGCCAAGCTCTCGCGTTGCCTCATCGAGAACGACATCGCGCCGATCCGCGCTCAGGTTCAAAGGCGTGCGTATCTCGCGGCGACTCGCAGCTTTCCACTCGCTATGAACGGCAGTTGCGTGGGAGAAGGGAGAAGGAGAAGTAGTGATGAGCGAGAGAGACATCCGAAGCACACGGCAGGGGGCCGAGGGGCAAGGTGGAGGGAGTGAGAGAGAGCGCAGAGCGCGCGGGTAGCGCGTTCTAACGGCGGCGATGGCAACTACGTGGAGCTGCCAAGACAAGCCGGCACAAGGCGGCCATATGGATGGTTTGTCTCCTTATACATTCAAAGTCAATGCCATTATCTAATACAGCTAATAAATAAAAAAATACAACTCCTCGATCTAGCCCCACGAGTTCACGACAAAATCTAAGTAACATCACTAAACCCAATGTAACAACTAAACCTAATCCCCCAGAAATTACTCAAGAGAAAAGTGAGTACCTAAAATCGCTTCTTAACGCTCGAGTAGCTGAAATTAGAAACAAATTAAAAAACTCTAATATCACAACAAAAAAACAACTGGACGATTTACTTGTTACTTTTATTGACAGCCCTCTTCCTGACATTAAAACTAACATTTTATCTAATAAAAGCAACACGACAAACAACTTAACACTAAACAAAAACACCAGTGCTGCTGTTCCACCAGATAAAAAAACATGGCACTTCATAAACTAAATATATTACCGTGGAATTGCACAGAGGTGCCCAACCCCCCCTGGGGCAATGACTCACCCCCCCCTCGGCCAATGACTACCCCCCCCCCCCTTAACTGCGACCAACCCCCTCCCCACATCCGAGATATTAGGATTCGGAAGATAAATTCATTGTATAAATAAACAATGGTTTATTTTTAACAAACAATGTTCATTATACAGGGTGTCCCATAAGTAAGGTGCCAAACTTCGGGAATAGGTTATATGGGTCTAAATAAAGATAAAATGAAGAATGATTTTTTTTCCAAAAACGCCTTGTTTACCAGATATCCGCCATTTTGTATTTTTAACAAAATATTTTTTATCTCCCAAGTTTTTGAATCGATTTTTTTGAAACTCGGTATGCACCTGTATCTAGTCTAGGTTAGTTTATGAAAAAATAATCAGCATGATCGAATCGTAAATTTCAAAATGGCGGCCACTTAAAATCTTTAAATTGAAATACCGAAACAATGGTACATTTTACAAAACGATATAAAGAACAATAATATTTAGAAAATTGTATTTCAATTCCAACGATACCAAAATTATGAAAACTGATTAACAAACAACTGAGTTATGGTCGAATTAGTGCATGGCTCAGCGCAACAATTGACTATTTTGCTTCAAAAAATGCTGCCTCACTAGCTAAATACGATCATAACTCAGTTGTTCATTAATCGATTTTCATAAATTTGGTGTCATTAGATGGGAAATAAAATTTTCTAAAAATTGTTACCCTCTATGTTTTTTGTAAAACGTACCGTTCTTTCGTTATTTCAACTTAAAGATTTTAAACGGCCGCCATTTTGAAATTTATTATTTAATCATGCTCATTATTTTTTCATTAACTAACCTTGACCAGATACAGGTGCATACCGAGTTTCAAAAAAATCTATTCAAAAACTTGGGAGATAAAAATATTTTGTAAAAAGTACAAAACGGCGGATATCTGACAAACAAAGGGTTCTTGGAAAAAATGTATTCTTTATTTTTATTATATTTATCTTGACCCATATAACATATTCCCGAAGTTTGGCCATCGGTCTGACACTTAAATGGAGCCAAGTGGTAAGCTTATTGGAGCGGGTTAGTTCAATGCACTTTATTCAGATGGCGTTGTAAAAACATGACTTTCTTCTTCTTCACTGATTCAGCCAATCAGAACGACGATAACGATCTGCTAACTTCCCGTTCCGTTTCCCCTGATTTTCTGTCAAGACACGACGTGTACACAACCATAACGAGTTGGAATTAATTTGAGTGTAGGAAAATACCTAAAGTACGTTTGCAGAAAGTTGTTCTAGTGTAAGTTGTTTCGCGAAATACTGTACTGAGTGATTCATGTTGTGCTTAAAGCTATTGATGGAAAATAAATACATAGATGTTTACATAAAAGCACTTAATAAAAATTAACTGAGTTAATTTTTATTAAGTGCTTTTATGTAAAGATCTACGTATTTATTTTCTATCAATCGCTGTAAGCACAATAAGAATCACTCAGTACAGTATTTCGCGAAACAACTTGCACTAGCGGCAAACGCACTTAATCTAAACAAACCGGTAAAGTCATTAAAATTGAAAGTCTAGCAAACAAAACAAGAAAACGAAAATATAAACAAAGCAGACGACGACGATCGATATGTCGCATCGACGACCATCGATATATCGCATCGATCTTTTTAGTTCGTAGCACTTTATTCAGATAACGCTGCTGTTCCCTTACCACCGAGTTAACATGGGAGTGCCATCTCTTTACAAAGTTCATTATTACTCTATGGTTTGGCACTTTACTTATGGGACACCCTGTATATGTATATATTGTTCTTTACCAGTTTTTCCTATCAAGAGTTTCCAAGCGGACTCGCCCATTTCCTTTTCCTCGATTATTTAAAAATTTATATTTAAGCCATTCTTAGTTTTGTACACATGTTTCTTTCTGCAGTGCTCTGTCCACTTATCGTGGCGCACTTTAGCGTTACACATAAGTTCCAAACACTTACATATTAATAGTTTTTGTTTTTAGGCATTTTAAATATCTAAACTATAAGCAAAATACTAATGTGTTGTGATAAAGCCCATGCACTTCACCGTGATTACATCTTACAATAAAATACTGTAGACCTAAACCACAAACTAAATATTTTAAAACATATAAGATACTCGAAAGTCACAAAATACGCAGGTGTCAGGTGTATCGGATAGCAAAACAAAAACTAACCAGTAACCACTGACAGACAGTGACAACTGCAACTGACACAAGATCGAAGGGGTGGGAGTGAACGCATGCGCCGAAATTCTCCGAACTACGAGTACATCGCGCCACCGCGCGAGTCTCGTTACCATAGCAACCACAAGCTCAACGTTGCCAAACTTACATTGTCACTGCCCACTACCCAGAGCCCACACTACGTTTATACGCATACATCCAAAGTTCTAGAAATATGGGTTTTAATTTAATACTGAAATTGAATTTCTTAATTTCACGTTTTTTAATTGTTTTATGATGCCCCCCCAGGCTGGCGAAAAAGTACTATTTTTCATCCCCCCCAGAAATTTCAATGACGCAGTTTGCGTCATGACCCCCCCCTGTGGGCACCCCTGGAATTGCAGATCTCTGAAACCAAATGGCCAGAGATCTGTCAATATTTAAATGAAAATCAGATTCATATTGGATTAATTCAAGAAACCTGGCTTTATGACAACCTTAATTTATCAGATTGCACTACTTTGTGAACATATATGTCTTCTCAATCCAAGGGTGCTTCATCCTGGCCATCCTTTTTTCGGGATAGGTAATGCTGGAGCGGCCCAAGTGAAGAAGACATCCTAAACCCTCCCTATCATAAAAATCCATCATTTCATTAGATTCCTTTTTTCCCGCTCTTACTAACAAAAAATTACACAAAATACACTACATTATTGTATATACATTACTAACTCCAGAAAAGATTAATATAATCTAACAAATCATTGCAACACTAACCAAATTATGTCAATAATAAGTTTATATTTTTACTAGAGAGACTAACCAAAGGGAAGGACAACCACAAGAATAGTGAACTTCGGGGCCTCATGGGCTAAGAACCCAGGCCGCCAAATTTGGCAACTAGAAAAAAAAGAGTCTAAAGCTGCTGTAATCATCGCGATGTTGTCCCATGGCGCTGCGGAATGGGGGGTATGCTTCTTCTCCCTCACACCTCACCTCTAGCATAGAGTAATAATGAACTTCGTAAAGAGTTGGCCACCGGTCTGACACTTAAATGAAGCCAAGTGGTAAGCTTATTGGAGCGGGTTAGTACGATGCACTTTATTCAGATGGCGTTGTAAAAACATGACTTTCTTCTTCTTCACTGATTCAGCTAATCAGAACGACGATAACGATCTGCTAACTTCCCGTTCCGTTTCCCCTGATTTTCTGTCACGACGCGACGTGTACACAACCATAACGAGTTGGAATTAATTTGAGTGTGGGAAAATACCTAAAGTACGTTTGCAGAAAGTTGTTCTAGTGTAAGTTGTTTCGCGAAATACTGCACTGCGTGATTCATTTTGTGCTTAAAGCGATTGATAGAAATAAATACGTAGATCTTTACATAAAAGCACTTAATAAAAATTAACTTAGTTGATTTTTATTAAGTGCTTTTATGTAAACATCTACGTATTTATTTTCCATCAATAGCTTTAAGCACAATAAGAATCACTCAGTACAGTATTTCGCGAAACAACTTGCACTAGCGGCAAACGCACTTAATCTAAACAAACCGGTAAAGTCATTAAAATTGAAAGTCTAGCAAACAAAACAAGAAAAGGAAATAATAATAAAGCAGACGACGACGATCGATATATCGCATCGACGACGATCGATATGTCGCATCGACGACGATCGATATATCGCATCGATATTTTTAGTTCGTAGCACTTATATCAGACACTTATAACGAACACTATATGCTGTCTGATATAAGTGCTACGAACTAAAAATATCGATGCGATATATCGATCGTCGTCAATGCGATATATCGATCGTCGTCAATGCGATATATCGATCGTCGTCGATGTCTGCTTTGTTTATTTGCTAGACTTGTTTTGTTTTCTTGTTTTCTTGTTTTGTTTGCTAGACTTTCAATTTTAATGGCTTTACCGATTTGTTTAGATTAAATTGATTAAGTACGTTTGCCACTAGTGCAAGTTGTTTCGCGAAATACTGTACTGAGTGATTCATATTGTGTTTAAAGCGATTTATAGAAAATAAATACGTAGATATTGACATAAAAGCACTTAGTATTAAGTGCTTTTATGTAAACCCCCATAAAAGCTTTTATGTAAACCCCCGCATGGGCGTGGTGAGCCCGCGGAAGACCGGACGGGCGTGTTGAGCCCCCGACACCCCGCATGGGCGTGCTGAGCCCGCGGAAGACCGGACAGGCGTGTTGAGCCCCCGGTAGGCCTGACGGGCGTGTTGAGCCCCCAGCACCCGCATGGGCGTGGTGAGCCCGCGGAAGACCGGACAGGCGTGTTGAGCCCCCGGTAGGCTGGACGGGCGTGTTGAGCCCCCAGCACCCGCATGGGTGTGGTGAGCCCGCGGAAGACCGGACAGGCGTGTTGAGCCCCCGGTAGGCTGGACGGGCGTGTTGAGCCCCCAGCACCCGCAGGGGCGTGGTGAGCCCGCGGAAGACCGGATGGGCGTGTTGAGCCCCCGGTACGCTGGACGGACGTGCAGAGCCCCCAACACCCGCATGGGCGTGATGAGCCCGCGGAAGACCGGACAGGCGTGTTGAGCCCCCGGTAGGCTGGACGGGCGTGTTGAGCCCCCAGCACCCGCATGGGCGTGGTGAGCCCGCGGAAGACCGGACAGGCGTGTTGAGCCCCCGGTAGGCTGGACGGGCGTGTTGAGCCCCCAGCACCCGCAGGGGCGTGGTGAGCCCGCGGAAGACCGGATGGGCGTGTTGAGCCCCCCGGTACGTCGGATGGGCGTGTTGAGCCCCCGACAACCCGCATGGGCGTGTTGAGCCCGCGGAAGGCCGGACGGGCGTGTTGAACCCCGGTACGCTGGACGGGCGTGTTGAGCCCCCAGCCATTGGTTTGTAGTCCACCAGTTGGTGGAGTGGGGATGGTTTTCCCCTTCCACTATAGTTTTGTTTTTATTAATTTGTATCTGTATGTTACAGTCAGTTAATGGTAGTCAGGGCAGGCCGCTGCCCGTCTACACCGTTGCAGCTAAACGTCTGAGCGTGCGCAGCCAGGCCGTACTCCCGTGGCACCGCGGGCCAGCGACCCACATAGCACCGAATATTCCTTTGACGTCATATGAATATCAAAATTTTGATATTCGAATATCAAATTGATATTCCCGAATATTCTTTGACGTCAATCTAACGTTAATTCTTGGTTCAAACGTCACACGTTTTGACATTCATGGAATATTCAAATTTGATATTCTATTGATAATCAAAATATCAAATTTCTAACATTCCTAAAACAATTGATTTAAATTACATAAAAAATATTTTTATGAAAAATTAACTATATTATCACTATTTTAACTGTAATAAATAATTTTTGTATACAAATTTTTATATAAAATTTGTGCCGCCACTGAGGTTTGAACCCACGACCTCAGACTCATGAGTGCAATGTCCTAGCAGCTCTAACTCCCGTAGCCACGGTGCTAGTTGAGAATACCACGTGAAGTGCTTCTATTTATCCAATAATAAATAACTATTGATATAAATACTGTAACAAAGTTAATATAGTGATGTTTACCCACTTTCTTCAGTATTTAAAGACAATGGTAGTTTTAAAATGCAGAAATCCGTTTAATAAATAATTATCAATTAATCTCATAAATTTACATTTAAAAAATTCACAAACTTTATAATATTACAAAAGTGAGAAACAAAGTATTTAAACCTATGTTAGTAAATTTTAATACAAATGTGATTTAATTAAAGTAAAAACTTAAAAATTTTCTTATTAAACATAGATACAATTCAATAATTTGTGTCATTAAATTTGAAATAACAACTAATCAGATTCAACTATAAGTAAATATCAAATTAAAGTCAAACTATGTCAAAAATTTTAAATTCGAAAAATCTGAAAATTAAATGTAGTCCTCGTAACACAGGCCCTGGGCTCGTGTAGGGTGGTGTCGTTGGATACACAGGTACAAACTATATACTGTTCATTTCTAATAAGTATGAATATCATAACTTTGACATCTGAGAATATCAAATAAATGTCAAACAATGTCAAAT
This sequence comes from Flexamia atlantica, assembly GCA_035578135.1. Taxonomy (NCBI): domain Eukaryota; kingdom Metazoa; phylum Arthropoda; class Insecta; order Hemiptera; family Cicadellidae; genus Flexamia; species Flexamia atlantica. The sequence goes on along the minus strand of JAQJVK010000004.1, from coordinate 53,415,303 downwards.
GTTTGACATTCAAAAATTAAAAAAAAAGATTCACAGAGTCAAAAAATTACACTGACTTTATAAGAAAATATCGAATTTATTACAGTTTCATTATTTATTAGTTTTTGGAAAATTTGTTTTTTGATATTTGGAATATGCTACAAATATTCATGATTTGACATAATTTGAGTTTGGCATTTTTACATCAAACTAACGTTAAACGAATATCAAAAATTTGATTTGACATTGTTTGACCTTCGGAATATTCATTTGACGTCACCAGAATATTCCGTGCTATGTGGGGAGTATCCTAGTGAGCAGACGAAGGTCCTCCGGGCTTCCTCAGAGCAGGTCGCTGCCGAGCCTCCATACCGGAGTGAAAGCCGAGGATAGTTAGGGGTTCAGCGAGGCTGGACAATGGCGTGGCAATAACCCCCCGGGGCATCACATAAGCGACGAGGCTGATCCATCTACGGACGCGGTGAGCTGGTTCCCGGAGTCTACGCCAAGACTACAAACCAGTGATTGGATCTTGTATATTGTGTATATATTATTTGAACTGATCTGATCTTTCACATACAGTAATCAAAAATCATAAACCAAGTCAGGGTTATTCACTACAAATAGTTAAACCCGTTACATTTAAACAGTGGTAGCAAGTTATCAGTGGTGCTTAAGGACTTCATAAGCAGATAATTCAGTGCGAAATAACGTTTTTTACTTTGATTTTCAATTGCGAAGGCTTAACATGTCGGGAAAAATTTGAAAACGCTGATAGGTAGAAGGTAATCTGCCCCTACATATCGATAATATACAGGAACTAAACCTTGTAATGTTAATTTGGTTGTGGTCTCTTTTAATTTAATGGAGGTATACCAACTGGCTACCTGGACTCCTGTGACAGTTTTACGACCTCTCTACTCGTCAGTTGGTCACCAGCTAACTTCACCCGAGTGCTTTCTCTGCCAACCATCGCCTCAGTTGTCTCGTTGTCTGTCTGTGTCTGTGCTCTTCTTGCACTTTAAATAATATCTTGAGTTTTTGTCTGATGATAATCTTCTTTTATTCATCGCAAATTATCATTAACAATATATAATAATATTCAAATCATTCAAACAATTATTTTTTGAAGAGGGCAGTAGTTTGGTGACAGGAACACTCTGCATGTTGAGGTTATGTTTATGTAGTCGGATGAATGGAAAATATTGTCATTAAATTTTAAGATTATAAATTAATTTCTATTTTTTGCAGTATCCCATTAGATTGATACTATTATGTTTTAAATGTGATTGAATGTGTCAATTTTATTTGAACTAATTTCAAATGCTATGCTGTTGCTTAAATTAAGAAGTAACATTGGACTTGGTTTTTGTAATAAATTGAGACAGGTAATTTTCAGGCCATTCTACCAGGAGAAACCACGAATGGACACACCCAAAGTTGTATATTTTCATTCGCTTGAGGGTGCGGACACTTTTAAAGTTAGTTTTTGGTATGTCAGCGAAGCACCAAATGTTAACAGACAATTCAATTTTGAGAGACGCTTGGTTGAAACAGTGGATTGTTTTTTGACACGGGTAACAACAAACCTGGAGAAAGTTGTGGGAAAGAGACTCAAGAAAATGAAGAAAATGACTGAAGCAAATGATAGTGAACCTGAAAGGAAAGTAACTGTACAACTTTTATCTGACAATGATAGAGAAATTTCGAAGGACGCTTTATGCAAGGATATATTTTTCTCTAGTAATCATCCATCAAATGGATTAGTTTTGAGAATAATGGGCAATGACTATTCTGTGGCTATAAATTTCCCATGGATTGATTCAATGACTCTACCTTCAAGTATAATGGCAAGTTTTCCTGTCTATCCCACTTCATTTGAAACTAAGTTTACTGTGAAATCTCTGTCAACATTTGTTTGGAAGAAGTCACTAAAAAAATTTGACAATTCAAAGGTTGATATTTCTTACAAAATTCCAGATGATCAGTGGAGCATTGTTGGTGAGGGATTCATATATTTACCCTCTAATTGTGATATAGGGCATAAGCTTAAGTTAGAATGTGTCCCAAAAAACTCAATTACATCTGGACCAAGCTTTCACCGAGAGACATCGACAGCTGTTGAAGCAGGGCCTGGCCATTGCCCCTTTGAGAACCGCCACTTGTATACCTCCAAGAAGACTTCTCAAGGCAGGTCAGTAGTACTGGGAAAAGTTGATTTCACCACATTTTACTTAAGGTTTTGTAAACATTATCAAGAGCTGAGATGTTAGTTTAAAAGTACATAGGCCTACCTACCACGGGTTGATTGGGGTAGCCTAAATTGTAACTTAAAAGTTTCAATCAGCCTATTCAAATCTATATATTAAAAAAATTTGGTTTTTCTTTTCCGAGTCCGTCCGGCTCTTCTACTCAACCGATTTTCATAATTGAGGTCTTAAATTAAAGGTATTCATGCGCAGATTTGCCATCAAGCATCCGCATTCATTTATCTGCCGTATTACTCGAGTTATGCACAAAAGCAACTTCCTCCCTGTACATTTCTTATGGGAGTTAAATATGGTTTTCCTTTTCCGAGTTCGTTTGGCTCTTCTACTCGACCAATCTTCATAATTGAGGTCTTAAATTAAAGGTATGCACGCACAGATTTGCCATCAGGCATCGGCATTCGTTTATCAACTGTATTACTCGACCAGAAAACATTAATTTGATTGTTTCCGGGATTTTGAATTCAATTTAAGTTATCTTTCCCCAGTTATAATTACGTAAATCTATATGTTTTGGACTAAGAACCTTCAGCGAAATACCAGCTTTCATTTAAGCTATTGATTATTAAGATCGGACGTACCTGAAGCACGCTGCTGAATTCCGAACAACACAAAAAAAGTTTGTTTTTCTTTTCCGAGTCTGTTTGGCTCTTCCATTCGACCGATTTTCATAAATAAGGTCTTAAATTAAAGGTATGCACGCAACGATTTGCCATCAAGCATCGGCATTCATTAATCTACTGTATTACTCGACCAAAAAACATAAATTTGATTATTTCCCGAAAGATGAATTCAATTGAAGATAATATATTTCCCCAGTTCTAATTAAGTAATTCTGTATGTTTTAGTGTAAGAACCTTCAGTAAAATACCAGCTTTCATTTGAGCTATTGATTATTATGATCGGACGTACCAGGAGCACTCTGCTGAATTCCGAACAACATAAATCAGTTATATATATAAATTAGGTTTTCTTTTTCTGAGTCCGTTTATGGACTGATCTTAATGAAATTTGGTACAGACGTGTAAAGTGGTAATCAATTGGACGAATTCGGGAACCAGCCCGATCGGACCACCCGACCGGAAGAGGGTAAAGGGGGATAAACCCCTCAAATGTGGGTTTTTGAATTTTTTACACAGAAAAACAAAATTTTTCCAATTTGTGTTGGCACCATTGAATTCAGCTAAAAAAAGAACAATTTAGGATTTTGAATCACTGGTCTATGTCCATTGGTTACCGAGATATTGAAAGTGGTAAACACGTACGTTGTCCCAATGTTAACCTTATGGGTAATAAGTAAAATTAAAATTCTATATCTTGCTTATTTCTCAACATATTCATCTTGATAAAAATTGGTTTATGTCTTCATCTAGATGAGATATAATGTATAATAGTATAAAATCCCCGATATTTCTATTTTCATGGCAGCAAACCTGATGCATACTACGTCAATCTTATGGAGCTTACAAAAACACGTCAAATCTCGCTGTGTTGGCTTAAACTATGTTTTTTGCATATGAAATTCGCTGAGTATGCAGGTCTGCAACGGGGGTATTTTAGCATGGTATATAGTTAGTTTGTAAAGTCGTATGTGCCGGGCTGACATGTCGCTGTCCCGAAAACTTAAGTACAGAATATCTCATGAAAGTCCTACGCTTTCCTTTGTGGAACAAATTATTACCAACTTGGTAATAAATCGTGGTTTAATTGGTTTACTGAAATTCCAACATAACCGGGCCCAGCTACGTGCACCTCTTTTTCAACTTAGGCAAGTGTCGGGCAAGTCATATTGACGTTGTTAAGCTCCATTGCATGTAATCAATTTTGTAAATGAAGAATTATTTGATTTGAGTTGATTTTGTGTCTTAGTACCAAAATTTACTGCTGCGGAGCAGCGTGGGTCCTCTAGTTTATATTAAAGTTATTCTAAGTAAGCCTACAGTAGAATGTCTCATACTTTTGTCTCCTGGCAACAGTCTGGATAACTCGACACAGTTATTGTGACTATAAGCACGCAACTCTTAGCATTTAGAACCTATTTCTGAGTTTGTAACCTATTTCTGAATAATTTTTATTCAGTAAAGGTGTTGTCTTATGTATTTGATGATTTGAATCCAGTTTTTAAGTGGTAATTCCTGACAAACCTTAATTTGCACTTTATTCTGCCTGTTTTTGCATTTACTTACGTACAAATTTGTGGCATTGTTTCAGCTTTAGAGTTGTGTCATATAATATTCTCGCTGATGTTTACTCATCCACAGACACAGCTCAAAATGAACTGTTTAGCTACTGTCCTTCCTATGCCCTACACATTGACTACAGGAAACAGTTATTTTTGAAAGAGTTGCTTGGTTAGTATTGATTTGTTTTCTGTTTAGTTTGCTTTGAGAATCAAGAATTAAAATTGAAATGATTCATCTAATAGGCCTAGTTAATTAGTTGGTCGTATATATTTCCAATTTCCACTTCAGTATTCATTGTTTGTTTTACCAATCAGCATTGGCTATACGAATGACAAGTGCATTGCGTTACTAGCGTCGTGCTAAATTTCGGTTTGCAGGTAAATGGAGTTACTGTGTAGCATCTATACAGGCGCTATTGCCGCGCGCGGTAGCCCTGCTCACTTGGCTTTGACGCTTTCAACGCGACCTGCCCTGCAGCGAACGCTATTAACGTTGCGTCATTGCCGCGAGGTTCCTTCTTTACGGACGCAATTGCTGTCAACGTCTAGGACTAGTGGTAGTGGGAAGCCCAGCGTTCTCGTTGTGAATCTGCTTTGTGAGCTAGTGAAATTCGACTCAACAATGTTCAACACTGAAAAGTTTATTTTTTATATAGAGAAACACCCACCAATTTATGACGTTAAGTCTAAAGACTATTCAAACAAATAAATAAAAGCATAGTGTTGGATGGAAGATTGCAGCAGCTACATAAGTTGTAACAGAGTAACCTAGTGTAATACAAATCCAATAATCAAACATTCTTTAGCAAACTGTTACAAAATAAAGCTAGACCTGATGTAAAAATTAAGGATCAGTGAAAATTAAAAGAGGAAACATATTTCTTGTTTATTTGTACAACTGCGGAACAGTTATTGTACAGTGTATTACACGTATTAGGCCTAAGTATAGACCGTAAACCACCCCTTGTTCATCACCCGCTCGTACTTAAGCCTAGGCAAAACTGGTGTGACCTTGGTAAGCGTGACGACATTGCCGTCTGTATAGAAGGTCGGAAGGATAGCGCGACCGCAAAAGCGTCCGCATAGCGCAACGACAGTAGCGTTCGTATAGAAGGTCAGTTTTCACTACTGGGCGTTGGTGGCATTAGCACGATGATGCATTAGTCGTTCGTATAGAATGGACCTTAGTCAGTTATTGTTTATATTGATTGGCCGTTGTTGCAGTTCATCTACTGAGCTAGGTATCTCTATCAGACCAAAAGACTACCATTGCAGTTTATATGATGAACTTCAGGCATCTTTAGACTCTATGACTTGACAAATTTGTTATTTATCTTTTACAAATTTGTATATTGACTACTGTATTCTAAAATTAATTATGCTAGCTACAGAAAACAACAGAAATTGTTGTTCGTAATATAGGTCTATTGTAAGCAGCACTGTAAAAGTTATTCAGCCATCTGAAAATGTAAACATGTTGTATACCCTTGTAAAAATGGATTTTCCGTTAATAAATAAAATAAATAAATAAACAGTTTTGATATTTTTATGATATAAAAATTAGGCTAACTAACGTTCTCAAAAAGTAGGATATTCAATTTTATGAATCTTTGATATTCTTTATGTTTACTTTAATTTGAATTCCTTCAAGTCACAATATGAAATTTTCTAATAACACTTAAACTTTTCTTCAATTTTTATGGTTGTTTTGCTTCATGTATATATGATTTGGAATTTTATTTAAGAGTCTACCTCCCTCATGTACAGGCTATTAAATTTTTCTTTAAAAAATTCTTTACAATGTCTTACCGATGTGATTCGCTTTCTTGTTTGGATTACCTTACTGTTAATTAGGAGAGATTTGTTTTCATGTTATAGGCCTATGTAAGAATCATATGCATACACAATACACACTGTATTTTTTATTATTTCTGTTCATATTTTTGTATGACATTTGTCCATATGCTTGTAAAAGTTTATGACAATAAAGTATTCTTTCTGTTTTTATCCTCCAAAACAAATATTGAGTTTCATGTAACATCAAGCTATAAATATCCTAGTTGAAAAGTTAAGTTCTCTTAAGTTGTTCAGTCTCGTACGAATGCATTCTGTGCAGGTTACAATGCAGACTTAATATGCCTCCAAGAGGTCGACACGAGAGTGTTCGAGTCAGACCTGAGCCCCGTACTCGGTGAACAAGGACTGGCTGGAATTTACGCCAAAAAGTCCACGATCGGCGAAGGTGTATCTTGTTTCTACTCAACATCAAAATTTAAGCAAGTACCGTATATAAAAATATTGATTCCTGTCCTTTGTAATTACTGATTTCAGTAAGTTCATTTAAAGCAGTTAAGGTTAATATTTTTAATTTATCTGAGTACAGTAAACTAGGAGAGATTTAGTCAAATTGAAATGTCAAACACTTTTATTAAAAATTGTCAACACAACTGGCTTGATTATATCTTTAAAGCTAACCCTACGTAAAAATTCCAAAGTTTCGTCAAAAGAAAAGAAGGACCAGTCTATAATCTTATTGATTAAAAAATAGGGCATTTGTCAGGAATTTTTAGGAAATTGGCAGAAAAGCAGGCTTACCTTTAAATAAGCCCACAAAACACAAAGTTCACGACTTATTCAAAGGTAAGCCTGCTTTCCTGTCAATTTCCTAAAAATTACAGTCTATAACATCGATGTATAAACAAACTGGATCATCAGCTGGGCTCCGCAACGCGAGCCGACGGCAGTGGTTGCGTTTCAAATATTGCAGGCGCTGTGATTCCACACGCCACGGGCGCTGCTATCCAGGTTTCTGCTCCGCTTACAAATAACTCGTAGTTTATATCACTTGGGATGGAGGTAAATTGTTGAAATTTTGCAGGTAAGAAGCCAATTAGTTGTGGATTGTTATAGTATCAATTATATTTCAAATATATGTTTTTTTCCTATTTTTACAAATAAAACAAAATCAAATGTATATAATAATTTTAAAACTGAACATGAAAAAGTAATCGGCTCCTACTTTTTTTAATTTTTTGGTCTGGTAAAATAGAAAATGGTCGAAATTATTGCCAAAGAAATTTGTTTTTAATAATATTAAAAAAATAGTTGCCATAGTTTGGTTGATAACTTGGTTTTTGTGAGACAGTTTATTCGTGCAGCGCCAGGATGAAAATAAAGTAGATTCTTATATGCCGTTCACAAAAATAAAGTCAACTAAAAATTACAAATATGGTATCTAATCAAAGGTCTGAATCTCACAATTACTTTGGTACCAATTATAAATGGATTAGAGACACTTTGCACATCGTAGGAACATATAAGTTGTATCCAGTTGTGGCGGGCAACAAAAAATTGAAAAATAAAAAACAAAAAATTAAGTACATAAAAAATTTCAAGACAAGCTCTGTATTACCAGTGTTTACGACGTGCGACGTGTAAACTGCCTTTTAACCATTTATAATTAATTGTTACCAAAGGAATTGTGAGATTAAGAACTTTAATTTGTTACCATATTTGTAATTTGTTACGTATTTTGTTAATCCACGCCTACCAAAAATTTGCCTCTCGTCACGCCTCTTGAGCTCCATCTATTGGTCTTATGTCATCGTTGACTGGGTTTTCTCAAATAAATAGTTTTACTCGTACATTACTAAATACTTTGGGGTAAGGTAATAGTAAAGGAGTCTTTTAAACTTGTTCAACGTGAAATACGTGTTTTTGCTGGTTTGCTGGCACTCGTGGAATCTTTTCAAATTATTCAAAGTGCAAACCGAGTGTTTTGTCAGAGTTTGCTGACACTCGTGGTCCACTTTTTAAGTGTTCAAATTGCAAAAGGTGTGTTTTTAAGGTAAATTGTCAGTGCCTGGGCAGCCTTGTAGAATCACAAAGATTAGGTGTAGGCTAATTTGTTTCCCTGCCTAGTGACATATAAAATGATTTTTTTTTCAAGGATTTACGTACTAACCCCCTCGAAAACTTAAGGTCGGAAAAAATTGGGCCTAGGGGCGCTCAAATGTAAAATATGACCCTGCTTATACAATAAAATTAAATACAAGTGACCAAGAGACTCCAGAAAAAATCTTTTAGTTTTTATGGTTACTTACCTACACAGTTACCTTGAACGTTAATAAAAGTGGTACGAGAAACTCTCTTCATAAAAAAATGCTTTTGATATATTTTTTTAAGAATATATCTTATTATTTTCTAATATGCCTTCTAGCTTTGTTCACTGCTTTTTCACTTTATCAATGAACGTATGTCTAAAATGAAAGAAATTAATCGAAACCAGCGTTCGATAGAGGCTGACTTTAAAAAATTATGTTCAGGGGACTCGGAAGATACCAAGTATCATGAAAATAAGTCAGAAATATTTTCAACGATAAAAAAATAGTGAAGACTCATTAGTGGTGTTCCTGAAAGACACAGCATACAAAATACAGATGAGGAAACATAAATTTTAGTCGTAAATCTTCAAAATATTTTTTCAGGAAATCCTTCCTTAGTCATGTTATATGCCACTAGTGAGGAAATCAAATTACGCTTAATTTTTCAACAATTATATAAGGCTGCCCGAGCGCTGACAGTTTGGCACCAAAGCATACTTTTTGAAACTTGAAATCTTTGAAATTTATGCAGGGGTGCCGGTAAACTCTGACAAAACACTCGGTTTCCACGAGTGCCGGCAAACCAGCAAAAACACATATTTCACGTTGAACAATTTCAAAAGGCTCCCAATTTCAAGTTAGAATTAAAATTATTGGGCGATCATAGTAAAAGGGAAATAAAAATGTTCAGAATTAAAAATTGTCCTCTGTCCTGAAAAATAAACTGTAATGTCTGATAGTTAATCAGTTGAAGTGGAATCTAGTACAACCTAGGTATTGGCCATTTTGGGGCCTTCCAGTGATAGTACTATCAATAGGTTATAAAACGTAAAACTATGAACGTAAATATAATAAATATCTAGAAAAATATATATTAAAACAAGAGAAGTGGTTGATAAAGGGGAACATCGGCATAAAAAACGTTAAATCAAATAGTTATCCGAATGTGTTGTGGCGCGCGGCGGCGTCTGGCTATCCTGAGCGCCGCGGAATTTTGTTTATCTTCAACCTGGATTTTCTCGATGACGGCTGGTCGTAGAGTTAAAAAAAAATATATGTTACGTTTCAGAAAAATAGTTGAAACGTAACATATATTTTTTTTTAACTCTACGCCCAGCCGTCATCGAGAAAATCCAGGTTGAAGATAAACAAAATTCCGCGGCGCTCGGGATAGCCAGACGCCGCCGCGCGCCACAACACATTGGGATAACTATTTAATTAAAAAAATAAACCTGACCAAAAAATAAAAAATTTCCTCGCTTAGTAACTTTCTCATGTCATGAATATAAATTTATATAATTTTCAATGATTTAATTACTTTTTACAATTACAGTATAATTTTTATTGACTTAAAAATCACATCGTTAGTGAGCAGCACTAACAGACATTCTCTCTGCAAAATTTGGTAATTTGTAGTTGATTGTAAGTGCCTCTAACCGCAGTTTATTTGAAAAGCGCGCAGTAAAATTTTGTAGCGTTTTGAACGACGATCCGTGGCTGTCGGGCCGCGGACCGGCTTCAAAACAATCAATGCTACGGAGATACAGATGTCCCCTCTATTATTTTCTGTCCTCGCTGATTTAAAACATTTTTAACAGCGCCCCTGCGTCCAAGATCAGGTTGCTTCAGTGTGGACAAGAATTCGCTTTCGCGCTTCAAGAACCATGACGCCTTCAATTTGCTCATGCGGCAACCACAACACACAGCTGTATTGGGTCGGAAAGCTCTACATGTGACTTTCGGGAAGCGCGCGATCCAGTTTGTTTATACATCGATGGTCTATAATCTGTCATTTTTGGATCATTAGAAAACCAGAAGAGTTGATATTTAGTGATATATTTACCTAAAATTAAATTTTGTATAATGTATTAATTTCAATGCCAATAAAGTACCGCATGTATTTTTTAAATTTTAGTAAAATAATTTGTTTTGACTTTTAGAATGTTGGAGTCACAAGAGGTTGTGCTGAGCGAAGAATTGTTGAACAAGCCATACTGCTCGAATATCCTTTCTTGTGTGAATCAAAACACTCAGCTCAAAGAGAGGATAACAGGCCTGGGCACAACTGCACAGGTTAGCAAATTTTAGGGTGACGATTTGAATAGCCTAGTTTGAAAGACCAGTTACTTCATTTTTTTTATCATTTGAATGTGTTATTATTCTGTTACAAATTAATAAGTTATTGTCTTGCCCTTGTCTGCTATGTCTCTAGATTTTGTTAAAATTAATACCTACATGCTATAAAAATATTTCAGATTGCAATTACCATGTTCATGTTTTTGGGATGATTGCAATAAGTTATGTTTTAATTTATTTATTTGAGTGCACATATTTAATCATTTTTTGTCATGCTCTTATTATCATGTACATATAACCAGTGAGTTGGGCCCAACTTCAAACCCTCATTCATTTTCCTAAGGAGTTTCAAATACCTATTCTGACAAATTCTTCTATTTTTTTCCATTTGCAATTTCTTTGTGGCAACATTTGTGGAGAAATATTGTTTGAGCAGAAAGATCCAAGCGACTTTTTCCAAGGTGTAACCATATTATTGGAAAGAACATACTTTAATTGACTTACTGACAAATTTTGACTTTAATTATGATGAGCGGACTTTATGTTTGGCCTCCCAGAAGACAACAATGATGGTGAGAATTGAGTTGACTGCGTCACCGCCGCTAGCAGCCACTCCCGGTCGCCACATGTACGGCAAGCCTTATAGCGCGATGCGGCGGTTATGTTAGGTTGGGCTATCATAAATATGTTAGTAGGACTTTCTTCGTTTCGTTACAAATCGAACGCTACCAGATGAGTCATACTTTCGGCGGTGACAGGTGATGCACACGCTCCGGTCAACGACCTGACCTTGGTCTACTTGGAAGGGATTTGGCAGGCAAAAGTATGACTCATCTGGTATCGTTAGATTTGTATCGAAACGAGGAAAGTCCTACTAACATATTTATGATAACCCAACCTAACATAAACGCTGCAGCGCGCTGTATAAGGGTGGCCTCCGTATAATACCAAAGTACCAGTAGCTTTCTAAGAAAGAGCCAAGGGCTTGGTAGCTTTTAAGTGAGGAAAGGGATAGACTTTCAGCTAGCTTACCTGAGAAATAATGTTCATGGTAGCAGCACATAGAAACACTAAAGGAGACACATTTATCACTAATATTTCGTCAAAAGAGTTCCAGCCAAACCAAAAACCTCTTTGAAAAGCCTCCTTCCATAGCCTACCGGCAACCTCCAAACCTGAAAACCATTCTTGTTCATCCCAAATTACCTGACCCTTCAGTTGAACCACCTCAGGGACCACCCAATGGATCTTACCCCTGCAATGAAAATAAATGCAAAACCTGTGGTATACACATTCCTTCAAAAACTTTCACAAGCACCTTCCACAACAAAGATTACAATATCAATGGTCACCTAACCTGCAATAGTGAGAACCTCATCTATCAACTACATTGTAACCTCTGCCAAGCCCAGTACATAGGCCTCACCACACAAACCCTAAGAAAGAGAATGAACGGTCACAGACAGGATGTTAAAACCAGCAAGGACAAACCCATAGCCATCCATGCTAATAAACACAAGTTGGACTTTGACACCTGCTTTTCTACCAAAGCTCTAAAATCCTTCCCCAAAAACCAATGCAATAGTTCCTTACTGAGGAGGTGGGAACTAGCTTATCAGTATGTGACAAATTCCACAAACCCCCCCAACCTAAACATCAGATAACCTAACCACACCCCCTACCTAACCCTTCAGCTAGCTTAATTCTTAGTAATAGTATTAACAACAAACTGGTGATTTTACATAAATAGTATTAACCACAAACTTTGGTGATTTTATATGTATATACAGTGATTAAGACATTCATTTTGAGTATTTAAGTGATCACAGTTGGCAACAGTGACAGTATACAGTTGACATTTGAACTCAACAGCCATTCTCTCTTCACTCTGAAGAAGTCCTCCAGAAGGACAAAATATTAATGATAAATGTGTCTCCTTTAGTGTTTCTGTGTGCTGCTACCATGAACATTATTTCTCAGGTAAGCTAGCTGAAAGTCTATCCCTTTCCTCACTTAAAACCTACAAAGTACCAGTAGGTAATTGTAAGTCTTTTTTTAATAAACATAGAGTCATGACATTGCCTAGTACTTTATTTTTTACAATTTAATGCTTGTGAAAAGAAGTTTAGCCACTTTCATCTAATGTAATGGATTTCATTATCGTTATACCAGAACATGTAATCACTTATAAATTCCAGCAGTTAGACTGACAAAATCCATTAAAAGTCACAAATTTCTCCAAGTTATATTGTACAACTGCCTGCAGTTTTTCAGGAGCATAATTAAACAAAATTAAAGAATAGATCGTTTGAATGGCTCTTAGACCATAGTTGTTTGAGGGATTTTTGGTAATAAACGTAATTAGCATCTAAAATAACATTAGATACATTATATACATTACTGTGAAATGGCGACCTACCCAGGTAGGTATTTTAAGCCAAGTATGAATGACAGATGAGTGAAGGATGATTTTGGCGAGATCTTGTAGTCTTGTTACTGACTAACATCGTTTACATCGTTTACATCGTTCATTGTTCTTTTTGACAAATATGAAGTCGTTGTCTTTCATGTGTTTAATGACAATAAAGATACTCTTATTCTTAACTGGTGTTGACTAGGCGGCGATCTTGGAGAGCGTGGAGCGGCCAGCAGAGATGCTCGTGGTTGGCAACACTCACCTGTACTTCCACCCGGACGCCGACCACATTCGGCTGCTGCAGGGCGGCGTCGTGTTGGCTTACCTGCGCCACGTGGTGGACTACGCGAGAAAGAAGGTAATGACTGAGTGTAGCGGGCTTAACAGCCTACTTTCTTGACTGTCGTCATTCCAGGGTTCCCACTCAACCGTGAAACCGTAAAAACCGTGAATAAGCCATGAATTTGACAAACCATGAAAAAACCTGGAAAGAGCCGTGAATTTCGTCATCAGACCTTTAAAATCAGCCAATTTTAAAATAGCCAATATTTTTATTAAATTATAGAGAAATATTTGTATAATTTTATTAGAGACATTAAAAATGATTCACAGTCCCAAGACGAAGACAGCAATTGTGTACTTTAAGATGTAGATTGTACGTACAGGGAGACGGTAGGGCCTGCTAAACTGAGATTGAGATTCCACTGTGGCTGGGGAAGGAGGGGTGGAGACTGGGGAGGTAATGGCGGAAGGTGATCGGTTGCCTTGGAGGGGGGAGGGAAGGATGGAAAGGTGAAGGGAGAGAAGAAAGACTAGATAGCTGAAGACGCACGCTCATTGGTTTACGTTTGCGCGGCAAATAAATACGTGAATTTCTTTCCTCCTTAATTAATTTGTTTTCTTATTCTTTAATTCCTTCTATTTATTTATTTATTTATTTATTTATTTCAATCATCTGTGACGCCCTTACATGCAGGAAACTGCCTGGGCTGAAGACTTGTCAAGTAACCTTAAACCTAACAAAATTATGTAAACAAAAAACAAATAACAAATGTAGTGAAAGCATAGTCAAATTTCTTGGTCATTTAGGTACATCACTATTTGATTTTAAGGAAATCAACCTGTTTACAAACAATACAAAACATACAACTTCAGGGGAAGGGAGACCGTCTAAAAAATACTCTCTAAGTACTCTGCAACACTGTAGAAGCAGTATTTGAACAAAAATTCAATTACAATCTTTTTAAACTTTTTTGGACAGGGCTCATCTCTGATGTGGCCTGGACATTTGTTGAAGATTTTTAAACTGAAATAAGAAGGTGATTTTTCAAGGAAAGTAGTTCTATGGATCGGGTATTGAAGTGTGGCTAAATTTCTACTAAAGTATTTGTGTTGATGATTATTTTTGAAGAATTTTTCATGGTTGGACTTAATGAAAAAGAGACTCTGGAGAATTAACAAACAAGGAAGAGGGAGGATGTGTAGTTTTCTAAATTGCTGCCTACATGTATCTCTTGGACCCAAATTTGCCAGAAGTCTGATGGCTCGTTTTTGCATCTTAAAGACACTGTTGGCCCCTATGGAATTTCCCCAAAACAAAAGTCCGTATGAAATGAGCGAGTGAAAATAGGCAAAATAAACCTGCCTTTGAACGTTTAAATCAACAGTCTGTGAAAGTGATAGCAAAGCATAAAATGCCCTGCTCAGCTTTGGAAGAAGAATGTTGACGTGCTGACGCCAAGAAAGGGTTGCATCTATCTCTAGACCGAGGAATTTGGTAGAGGCTACACAGTCAAAGTGAGCAGGTAGGTATGATGAATCAGATTGTGGTGTTTTACTGTTGTTCAGATGGAAATTTATAAACTTAGTTTTTGAAGGGTTCAGTTTCAGACCATTCACATCACACCAGACAGTCATTGCCTCAAGAGTTTCTGTTAAATTCAAAGTCAAATCAATTTTGTTTCGATCTGAAGCTACGATGGAAGTATCATCAGCATACATCAGAACTTGAACTCCGGAATAAGTAATCTCTGGCAAATCATTACAATATACCAGAAAAAGAAGAGGCCCAAGTATAGAGCCCTTTGGGACTCCGGAAGTTACCTTTCGAAAACTGCTTTCAGAGTGACAATTTACAACAACTTTTTGTCCTCTTCCAACCAAAAATGACTGAAGCCAATCAAGAGCGGTCCCTGTAACACCATATTTTCTTAGCTTCCCAATGAGTATGTCAGTATTCACAGAGTCAAATGCCTTGGACAGATCACAGAACGCTCCGAGAGCATACTGCGATCCGTCCACTGCACCCGCAACCTGCTCAACAAACTCGAAAATAGCATCAGCTGTACTTTTTCCCCTCCGAAAACCAAATTGATAAGGTGAAAATAAGTTATTATTTTCAAAAAAGCTACAAAGTCTGCTAAATGCTATCTTTTCAAAGACCTTAGAAAAGATAGCATTTAGCAGACTTTGTAGCTTTTTTGAAAATAATAACTTATTTTCACCTTATCAATTTGGTTTTCGGAGGGGAAAAAGTTGTACGATTGATCGGTTTTCAACTTCCGATTAATGCATCGATGTCTCCGCTGCTTGTTTCTAATCATTTTCTGTTTTTTGTATCATTGTTCAAGATGTTTGTGACAATAAATAAACTCTTTAAAATTGACGCCAGAACAAACGTCTTTGTTGCGTATTTTGTTTTCTATATGCGAAAATCCAAACGACTTGTCCTACAACAACATATGACTGGCTAATATTTTTTGTCTAATTTTTGTTAAGAGAAATTCTATTATCAAACAATAGACTGATGTATATTTTGTCGTTCTCCAAGGTCAACTAAATATAGCAGAAACTCCAAATTCCATGTAATTGGAGATCATATTTTTTCACCTGTCTACGCCCTTTCCTTATCACTCCAAGGATTATTGTTTGCGTACGTTTTTCGTGGGAAGGACACGCTCTTCCGGTTTAACGTGTGAGAATTAGGAGATAGCAACAAAAGTGTAACATTTAGAAGTAGGAACTTTTCAAAAGATAATCTGGATTTATTCGTAACACTTTTAGAAAAGGAAACTTGGCTTACTGTTTACAATTCTCCAGTAGAATTAAAGTATGTGACTTTTCACCAAATTTTTAGGAATTATTTTGAATTGGCATTTCCTTTGCAAACTAAAAAAAAGTATCAATCTAAAAAACATTGGATAACCAATTATGTAAAACAGGAAAAGCAGGATATAATTGGATTAAGTAAATTTGATAGGGCAAGTAAAAACAGGGAACTTTATGTCATTGTAAAATTAAGAAATAAGCAATTCAAACCAAAATTGATTAAATGTAAAAAAGAGTATTTTGATGAAAAATAAAAAAAATCTTCAAATGTTAGCAAAACCACTTGGAACATTGTTAATTTGGAAACTGGAAGTTCTAAGACTTGCTTTTAGGAAAATATTGTTTTGAGAGAGGGCGATAAACAAATAACTGATCCATGTGAAATAAGTAATTTATTTAATGCTCAGTTTACAAATACGGTTCAAAATCTTATAAAAACAGTAACAAAACAATTCCTGATCATGATTAAACTGAACAAAATAACACAGATGGTATAATTATTCAAAACACTTTCAAATGCCCCCCCCCCCACAGACGAAAAAGAAATTGTAGATATAGTCAAAACTTTTAAAAACAAGATATCAAGTGGTTATGACGAAATCCCAACCAAACTGATCAAACATTCTGTGAAACCTCTTCTGAAACCTCTCGTGCACTTAATTAACACTTCATTAATCACGGGTGTCTTTCCCTCGGAACTAAAAATCTCGAAAGTAGTACCGATTTTTAAAAAAGGAACCAAAACTGACCCAAATAACGACCGGCCAGTATCTGTGCTTCCTGCAGTATCAAAAGTTTATGAACGAGTTATGCTGAACCGATTAGCTATTTGTTTGGAAGAAAATAACCTTTTTGATAAAGAGCAGCACAGATTCAGGAAGGGCAAATCGGTGACCACTGCTTTAGTTGATTTTACTGAGTCAATCATCGATTCAATAGATCAAGGTGAAAAACCTATCGGTATTTTTATAGATCTCTCTGAAGCTTTCGATACTATTTCTCACAGTATTTTCCTTAAAAAATTGAACACTTTTGGTATCAAAGGTAGAATTTTAAATTGGTTCTTACCTCAGTAACAGGTCTCAATTTGTAGAAATTTCATTTTTTCAAAACAACCAAATTACAAAGGTAAAATCAAAATCATTAAAGGTGCTGCAGGGAGTAACTCAAGGTTCAATACTTGGACCGGTGTTATTTCTGTGTTATATTCAAGGGTTTCCTAAAATTTTAGATAATGTCCTAGGCATTAAAAGTGAGTTAATTCTTTATGCAGATGACTCTAATATGATTATTTCATCCAACAATATAAATGATTTAGAAAAAAATAGCCAAACTCAAATCTCAAAAATTCAAAAATATTTAAAAAATAATGACTTGTTCTTAAACTTGGATAAAACAAATTTTATTGGTTTTGAAACAAAGCAAAATAGAAGCACTGTTGTACCAAATATTGTTAGTGAAAACATTAATATTGATCAAATTCACAATACAAAATTTTTAGGATTAGAAGTTGATAGTAACTTAAGTTGGGACTTACATATTAAAAACATTATTTAAAAAAATCACTGGAATATATATGTTGAAAAGAATGTCTCAGCTGTGTAGTGTTTCTGTTTTAAAAACATCTACCACGCTCATGTACATAGTCATATTGCTTATGGGCTTTGTGTTTATGGGGGAACCAGTAATTACAACCTCAATAAAATTTTACTTCTCCAAAAACGGGCTATAAGAATAATCTTGAAGCTTAAGTGGGATGATCATGTAAGGGACCATTTTAAAAATTTAGAAATTTTGACAGTATATGATCAATATATTCTTGACTGTGTTATCTACATAAAAATCAACATTCATAATTTTGGTTTCCACTCTGAATGTCATTCCTATGACACAAGACATAAAAACAAAATTAATATTCAAAAACACAGACTTTCTTTTTTTACTAAGAAAACTAGCTACATGGGTACTAAATTTTGGAATTTGTTACCATTAGAAATAAGGGATATACAAAACCAAGTTAAATTTAAGGGAAAATTAAAATCATTTTTGATAAATAATCCGCATTACTCATTGGAAGAGTTTTATACTATGAAACAATGAAGGAATTTCGAGTTTTCAAAGTAAAACTGTGTATTAGTAACAAAGGCTATTGATTGTAAATAAATATTGACACTATTTTATGTACATTGCGTACTATATAAATAAATATATTTGAATTGAATTGAAGTGTCCAAAAATAGATCGCAAAAAATATTTTCTTGATAAGACTTCTCGTATCATAAGTTCGGTTAGAAATTCAACCTTATTCAAAGCTGTTTAGTGTTGGTACGACTATTTCATTGCAAAAAATTGTCAAAAGGAGCAACGGTTCCCTAATCCTTTATGTTGTTATACGAGGATACGATATTACGCAGTAAGCGTACGATAATTTTGAGCTGGCATTGAGCCGGCAAGGGGACGGCTGGTTGTCTGACTGAGACGTACAGTGAAGATTGCTTCGAAGTTTGACATCGCGATCGCGATCATCTTTGTTTGTCTCGTTATAATATTGCGTGGACGCCGTTAGTCAGGAACCCGACTTCTTTCGGGTAGTAAGTACCCGCCCGACCCGATGTGTGATAAAAACCCGCCCGAATTAAGCCTGAGACGTGTCGAACCCGCCCGACCACTTGGGTTCACGTAATTACCCGAAGCTACCCAAATTTTTGGGTACCCGCAGACCTCTAGTTATTTTAACTGTCAGTTCTGTCACTTTAAACTGAGCGCAGTCCTCGCACACCGACACACACTTTCATTCTGGTATGTCAGTTCGTCTGTGTTGACAACAACGCCGCAGGAAGGCTGGATTGAACTGGACTGACGCGACCGTACACATGCTCATTTCAGCATGAGTTCAGTTAAGCATGTAAAGAGATGAATTTTCTTCAGTCCAGTCCACCAGTTCAGTTTTTTGGCCTGAGCTCAGTGCAAATTAGGCATACACACATCAGTTTGGCGTGTCAGTTTTCAATGATCAGTTAAAACTGGCAGTTAAAAATGACTGTGTGTAGTGGGCTTTAGTGTTTACTAAAGGCTCATAAGTTAAGTTTGTTCCAACGCCTTTTTTTGGTGAGACATGCTTTCTATTACTCGCAGATTTTATTAATTTGAATGAATTTGCGTAGGGGTCACTAGATATCTTGTAAGTATCAGCATCACTGGGTCAAGTGATCTGGTCAAAATGAGGGAAGGGGTGCAGGGGTTAGTAAAAACCTTGGTATGCTGCAGGCGTTAGTAAAACCGCATTAGACGCTGTGTGGTGATGTTTACAACTTAATTCAATCCAAAATGTAAACAACGGACATTGTGACATGAATTCAAGAGAAATGTTGAGGCATGTTGATTGAGACCACTATAGCAAGTATTTTTCTTGTGATTGCATCTATTAAATAGATTTTGGGGGAGGGTAAAGGCTTATCTACTCTCATGTCTGTTAAACTTGTTAAGTTTTAATTTACATTTAAGCCTGAAATGTGCAGACAACTCCTGACCAGGTGTGGGCTGATATTTGTTGGCCAAAGGTGTGTATATTCATAAAGTTCAAACTAAAATACCGAGTGAAGATGTCTTCAAAAGTGTCAAATATCATTGAAAATTTGACGTGGAAATGTAAAATCATAACATTGAACAATAATATAGTGCATTGCCAATACATATGTATTTTTTCTTCGCGAGTTGCTAGGAGGAAATGACAGCTTAAGAATTAAGACGTTCTGGGTGAGAGAAGGTGGGCTGCAGGAGGAATGACCTTGACATTCCACGCATCTGTACTTGTGCTGGTATTAATTTTGTAATTTTTATTTAAATTACTTTGCAAAAAAAGGTAGTAATAATGATAGTGTAAGAATGGATAACCATTAATCAACAAACAATAGTTTTATTTTCTTTCTATATTTATTTGTTTGAAAAAATCACAAATTCCTGATATAATACCACCTCTAGTGGTTTACTCAATATATTTAATGCCTTCGTTTTAACCGTTTTAAGCTTGATTTTGGGTTATTTGTGACACTTCAACCAGACGTAACCTCGGTTAGTTGAGTTGACTTTTAAAATGGGCTTATGTTTGTTTAGTATTCAATTAAACTTCTAAACAATTTGGTCTGAAAAACTGGTAATAAATTTTGATATTGGATTCCCAAACATTTTTTGTGTCATATAAAACTTGGTAACTGAACACTTCTGAATCCTCCTGTTATACATGTGTTCTTAATTGAAGAGTTATAATTTTAAACTAGTAATTAGGCCCTGTAAAACAAATGTTTCTGAAATTTCCAGTTCCATGGCCGGCAAGTCTCACTTATTTGCTGTGGCGACTTCAACAGTGTTCCATCCTGTGGCATTTATAAACTTATGACAACAAAATCAGTCCCTGCAGACTTTATCGATTGGAAAAGCAGTAAGTATTTGTTTTTATCTTTAAGACCTATTTACCTCGAGTTAACACTGTTTTACTCAACAGAGCATGCAATTACAGTTTACACTACCTCTTTTTAAGAACCAGATAGTTAGTTGTATGTCAGATAGTCTGATTGCTTTGTGGGAATGAGTTTTCTCCTAATAGAAGACTTTCTCATTGTTGCTAAATTGTCAGCACACTCATTGTCCGTTTATGCCCGGCCAAATCACAGCTGAAAATAGGTAGGCAAACATGATGTGGGTTTTTTCCCTTTAATGTGTGTCAGATTTGATTTGCCTTGGCCTAAGTATAAATAATAACCTCTGTTCAAACAATCAAGTTTCTTAGGGATTGTTCGTTTTATTTTTAATACTGCCAGATGGTCAGGACTTTTCAAGAATTTTTTTTATTCCTTTTCTAAATTTTGTTTAACCATATCATATCACCTTACTGTGTTCCGCCCCTAGATGACTCTCTAACTCTGTTCTACCAGTAGAGGTCGACAATGGGTACAGTAATTAGCAGCTGTCATTCTACTGGCTATCCAAATTGATTCACCTTGTCTCTCAGGGAACTTTGATTATCAGCTGAGCTTGGATACCCAGTCAGGTTATGACAACTTAGGATTAGGGACATTCGGGGTGAGAGAAAGTAGGCCGCTGGAGGAATGATCTTGACATTCCACGCACCTATACTTGAGCTGGTATTTTTATTTAAATTATCTTGTAAAAAAAGGTAATAATAATGATAGTGTAAGAATGGATAGCCAGAATGGGTGAGTCGGTGGCGCAGTTGGTAGCGCACTCGGCCCCGGTTCTGTGGCGGCAGCATTGCAGGATCGAGTCCTGATGATGCCGCATACTTTTAGCAATACTGTTCATCCTTGTACTGTATCGGCTCACTCCTTGGGTTTGCTTGATAACTTCCATGCACAGGCCTAAGCTCATGTGGAGGGGTAAATGCAAGGTAAAAAGAGGCCGCTACCCTCTTTAAAAAAAAGAAAAAAAAGATTTGAGCTCTGGAAGGAGTCATCTCATCAGGCTTGTCCACCTGGGAGGGAGTGAGGGACCCTTGCCTGACAAACTCTGAAATGTCTACTAGGCAGGACGGTGAACCGACCTGGTTGAGACTCTAAAGAAAAAGGAGAACTCCCAGGTGGAGATCCTTGTCTGGAAGTGCTTGGGAGGTCTCAATTGAGTCGTCTCTGGAGAAGCCAGGAGCTTGGGTTAGAAATGTATCTCTCTTCCTTCAGAGGCGAGGCTGACCGACCATATATACATTTCTAATCCTGACAATCCCTTCCTTCAGAAATCTGGACAATATTTCTAGTCGTGTCTAGCTGGCAATGCTGGGTCTTTCTCTATTAAACTAATAGACAATAGACAATCAATTTATTCCTTCAACACTATACTCATATTGTAATGGACATCGTCAATAATAAATAATATTCATTTATGGTATAGTCTGAATATGCAGAGATAATCATACAGCAATAAGTATAAATCTATAGTATATAATACAAATTGAGTAGTAAATTACATGCTAATTTTACATTTAAAAAAAAACTCGCCAATCTTATAAAAATAGGATTATAGAGGAAACAACTGGCTTACCTGAAGTTGAGTAGGCCATCAGAAACACAAATTAATAGTCTTCTCTGCCGCCAGAGCCGGAGGAGGAGGTGAAGGGACTGAGTCTGTCGCAGCCGTTCGACATGGCGAGCGCCTGCGGAACGCCCAAGTACACCAACTTCACCGTGGGTTTCGCCGACTGCCTCGACTACATCTACTACCAGACGGACCGGCTGGCCGTGGAAGCCGTGAGTACATCAGCTGTTTGAGTGGTTTATTTTTTGTTGGGCGATACAAATGCCTGGCCAAATCACAGCTGAAAATAGGACTGTAAATAATTAACTGACCTCCCATTCTTTTGGCTCAGCTGAAGCTAATTTCGGGTGAGCAAAAATTTAAAGTTTACAAGTTGATTGTGTGATTGTTCCCAAGTCAGGAATACTCGGATTGGTCAGTAAAAGTCAGGTAAAAAGGCCGCAACTTTATGTGGTAACCTTGTAACTTCCTGGGATAGGTAGTGAAGTGACGGTTGTTGTAGGTTGTTCCGATGCCGTCGGACGAGGAGTTGCGCCAGCATTCGGCCATTCCCAGCGTTGTCTTCCCCTCGGACCACGTCGCGCTGGTCGCCGACCTCCGGTGGAGAGTTTAACCGCTAATAAATGTGCTTTAAATACGGTCTTGCTTCAACCTTTTTCTTCCCTGACTCCCAGTGCTATTTTACATCTGCCAGCCACTGGTGTAAAGAAAAAAGAAAGGTGAGTATACAGTCAGCTGGTATGACGTACTTGGGCTCATGCAACTAACGGACCTTGCGGAATGAAATCTGATCTAAGACAGTACAAATAATTATTTTTATTGAATTGTATAAATATAAACTAGTTTGCGTTGTAATCTCCATAAGCACTAGTTGCGAGAGCCGAACCATGCCACACCAGCTGACTGTGCACACGCCTTTTTTCCATTACAGCATGGGTGATCCCAGTTTTCCCCGGGAAATGGCAACTGGTGCAACTGGTGGTGGTTGACCTGTGTGGTTAACGCTCGAAATTATATCAAACCTTGTCCATGTGTTTAGTTGATAGAGTGATTTGAGTTTGGTCTGATATTAAGAGACAGCACCACTGCTCTGAAAATTCTGCCTTCAACCAAACTAAAGTGCTGAAACTCTGAAGATGAAATGGCAAATCTATATAAAAATGCCTTTGACTTGAATCCTGGAACATTAAAATACATCCAGCTGTAATCGCGTTTATGTAAAAAAAAACAGGTACATAAATATTTTGAGATTAAAGTTGTCCATGTTTTCCACGAACGCTGAAGTTAAGTTTTTTCATGAACTGAGGGATTTTATTGCAGCGATATTGCTGAGAATTTCCAATCAGAATTGTCTTTGATATGACCAACAGATTACCTTGGCCAAATATATGTCCAGGACTTTCCCTCATACTACCAAATGCTGTTGGTTGCCTTCGTTACAACCAACAGATTTTATTGCTGCAGTGTGAACGATAAATTTGCTTACTGCTATAAATCCTAGAGATGTGGCAACCATAATATGACCGAAAGATTTAAAATTTTTGAAGAATCTGATGGCTGTGACATGAACCAAGTCCATGAAATGTCTGATCCCCAGTGAATTAAAATAGTATCGCGTGTTTACCAAATCGTAACTTCTTAATTATTGGGATGGGGGAATCCCCAAATGACTCCTATTGTGCTTGTTTTGTTAACATGGCCAGGGTGATCTCAAGTAAATGTGAGACATTTTGACTTTGGACACATCTGCTAAAGTAGTCGTAGATCTTGCTCCTTCCACTCACTTATGAACACTCAATACAGCATGCAGCCCTCAATCAGTGATAACTGAATGTTATGTCACATCCTCAGTTCAGTTTGGATTTAATTTCATCCTTTTGGGTGCAAGTTTGGTGGGATAAAATGTTATTTAAATTGTTTCTGCCATACTAGTAGCTATTTATAAACCACTGCAACTTATAATGCCCTACAAAATAGATGGTTGTTCATATTGGTATCATTATAAAAAAAACTACTGTATCAAATAACAGTAAAGATTTCTCAGTTTTGTTTAAGATTCGAAAGCTCAGGATCCAAAATTGCCCATGAGGTATCTAAGAATGTAAAACTCAGTTGCTATTAACATTTAGAAGTTAACAATAAATTATTTTGAATAGGTTTTTCATAATGAAGATTTTTAGTTAGTCACATTTGTTAGCTTATGAACTATGTAATTAAAAAAAAAATTTAGCAGTGAATCAATCAAGAACAGTAATGCTCATTGAATAACATTATTTTATTTTTACAAAAATTATAAAAATATTACAGAACATTACGGCTATGTACATTTTAAACATTATGTTCAACTTATTATGTATCTACAATATAAAAATAGGCCTATTTATAATGCTTCTCATTTCAGCATAATGATTTATATTTAAAAATATAATATGCAACATTTTATTTAACAGTTACCTCACAAGGCACAAAAATGAGCAAATTTGACAATAGGTTAATGTTGTGAATGTTACATTATGCAAAATGGCTGTTTCAACAACAAATTAATATTTTTGTAAATAAGCATACTACAAAAAATCAGTTAAGCAATAAAAAAACTCAGTAAAATAATAAATAACAAAATTAGTAAACCTACTAATATGTAAAACCAAAGAGAACAGTAAATCGAGTTTTTAAACCACAAACTTTTCAAATCCAATAGAAACACAAAATACCGTATTCAATTAAACCACAGAAAGTGATACAGTAGTAAAGATAAAATCGTAACGGAGAATAAACGTGATGTGAACATCGTGGTTTATAAAGTTTTTGACCAGATGAATTATTCCTTTGTCAACGTTAAGTTCAACAACGGTCACTTTTCCCGTCCTCTTCAAGATTCACTCTGGCTTTTTTCAAGATGCTGTGAGTCTTATGCAGTTGGCGACAGATAGCCCTTTCCACCTTCGCCTTGTGTTGGCTGGCAGCACTGAGTTGGGCCTCGTATTGCCGTTTGTGTTGGTTGGCAGCCGTGAGTTGTGCCAGAGTCTCCTCGAGAGCATGCCGAGTTTTCTGCAAGTTCAGTCTAAGTTGGGTGTTTTCCTCCTCTAGCTTCATTAGATCCTTGACAGGGGTACCACCTGTAAAATTAATAAGGTTTTAAATCTACTTACTTATAGATGGTTTTAAAGTCTTTAACATATGGAGGGTGAAATTTTATGTGGAAATCAAATAGATATTGTGCCCAAAACTTAGTTTCTATCTAACTATGTAAAGAAACCAGGCTTACCTTAAAGAAGATTATTCAAGGTGATGGTACACTGATAATTGAAACAGTGTTTCAATTATCAGTGTACTATCACCTTGAATAATCTTCTTTAAGGTAAGCCTGCTATCGTTTCTAAATAATCCTAATGTGACCTAGAGTCCTATAACAATGATCTATGTAAAGAAACCAATTACTCAGTGGTAACCACCAATTTAGTAGATTTAATTATCTGCTAAAATAATATTAATTATTACTTGAAGATTACTCGGTTGCAGCTTTGCTTGCAAATATTGCGATCTGTGTTTAAGCTTGAGAACTATTTCAAAGCATGTCTATATGTATGGTTGCAAACAAAGTGAACTGAGTTTGGTGTAATGTCGATGGATAGCACCGCTGTTTTGAAAATTCAGCCCTTTCAAGTACTTAAATGATGCACATTGTTGAAATTGCACGTGGGATGTATCGACAGATCTACACAAAGATATCTTTGATTTCACACCTCAAACGATAAAATCAGTCCAGCAATCCTCGAGTTACGCCTGTGAAAATAAAACCTCTGGCCAACCAATATTCAGATTTCTGAGAATTTTTACTCTCGACTTTTTAAAATCACTTTTGATGTGAATTTTCCTCATTAAAACAAAAGTAATTATAAAAACTTGTTACAAACGATCCAGGATAATGGAACATGCGTTGCACTCACGTAGTGACACAGCGCTAGACTTGGGCTGGGTGTCCAGGCTGGAGAACCGTCCGTGGTCGCTCTCTATCCCGAGGTCGGGCGATGCGCTCATGTGCGAGTGTGGCGGCGCTGGGAACCACAGCCCGCGCACCTGGCACTGCGGACGACAAGCGTGGTCAATATATCACAATAAAATCATGAAACTTTAATTGTTGACGCATGAAATAGCGCAAACACTGAGGTTCAATAAATAATAAATCATGATAAATTGAAAACATTATTTCATGGGTAAAATTTTTAAAATACTCATCAAGAATTGAATTAGTATTTTGATAATGAAATAAAATGGGAAAATATTTTTTTTTCCTTAGCAGAGTTTGATTTTATGTTCATAATATTTAACTACAATTCATAAAGTAAACAAAATTAAATAATTGCTTTAAAGGTTCATCCAAAATTGAAGCAATTTGATTAAAGATTACTTATTATATGTAATAAGTTAACCACCCAAGGTAACTTGATAATCTACCCAAGAAAACCTAATACATCTGCTAAATTTACTCCTTAGTTCTTAACACTAAAAATCTGCAACCAAAGTTCAGTGGTCTCGGATTTTTCCGGACACTTTTTTTTGGGCTGAGACCCAACCGCATAATGGTTTTTCTGGTTAAGCCAACACTTCCGAAATCTTGTTAAAATTTAACATCTAATACAAAAGCTAATAAAAGCTAATACAGTACACCTCGGATTATCCGGATTAATGTGGCGGAACACCGATCCGGATAACCAAAAATCCGGATAGTCCGAGGTCATTACAATATCACCTAAAAAATAACAATTGCGTAACTTAGCCTCTGTTTCTGTTCTGATGTTAAAACCACTTTTTTTCCTTTTACAACGACTCATTTTGAATGAAACTCAATAACAAAGAGTTCACAGCTATACACACAAACCACATCAAGTGACAGCAATAAA
Organism: Flexamia atlantica; assembly: GCA_035578135.1. Taxonomy (NCBI): domain Eukaryota; kingdom Metazoa; phylum Arthropoda; class Insecta; order Hemiptera; family Cicadellidae; genus Flexamia; species Flexamia atlantica. The sequence continues at coordinate 53,388,226 of JAQJVK010000004.1, read as the reverse complement.
CCAACACACAAAATTGCCTTAGGCTAGGCCTTTGTTGATTACTGCTAGCACCCCAAGTAGCAATCCAGGAAACCACGTTTACGAAAATGCTGTAACGTGTTGTTTAGGCAATGGGAATCCTTCAATTACAGTTCGCACATTGTATCTCCGACTATGACCACTACACTACTAACCGTATCATATGATATTTTAAACATGATTTTGGTAAACTGCGATTGGCACACATCAGGGCTGTAGATACTGTAGAACAATGTTTTCAGAAAAGCACCCTCTCTCCCCCCCCCGCGCCTTGCAACCAGCTGACTCTGTCATAGTCGGAGATAATGCGCGAACTGTATAGTGATTTCAAATGCTTACAGTAATGTATTACATTTGCATTTTACTTTTAGAAGGCGCATTTCACTCGTAAACTCGCAAAAATCAGGTTTTTGCCGTAATTTTAACTTTTTAATTTCTCGGAGAGGCCGGTCCGGATAGTCCGGGATCCGGATAATGTGGGGTCCGGATAATCCGAGGTGTACTGTACTGGCACAATGATAAGTAAAAACAACAATAAAAAGTAAAAAGCGGGCACAATGATAGTTAATAGTGGTTTAATTACCTTCGTCATACAGTTCTGATAATGGGTCTGTTGCGACCTAGGTTTCGATGCCTTTTTATTGCATCATCTTCGGGCTTGTCAATAGCGCGTCAGTTGATAGCTGGGGTCCACCTGCCGCGGCCGTTGTCAATTTTATCGTTTTATTCGTGTAAATGTACCGATCGGTTTTTCGTAGGTTCTGTGCTTTTCCGTGCATCATGAACTGTGTTACAAGTTTTAATGTTATTTAACGACGTCCAATGGACTGACCACAACGTTCTCCTGCCGACAAGCCCGAAGATGATGCAATAAAAAGGCATCGAAACCTAGGTCGCAATAGACCCATTATCAGAACTGTATGACGAAGGTAATTAAACCACTATTATTGTCTACATCAGTTCAGGGGCAATATTCATCTTTTAAGATGGCTAAGTTACAATGATAGTTGCTATAAACATAAAACACCCTAAAATATATTAAGGTTTTATATCTTTTAAATCTTTAAGAAACAGACAACCATTACTACGATTTGTCAAGGATGCAAGATAATATTTTTCAACTTTTCTTCACGAGAATTGTTGATACAGTACTGTAATTGAATTGAATTGTCATTTCATGCCAATTGCGTCTGATTAAAATGATGTGTTAATAAAAATACCGGTTATCCGTGGAGTGTAGTCTAGTTAAAGAAATGTCTGGTTTGAAGGTATCCGGATAAGAGAGGATATACTCATAAATCATGACCAACCTGAGGCGAGGACAGAGCAGCCTCCTGGTCCGACAGATAATCCGAAGTGAGGTCGTGACTGCGGGCGGGGGAGGTGAGGGGAGGGGGGCGGGTGGGGGAGGGGAGCGTGAGGGGAGGGGGGAGAGTGCGGCGAGGGCTGCCAACTGCGCTAGAGCCGGCGTCGGTTTCATAGTCTGACATCGGCCGATAGACATTCAGGCTCGCCAACTTGGCCTCCAGTTCTGCGTTCGCCGCCTCCAACTCTGCGACTCTCCGCTCCAGCTCGCCCCGCATCCGCTCCACCTGCGCCATTTGCTGGCAACACAACCGGTTCTTTGAATGGAAACTGTGCCGAACACAACTGGTTCTTTGAATGGAAACTGTGCCGAACACAACCGGTTCTTTGAGTGGAAACTTGCCGAACACAACCGGTTCTTTGAATGGAATCTGCTGAATACAACCAATTCTTTCTCAGTCTGAGTGGTAACTATGCTGTTTGAAATCGGACACATTAACTACACTGAGAGACGTTAGAATTTACAGAACTGAAATAAAAATATTTAGTTTTCTGTTATATTATTTTCTGAGTATATTAGAAAATATTTGATTATTTTTATATTTGCAAATGTGTTTATTGCTAATGTTTTTAATTTAAGAAGAGCCAAAATTGAGCTTGTTGAAATTTATAAACAATAGTTAAAGTAAAAGAATATTATCTTAACAGCTTTTTTCTGAAGGGGGCATTCAAAAAAGGATAAAAAATACTCCAAAAACAAAAAAATTTCAGAGCTCAGTCCGCATAATACCTATACTTTTAACCTTTCTCCCCCCTCCCCTATAAACCGCATTCACAGGGAAGCATATTTTTGGAGGTTTGCCTGCATGTTTGGAGGCTTGCCAGAAGTTTTTATTATGCTGTGCCCTCACTCCATTGTTTTACTTCTTCAAGGACAAATTGCTTTTTAACCAATAGAATTTTTTACTACTTCTCATTAATCACAAGTTTCTCTATACTTTTTAAAGCAATTCAGTTCTAATAATCGTGGCAGTAAAATTTTCAACTGGCTCTTATAAAAGCTACTAATTCTAGATTTCAAGTTCTTACCAAAAAATGGCAGGTTGGGCTGATGCAATGTTCATCTTCAGTCCTGAAGATTTTATTCATATTTTTAACAGGACAAAAATGAGGAAAGGCTTGAAGAACTTTATTAACTAAATCTTTATTTGTTGTAAGAAATCAGGGTAGGATAGGGGAATCAGCAGGCTTAACTGGTGGCTGAAGAGCACACAATAAATTATAAAATACAAAAACCTTGGGTTGGTTTGTTTTTGTATTTTATACTTTGTTACGTGCTCTTCAACAGTTTCAACCACCAGGTAAGCCTGCTGATTCCCCTATCTTACCCTGACTTCTTACAACTCAGGTCTAGAGCCTATACTTCACCAAAATGATATAAATATTAATTTGGGTTAGTTTTATTAAGAAATCTTTCCATGCTACTGAGAAAGCTCTCTTACTTTGCTATTAACTTTCAGCTCTTTTACTTGAACAATATTATTCAGTTTAGTTTCTTAATTGTCACACTGTTAAGAAAAGAACTAGGGTAAAGTTGATTTTACATCTGTTATTCTCTACTCTCACAACACGACCTATATACACAATCAACTTTTATTAATTTATTAAGTCATAACTGGCGAGCAACCAAAAATAAGCTCATAAAGAACTTTGAGAAGACAACATAAAAAAATTAAGAACAAATCAAGTTTATAAAAACTAATAATTGTCTTCAAAAAATTAGTCCAGAAAAAATAGAATACAATTGAGATGACAAGAAAAATTCTTCAAAATATATGTAATTTATACATTTTAGTTTACTCATAAAAGAAAATTACTATGGGCTCTGGTCATTATAATTTGTGCGATTGTAAAAGACTGAATAGCCAGTTGATAAATTTCAGGCTGATAGAAAAAGATTTCAAAAGACAAAAGCTCAGGGATAAACTATCAGGGGGGGGGGACATGCTCAACCCCTGCTGACTTTACTCCTGCTTGCCTTCTTTCTTGTGCGGCTTAGGGCACTTTGCTATTTTTATATTGCAGCAAAAGGCCAATAGGCCATAGGATCGAGGCAGTTGAGGTTATAAAATTTAATATTAAGTAAAAGAGGACTATATTAAAACTAGCAAACATTCCTGCCAGGGTGCCTACCAAAACCTAAATGTTCTCTGATTTATCAACATTTGTTCTAAATGCTAAATCAGTGACAGGAAAAAATTCTGACTTCTAAATTATTATAATTTATTCAGTGAGTATGGAAAGTGAAGTCCCTCCCCCTAAATAACATTTGCATAAGAAAGAACCACTCAGGGATGAGGCAAAAAGGGGGATATTCCCAGGGATGGTTCACGGCCATTGCACAGTGATTTAAAATGACCAAATACAAACCATATGACATGAACAATAAATAAAGTCTGTGTCAATGTATTTATTTGTCTTATGAATTATTTATTTACTTTTTGTAATGTTCAGTTTTGTTATTTACATTCTGTAAGTCATTCAGTCCCAGCTCCAAATTTTGAGCAATGACATCAGGCAAGGCCGTAGCCAGCGGGGGGGGGGGGGGGGGGGGGTTAGGGGGTCAGAACCCCCCCCCCTGAAATAGTAGAAATAGCATTGAAAACGTAGTAAATGGGGGTGAAACCCCCCCCCAAAAATCCCCGAGCAAACGTAGAGGGGCCCAGTAAGAGTTAAAAAAGGTCCAAAATGACGATAAGGGTGCTGGAAAGCACACATGCGAGTAAAAAAAAAAAGGTCACCACTTTTGCTGAGCCGGAAATTCACCAGCCGGCCCTGTCCAAACCCCCCCGAAAAAATTTTCTGGCTACGGCTTTGACATCAGGTCTTGTGACACAGACTGCCAACATTACAGCTGGTGGATGAGACGGGGCTTCACTTTACATTCTCATCGAATAAAGCACAATTAAATCCCTGAATACCCAATTTGCTAAACACCCTTTACCAAATTATACAAAAAAAACACACAAACATCACATTAATTTCAAAATTTATTCCCATCCGCAAACCAAACGAGCACAACAGCTAAAACTTGTATGACATGCAGTAGTCATGCAGGAAGTCAGAGTTGGTCTGGCGTACGTTGGCGGCCGCTGGGTCCGACCGCGCGCGCCGCTCCTGCTGCAGCCGGATGTTGTCGTTGGCGACGCGGGTGTACTGCAGCACGGCCTCCGAGTGGGCGAACCGGGCCGCGTCCAGCCTCCGCTGCAACTCTGCCACCTCGGCCCGGCACCGCTACAACCCACAACGCTACAGCCCGGGCTGCAGAACATGTCCCCGCTCACAACCTGAGCTGCAGAACATGTACCCCACACACAACCCACAAACAACCCGGGCTGCGGAACATGTCCCAATCTCACTGTCATCATAAAGGGTTTCCTAAATTTCACTAATGACCCAGACTTCCTCATTTATTTCTTAAAACTGCCTTTTACTAATCATTATTAATATGCCTTGTTGAGAGTGACATCTATAAAATATTGTTGTTCTTGTTGGTATACCTAGTGAGGAAAACGAAGCTTCATTGTTTACAAACAGAAGCAATTTTAATCATGATATTTTGTTTTGTGAAAATCAAAAGCCATAAATCTTTCAACGTAATATAAACCAACTGTTCATAACACGTGCTCCAACATGTTCCTCACAAGGTATTAAGTTATCACAATGTTTCTTGAACAGAAATAAACCAAATCAAGAATCTAGAACTGATAGATGGTTTTTGTATTGCTAAGCTAACTTAAAATGTGACACAAATATGGGCATGAGGCCTACTTTGAAAGACCATCCTTTAAAGGTTAAAGGTTTTATTTTTCAAAATTGTGTTTAGAATGTATTATTTTTGTAAAATTTATTTTACTAGAATTCTTATTAAATTTTTGTTGGATTTCAAGTTGGTTTGTCCATTTAACAGTTTATTTACTATAAGAATAAGAATTCGTTTAATGTCTTTATGCTTACAAGCATTGACAAAGTCATATTTCAGCAGCACAGTACTAAGTCCTTAACCTAGCTACCTAACATCATCACAGATAATAATACAAAAGAAGATAAAAACACTGATACTGATATAAAAAGAGATTAAATTCAATCCTAAAAATTATTTTAGGATAATAAAATTGGTGACTCTTAATTTATTACTTGCAATTAATTGATATTATGCACTGAAGTTGTACTATCCTTTAAAAAGTTACTTCTGCTGTTTACAAAATGCAGTAACTGATTTTTGTTCAAACATGGTTGAGATTAAGGCCTGGTTTGCACAAAGACAGTAGGACAGTAGAAAAAAATTCTTTTGTTCTCTATTGTTTAAAGGTATTACCATCCACTGTACTGGTCGTCGTGAAAACCTGGATTGGACATACTTGCTGGATTGGACATACTCTGCACCCCTGCCACCACCCTGCATGCCCCACTACATACCACAAGGAGAATAAAAATTAATTTTCCCCTTTTCTCAAGCAATTATCATAATATATCTCCAACAAGTCTCAAATCATTTTTACAACATATGCTAAGTCCACATCACTAATATGATCAACTGCTAATAAAATTGCTTTTTTTGAAGCAACTTTGAAATAAAGAATATTCAAACAATGATTGCTTAGCTAATAATTTATATCTCCTAGTTTCAAACTGAAAAATATCTATTGTTTTACTGAGTAAATAAACTAAAGTCAAATAAACCCATTAAAGGCATTTAAAATCAGCAACTTGATTGATTTACTCAGGGAAATCGGAAGCCGAAATAAGTATGAGAAAAATCCTACATCCTAGCACGGGTATAAAAAAATCTAATGATTTATTCCGACAGTTTCTTTACATATATTAAAAAAAAAACAATCAAGAATTTTTACATTTCTAAATAAATTCAAAGTTAAAAAAATTTAAATCTTGTTATGTTTTCCCTATCTTAACTATAAACCCAACACCAATTACAGAAAATAACACCAAAATAGGAGTTTCCCACAAAAATTACCAACCCAACAATGGAGTGAGTCACACCAAGTATCTACACCTGACACCGGAACACTACATAAAATCCGACCACCTAAGAATAATTCCAAGGAGATACTCAACGAACACTCTATAGCAACCCCTAACTACAATAACAGCCCCTATTCACTACAGTGGTCACCAAAGAGTCTGCCAAACCCACCTTGTTGCAACTGTCCAATTCCCGGTTCCTGCTCTCGAAGTGAGCGCACTGCTGAGTGGCCAGTTCCAGTTGCGAGCGCAACGCCGCCTCCAACTCGCTGTTGGTCAACTCGTGAACACGCTTACTCAACTCGCTAACCTGCAAAGCACAAGTGTGTTGAGAGGACAACAAAAACGCATTATTCATTATAGTTATAGTCATCAGTTTTTTTATTTAATATAATTTTTTCCGGTTCCTCAAACTCTCATGAATGTGAAGTTAGTGAAAGAATAACTCTTGGCTGGGATTTGTTTGTTTTTAAAATATTACATTATATTATACAATATCTGGGATCGAGCTTCGCTCGGGGGAAAGTAGTAGCATTTTAGCGAATTTCCCCTATAGGGAAGAAGCTGTTACATAGTACTCATGGTAAGACCTAAGACCCAGACCATGATAACTTTTAATTTTGGGGTCGCCAGAAGCAAAAAACACCGTTCCTTCGGATTTATTTATAATACTATTACATGATATATATTATGAATTTATCTATCAATATATATCAATATATGTCTGTTTGGAGGGTATGTTAACACGATAGCGGCCGTAAATATGATCCGATCTTAATGAAATTTGGTACAGACGTGTAAAGTGGCAATCACTCGGACGAGTTCGTCAACCAGCCCAATCGGACCACTGGAAGGGGGGGGTAAAGGGGGATAAACCCCCCCAAAAATGGGTTTTTTGAGTTTTTTACATAGAAAAATAAAATTTATCGAATTTTCGTTTGCACCATTGAATTCAGCTCGAAAAAACAAACAATTAAGTACTTTGAATCACTGCTCTATGTCCACTGGTTACCGAGATATTGAAAGTGGTAAACACAGTACGTTGTCCCAATGTTAACCTTATGGGAAATAAGTAAAATTCTATATCTCGCTTATTTCTCAACAAATCTGGATAAAACTTGGTTTGTGGCTACATCTAGTTGAGATCTAATGTTTAATAGACTAAAATCACTAATATTTCCAAATTTGTGGCAGCAAACCTGCATACTCTTTCCCAATGTTATTCTTATGGAGCTTATAAAAACATGTCAAATCTCGTTAAGTTGGCTTGAACTATGTTTTTTTGCATTTGAAATTCACTGAGTATGCAGGTCTGCTGCAATGGGGGTATTCAAATATTCATGTTTATATTGTACCCCACAATGACAATTAAAGCTCTGGACAGCCTTACTGGCGGGTGAGTGAGTGCGCTGTTGTCGTAATTGGTGTTTAATATCTGCAATGTTTTGGTGATAAAACATATGGTCATTCGTTTATGTAAAAGTACTTTACACAAGAATATATCTTGCTGCAACCGCAAGTGCAACTAATGTTAAATGCTTGCAAGCTCAACACAATTCATGAAGTACGACGACTAAAGTGTGGAAACACATTCTTAAATATAAACAAATCATTTAAGATGAAAGGTTGCCAAAACAAAAAGACCAGCTGATGCATTGCGCAAATATTTTCCAGAAATTTTAATTGCGTAAGAAATCTCTCGGTGAAATATTACAGGGCATTCTGTTGTAGTGTAAATGAGGTGAAACGTAAACAAAGTTTTGGCAGTTCTACCAAAACGTGTTTATTTAGCAGACATTTAGGGAGATTACAATTTTCACCACCCGCCAGTAAGGCTGTCCAGAGCTATAGCTTTGTAATTTGAATTATTGAGGTTTAAGTTTTGTTCAGCAATTGAATTTACTAGAGGTCTTTGTTTTCTAACAACGCTCTCATTGCACGGCTAAGCGCTGTGACGCACGTTGTTGTATATCTCAACAATGTCTTCATAAATTGCTCGACACTGCCATTCGTTAACAGATTACAATATCACAGGAAATTCAAATTATATGCTCTTACTTCACTTATAATAATAATTTATTTCTAATTACTAATTAACCTAAAACACAGCTGTTTGCCTGTTTGGGATTTTTAGATGGGGATAATACTCCATGAGCAATCTGTACTCAATTTTATTATCTCTGTTTTATTCCACTCTACTGGCAACTTGCTATAAAAATTTAAGTGGCTTGGTCATGAACAGCTGGATGATTCTTTTGTTACTTTTAAGTTGTTATTGGCAACTCATATGACCCCATATTAGGGGTGTGCGAATATTCGAACTTCGAACTTTTTCGAATCGAATATCGTGATATTCGATTCGAGATTGCAAAGAAGTTCGATATGACCGAATCGAATATTTAAAGGACTGGCATAAAATCAAAAGTAGGTGAAAACGTTCCCATTTAAAAAAAAAAGTACTTTTTTTGGTTGCAAACAACTACGAATCCATTTTTTACATCAGAAACAATTGCGTCCTCACATGGACAGACAACAGATGAATAACTGCTGTAAAATAATACTGACATCGCAGTTTTGCCACCAAATTCCCTCTGCCGTGTTGATCAGTCGTGCAGTACTTACTTAGGTTGATATACTGCACAATACCCGACACGACAACAAATTTTTTTGTAAGATAAATTCTAGTATCACAGCATTAAATCATATAACAAATAGTAGTCCATCCTTCATCCTTCATCCTTCCTAGTTCTGTCTCGACCAGTATCTGTTACCGACGAAACATCAGTTGAGTTGTTGAGTTGGTAAAAGAGAGAATTGCAATCAAGACCAATCAGAGTTCACCGATGACCGACAGTGTCCAGTGTCGTCTTCAGTTGCCAAAACGAAATATCCCGTAAATACCCCATAAATAATTAGTTGTGTGTTTCGTATGACTTTTACAGGCCGTAAATATCTTAAATGGAATCCGGGATCACCATCGCTTCCAACTTTGATACGATGAAGTACAATAATTTTGGTCTGGTAAAGAGTTGGCGGACCTGTTTATTATTTGTCTTTTCGTTTTCGAATTTCGTCGTCGTTCGACACTTTGTCTGCTTTTGCTTTTGAGGTTTAGTTGTTGTTAATAACTCGAGAATGTCTATCGCGTGTTTGTTTCAATCACTCAGATTTCTTTATTTTTCAAATAAGCAATTACGTAGAAATAGAAACGTTGAAAGATCAAAAATTGGTTTTATTTTGTTGAAATCTGACGAATCAGGCGGAGCGTGTTTATTTTGATACGTGATTAAAATGGTCATTTTTAGATAACGTACAATGTTGGTTTGACAACTTAAGCCTATGATAATAATTAATGAGTTTGCTTGCTGTTTATAATGTAAAACAAATAAACTTTGTTGTAAGTAAATGGCAATTATCTTAAAATTTAGGTTAAGTTTACTGGTCTGACTTATTATTATTTTATAGTATTAGGCCTACTTTAGGAGAATCAAAATCTTTGTTCTCAGGCATTAATGCACAAACTAAATTGTAAGGCTTTCTTCAAATATGAAGTAGTTGGTGAACCAAGTTTTATATGTAATTCTTTGGTCTATCCCTTAAGCCTAGTCCCTGATCAAATAATTTATTGGTTCATTAAAAGGAAAAGGAACAAAGGGATGCAGAGGCCTAAAAGTGAACAAATTTAGGTTGCAGTAGAAAAGGAATTATTAAGTTGCCAAATCCTGAACTTGCTACTATAGGCCTAATTATGCTTATTCAAATGAATATTACCTATGCTTAAGGGGAATCAATAAATTTCTAAATTCTTAACAGTTGATTAGTTGTACCTTTGTGTACCTTAGTAATTGATATTTGACCTATATTATTTTGACTTGTTATAATGCTATTAATAATTAAATAAGATAAATACAGGGAGGGGAAGGAGAAAGTAAGGACAAGAGTAAAGAAAACACAATGAAATAACACTTTTGTTTTGATAACATTACCTATATTAATTATTGAATAGTTGCTAAAAAATGCTTGGTGATTTGCTGAGTATACAGGTTTCCTGCGAAAGGGTATTTATACTTACATGCCGCGATTTAAAATTTGATCTCATTTGAACGAATAACCATTGACATACATATTCGTTTCGAAAATATTCTATATTCGGAATAGTTATAAACTATTCGATTTGATTCGATTCGAACCAAAAAATCACTATACGCACACCCCTACCCCATATTTAAAAAAATCAACTTTAAATTTCATTTTTCTAAAAAATTTGTGTTTTTACAGCAAATTCAACCACGAAGGTGAACTTAAAAATAAAAACTACATCTATGTGCAAAATTTTATTAAAATCGTTAGAGCCGTTTTCGAGATAGGATTTATATATATAAGAATTGCTCATTAAAAGTAATAGGATAATACCATTAAGATGCCGACCGCCAGTAAGGGGTATTTAAGGCGAATATGAGTGTTTAGAAAGGAGGGATACACGTCTAATTCACCGGAAGATCTGGTTTGGAGGAGACACAAAAAGGGATCAGACGCAAAAAGGGAGACAAAACACATATTTCATCTCTACTAGAGACTTCCTCCGATAAGGGGAACAAAATCAAAAGTTTCAACATAATTTTAATTTTAACAGTTTTGGATCTTGGATTTTAGTCCCACAAAACAATGTTAATTTAGTTGAAACAAAATTCCTTGGTCACAAATTAACTGCTCACCTCCCGGTCCCTCGCTATCAGCTGCGTTGCCAACTCCTGCCGTTCCCTCTCCGCGTCCGCCAATAGCTGTTCCTGCTCTGCCGTCAGTTTCTGAAAACATTTATTACATAAAAATCATAACGAAAGCTATAAAAACACTCAAATGTTGTTTTTTTTGCCGTTTCTTGGTGTCAATAATATAAGAAAAACAGAATAAATTACTAGTTTAAAACCAAAGTTTTTTTCTAATCAGTAGTTCTAAATCAGCAATTCTTGTTTTCAAATGTGTAATGGAGATATATTGCACTATATGGTAATTGGAAAACGAATGCACTGACACAATTAGCTGTTTCATTCGCTTAACATGGAATAAAAAATAACATTTTAAGTCATGACTTAAAATGTTATTATATGACATGTTGTTTTATATGGAGTGATGAAAAAACTACACTCAACTGTTTTTCTGCCGTTTCTTGGTGTCAATAATATAAGAAAAACAGAATAAATTACTAGTTTAAAACTAAAGTTTGATTCTAATCAGTAGTTCTGAATCAGCAATTCTTGTTTTCAAATGTGTAATGATATTGCACTTTACACAATTAGCTGTTTCATTCGCTTAACATGGAAAAAAAAACATTTTAAGTCATGTTGTGATGAAAAAACAAACTCACATTATTCACGTTACCTTTGAGTTAATTTAAAATAAAAATGACACATCCGGCCGATCATAATTTGTAATTAAAATTTTTTACAACAAGCTTGTCACTCTCTAAACTTTTGATGATTATAGGAAAAATAAGATTAAATACAGGGTTTTCATAAATGAATAGTGCATACATGAAATTGTGTAATAACTTAGAAAGATTCAGTCCTCATCTAAAAACGTGTTATATGATTACAAGAAAGCAAAGTCATTGAGTGAATCAAAGTCAGTTGTTCCAGAGCGAAGGGCTTTTTTGTAGGTGATTATCTAACAAAAAAATTCTATTGTGATAGAAATAGTGATAGAAATAGGTGATTCCATTGTGGTACTGATTATTTCTATTCCATATCATAGAAATAAAATCGCATGTTGGATTAAACAGTTCTTACGAACTGAATCGGTAAAAAATGGAAGACCTCTGGGAGACCGCCTGTATCAGAATAAGAAACATCAATAAAAAACATTACTGAGACAATCTTGTCTGAGAAGTCCAAAAAATTCTCTTTTTATGTCTGAATCTGGAGCTTAGAAACCCATGCAGCCATAACTATGCATAATATTAGACATAAAATGCTGAATTTTCATGTGTATAAAACTCAACTGTTGCATGGGATCGAACTGAATTATGAAAATAAACAAGAGGAGTATGAGTATAAGAAAATGAATAGTTTAGAAATGATGTGATGTTTACAGATTAGGCAACTTTGCATGATAGTGGGTCTGTTTATAGACACAATATTCAAATTAGGGGTCCTCAATGTCCTCGAGTAATAAAAAAAAATTCAAGGAACACCAAAAGTAAACATCTGGTATAGACTAACTAAAAACCAAGTAACAGGACCTTTTTTCTTTGCTTAGACAAGTGTTAATGGTACTGAGTAAATTGGTTCAAGATTCATCAATATAAAACTGTTTTTAATGAGCATTCTAATGAAATATTTTTGATGTACTTTGTACGGTTCTCATTTCATTTTGAATTTAAGACTTAAAACTGCACCACCATTCATTTATGAAAAACCCTGTATACAAATAAAGTAATACAATAACAATTCGCAAACCTACCTGAAGTTCATCCCTTTTGCCTATCTATTTGCCGAAGTTTCATGTTCAGTTCATCATTGAGCTGTTTGTTTTTTCTTTCCTTCAATCTTGAGATTTTCAATTTCTCTAGTTAAAGTTACAATCTGGTCACTCAACTCTGCAATTGTATGGGACAATTCAGCATTCTGTTTCTCGAGTTCTGACGACTTTTTCTCTAGATCTAAACACTTTTGTTCGTTCTGGGACAACATTGATGAGTAATTTTCTTTTATCTCTTCAATCTGACGAGCGGTTTCCATTTCCAATTTTTCTAAAGTTTGCTGCTTTTCTTTCAACTCATCTGATGTTTTCTGCAAAGAAGCTTGTAAAAATTCAACTTTTGTATTCAAGTTTTTCTTTCCTCCTTTTTCAATTCAGTGGCTTCGTTTTCAGTAGTATCAAGCTGACTTTTCATCTCATTCAACCTGGTGATCAGTGTCTTGTCTTGTTCTCCCTGTGAAAATTAAAACCGACGTAACACAAATGGAAAGCCACAGAGCACTTAGGTTTTATTGCAAATTACAACCTAACGCCTAAAGCCTAGGGGCCCATATATTCCAAATGCAGCCATATGAAGAAACCATAACAAACTTCAGAGTTTTATTAAGTATGAAAAACAGCTTTTTGTTCTCTTAACTGTCTGCAAATCCCACATTCAGTACTAGTACTAAATACCCCCCGTTGCAGCAGACCTGCATACTCAGCGAATTTCAAATGCAAAACAACGTATTTCAAGCAAACATAGCAAGATTTGACATGTTTTGTTAAGCTCCATAAGAATAACATGGGAAATGAGTATGCAGGTTTGCTGCTACAGGTATATTAAAACTGGATGGTTTTAATTCAATATTTAGTAGATCTGAACTAGAAGAAGCCATTTACCAAGTTTTATCAAGATATGTTGAGAAATAAGCGAGATATAGAATTTTACTTATTTCCCATAAGGTTAGCATTGGGACAAACGTACTGTGTTTACCACTTTCAATATCTCGGTAACCAATGGGCATAGAGCAGTGATTCAAAATACTAAATTATTTGTTTTTTTTGAGCTGAATTCAATGGTGCCCACAAAAATTTGATAAATTTTATTTTTCTATGTAAAAAAACTCAAAAAACACACCCATTTTTGGGGGGGTTTTATCCCCCTTATCATTACCACACCCCCTTCCCGGTGGTCCGATCGGGCTGGTTCACGAACTCGTCCAATTGATTACCACTTTACATGTCCGTACCAAAATTTCATAAAGATCGGACCATTTTTGCGGCCGCTATCCGTGCTAACAGACACATAGATATATATATATATATATATATATATATATTTAGCCTCCTGAGACCCAATGTACCTTTTTTAGGACAAATAAAACATGCGATTTTGAACCTTATTGTTTTCCATAATTTATTCCCTATTGTCAAGATATTGATCTCGACTTTCAATGTCGACTGTTGGAGTGTCGACGAAAAGTAAAATTATAAGTATCGCTCACTAAGGCTAAGGCTCACTCAGACATCAATTGGTGTACGAATTACTTTGTGTATTGAAGTATGTCATGTTGCCCTTCATGCGGAGGTACGGATCACAAACGATCCAGTTCCAAAAAGTGCGCTTCCCACAAGAAACGGATCAGAGACGATGGAAACAACGACTTGGACCGAGTATACACCGTGAAGAAATGTATCGGATGTTTTTTCTGTCCGTTATCTTCGAAAAAGGATGAATTGTGGAAAGAGATCAACAGGGATGTGGAAGAGTTATCATCAATGCAAATCGAAATGTCCCTGTTGATAAATGTCTTCTACAAATCATATATGGACAGAATGTCCACCTCAGAATTTGTCAACTGCTTTCCTAAGATAAACGCTTTGAGGTTTTTGCACGCTTTGAAAGGGTCCGATCCCAAAATTCATGATATTGATCATGTCATTGACCGTTATTTGGCTATGAGACAGTTCCCAAATTACGATTGTAAAAGTAGAAACCAATTGATGGTTCATATCGCAAAACGTTATGAAACCATCACACAGACCAACATCAGTTTTCATGCATTTTCAAGGATCAAACGCTATTTGAAAATGAAATTTCCAACGTTAACGAAGAAGGAAGTTCATGATACTTGTTTTGACATTTTCTACGAAAATCAATCATCGTCTAACGTCAGGAATCAAGAAATTGAAGAATGGTTCAGTAATAACAGTGATGTTACGAATCGAGCAATCAACAAGGACTACTGGAAATTCATCCAGTTATTCTACAACATTCAAAAAGAGTTTACTTCTGCTGGGCGAAAATCATTTGTTTTGTTTCCGATATTCAGAAATGGAGCATCACATTTGACATACGATAGTTTTGCATTGTATGAACTGTTACGGAGGACGGATCCTAAAAATGTCCCCGGATCATGGAAACAGTTTAACGAAGTTAGCGCTGGAATCTACTGGAAGCGGTATTTCAACTGTCCTCCTGGTTTTGGATACAGCATACAGACGGATGGGATTCAAGTATCTTTATCCATCAATAAAACAAAACAATTGGATACTACTAAACAAGAAGGAGGTCCGGTAAAAAAGAGAAAAATGGATTTTCAACAAGATTATACCGATATCGTGTCTGTGGATCCGGGTGCTATCTTACCTCTTGTTACTTGCCGCAAAAAAGAGCAGAATCATTTCATCTACCAATCACTATCTGCAGGACGCGTAATCTGTGATACCGGTGAATACTTTCGTGAGAAGAAAAGAAAACGGTGGACGAATGATATCGACCGTGAAATCCGAATGGATCGGGAGCGAATGGAAAAGGAAAAAAATATTGTCATTGGAAAGAGTAGTTTGAATTACTGGACGTTTACAGAATTCAAACTGAAATGGTTCAAACGGCGACAAGAGATTTACGTTTTACGGAGAATGAGAAGATTGAAGTTCGACCGATACACAAGATTTCAACGGTTTTTCGATAACATCGCTAAAGAATACTTTAAGCCTGAAGATAAAGTGATCGTGTACGGAGCCGGCGCTACGTTCATGAAGACCGCTAAGTTTCGCACCAGGAGAAAGTTTTCGCATGAAAAACTAATATCAGCCCTACGGAGACGAGGACACAAAGTTATAGTGTTTGATGAGAGATACACAACTAAAAGGTGTAGTTCTTGCAACGAACAGAACATTTCATCCGATGTCGTCGTGTCGAAGACACCACACCGTTATGTCTACTGCCCAGTATGTCATAGTGGCGTGAACAGGGACAAAAATGGTGCAAAGAACATTCTGTTAAATTATGTCCGTTCGTCTTTCGTCGGCGGACAAGATTTTGAGCCATAAGGTTCAAAGTCGTAACCTTCTCAGAAACATTTGGGTCTGAGGAGGATATATATAGATATATATATATATATATATATATATATATATAAAAATTCGAACGAATAGTGTTTTTTGCTTCTGGGGGCCCCAAAACGAAAAGTTATAGTGGTCCCGAGCTTAGGTCTTACCATGAGACCTACGGTAATAGCTTCTTCCCTATAGGGGAAATTCGCTAAAAATCAGCTGTGATTATTTTCCAGTGCGCTAACATCAAATTATTGTTTCATTAATTTGCACAGTATATGCTGAAAGCGTGGTTCACCAATATTTTAAGTTTTGATTGTAAACAACAGAAATTTCAACATTGTAAATGATGTTATGCCAGTTAACCTCTAAGAACCAAATTGTGTTAAGAATTTGAAAGATTAAAAACTTATCTCCACAGTATTATATAAAATGTTGTTCATGAAGTGAAGCAAAAGTGTTCAGCAAAATGCTCGATTGACTCGCTTGTAAAACATGATTGCGCGCCAAAAAGTACCAATTTTTGCTCCTTGTGAAGAAAACGACTATTCCTTCAACAACCTTTTTTTAACAGTTTGACTTACAAACAGAACATGCAAAAAAGCTTTAGAGGAACTATCAGTTCAATGAGTGATGAAGAAAACAGAGGAGACCTCAACTGCCAACTAGAATGTTTTGAAAGAAGAGTTAATCCATGTAGAAATGAAATAAAATTGAGTTTGAGAAGAATCGTTTTTGTTAGTAGATAAGTTAATTGATATCAAGAAAAGGCATTATCAAACAGCATAAACTTCTTGATTGAAGAACAGACAAAGTGGGTCATTCAAGAACGAATAACGCAAAACTAATATTTGAAAACAAAAATAACTTAGCACAGAAAAAATGCAGGAAAGCCATGCAATAAATTATTGATTTAAATAAAGAAAGGAGGCAGATTGAACAAAGAAGAAAAGTGAACATGACGATAAAAAAATCAAGCAAATCAGGAAACATTCCTTACTGAATTCCACTGGTACCTGATTCCTCTGCAAAGATGAAACTGTACTTTCCAACTGACGGCGAATGTAATCATTATGGAACAGTGATGCTTCAAGTTTTTCTCTTTGATTTCGGATTTCTTCCAGAAGATGAGCAGGGACAGAAAAAGTACTTTGCCGGGACAGCTGAAATTCGTTCAAGGTTGTGAGGATTTGTTTGTCTAGAATGTAAAGGAGGGAAACACACCCACTCCACCTGAAGATCTGGTATGAGGTCACACAGAACACAAAAAGGGCGACAAAACACATAATATCAAGGTCTCTACAGGTAAAATCAACCAACTGGCATGTGGACTACATTGGGGCTGATTATATCGGAACTAGAGATTTCCCCTAAATAAGGGGGAGAGGAGCATCTTCAGTTGCAATTCTCTTCTGAGAATTCTCTTCAAACTTCTCATCTGAGGAAGTCTGGAAGAGACGTTGTATTATGTGTTTTTATTTGTTTTCTGTGCTACTACACACCAAATCTTCAGGTGGGTAAACTTGGCACCCTTCCGTTTTACACAAACAATTCCTAGCCAAGAGCTTTTCTTTCACCAACATAACCTTTATGGTGATGGATGTTTAAGATAAATCATGTTACAAAATTGTGGATTTTTTAATGATTTTATCACTGTAACTGCAAAACAAAACTTGACTATAAAATTAAATTAATAAAAACCTAATAAGAAAATGCCAATATTCATAAAAAAACTACTTTTTGAATTGAAGTGAGTATTACTTTTCTACACTTTTAAAGAAATCCATGAAGAGGAATAAGAAAACTTCTCAAGCAGGCATAGCATGAGTTGAGCATATCAAGTTAAAGGCCTTGATTTAAAGTATAAATATCAAAAGGTTTATTCTAACAAAGCTGGCGGCTGTCAAGTTTTTTTTTTAAAGAGAGGATGAAGAATGGCCTTGTCTTGGTGTGAATCCTCCATAAACACAAATTCCCTCTCCAAGTAGAATGAAGAAGTAGTCACTCTTGATACATAGGGACCGACTGGGGTAATAGTGGTCGGTGACATCACAGGGTCAACCCCCTGGGACCACCCACGAAGGCGAACCCACCCCCCCCCCCCCACGAGACCACTCACAAAAGGCGACTGACTATCCACGAAGGTGACGTCACCTAACCTAACCTAAGGTTAGATTTTTTAGAAAAGGCTCTAGGCCAGGATTTTAATCTTAGGAATAGAAGGATAGAAGGACAACGGCTCTATAATGGCTGCATTATTAAAATAATGCAGCCATTATAGAACTTTCTTTCCTTTTCTAGCACCTGAAGAAGTCCCTAATTGGGACGAAATATTGTGATTTATTGTGTTTACTCCATGTGTCCTATGGCCTGCCTGAACTCTTTCAAAGGTAAAAGCTGGCTGCCTATCCTTCTATTCCTAACCTAACCTAATTGTATAGTTATGAGCGATAGCTTGTGGACACGATGTTCCTTACTGGGGATCAACGTCCGCACTATTGAATACTACTTTCATAGGACCGTCCTCATGATTAGATCAGTTCGTAAAACTGTTAGCCGAGGAAATTGTGGTTCAGATTCCACGTTAAAATGTAGGTCCTTTAGTTGCCATTGGCTGTTGGGCTATTAAATAACAGTCCTGTCTAAGGAACATGTCGGCCTTAGTCAGTAACAAGCCTACTGGATCGTGCCACACTCATCCTTCACTCATCTGTCATTCAAACATGGCTTAAAATACCTACCTGGGTAGGTCACCAATTCAAGTAATGTATCTATATTTAGCCTATCTCTGATATGCGAATGAAGTATTTAAAATGCAGGTTAGCAGTTACCTCGGAGACGCTGGTGGCCTTGTCCTGGCGCGAGGTCGGCGTCAGCTGGTGCAGGATGACCAGCTCGCTGCGAAGCGCCGCATTTACCTGCTCTAAGTTGCGTATCTTCCGCTGCAGCCGTTGTATCTCACTGCCCCGCCGCGACACTGTTAAACCCACCGTTTACATACATGAGAAGACGTGAAATTTCATTAGGGTTATTAAATTTTTCTGGATCAAGTTCAGAAATATTAGTAGAAACCAAGAAATACTAGTGGCTTGAAGGGGCTAAAAGCCCCTAGTAAGGGAAAATTCAAACAATCCTTATTTTTTATAGTACAAAATACCTTCATAGTAAACTGGATCTACCTTATATTAACATTTAGCCTACCACATGGTTTTTCAATCAAGTATCACCATCACATGTTTTATGTAAACAAATCAGATGTTTTTAGATCTCAATGCTTTTTAAATTGCAGCTATTTTACCTTAGTTCTCGTTTTCTGGTGAATTTCAAGCAATTTCATTATTTTTCCCCCATCACGGAATTAAGACCTTTAATTTGAGCTCTCTGGGCATCTTTGTAAAACTTGCTAGATGCCCACAATTTTAACACAAAGAATTGCCATACGAAATTAAATATATAATTTGTTTCTTCATGTTGCTAAGAAATAGCTTGAAGAAAACCGATTTCACTCAGAATTTTTCAAACAAAAATTATAAAACTTTTGGTGAAGGTTGGGCTCTAGGCCTGAGATGTGCGATAGTAAAATCAGCAGGCTTACCTGGTGGTTAAAAATGCTGAAGAGCACACAAAAAGACATAAAACACAAAACATTAATTTTCAAGCTATTAGTACCTTCTACAGATAGGAGGTAGCTCATTCATAGTTTGTAAATATATCGTGTTTGGTGTCTTTTATATGCTCTTCAGCAGTTTTAACCATGTTGTAAGCCTGTCGATTCTTCTGTCCAAACCTGATATCTTATAAAATTATAAGACATGTTTCTTGTTTCTCATAGAGGTTAACTTTGCACCGATTTACTGAATAAAAGAAATTTTAAAGATCCAAGTTACCACGTAAAAGATCTTAGATGAAACCGAGCCATTACTTTGATAAATTGAAACCATTACTGAAATAATGTGTTAACATTTATCACAAATATTTTGATAGTAAATGCATAAAACAAATTTACTCTCCCAAACACCAAAAATGTATTCTGACTCACATGGAGACTTGGGGACAGACTCAGCAGTTTCTGAAGTGTCGTCAAACCCAAACTGGCTCGACTTGTTGATAGTGGGGTCTTCTTTCAAACCCATCCTCGCGTAGGACACGTCTCTATCGGGCTCGGACCAAGTCTCACACTCAGACCCGTCTTTGTCCTCCTTCTTGCTCGCATCACCCACCTCCTTCTTCTTACTCGTCAACGTAATCTTCCCGATATTAACACTCTTCACGGGTGTCACTCTCGTCGTCACGTTCTCGCTCTCCACCAAAGATCCTTCGGTGATATCGGCGAGTATTTCGTCAAACGGATTCTCCTCCGATTTGTTTTCGATGGAGAAATTTTTCCCGTCAAAGTTGAAGACCGAATCGAGGAACGGGTTGTTGTTCTCCCGGTTGTTCATGTTCAGAGTCTCCTCTTGTGCTTTGCTGGCCTCATCCGCTGCGGAGAAGGCCTCCGCCTCGTCGCCGCTCCAGAAGTCAACGGTGGAGATGTCCGGCAGCAGCGGGACCACGAGGCTGGGCTGCAGGTCCGTCCACGCGCTGCATTGCAGCAGGCTCGACTCCTCCGCAGCCAGCGACAGCGACCTACGGCGAGCCGGGTTTAGAGATAAAAGAACATACGGTAATTATTTGATACATCTCTCAACGTTCTAAAATTTACATCCTACAGTTTAACTTGAAATGGGTATATAATTGTAGGAAAACATTTTTTATAAAAAGAAATATCAAACAATTACCGTAAATACTTTTTCATTATAACACTGCGAAAACGGCAGTTTTTATAACATGTGTTGCGAGGCTAAAGGAACTGTTTCTCTCACTAGGGAGAGAAACAATCAGCTGTAGTCGAGGACGTCAGCTGTTCATTTATAATGTATTAAAACTGCAAGTGTGTGTACGTCAGCGTCAATGGTAAGCTATCAATTGCATCGAGAGTGGTTATCGGTTTTTATTATCAATAGTAATTGATTTTTGCATTGTCGGTTGAATTAATTTGTGAAACTTGCTCACTTTACCAATCGACATAGTTCAATGCTTTCGATACATCGATAGTTGTTCAATGTTGTCAGTCTAACCTGACACAAATGAAACAGACAATCAGATGATTGTTTCTAATAGCAAGAACAAGATGGAAGTATCTTTGGGAGACATCTTTAAAGGTAATATTTTGGTTTTCTTAAGTAGATAGCCTGTTGTACTGAGCATTAAAACGAAAAATATAGTTCATCACACTGGCCTAAAGCTGCTTTTCGTTACTCGGTCATTTTTTGACCTCGGCTTCCAGTAAAACTTGACCTCTTACGAAAAGCGTCACTTTTGGCCCTAGTAATGAAATATACTATACCTCTAATGTAGCAATCAAAATTAAAGTGTCAAAGTCAAACCATATTTAATCTTTATCTTGTATAGGATACATGGTGTCAAAATAGAATAGTTTGGTGAGAAAGAATACAGAATGCCAATTTTTAAGGAACCCTTGATTTGCTCTTGACCTTACAAGCAAAGATTGAATTTTAAATATTTTCTTAGAATTACATCCAGAAGTTCATGTTTTTTGTCAATTATCTGTAAACCATAAACAAAAATATTCCAATAGAATCAAATAAAAAATAGTTTTGAAAACTTCTACAAACATAAATATTAAAATCTTCAAGGCTGATGCAGAACAACGTGTTACATTACGTATTAAATGAGATTTGTGTCAATCTGGGTTAAAAAATCCTTAAGCATTTCTAAGTGGAAAAACCCTCACCTAACCTCATCGGTTGCCACTTAAAGCATTTAAAATCGACGATACATCCCAATAATGGAACAATTTGATCACATGAACGTGTCAATGAAACATAACTCATCGATCTGAAATGACTACAAGCTTCATACTATCATCAAAAAAAGGAATCAAATTCAAACTAATCATGGGAAATTGTTTACTAATCACTTGTCACCTGTAATTTTTTTATTATTGAAATATGTTACTCAGAATGTGTTTGTAAGAGGAAATAAACGTAAAATAAATGTCGGAAACACTATTTTATGACACTAGTTTAGGTTAGGATAGGTTAGGTTAACTCTATATAGGTTGACCTTATAAACTTATTTACTGGTTTGGTTAGGTTAGGTTAAAGTAGGAATGATAGATAAGGTTAGGTCAGGTAAGGTAAAGTCAGGTTAACTCTATATACCTACATAAGCTAATTTACTGGTTAGGTTAGGATAGATAAGGTTAGGTCAGATATAATAAAGAAGGGTTCGGTTAGGTTAACTCAACTCTGTAAAAAAAATACTATGAAATTTACAGTAAAATAATTTACTGTGAGAATCTCAGTTTTAACTATTCTGGCTTTCACAACTCTAACCTAACCTATCGTAACTTAACCTAACCTATCCTAATCGTATCTAACCTGCTAACCTTATCCAACCTAACCTAATCTAACATAACCTAACCTTACCTTACCTAGAATAACCTTATCCAATCAAATTTAACCCAACCCAACGTAACCTAGTGTCATAAAATAGTGATTCCGACATTTATTTAAGTTTATTTCTTTTTATAAACACATTCTGAGTAACATATCTCAATATTTAAAAAATTGCAGGTGACAACTGAATAGTAAACAATTACTGAATAACGTCGTCACTGACCTGCTGAGCTCGCGGCTGCGCTCCACGGCCTGCTGCACGTAGCGCCGCCGCTTGCCGCACAACAGCGGCAGTAGCGACTCCAGGAAGTCTGCCAGCTCCTGCAGCCGGGTGGTTAGTAGCATGCACGCCGTCACCGCCTCCCGCCGCTGGCTCTCCGCCGCGTCCTGACACACAAGTGAATAATTAAATTAATTTTACTTTAATTCATACCAGGGCCTCCCACAGTGGGATTCTAACTGGCTTTTGCTAGTTTAGGTACTGGGGACAGTAACGGAAGTTGTCACGATTGGAGGCATTGTTGTAGCTGTCTTTCAGTGAAAAACCTCAGTTGCCCACCAGGGGGGCTGGGCTTGATAGCAGGGTGGACGGGGGTGTACTGGTGACCAAGATGAGGGCCAATATGAGGGACACTTGATCCCTTAAGGCCCTAATCCAAGCATCCATTGGACAAAGGTATACCTTTGTCCACCCAGTCGAGGCTTGGACGAACCTATTCCACCTACCTATTCCTTTATCCTTTTACTTCCCTTGTATGTATTAATATACTAAAGGCTAAGAGCCTAAAGGATGATACAAGAGAAGCTTCCTTTCCTTTCCAATAGCCGTAAAAAAAAAACAAAATAATGGTTGAAGTACACTCTCAGGATTTTCCTGGGTGGGAAAATCCAGACTACCTACTCCCACCTACAAAAAAATATAAAAAACCAGGGCCGCCGAGAGGCCATGTCACCCAAGTCTGAAACTTGGGGCCAGGGATGAGCGGATTGTTTTTTAATTGAGGAAATATTGGTATCGACTTCTCAGAAACAAAAATAAGGCCTACATGTTAAAAAATAAAATTTCTAGCTTTATCACAGAAACCACTTTGATAATACAGTATTTAGTTAAGGCAAAAACGATTGTTTTGTCTGACTGACTGTATTAATAAACTGCAAAGGTGGCGAGCAGCGAGTAGTGAGCGTGGATGACTCATACTTCCCTCTCCATCGCTCTGCGTTAAAATATAATGACAACAACTTACATGAAATGAAACAAAAATTTTTTATTTAACCATGCAAAG
Organism: Flexamia atlantica; assembly: GCA_035578135.1. Taxonomy (NCBI): domain Eukaryota; kingdom Metazoa; phylum Arthropoda; class Insecta; order Hemiptera; family Cicadellidae; genus Flexamia; species Flexamia atlantica. The sequence goes on along the minus strand of JAQJVK010000004.1, from coordinate 53,364,318 downwards.
TCAGGGCCAAATGGCCCTTTCTTACTTTAACATGGAAAATAAATATGTCATGATGAAATTATCCATGAGATTAAACAACAATAGTAAAACATATGTTGGAATTAACGCAAATGGCCGGAAAAAAACAATCGTGCGCATTGATCGTAAAAAAAACAAAAGAATAACTTTTAGTCCAGTAAATTTACGCGATGACCTCAAAAAAACAGCAAGAAAACGTTTTTTGATGGAATTCTACTTAAAAAAATATTAATTTTAACGTATCCAAAGTTTACCAAAATCGGACCATGGGAACCTCACTAAAATCACGTTTCAAAATGGCGGCTTTTCCCACCTTACGAACTTTTTTGAAAAATATATTCAACTGCATTTTGTATCAATGTTTTTCGAGATATTGACTTTGGACTGCCACCAATCATCGTTGGGTGATTGGTTCTAAATTTTGACAGAGTTTAAATTTTCGGCCGCCATCTTGGATCCGCCATATTGGACATAAATTGTTTTTTCAAATGTAAAGATGGTTTTGTGACGCATCATTATGGACAAGATTTTTACCCTGAACACAATGCTGAAATCCGTTTTTGAAAATATGCATTCTTTAAAAAGATACACTCAAATAAAAATTCATCCCTATACATTTCTTATGGACGTTTAATTTTTTAAAAGATTTTAAAAGAATTATCTCTTATATCTCCGGTTCTAATTAAGGTATGTAGTTCGTTTTGGTCTTAAAATACTCAGTCATTTAACGGCTTTTTTATGAGCTATTGATCATTAAAATCGGACGCCTGCTGGACGAGCTATAAGGCTAAAATCAACCCAAAAATCAATTTTTTAGAAATTCGTTTTTTGTCAAAGAGTCATAGCGCAGGTCCTAAATGGATTAAAAAGCTCGTTCTCCCCTCAAATTACTCAGAAGATTCTGGGCTTTCATATGAGCTATGGCTCATTAAAATCGGACTTACTTAATTTGAGTTACGAACCTTCATTTACCATAAAATATGTTCACTTTCGTAAATTGTATATAATTAATGACCCTTACATAGAAAACTAACAGAGAGTCAAAACAGTTTTATGTTTTCATGAACTCAGTACATTATTGGCTTTAATTTAAGCTCTTAATCATTTAAATCGGTTGAGTTTGAGGTGAGATATAGACCTCAAACCAACATAAAAATTTTTTTTTCAAAATTTCATAATTATTTAAAGATTTGTATCTCGAGTCCCAAAAATGGCCTGCAAGTTGGACTGCTGTTGAACACGCGCTTATCTACTACCTTTCATTTGACATATTGATAATTAAAATCTGACAAAAATAGGATGAGTTACATTCTTTTATATCATCGTTGACAAAAACCAATTTCTAAAAAATGGTTTTTAAGTCGATTTTAGCCTTATAGCTCGTCCAGCAGTCGTCCGATTTTAATGATCAATATCTCAGATAAAAACCCTTAAATGACTGAGTATTTTAAGACCAAAACGAACTACATACCTTTGTTAGAACCGGAAATATAAGAGATAATTCTTAAAAAATCTTTAAAAAAATTAAACATCCATAAGAAATGTATAGGGATGAATTTTTATTTGAGCATATCTTTTTAACGAATGCATATTTTCAAAAATTGATTTCAGCATTGTATTCAGGGTAAAAATGTAGTCCATAATGATGCATCACAACACATCTTTACATCTGAAAAAAAAATATTTATATCCAATATGGCGGATCCAAGATGGCGGCCGAAAATTTAAACTCTGTCAAAATTTAGAACCAATCACCCAACGATGATTGGTGGCGGTCCAAAGTCAATATCTCGAAAAACATTGATACAAAATGCAGTTGAATGTCTTTTTTTCAAAAATCTTTGTATGTTGGGAAAAGCCGCCATTTTGAAACGTGATTTTAGTGAGGTTCCCATGGTCCGATTTTGGTAAACTTTGGATATGTTAAAATTCATATTTTTTTAAGTAGAATTCCATCAAAAAACGTTTTCTTGCAGTTTTTTTGAGGTTTCCCATGTTATTTCTCGTAGAATGACTGGCCTATTTGTGAGTGGAATGAACACGGAAGTTATGGGAAAGAGACAAATTTTAATTTTTAAGTTTTTAATCAGAGTAGAATATTTTCTAAATCCGACTGACCATTCAGCCTAAATTGGTTCAGATTTTTGGAGTTCCTTCATGTATAATGTTCCAACTCTAGACTGCCTAAAAACGAGAGTTTACAGATCTAATTTTCAAAAAATTTTTGGGGGAGGGTCACCAGACCTCTCTTTCACTGGGGGATATTCCATACTCCCCAAAGAGCCCGTGCGGTGTGCAGACTTGGGGCCCGACTTGGCTCTCGGTGGCCCTGATTCAAACTAGATGGTGCTCCGGCCTCTGTATGCGAAATTATAAGACTGCAAACTGTGGTTAACGTCTAAAACTAAAACAATTTCAAACCATGTCCATACAATACAGTGAACTGAGTTTGATTCAGTGTCAACAGATAGCTCAACAGTTCCAAAACATCAGTCCTTCACTGTACTTAGGTCAAGCCCTCTCTTGCAACTTTAAGGCATATTGGCAAATCTAAGTTAAAGTAACTTTATGTAAAACGTTAACATCCACCCACCCATTATCTAGTTACAACTTCGAAAATAAAATCCCTTGCGTATTAATGTACAGATAATTAACATACAGTTTGCGCCAGAATACCTGTCCAATGTACCAGCTGATCGGTGTTCCTATATAATTTAACTTATTTTTTGTCCCTTTCTACTGAACTTTCAGGCTTTCTAAGGAAAAAAGACATTGAGGAATGATTGGAAAATAATTTTTAAAACGTTTGAGAGGGATATTTACAAAAATGGAAACACTGTTCAGTGTTTCAGTGTAGGTTGTTTTGCCCAAACTTGCATAGACAATATCAATATTTACATGTAACAAAAGTCATGTTGGTAGTCATTCCAAAACTGAGTACCCAAGTAGATTGTTTTGACCAACCAATCAGTCAATCTTCACTTGAAATAAGGCCAGTATGGCTACCAATATTAAACAAAGAATTGAAAGACAGGGAAAATAAAGTGTCAGAAAATAGGGTAATTACTAACAATTCTGTTCAAAATTCTCACAACATGTTAACCCGTAGCAAGGCCAAGGGGCAAAATCAGGTTAAAAATTAACTAACAAAACACAAACAGACACACGGAATTTGCATATCACATGTCTCTGTTTCAGGTTTTCGCCACCGGTAGCGCGCCGTGATTTGGTTGGCTGTGGGCGCCGCCATTTCCGTTGCCGCCGCCATTTGCTTTCCTCCCACCAGTCTCAGCTCAGCTCTGATTGGGTGTGGACGTGCTCTCTCCTGCCTGGTGATTCTTGATACTTGTGATTCCTGTGTTATTTCGTGTATTGTTTTTCTTTTCAGCTTATTGTTTTCGTGACTGCTTTTACAGTTCTCTGTTTTAGCTGTGTTTTTCTCCAGGTTTTCCAGGCTATGTGTTACTAATCTTGTTATGTTCTAGGTTTCTTCCACCTGAGGACGGGATCAGATTCCAGATCCCGAAACGTCGTGAAACTTGTTTTTTACTAATCAGTGATGGCAAATGTCCCCAAAATTCCTAATCAAAATATAGATTGTTTTGTTGGTAAAAAGTAAAAAATTATAAAGTACGATTGTGAAAATGAATTTTGGATTCATGTCTCGTGTCTGCAAATGAAATTCACAATGTAAATTTAGTAAAGTAATATTTTGGAGATTGTTTCCACACTTAAAAAACAATTTAAAATACAACTATCATAATATTAAGTAAACATTATTTAATTTTTCAATTGATTCTTAACGCAACTGACTACTTTAGCCCCTGCACATTACCTTCTCGGCTCTCAGCGCCTGCAGCTGTTCGCTCTCCTTGTCGCGCTCGGGGGTGTTCAACAATCGCGCCTGTAGCTCCTCCACCTTGCGCTGCAACTGTCTGTAAACGACTCAAGGTTAAACTCTCAAATATTGCATAGGCCTAACATATAAATAAAAAAAAGAGTAACAACTAAGTGACATATGCAATAGTATTTTTTGGATCAATATCTCTAACACTATAGAATAAAAGGAAATGGTTAAAACCCACAACTTACTAAACAAATTTCAGACTTGATATACATGGTCATAAAAAAAAGTTGTCCCAGTTAAAAAAGTCATAACTAAATCCATATTTATAAAAGAGGCTGTTGGTTTGTATGTATATTTGTTTAGGGATTCGGACACCATAGAACCATTTGCCACATAAACGTTGAAAATTTCACAGAGGTTTTAAGCCAATCATTTCAACCTTACTCAATCGGGTTCCTTCCCAGAGGCTCAATGCTGGGTTCAGCAATTAATAAACTTAAAATTGTAAATCAAATGTTAAAATGTTGAGAAAACTCATGTACAGTCACACCAAAAAATCAGAACTTACGACAGTCCAATACATAATTTATTGTTTTTGGTCGTAGCAAGATTTTTTTTAATCCTAGAAAACATTTATTCGATAACCCTGTACGTATGCAGAAAAGAAATCTGTTTTTAAATTAAATCAAAGACAGCTATCTCACCTTTTTTCCTCCATCAAATGCTGAATCTGGACACGAGAGTCTGTGATTGGCTCCAAGTTCTCCTTGTCATCGAAGATGCCCCTCTTGAAACTCGCCGTTGACGTGAAACTGTTTACTTTTTCCTGCATCATTGACAGTTGACATTCTCGCACCTGTTTTTCCAAAGATACCATTTCCACATGCTGACGTTCACAAAGTTTGTTAAGTTTTTCTATCTCTCTGTTCTTATCCCAGAGTTCTTTGTTCACAAGCCCTTGCAAATTGAAGGTTTTCTTCTTCAATTCTTTTTTCAGATTTTCAATTTCCTTATTCTTTTCCTGCATTTCTCTTTGTATGACTTCGCCATCTTTGTCTAGCTGAGTGCTATCTTCTGGGAATTGAAGATTGGAATCACACTGTGTTTTATTGGTTAATGAATCGAGTTTATCTTTGAGCTCTTGCAGCTTACCATCTTTTTCGGTTATTATTTGAGTTAGCTCCTGCACAAAAAAGTTAAAATACAAAATCAACTATTGCAAGTGTCCAGTGAATTTATATTTTCTTACTGAAATTGCAGAGTAAGAAAGAAATGGGGGAAATATCACAATTTGAATAGTCTTTAGCTACAATTCTATCTTATTAAAACTGGTATGAAAATCAGATAAGTTAACAGTAAAAAATAAAAACTACACTACTCGTACTCATTTGTACACTACTCATGAGGTTAGCTGTAAGAAAGGACCATTTGATACTAAGTTCGCCTCCATAAAGAATTATTTTTATTCATTCATTCATTCATCATTCAAGAAAAAACCTGAATAATAGGCCAAACATTCTACATTAAGGGTGTTAGGTAAAAAAGGTTTTTTTTCTCTTTGTGTATTATTTATGTCGAGACAATGCCAGGGAATATTTTAATGTAATAGAAACTACAGGAATGTATCTAATGGGGGGGGGGATTCGTGTTTTCAGCTATGTAATAATTTTAAGAGGGCAGCAAAAAATTAAAACATAAAAACGCAAAAGAAAAAACTATTTGTTTCATTAGAACTATACATCATTTTAGACATTGTAAATAAATAAAACTAAAAATATCATTACTTATTTAATACGCTAGGGGTTTTTTTGTGATCATTACTCCTCCTAAAGTTCTAGGCCGATTTTAATAATTTAGGTGTCATTGGAAAGAGCTTGGCGTGAAGATTCAAGATTCAAGATCTTTATTTGTCATTAAGTAATACAATTATTACAATGGACATCGTCAAACATGTTATAATAAGGGGTTTTAGAGTACTAATTTCTAATAATAACAAAGTAGAATATGTTCAGTCAAAGTAAAATAATAATAATGATATAATACTAAAATAGTTAAACATAACCCAAATATGTGAGTAGCTTCAAATTTAATTATTAAGCCTATGAAATAATCATGTTTGTGGCAAGAATAATCCAGATAAATAATTAAACAGAGAAAAAAAAATTAGACTAAAAAATTTAGTGCGGTAATGATTGAATTATTTAATTAAATTTCAAATCAGACATGTTGTTTCTCAAGAAATCATCCACTGAATAAAAGGGTCTTGAGGAAAACCATTCTTTGAGTGCTGTTTTAAATTTGTTTAAAGATACATTTGAGACAGAGTTAGGAAATTTGTTAAATAATTTTATTTGCATGTAAAGGTGACTATTTATCAATTTGCTTAATCTGTAAGAAGGTAGGTCCAATTTTTCTTGATTTCTTGTATCATACGAATGAACATTTAGTCTATAATTGTGGTGCCCCAGATTTTCCTTCATATGAATTAATGTGTGAAAAATATATAAGCTTGGCAAAGTTAATATTTTTAGATTTTTGAAATGTTCAAAGCAGCTGTCTGTACTTTTAATCCCTGTAATGATTCTTATGGCCTTTTTTTGACAAATGAATACCTTTGCTGCACCTGGACAATGCCCCCATAACCTAATTCCGTATATAAGATGAGAGTGGAAGAATGCATAGTATGTTGTGACTAACATGTCATGACTCACACATGACTTTAATTTTCTCAAAAGAAAAAGAACTCTGGACAGTTTTGCGATCATATTTGTTATTTGTGAATCCCAAGAAAGTTTGTTATCAAGATGTAATCCCAAAAGTTTAACTGATTTATTTTCCACAGGAATATTTTTAAGACTAAAAATGATTTCTTCAGTCTTTTCCGAATTAATTTTTAGATTATTAGACTCAAACCAAAAATTTGATTTTAAAAAAGTGGTTTTTAGTTTAGCTTGTGCGGTTGGTAGATCATGATCAATTTCGAAAAAGGTTGTATCATCTGCAAATAGGACAGTGTTTTTTGAAATGAAGGATGGAAGATCATTAATAGCGATGACAAACAAAAGTGGGCCTAAGATAGAACCCTGGGGGACACCCGCAGTTACTTCTTTCAGATCTGATTTGTCACTACCAACAACTACCATTTGTCTTCAATTTTCTAAGTAGGATTTGAAGAGTTTAAGTTCAGTATTTCTTATTCCATAAAATTCTAACTTCTGTATGATAATATTGTGGGATATATTGTCAAAAGCCTTACTGAGGTCCACTAGAACAGAACACACTACTACCTTCTTACTCTCAAAAGCAAGAAGAACTTTGTTTACAATTGTTTCTACCGCTTGGATAGTAGATCTCCCAGGAATAAACCCAAACTGAGATGAACTAAACATGTTGTATGCATTAAAATATAGAAAAGTTTGTTTGTTTATGATTGCTTCTACAACTTTGCCAAATATAGGTACCAATGAAATTGGCCTGTAGCTTGAAGGATTATTCCTGTCATTTTTCTTATAAAGAGGAACTGTTTTTGAAATTTTCCATAAAACTGGGAAAACACCGGAGTTTAAAATGGCATTTGTTATGTATGCAAGTGGTAAAGCAATTTCCCTAATTACATTTTTAAGGACAAAGTTAGATATGCCAAAATAATCTTCACTTTTTGAGTTACTAAAATTTTGAACAATGCTTATGAGATCCTTTGGTCTTACATGTGGAAAATAAAAGAACTTCTCTTCAATAATTGCTGTGCATTATCAAGGTTGATTTGTGATGAATTATCCTGTGAGCTGTTAAGAAAAAAATCGTTGAATGCATTTGCTGATATATTTGGAATGTGTTTATTTCTTGAATTTACTCCAATTTCATTTTTAATTACGGACCAGGCAGCTTTACATTTATTATCAGAGTTTAATCTATATTTTTCATTAAAGTCTATCTTAGCCAACCTAATTTCTTTTCTATAATGATACCTTGCTCTTGTAAACATTTGCAGGAAATAAAATTTAAAAAGGTTTGATTAAAGGGAAGAGCCCTAGACGCCCTTAAAGTTTCATATTACTCCATAAGATTTATCATGGGAAGAGAAATTTCAAATAAAGCAGCTGATTGGAGCAAACAAAGTTTTTCAGCAAAGCCATGTGTTGTTAATGGTATTGAAACCATTGCATTTAAAGCTGGAGGCATTTCAGTTGACGGAAGATGTAAATAAATAAACTATTATCCTAATACATACTTAGGGTCAGAATTCAGTTGTAAAAACGTTTATTTTGAATCACATGTGTGAAAATCTTAATATTCACATATGTTTATATTCCAAAGAAAAATACTCAAAGAAAAATAAATTGTTGTATGTATAAATTCTATAAATATAAATATAAATAAAATAAAACGAAGCAGACTTAACATTCATTATGAGTATATTTATTGAACAATTTTAGTTCGGTTTGAGACTAAGACGGGTCATGTGCTACTTAGGGCATGAGTTGCATAAAATCCTACCATGAGTCAAGAGTGGCGCTAACGCATGTTACACTGGAGAGCACAACCTTCGCGATCACCATGGCACAAGTACACTCTAGCCGCGGCAGGGCAAAACCTAGCAAGCGCAAAAATGAACTCGGCCTAAACGTTACACAGTTGTCATAAAAACGTTAAAAAGGCACCAAATTTAAATGCAATTCATAAAATTTTCTGGGAGAGGGGCCTGGATAAAACTGCTGGGGGGTTTTTCATACCCTCTCGGCCACCCTGTGAGCCATAGCTCCGGTACTTTTTTCGTTAGAAATTAAGCCCTGGGTATAGCTCCATTAAGCTGGGTCAGTCCATTGCAAAAGTTGGAATTTACCTTCCCTTCCCAGTACTTTCTCATGGAGTACAGTATATGTGGCGGCAGGTCAAGCCAACTCCTTTGAGGGGCTCATAATATTCGGATAAAACACTAATGGAACATGGACATCTCCTTAAAGATGATTGAGTATTCACAAGAAATTTAGTTTAAAAAAGCTTTTGTACAAAGTTTCAGTACAACAGGAAGGTCAACCATATGAATAGTAAAATATTTCTAGAATACTGTACCATTATTATTTTAATTTTGAAATCAATACATAACAATTGCTCGATTTCGAGCAATGGGTTCACTAGTAAAATCTTATTGAAAGAGAAAATATTTTTTTCTAATACTGGTAACTGGAAGAAATATTTCATTTATAAAAAGATGATGTAAGAAAAGCAATACAGTTAAATCAAAAAAGAATAGGGACATATCTTACCTCAATTTTTGTTTGGAGTTCGGAAATCATATTATCCTTATTTGAAGACATTTCTTTTCCTTCCTCAACAAATCTGTTAACCTGTGAATATAAGTTTCATGTACATTGCTTAAAAATCAATAATAATTGAGTCTTACTTACAGGCCTTAAAACTGAAATTAAAATTTCTTGAATTAAAAATTTTATGGATTTATTAGAAAATTGGATTGAATTATAAAAGTTATGAAAAAAGAGTTAAATATGTGTTTACAGATTACTGAACCCAATACTGAAAAAGGAAACACCGACATCATAGAGCAGATTTTTAATGGTACAAAAAAGGCGGTAGATGACCTCTGGGAAGACCAAGAGATGAAAGACGTAAGAAGATTCGGGCAGGAATAGAAATAAGAGGTAAAGAGTGGAGGGTCGTTGACAAGGCTAAAAACTCTGATGGGTTTACATGGCCAAGTCAAAAGAGCATGAGGAAGTTGGTTCGTGAAAAAATAATTTAAGTTGTTTTAAAGTTTTGTTTCTAATTAAATATGTAATAAATAGAGTAACAATTTGAAACAAACTCTATTCTTTTTGTTTTTAGAAGAGAGCAGTACACATGCTTTCAAACATGCAAAAGGAAGGATAAAGCGAGTAAATTTACGGCTAACCACAAAACATAAAAATTATGATTTTAGCTGATTTTTATGGATTATAAAGAATTTTACTGGAGATAAATTTAAGTAAAATGTATTCTTTATTTAGTATTCTAAGTAAACTGCAAAGCCTCAAGATTTATTGGCCTACAGAAAGTCAGACTTATAGGCTGAAAAAGGGGATGTGCAAACTGCAAACAACTTGACGTTCAAGATAGTCTATTTTGAGTAGTTTCTATACTATTCTTTATCAGCTAAGATGTTTATAAGATAGGTTTACTAGTTAGTCTGCCTAGATAGGCAGTTTTCCTCGCCCTCTCTTTAAATCACGGTACACTTGACCTAGCTTGTAACGCAACTGTTTTACACATTACTTCAGGATAAGCTAACTCAGTCATGGTATTATGAAATAGTGAGGAGCCACTGGTGATTGGAAGGATTGGTTTGAACTCAGGTTCCTGGGACCGATATCCGCCATTTCAACCACTAGACTTGGCATAAATAGTAAAAAGTTAGGCAGTAGAAAGATACTACTAACTAACCAAACTGACTGCCTGGGAAATTAATGTATTTTTCCGCTCTTTTTATCTGACATTATGTTGTTTATATTCAACCTTACATAATTCTAGTAAGGTTGTAAAAGTACGAATCATGTGTTATAAAAAAGTTGAATCACATAGGCTTTTCTTTGTGATATTATTTTTTCATATTCATTTAGAAAAACATTTATGTTCTCGAAAGTCTTAACTTTAAAGTATGTTTATCAAAATGACATAATGAAAAATGTGGCATATATAGTGGCAGGGTACTCTAAATGAAGGGTGCAGGATACTCTGTACAATAAATTTACTGCTATTACCTAAAATCAATATATTATTAGGAATGCATTAGAAAAGAGTATTACAATTTAAAGTTATTGGTCTTTTAAATTGTAACTGGTACTAAGTTTTTTGCCTTAAAAATGGCTTCATCTCTCCAACAATTTTAACAATAGCATATTTATTATTTTTTTAATTTTTAAATATTTAGCAATTTAATTTTTAATTTTCCTTCTGTAAAATCATTTAAAAAGCATGTAACTGATTGGCTTGTTGAACTGGGAATAACAGATTCTGAACTTCTGATCACTCCCCAGTACAGGCAGACCTGACCCTACTTGCACCCACTAGGACCTGATCTGACCGAATCTCACTTTTGACTACCTCTTACACTGCCTCTTGCCATCTTCCCCTCTCTGCCACTCCCATGCTCTGTTGTTTTATTCTCTAAATTATTTGTTATTATTTTTAACAAGTCTAGTTAAAAAACCACTCTTTTCCGCATTAAAAAAATAAAAGCAAATTTTTTCCTAAAAAAGTTTATTCACAATAAATAACCTACGCTGACTGTAATATCGGCTAAGCCTTCGCACAGGCAACCTGCCCATGAAGGCTTATTTCCCTGGTTATAAATATCTTTCATGGACAATGTTTTTGTAATTAAAATTTAGCTTATCAGTTATATTTTTCTTTGTAATTACCAACTATTGAATTGTAATTTGAATTCATGAAAGATTTGTTTTTTGTTAATATTACTGGAAATTAACTATTTCTTCATTTGATTTCATTTTTTTTCATTTACTAATTTTCAATTCAGACCACTGTTCACAAAACACGCTGTTCACTGTTTTTTCTTAATACAAAAAATCTTCATAGTTAAAATTACTTTCTTAGTTTCAGGTACTTTTTTTAGTGTTAATGCCAAAAGAGTCTTTACTTAGAGGCTTGGAGGGTTAACTCAAGACTTTAAGGGGAATTAGTCTAAGCTCATCAAGACCAAGTCACAAGCAGCTAGGCCAGGGAGGCATCCCAAAAATACCTTCCGAGTGAAAAATCAACATGTAATAAACTATTTTATTTATAAACTGGTACTAGATGAAAAATATTTTTGATGAAATCAGTTTGATGAAATTCAGATTGACTTGATTCTACTAAAGGACCTTCATAATAAAATATCACTCCCTCAACATCTATAAAGTTTTAAAAATATAATAAAACAATGAGTGAGTAATAAACATTTATTTTGACATATCAAGGGTGCACAGATTACAATCTCAATCAGTGTCTTCAATGATTTTCCCAACTACCCATCAATGTCTGGTTTGCTTACAGAATTGTATGATTTTTGCCACAATAAAAGCAATCTCTTAGCTCTGATAGTTGTTAATTCCACGTTTCTATGTTGTTTGCATTAAAAGTGGAACATTAAGTTGGAGGTCTAGCCTCTTCATCAAGATCCAATTTCACGTCAGCATTTTGTCTCTTAAAGACTACCGGTATTCTAGGACATCGCCCGTGGTTTTGATTGTAGAAATAGTTCAGAAGTGGAGACCACAAACTCTGTACAATACATTTACTGCTATTACCTAAAATGAATCTATTCTTGAGAATAACATTAAAAAAGGGTAACAATTTAAAGTTATTGGCCTTTTAAATCATAACTGGTACGGTGCTTTAAGTTCAAAAATATTTTTCTTTAGATATATGAAATAAAACTGATTGATTTCATTTTTTATATAACCATATTTGGTTTGGCATAGCATGATTAAGAATTGTTTTAAGCAAAAGTCTCACTCAAAATACACATATTTTAGAAATCTGGAAAGATTCATCAATGAAATAAAATAGCAAAAATAAGGTAAAGTTGATGGGAAATGAGGAATTTAAAAAAAACAATATATTTGTAAAAATATAAAACATTTTATCTCAATACTTTACATTTTACAACGAACATGCACAAACATTACTGACAAAAGCATACAAAAGGCAGATAAATAACTTTACAATTAACATGCACGAGCATTACTGAAAAAAGCATACAAAAGGAAGTAAATAAAAAACAATTACATTAATAGGGCATCCAAACATAATTTAGCAAGAATAATTCTCTAAATATGATTCAAAAACTAAGAATAGAACAGTTATTTTCCATAATTAGTAGTAAAATATTGACTTAGATGATTCAATAAAAAATACTCAATTATTTGCCATATCATATTAAAATATACTTTACTTTGTTTTTCTAACAACTTGAAAGGTTACTGTAAAACTAATTTCAACGTAGTCTTAAACTATGGAATAATGTCACTTTATAAAACATCATTCTGGACTTAATGTTTAAGGCAGGCAAGTTTAACTTGCTTTTTCAACTCAAAAATTTATTTAGTAATTAAATAAAAGGGCATTAAAATTTATCAAATACATTTTTCACTATGAAAGTCAATGCAATGCAATCACCTTGTGAACACTTGAGATTTATTGACAGAATACAAAAGGATTATTTGATTTTAATTGTTTTTAAAATCTTGAGGTGTAAGAAACCACTGTAAATTAACTAGACCTAATAATATTATCAAATAATAATTTGAGAAATATATTTTCTGCTGATTGTAAGTTTTGTTAGTTTACATAATTTAATTAGAACAAACTTTCAACTTATTATGTTTTCATATTCCGAGTATAATTTTGGGAATTTATAAGGTTACTGTTCTTTTGTTCAATTTTTGTTAATTTGTTAATTTTTTTAATTCAAACCACTTTAGGTTCCCACTGTTTTCCACAGTAAAATCTCAAATGTACCATCCCTTAGCTTATTCACACCTTATGAACAAATGTCTACTATAACTTTTTTACGGCGTAGGCCTACTATGACATGCAGCAAAGAATCAGCAGGCAAAACATGCAATTTTAGTTTTGAAGAATCGTTAATTTGCAGTTAACAAGCTAAACCTATCCATACAAAAACCAATGGTCAGATAAGTGATATTCTACTATTTAAGGAGGTAGAGCTATTTTTAGCTAAGCAAAAATTAAAGCTATTTAGTGCTTTAGGTTATAATGATTTTGCAATAAACATGTTACTAAATCATAACTGTTAGTGCAACTTAATGGAAGTAGAAAAGTTAGTGCTAAAAAATAATGCTATTTATCTAGAGTGGAAATAGAAATTTTTTATTAGGCAACACTTTTCGATTAGACTTAACTTCCAGTTGATTACAACACAATATAGATTATTGCTTAATAAGCTAAGGGTTTTTTCTAAGCAGGCTAGCCCCTACGGTTCATGAGCTTAGGGTTTCTATGCAGGATACCTCCTACGGTTCTTAATAGATTTTAATAATGAATATCACAACCAAATGTGAAATGGACTGAAGGGAACTGTCAAATAAGCAGTCTACTAAATTCAAGAAAAACAAACAATTAAACTTCACAATAAAGGAAAACTAATTGAAGTTTCAAAAACAAGTGCCAAAGAGCATTTTGATAAATTTTTAGTTTCCAAGTACCCTCTTAAATCTTCTTCATCCAAACTCAAACAACTGACATAATTCTTAGTTTCCATTACAATTATGAATTTTAACTTCACTGTTTATTACTTACAGTAGACTCTCTGTAATCCGGCACTAGATGTTAGTTCAGTCCTCAAGTCATTCAGCTTGCTCTGAGAGCCGATACATGGGTAATTGACAGGAGTAACTTTGCAATCAACCAAAGCGGCCACAAAAATTTATCTTGCATATCTAATTATTGCTGACAAGTGACAGAAAAAAAAGACGAGAGCGGCCATAAAATCAGATTGTTTATATTTACTGGTCACGGTTAAATGGCAGAAATATCTTTGCAAAAACATTACATGTCTTGTTCTAGCAATCCAAAATCTTCTGTAATTCAGCACTATCTGTTGGACCAGTGAGAGTCTACTGTATTGTCTATACTCTCCATTTTTTACCAACATTTGAAAATATTATTTTATACATGACACCATACATGACTCACAAACCTGATTTTTTTAAACTACAGATGTAACACAGGATAGGAGTTTGGAACCTTTCAGTTAAAACTGCTAACTTAGTATGGATTAACAATACAAATATACATAAAAAGCTGATCTATAAAACAAATATTTTTAATAGCATTAAAAGTAAGAAGGTCAATGAGACATGCGTCAAATCACCACTCAAACATTCGGTCAACTGACTGTCATGCGATTCAAAGCCACAACCCAAAGCTTTACACTTGAGCGGAGGCCATCATGCAAACTTATAGCGAGTTTGCACCAAAACACCTGTTGGTCAGCATTCAGTACTTCCGTTCAAGGAATTTTTGTCCCTTTTTTACAGATTTTTCAGGCCTCTGGAGAATGGAAAAGAGATTGAGTGATACTTCCAATGAAATAGGAGTACAATGTCGCCTGGAAAATCTTAATTGCGGGATAGAAATCACTTGAATGGAAACACCGATCAGACATACCTGGCGAGTAAAAAGTTGAAGCTCAAGTGTTTTCCATCAGAAATAGTTTGAGCTGGATTTTTTAGTTTAGAAGGAAGATAAATGTTTAATTCGGTGAATTTTCAATAATAAATAACAAATTAATGGTTTTCGATCTTTTCCAACTGAAAAATCCCGTTCAAAATCACCAATCACTATTGTTTGCGAGTACCCAAGCTTCAACGTGTTCC
Source organism: Flexamia atlantica (assembly GCA_035578135.1). Lineage (NCBI taxonomy): Eukaryota > Metazoa > Arthropoda > Insecta > Hemiptera > Cicadellidae > Flexamia > Flexamia atlantica. Next base: position 53,349,060 of record JAQJVK010000004.1, on the reverse strand, counting down.
TCACAAGGTGTATGTTGACTAGGGTGGGTCGAAAAAACAAAATTTTGGAAATTTGAAACATAATAGGGCTCAGAAGTTGCGTAATAGCATGTAGAATACTGAAAAAATAACTTCACAAAATCATATAAGATCTTCGGTTGCACAATGAACTTGAAGTTTAACATGTTAAACTCCGTAAGAGAATGGGTGAAAAATCTTAATTTGGTTTATGCTGGGGATGGATAATCTTACAAAAGATCTGCCGTGAAAAATTAAAAGAGCTCTTAAAAACGTTAAAAAAAATAATATAACGTGTCCAAATAGGGAACAGTATTAGTATTATCAATCTATGGCCTTCTAAAAATCCCTTATTTTCAAGTTGTTGACTTGTATTAAATGAATAATTCTGTTGCCTATTTGGACAAATAACACCATTTTTCAAACTATTTTAAAGAGCTCTGTTCATTTTTCATGGCAAATATTTTGTACGATTATCAATAAGTTCTTATATGATGTTTTGAAGTTTTTTTTCAGTATTCTGCATGATATTACGCAACTTTTGAGACTTATTACGATTCAAAATTCCAAAATTTAGTTTTTTCGACCCACTCTAATGTTGATGAGCCCCGTTACGCAGAGCTCGTTACCTCCTCCTTGCTGCTGTCCGCCGAGGCCGTGCTGAGGCTGGCCATGCGCTTCGCCCGGTCCAGTTGTGCCTGCAGCTGCTTCTTCTCCTTCAGCATCGTCTGGATGAAGCCCTTGCTCTGCGCGAGGTGTCCGCGCAGCACCTCCACCTCCCGCGCGAGCTCTGCCTCCCGCCCCGCGCGACTCCCCACGCTCGCCCTCCCCGCCACCGGCGCGACCCCTCGCCGGCCGGTTCTCCGCCAGGTGCTGCAGATATCTCACCTGGAACGTTGTCGGGTCTCGTGTTATGGGCAATCGTGTCGGATCGTGTTTAGCTTGCCTATTCGGATTTTACACCTTCTGAGTATAGTAGGCGCGATTTGAAGATGCGCCCCCCCCAAAGCAAGTAGACGGGCAGTCCTAATCCCCTGTTGTCAAACAATGCCTTTGTTGCAAGTGGCCACCGTTGTGCAGGAGGTCACCCGCTTGCATTCCAAGAAAATTCCGTGTAACTTCCAGTCTCGAATATTGGGAAACCCGTTATCTTGCTGGCATTACCAACACTGCACCCTACACACCTGCATTCGTAGTCATCTTCATTTCATAGTTCAGTTTGAAGGGGTCAAGAAAATGGTTGAAGGACCAAATATCAAATCATATGAGCTGTCCCGTGTATTTGGCTGGGATAATTGACTTGATATTGTTATAAGTGTCCTGAGACCTTCGCCAGACGGAACCACTGTTATGCAAATAGTAAATGGAATTGCAGGCGGATGCAGGGAGTCCCGGCCGCCTGCCCGTAACAAAGGCACTAAGGCATTGTTTGTCAACAGGTGATTAGGAATGTCCGTCTACCTGTTTTGGGGGCGCATCTTCAAAACATGCCTACTATACGTTATGTCCCATTTTTATTTCCCTTAAATAATTTCATTTATTCAACTATTTTAAAGAGCTCTGTTCATTTTCAACAGATCAAAGCTTAGTCTGAACCACATTCAGCTAACCACATTAAGCTTAGTCTGGAGATTAAATGCTTTAGTCTCTTTTGAAAAATGCAAAGTCTCTTTTAGCACTATTAAAATTTACGTTATTAAAAAAATAACGTAATTAACAAGAAAACTGTAAAATGTTTGGATTCTGATTTTTGCAGACAATTGCAAAATTGCTGATCGGTAAAAACAAGTTTTACAGCATTTTGGAACACGGAATCTAATAATTAATTTACATTCTCTAAATTTAACCCGTCTTCTCTAATTTTTACTGATCAGTAATCAGTGATGGAAAATGTCTGCAAGGAAAAATCAAAACATAAAATCACCATCACCTAACAACGAATTTCACAGAAAACAATGTAAAATGTTACTTTTGCTATTAGGTCTATTGAAATCGCCCAATAAATTATTTTTGAATACTCTTCAAAATAGAAAATGAATTGATTACTCAAATAATAAAATTTCTACGAAATATTTTTGAAATCCAGAAACATACCTAAACAACATTGAATCATAAAATATTTCAATACAAATAGAATGAAACATTACAGATAATTTAGGATAAAATAATTACATCAATTTACACGTCCCTTGCTACGCAGGAAATCAAATTTTTGTGGTAAAACATATGTTATCTTATCTTTCAGACCACGAACTTCCTGAGGCTAACTATCGATGTGATAAAACCATTAATACAACATAATTTTTAAATGCTTCCCTACTTTACAGCTGAAACAATTCAATATGGAGAGAATTAAACTCTAAGAAAATACTTCATTGTAGGTTACTGAACAGACATCTTTGTGTGCTAAAATTTTCGGAGAAAATGTATGATGCAAATCAATCAAAGAATATTATATTAAATAAGTATTAAAGGATGCAAATGTCGTTAACATATGTTTCGTGTTACTACCTGAACAACAGAGCCTTGGTCATTCACCTCTTATGATGCTTCATAAGACATAAATTCATTCATTTAGAAATAATTCACAAAGTCTTTATAAGTTTTTGGGATATAAATGAAACTAGTTCACATCAATAAATATTATCACAATTTTTTTTAACTCAAACAAAACATTATTAATATTTCAGCCATAACAGCACAGGGAATGAGAGAAACACACAAATTGAAACCGGCAGACTGCTGTAAACTGGCTTGAAATAAACTATTGCAACAGCAAGAGGCCCGTGAGGGTATTTCGGTCCCTCCCCACCTAGCTAGGCTCACCCAGGAGGCCTACAGAAATCCCTCAGTCTTGTTCCTTTGTCTATCATCTAGCAACCGCAGAATGTAAAACAAAACATAAAATTACCAATAAAACGTTATATTTGTGTCAAGTTAGAAAGCAATTTTTATTTGAAAATTATGTAAAAAATTAAATTTTATACATGAAAAATGTCTTTATTCCCTTTCATATCTTCAGAATATGAAGCTATATGAAGCTAACATGAAGCTGAAGAGCTCTGAAGCATTGGCTCTGAAGAGTTGTCAACTCTTCATAAAAAGGCAAGACTGCAGTATTTAATCTTAATCTGAGCAACTTACAAAAGGGTTATTGTGTCAAAAGCACACCGCTCTTTGATGAGTAACATTGTAAAGAATGATTATGGTTTAGGACCTCACAGCTAAACAATGACACTAAATAAGTCCAAGTTGATTGCGAATGAACTTAAACATCTCATTAAATTAAATAACAAATTTGAGAGAGGTTTAAAAATTGCTCAGGATTATAGAGATTTGTGCTTGAACAAGGTTTTATAGTGCTTTTATTTTCAATTCATATATATTCCTTGAGATTTAATGTTGTGTTTACTACCTTAATACACAAAAAAACTATTGCTGGGCAGGTCAAAATAAGTTGATTGGGGAATCCATTTTATAAGCAATCAGGAAACAAGTTATAAAACATGATTTTCTAGTTAAGAAAATGGATGAACACCATACTTGAGGGAATTGTTGGAATAACATATTAAACAACTCTGTCTCATGGGGGGATTTAGGTCATGATCTTTGGGGGTGCCAAATCATCTAACTTAAAAGGTATTGTTTGGTCAAATTCATACATCTAACACTTATTTAAATGGTCTGTTTTAATGTCTATCCCAAGTGGCTATTTATTTCATTTAACCAATCCCTTTGTATGTAATACCTCCGTTGTAAAAAAAATGTCCCAAAAAAATATACAGGGTTCCCACTCAAACTGAATTTTAAAATTCACGGCTCTTTCACTGTTTTTAAGGTCCGAAAATTGTGAAATTTACGGTCTCAATATAGGAAAACATTTTGCCGCCCGCACAGTTTAATAGAGAACAACAAGGTGGGGGGGGGGGGGGGGGGGGGGGAACGAGGGAAACTCGGCAAACGCATAGCACCGGCGGCGGCGGCGCCAGCACAACGCAGAAGTAATTACAGTAGAGTCCCGTAAACCCGGACTTCGATAACCCGGAATTCTGGATAACTCGGAAAGCCTGCCAGAGCAATAAAGTGCACTGAGATTCAAGGCCAGAGCACGGTGTGACACATATAAAATAGTTTTGGTTTTTCTTTAAGTTTTTTTTTGTAACTGACAATGTAGTTTTTGTATTGCTTATTATGCAAAAAATAAATAATTTCTTATAGAAATAACAGAAACTATTCTTATTTTTCTTATTTTTACTCATTTCCCGATAACTCGGAATTTTCACAAACCCGGACTCCGTTCGGTCCACATTAGTTCGAGTTTGTGGGACTCTACTGTACTGTACCAATAAAATTAAACTGTGTAATATTTTAGGTAAAACAAACTATACTTGACGGAAAAATAATTTTAAATACAATGTAATTAAATAAATTACAACTATTTCACAAAATACGATGTGATTATAACATTATTAAGGAAACAAAAAACATTTTACTGGCGATTGCAAAACACGCACGCAACTTAGATATTTTTTTTTTTTATTTTTAACGCCATTCTTCTTTCTTCCTGTCTTTCTGCTTTCTATCCGCCCACACAATGCGCAGAGTCCAGTGCGCACTGTATGTTGCCATGACAACTGTGTGTTGTCAAAGCAACGATCCAATCACGCACTGCGTTTTAAGACAACAAACAGCCGTGTAATGAAAAATAATATGATAATCTGCGCTTGCGTATGTTGCCAACCTTTCGATCGATATTCGATAGTTCCTTTACTGCGTCTTGACCGAATATAAGTTCGTGATTATCAACTCTCTAATCATCGAAACTTGAATTATGATCTATATAACACGTATTAAAATAATGTCGTGTTTGTTTAAAAATTAATTGCACGTTATTAAATGCACTCTAATTACATTTTTTTTGTAAAATAGTTTTTTTTGCGGAAGTTGAAAGTAAAACCGTGTTTCAAAATAATTCTTGTTGCCAGTTTTGGACACCGGTTAGGTGCGCCGCCTGGTTAAAACGCCCCCGGATAATCGGTGTCCACAAGTTAATGGCAAAACGTTGGTCGCCTGCAGGCATGTTTTCCAGCGGCCGAAGTTAGGGCCTTGTTGTTGTGATTCAAACAGTGCAATGGGTAGTGAGTGATAAGGGATGTAGTGATGGGTGGCGGTCAGGCGAATGACGCACACACAAACGCACACATGCACATGCGCGCATTCTTCAACATACGCGCGCGGGGATGGAAGTGTGGAAGGGTGTAGGGGAGGAGGGAGATGCTGACAAAATATAATAACGTATGACTCAAAATATTTTTGACGCCATTATAAAACACAGCTTACTTACGATTACCTTCATAAATTTCAGTACAGCATTAAGTTAGGTACATTAAATTTATCAGTCATTTGTATTCCAATATTGTTTCTATGTTTCGTCAAAGCAAAAGGTTAAAACGTTTTGAAACAACATACTGAATTAAGAGCATGTTCAGCAATAACAGTCAATCCATGTGTTACCGGTAGTAATAAATAACTAAGACAAACGGAAACCATTTTCTTTTTAGTACAGTAAACAAAAATTAACATCAGAAAACAATCATTCACGTTGGGGGTGTAGGCAATTTTACTATTTTACAACAAACAAACAAGACCAATCTTTGTGGCAAATTTGTTCAGACTTATACTCAGAAATGAGTACTCGTGTACCAATACAAAGGCATATAGAAACCAAAATACGCAACAAAGACGTTTGTTCTGGCGTAATTTTTAAAGAGTTAATTTATTGTCACGAATATCTTGAACGATAATACGTAAACCAGAAAATGATTAGAAACAAGCAGCGGGGACATCGATGCATTAATCGGTAGATGAAAACCAATAATTGAATCGTACAATAGAAGGAATGTAAAAAATAAGAAAATTAAATTAATTAAGGAAGAAAGAAATTGACATATTTATTTGCCGCGCAAACGTAAACCAATGAGCGTGCGTCTGCAGCTATCTAGTCCTCTCTCTCTTCACCTTTCCATCCTTCCCTCACCCCTCCAAGGCAACCGATCACCCTCCGCCATTTCCTCCTCAGTCACCACCCCTCCCCCCCCCCCCCCAGCCGCAGTGGAATCTCAGTTTAGCAGGCACTACCGTCTAGCCCTGTACATACAATCTACGTCTTGAAGTACACAATTGCTGTTTTCGTCTTGGAACTGTGAATCATTTTAATGTCTCTAATAAATTTTTACAAATATTTCTCTATAATTTAATCAAAATATTGGCTATTTTAATGTTGGTTGATTTTAAAGGTCTGATGACGAAATTCACGGCTCTTTCCAGGTTTTTTCATGGTTTGCCAAATTCACGGCTTATTCACGGTTTTTATGGTTTCACGGTTGAGTGGGAACCCTGATATATAGGTTCTGCCAAAAAATCCAAAAATCCTGGCACCTTAGAAACCCACCCATGCTCTCACAGGCGGGTTTCTTGCCATCAAATTTAAAGGCAAATGGTGGCAGCAAAATTTTTGGCAATAGATGATGATGTAAACTCATTATCTGATTTGTTAAAGGTGGTGTAATCTTATTGAAAACTTCGAAAGGCTGAATTTTGGAAGTTAATTATAAATGTAGGCTCTATTGATTGATTGGTACAATAATGCTCCATCCCTTGATATCCTGGTTAGATTTCCCTCTCAAAAATACAAGCAACTCTTTTTACACTATTAGCTTGTTAACCTACTTGGGGGTAAATCTTTCTTGTTCCATGATACTATAAAATCTTTAACTAAATCTCACCTCATGTTTCAGTTTTTCGTTTTCAGCGTACAATATTTTGATCTGCTTTTCACTCTGAGACTTGTTACTTCTCTCCTGTATCTCCTGCAGTTGGCTTTCCACTTTGGTAAGCTGCTTGCGAAGCTCCTCAGCGAGGCACTTCCATTTTTCTGTTTCGGCATCCTGAAACAGTTCAATCATCTCATGAAAGAAGTTTCATTATAAAACATAAAGTAGTTCTTATGTTTTATGATCGTCTGACTGTGAAATTATGTTTAAAAAATTTTGTTTAAGATGAAAAGCTAATAAAAAAGGAGTACAATGCAAATACTACTTATTTTGATCAGTTCATAAACTAGATTTTAACTATTTTGAAGAGTCTGATGGAAATGTACTTCCCTTTAATCTTAGGGAATTAAAACAACATTTAAAAATAATACGGAAAAAAGGTCAAACTGGATCATTATTCATCTCTTGATTAAAACAGTAACTTAAAAAACGTAATATACCTTGAAGACAGCTTGGTTACAAAATAGTTCCAATACAGCGATACTGTAAATAGTTTTTAACTCCAATTTTGTTCTACATGTTTTTACTCCTAAAGCAAGTTTTAAGATGTCAACCTCAAGATCCAATAGTACTGCTAATGACACTAAGTGGCAGTGCAATTGATCATGCCAAAGCGAAACAACAGTCAAAAAGTATAAACACTGCTTGAGACAGTGGATTGTGTAACGAATTCCCCCACAAAAGAGTTTATAAAAGAGATTATCTAATAGTTACACACTTACCTTTTCCTTAATAACATCCATCCTCTTCCTCAAACTTTTTTCAAGTCTAGCTGTAAGGGCTGAGGCATTGCTGTATAGTTCCTCATACCGGTTTCTTTCTCCCAATATCTTCTTTAGATTTTCTTCCATGTCTTGGAGTTGGGAAAGTAGATTCTGTACATTCTTCTGATCACCTTCCGTGTTTTCATTTAAAAGCTTAATTTCTTCTTCGAGCATTAAAGCTCGTTCCTTTTCTCTAGATAACTCTTCCTCCAGTTCTCTAATCTGTAAACACACATTTTCAAAGTGAAGGTTTGGTGTATTTAATGCAAGAATCATTTAAAGAAGGAAATCCCATAGACTGGTATTTTTGCTCACATGCTGACCATTTCTCCAACATAATAATTAAAGGCTAAATAAAAAATATGTAGCCTAATCATTTTTAAATGAAAATTTTTCAACTTTTTTTTCTTTAATCCTTTTGGAATTGCTTGATAAATCAATGACAATGTTTATAAATACCGTGACATCTGCAACTTTTAATTAGTCAAAGGTTTTTAGTGCCTTAAAATTCACCTAGCGATAAAATGATATGTTGATAGATCAAAAAATAGTAGCCCACAATCAAATGTGGTGTGGTAATGGGACTGATACTTTTTAGACCTGAACACTCGCAGCGAATAAATGATATGATGTGAGGTCAGGAAATAGCTGTCTTCAAATGTGGTACTAGGACTACAATTTTGTTTAGACCAAACAGTCTCTGAAACTGACAAACTAAACAGCTTGGTGGCAATTTTTTTTCAAGACACGATAAATTTACTAATTTTGGGTGCTAGCAGCTACATTGAAGTTTCTGATATTGGCAAAGGCTAATAACATATTTTAACCAATCCAAGTGGAAAGAAATAGAGAAATCATTGCAAATCTTATCTGTGTCACAAATTGAATGTGGACATGGTTATCTAAACAGGAAATGTGGCTGCACACAGTTATAGAGTTCTTTATGATGTGATATAAAATTTAAACTAAAGTTCCCCAGTCCACAAACATTTCCCAAGAGATACAAAAACTTTAATATCTTCAATTTTAATTGCTCTTTTGTCAGAGGAAGCCTACGTTATCTGTAAACCAACTGATTTGCAACACTCAGTAAAACCCCATACATCATTCTGCAACTGTCTATAAATACGTTATATGTATGACTGTGTACCAGCTGCAGCTAGTTTAGTCCTTTGTATCATACATATAAGTTCACATACGTTTTATCATGACAGAATGGAATATGTACTTTAGTATTTACGGTCAGATTGTTTAATTTTTGTTTAATAAATGTTTAAAATGTGTAGTTCAGATTCACTTTGAATCTGAAGTACACATTTCATTTCCATTGGCAAGTGTATATCAGATTTTAACTGAGCAAGGATTCTAAGAGCTCCTAGTTATGTTGAGTCACCAACAGAGTGTACTAATGTCACCTATTAATTAAGGTGTCATGAGGAGATAATAAATATATCATTTAGTAACACAGAAACAAACAATATTCAATTAAAATACTTTGTGAGGTGTAGGAAACAATTTTTTTTCCCAGCTAAAAGAAGGGGTTGACAGAAGCACTCTCTTTTAGTAATGAATCAAACTATGACAAATTTAAATTCTGGCTCACTCAAAATTAGCTATAGCTGGGTCTAAAGTTCTGCCACCTCCAGTGGGATCCTAACTGGCTTTTGCTAGTTTAGGTACCAATACTGGGTACAGTAACAGAAGTTGTCATGATTGGAGGCAGTGTTGTAGCTGTCTTTCAGTGAAAAACTTCAGTTCTCCACCAGGGGACACTGGGCTTGATGGTAGGGTGGGCAGGGGTATACTGACGACCAAGATGAGGGCCAATATGAGGGCCACCTGATCCCTTGAGGCCCTGTTCCACCATCCATCGGATAAAGGTATACCTTTGCCCACCGAACCTAAGCTTGGCCGAACCTATCCCATCTACCTATTCCTTTTACCTTTTGCTTCCTTGAAGAAATCTCCTAAAGGCTGTGAGCCTAAGGGATAATTAAAGGCTTCCTTTCCTTTCCGGTAGCCGTACAAAAAGACAAAGGCTGAAGTATTCCTGTGGGGTGGGAAAATCCAGACTACCAAATCCCTCCTACAAAAAAAAGGTTCTACCTTGTCGTCAGCCGGAGGGCCCGGCTTGGCGGACAGTCCGAAGGCCATGCTGTAGAGGGCGTTGGTGTCGTCCAGCTGGGGCACCGACGTCTCCATGAACCGCTGGTGGTAGTCCTTCAGCTCCTGCAGCAAGAACAACAGAACAATGTAGGTAACAGGAAAGATAAAAATATCAAAATCCTCCATGTTTATTTTGCCTTATTTTTCCTTAGTGTCAAACGGTTCCTGAGTCATTGTAAGAAGTTCTACTAACAAAACTGCAATTATGACGTAGCTGTCGCTCCAAGCGTACTGGGCCTAAGCTAACATGACTTGTTTAGGGTGGTGAGCAGTAATTTTAAATGATAACATTGCTCACTGAAAAAATGACAAGTGGTTATTACTATTTCGTTCAAGGGTTACCTTTTCTAAGTTTTCTATCCTGCATCGCAGCTCTTGCCTCTCTTCAGTGACAGCTTCCAGCTGCTGCTTTTGTACATCTAATGCCTTATAAGTGTCTAGTAAAAGATTTTCTTTTGCTTCTAGATCCTTCTTTTGGAGATCATGTTCAACCTGGAAAAAAATATACTGTAAAAATTTGAAGGCCAACCTAAAATTTAGGTGCTTTTATTAAATAAATATTTATGGTACAATTTCTAGTACATGCTTGTTATATTATATATATGTCAGCATATGCATATACTTGAAAAAAGAACAAGCATGTATTTGAAATTGTACCATGAAAATTGAATCTGAATATCAGTAGTTTCAATCGGGAGCAGTGAGAAAATTCTTATTCATGCCATCAATGAAAAACTGGCCTGAACCTGAATACTTAATTCTGGTTCATTGATAAGTCATTCTGTAATCAATTTTTTTGCTAGTTTTATTATCAGACTGTTTCCCACACAAAATCCAAGACTAGTTTCAGACTTTTTTAAGACCTATCATAGCTTCTTCAAGATTTCCGTACTTCCTCGAAGCTAAAACTATAATTCTGAGAATTTTGATAACAAATTTTAGTCATATATAGCTTATATGATCTTAGTTACAACTAAGATCACTAAATAATTATGAAAAAAAACATTAAAAAACATTTATTAACCATTCATAACAATTTCACCAGATACTGTTGATGCGATGGCGCAAGCGTAGACTTCTAAAGGTTTAACCACCATTGGTAAAAAATACTTCCAGGTTTCTTAGTTTTCTCTACCGACCTTGAGGTTGGTGTAGAGGTGGCGCAGTTCGTCCACATCCTTGGGCAGGGTGGGGTCGACGCGGTGCTGCTCCAGGAAGTAGATCCGCACTTTGAGGTTGAAGTTCTCCTTCTTCAGACTGGCCAGGTCCTCCTCGTACTCCTTCATGGTCCGAGGCCGACCGGGCGAGCGCTTGCCCGGCGACGTCGGACTGAACGGCACCTGACCCGTCCCTGACGACAACCGAGCCTTTAGTACATGCTTACAGGCTATATACCACATCAGAATCGACAACAGAACCTTTAATTAGGGTGAACAGATTTTGGAAAAGCCAAAACGGGATGCTGCCACCCAGGGTGTTTCGGGGGGTAGTGGGTAAAGAAAGAGGGGTGTGGGGGTCCTCCCCTCGGAAAAAATTGGAAAGATTATGAGCATTTTGCTGGGTTTTGAGACACTTTGAGTATATATTTATGCGATATTCCTATTCATCTTTTACTGTTTGATTTGTTATTTGACTGTTTTAAAACATGCAGTAGATATATTAGTTGGTACTGAACTACATATTTGTACAACTAATTATACTGTTAAATCTGTACATTAACATATAGATTAGGTTGTGAAGCTATTTTAAAATGGTTGTGATAAAAATCATTACTAGTGTAATAATTGTAAAATTAATTTAGAAAACAGAAATAATATAAAAATGTGCAATATAATATAATAGACACGAAACAGAAATAATATAAAAATGCACAATTTGAGTATGGGGCCCCTACATAAAAAACAATTTGGACAGTCAAATTAAAAATTCAAAATAATTAATTTACGAAAGAACCAACAAAATTTAATATAGCTGATGAGACTAAAAATTATTTTTCGAGGTGTATTTTTTACTAATAGCGTCAAAACGGGACAAATGTGCATCCCGAGAGAAATCGTAGGCTAATGGGAAACGTCGCTAAAAAACGGGACGCCTGGTCACCTTACCTTTAATACATGTTTAGAGGGTGTCTACCACATCAAATGCAGTAGAGAAAGGAGGACATTTTAAAGCTTTGCAGGGCCCTACAGTATTTTTGAGGGCCCGGCGACGTTTCTTGATGGTGTTATTTATGAAAAATATCATTGTGAATCAATGAAAACAATAATCTAAAGCAATTTAGTCACAATCTAATTTACCAATGAATATCTCTCAAGGTTACTCGAAACTAGCAAAGTTGACAACATATCATGGCACCAAAATTTGTGTTTCACAATGGTTTCATTTGTAACATCTCAAAACTCTGGAAAAAATTATTTATAAAATCACATTTTTAGTAAACTAGAAAAATTGGAGAACCTTCAGGATGAAAGAAGGGATTTTGGAGGACTATTTTTTTTAAAGGAAGGCTTTTGGAGGATAGCATGCCAATTGCCAACCACCGTAAATTTCAAAGCTGTTATTCCAGGATAATTGTGGCACGAGTTTGTAGTCTTGTTAATGACCAGAACCGACATGTCCTTCAGACAGGACTGTTGATTAATAACCAACAGCCAATGGCAACTAGGGGACCTAGAGTAACGTGATATCGCACCACAATTTTGTCAATCTATTGCGAACTGGTCTAATCATGAGGAAGGTCTCATGGTTAGTTGTAGTATGATCTTGTAGTCTTGTTGCTGACTAAGGCCAATATATTCCTTACAGAGGACTGTAAATTAATAGTCCAACAATGACAACTAGTGGATCCGAGCGCACGGAATCGTGCGCTACTCTAGCAGAGCAATAATTCAAATGGCGACAAATTTAAAACACAATCATGCTAACACGATCCGTCTTGAGGGTTATGTTTACACAAATTAAAAAATAACAGCAATTAAATTATCCAGCTGATCAAAATGTAAACAATTATGTTCTTTATAAGGATAACATGGGAACTTTTAAAGCCAATGGGGCAGAGCCCAAGGGACTTTTTCAAAAATGTAAGGCCAGTTTGCAAATCTACACGACACGCTCTTTCCAATGAGCCGTCAATGATCAAAATCGGTTAAGAAATGACGGAGGAGTTCATAAGACAAATTTCGTGTTGGCGTATTAATTATATAGATTATGCAGGAACCTTCAGTTTAACGTGATATCCTAACCACAATTTTGCCAATCGATTACAAACTGGTCTAATTACGAGGGTGGTCTTACGGATGAATTTATAACTCACTAATGCAGATATTAAGGTTGTGCAGTCAAAAAATTAAAATTTTGTTTGCTACATAGGTAATTTTATTTATTTATTAATTTATTTATTCCCCCACCACATCCACAAGCCATCGCTTACAATGAACCACAATTTGTGACTTTCACGTTGCTGGATTACAGGACCAGTCAAAAATTATATCAGACTGGATTACCATCTCAGTCAAAATCTTAACAGTATTTACTTGCCAAAACCAATAATGAATCGTATCTACAACCTTTTACAATTCATGTTTTATTAACTTATCATAATTATTATTTAATACATTTTAATGCTAAAATTGTGCCATAAAGTGTTGGACTTGCCATACTTTCTAATCTCAAAATATTGCTAGGTAGTCCTATTGTAATGATAGTTTGTAATAACTTATTCATCTAAATTTAAAACATTGAAATTTATTATTAGCACTAAATGTTTGCTACTGTTTGATTTGCTTGTTCAACAAATTCGCTTTTAAATCATTAGGGTAGGTAGCTGAATTTAACTTAAAATTTACTATTTTATTTTCATATATCCAACGACGAGTTTCCTCTGGATTTTTTGTAAGGTAGACAAGTTATTATGATGTAAATAGCCTACCTATATTTAGTGATGAACAGAAAATATGTGTTATAAAATCGTAGACAAATACCCACATTGTAGTGATGAGCAATGAATATTATTCTTGTACAGTATTTAATTAAATTATGTACACCACTTTGCCACTTTGCGAAATTAAAAGTACAATGATAATATTTACAAAAAATAAAGAAACATTACGATAACTGATAATGAAGGATGGCCAGGACGAGGTTAGCTGAATCAAACGTTACCTATCATTAGACTTTAGACTTGTTGATTTCCACATAAATATACCTTCAGAGCAATAGACTCGCATTTTTAACTAGTAAAGTGGAGTAAGCTTTTGTAACAACATCGCAATGGGGTAATGGGGAAACCCTTACGATATCTCCGACTGTAGATATAAAAGACGTGATACTCTGTCGGGTTAGTCATTGGCCGAGGGTGAGAAACAAGACAAAAGGCCAGACTGTATCAACTTTGGAATAGTTTTCAAAGAACATATTACGATTATATGTTCACAACCCTTTACAAACAGAATATACCCTGAATATTTACAGTTTGTCAAATTAGGAATGCGGCGATGCGACGTTTGACAAGTAACTTAACTTGAGGAAATCGAACAGATTTATTACTATTGTAATCGCGGATATAAACGAGAGTGTTTTAAGTTCATTTGTTTGTCCAAACATAAAAGCTTGCCCGAGTGAAATGACGATGAGAGGCTTGGACAACCGTACGGGCTTCCCGTCTTATCTTCCAACTCCAGCTTTGTAAATAATTTAGATAAAACACGAACATTTATGGCCACGGGAGCGGAAGTATCCAGGTTTATTGTGTAGAGCATGTTATACAAAACTTTCATATAAATATGTACGTATTAAATTAAAATTCAAACGGCACAATAAACAAGTTTAGTTTTAAAAAATAATGTGGTCTACTTTACAGAAAATTATCTGGATTAACATTTAATAAAACAAGAAGGGTTTCTGGGTTTATTACATTCAGTAGCTACAACTCCACAGCGCACATCACCTCCAAAATTTCCATAATATTCAGAGAAACCGAAAACTGGCATTTCGAGCACAAGGTCGAACATTTTCCGTACTATGGAGATGTCAATAATCTTTCCTTTCAATATATATTTTAGAGGTTGAACTGTATGTCGACGTTTCATAAAAAATACGTTTTGAACAGTTCCCCTTCAAAACATCAACACATCCCTTAAGCCGCGTTTACACCAAAGTCTTCCAATTTTCGGTTACCCGCGGAGTGTTGGTAAAGATCAAAGAAAGTTGACAACTAAAGGTGGAAGTCTAGTTGCTGCCAGAGTTGCTGCGCGCGTTATATGGGCAACTAGTGGAAAACTGGTGAACTGCCCCCCTCTACTATTTTTCCAAGTTCTCAACAAAAAAATCTTCCACTTGTTGCTTTATTTTGAGAACAGCAACTTTTATTTGTCAGCTTTTAGTTGTCAACTTTTGGTTGTCAACTTTGGTATAAACCCGCCTTTAGGCTCTGGTAGGCACAAAACAAAAAACCAACCTCCAACTCCCGCGAGAGTGCCGAGACCGAGACGCAGGTCGTCACAGCTGACCGTCCTGTACCCGGACGACCCGGACTCCGACATGGCGAGGGCGCGGCGAAGGAACGCCCCAGGAAGTCGTCGTACGAGGGGAAATTACGATCTTACAATGTGGAACCGCTTACACGCTCGGCTGGCTCCACCGGTGATCGGGCTACAAGAACGAACTGCTACACACACGTACAACGAACTGTACACACACACTCCGACCGGCAACGTAGCAGACTCTCGAGAGAGACACACGACGAAATTTGGCGATAAACGGTTGAAAAACTGCAATTTTGAGATGGGAAAGTTGTTGGCGATTCGAAACAGTTTTGTATGGAAACAAAACGTTTTTGTGGTCATGTGTTCGTTTGTTTACGGAATTATCAGGTGACATAATATATCTGGAAAAACAGACGAGACACGGCCAAACCAGGAAATAGAGGAAGGGGGAAAGTGGATGGGTTTACTTTATTTAAAAAAAATCTGAACCAAAACCACTACACAATAAAAGTTATCGTAAATAAAATCTGATTGCTGAGCAGTATAAAAGTAAAGTGCTCAAGTTCCCTTTAAGGCGGGTGTACACCAAAGTTGATAACTAAAAGTTTACAATTAAAGTTGACAACCAATAGTTGACAATTAAAAACTGACAACTAGAGGTTGCTGTTCTCCAAATAGTGAAAGATTTTGTGTGGAGAACTTGGAAAAAAGTAGATGCGAGGACAGTTTTCCACTAGTTGCTTACGCAAAGCGCACAGCAACTCGTCTTCCACTTTTAGTTGTCAACCTTCTTTCATCTTTACCGACACTCCACAGGAAACCGAAATTTATTTATAGTGGAAAACTTGTCTCTCTACGCTGTTTTCTGTATAAAAAGCAACTAACTGCGGCAACTTGTGGAAAACTAAGAAAATATGTGTACTTTACCCTCTCCAAATATTGACTTTGCTTACAACTTCAACAAAAAAAAAAGAAATAATTTATAGTGAGGAATTGAAAACATTAACGTTAAGCTCTCTAAGCTTTGCTAAGCTAAACAAAAACTCTCTCAAAGTAGTGGCAGACTTTGGTGTACACGCGGCTTTACACGTTGAAATACCCCCGTTGCAGCAGACCTGCATACTCAGCGAATTTCAAATGCAAAACAACATATTTCAATCCAACACAGCGAGATTTGACATGTTTTTGTAAGCTCCATAAGAATAACATGGGGAATGAGTATGCAGGATTGCTGCTACTGGTATATTAAAACTAGGTGGTTTTAATTTAATATTTAGTAGATCTGAACTAGAAGAAGCCATTTACCAAGTTTTATCAAGATATGTTGAGAATTAAGCGAGATATAGAATTTTACTTATTTCCCATAAGGTTAACATTGGGACAACGTACTGTGTTTACCACTTTCAAAATCTCGGTAACCAATGGACATAGAGCTATGATTAAATATACTAAATTGTTTATTTTTTCAAGCTGAATTCAATGGTGAAATCCAAAATCGGATCACTTAAACTTTTCCATATGAAAAACGCAAAAAACCCATTTTTGGGGGGGTTTATCACCCTTTACCCCCCCTTCCGATGTCCGATCCGGCTGGTTTACGAACTCGTCCAATTGATTACCACTTTACACGTCTGTACCGAATTTCATAAAGATCGGACCATTTTTACGGCCGCTATCGTGCTAACAGACACATACATAGATATATATATAGATATATAGATATATGTATATATATACTAGAAGAACCTGTGGCTTCGCTCACGATTAAAATTAAACATTCACTATCACCCATGAATTATATAGTTTTGCTTTCCCATTTATTTTTCTTGTTGTAAAATCTAATGTATCTACTTCTTTGAACATATCAAATGTACTTCCATAAAGCAAAAGTTTTTAGAAATTCGCTCTTAGTACGCAGGTCTGTTACGACGGGGGTATTCTATTCCTGCATAAAGTGCCTGTACATAAAAAATGTGACCATATCCAACGCCCCACCGACAAAGCCTCAAATGGTGTTGCTGCCCTGGGTAGGCTCATGCCCAATATCGGCGGTTCTTCCTCTTGCAAGTGCGTTTTGCTTGTGTCGGCTGTCCAGTCGATCGTGCTATCAGGTGAAGAGGATTGCGCTCACACACTCAAGAGGCCAATTTACAGAGACGAACGCCAAGAAGCATTTATGGTCGTTTCCACGGTACCTGAGCTTGCCCTGATGATGATCATGGGGCACAATATAAGGAACGGCACCCTTGGCTTTTTCGACAGCACTTTAATTCTGCTCGCATATGTTACCCTTAATTAAAACTTTATTATGCACCCCCGTCGCAGCAGACCTGCGTATTAGAAATCCTATTTCTTTCCTTCATGAAGGCATACGTGTTAGAGGAACCAAAGAAGATAGCTTGAAATTTTATTCACTGTAAAATATCATTTTCTTAAGGTTTTAGGGTCTACCTTGAACAAAAAATTACAATGCCACTCCAGCAATTATTAAAAAGTGCTGTCTTGCGTTTTTAGACTCGATATTGAACAAAAAGATTGAATGAGCCGTCCCGGCAATTTTTTTAAAGTGCTGTATATAAAATTAACTTTACAGTAGCACACTCTTCCTCTTATAGCAGTTAGCTGTCATAAAAAAGAAGTCCTTCAAGAATAAGTGATCAGTGATCAGTTATTTATTTTATGTTATACTACATACCAGAATTTTGTATAGTGTATTGCACTTAAAATATATGCAAAAGTCTAATTCATTAACCATCTGTCACCAAGTAACAAATCTTCATGTAAACAAATACAATTAAATAGCAGAAAGAAACACCATTAATTTACATCACCTGTTTTAAATTATTTTACTTTCATATGTTTTGTTAGTAAACAAATCCAATTCAAATTCATTAAAAATCCCTGACATGGGTACCTTTAAGACGGTCCCAGGGCTAAGCCCTGAAAGTTATCAGGAAATTGATGGTGTATAAACCTATTCCATGAAATTCTACATGTATGTACCAAGTTTCGTGGCCATCGGTCCAGCGGTGTCTGAGTTTATCAGTGCCAACTAAATATATATATATATATACCAACATCCTCTTTTATACTTATAGATATCTAAAAATCCAAACGAATGGTGTTTTTTGCTTCTGGGGGCCTCAAAACGAAAAGTTATCATGGTCTCGGGCTTAGGTCTTACCATGAGACCTACGGTAATAGCTTCTTCCCTATAGGGGAAATTCGCTAAAAGCAAAAGCTGCCAGGTTTTAAGGCCCGTTTACCTAAAAAAAACTGCAAATGCTGTAAATAAAAAGATAAATGTAAGATAAGATGACTTGAAGTCTTGTTGCTATATCCGACTGATTCTGATTAATTAGCAAAGACCAATTGAAAGCCTAATGACCGAGCCAGCTGGTCGGGAACCGGGCCGGCTGCGTCCGCAAGGCCGATGCCATGAACGGACTGGTTCAAGCGCACTCAACTGAGTTATATAGGCCATCTTGCAACTTCATGTAAGAGCAGTATAAAGGGACATGTTGTTATTTATATTTTTTATATAATAGCGTTGCAAGGGATGCGCTGAAATATTATTATCATTTACTTTAGGGATAAGTATCTTTAATTTCAGAAATCCTCTTACAATAAGGGCATTCTTATCAAGTGACTTATATGTCATTTAAAAGAAAGTTATGCCAAAAACTATTACTGAAATTAACGTCTTACGTTTCATGTACTTGAACTATTTCAGCGAGAATTACAGTATAAGAATTGTACTACATAAAATTATTTAACAGTTATGGAGCAACTAAAGTCGATTGTTCGTTTTATACAGATACAAATTTTATAAAATGGAAATATTGGGCCATGTTGATTTGTAATGGTATACATGATATTGTATGTAGTTTTTTTATGTAGTAATTGTATGTGATTTTGTATGCAGTATTTATTGAAGAATCAACTGACGATGCTCTCAACACAACAACTAGCTATTAGTTCAGTCTTCTAAAGCCTACATCGTAGATCCCTTCGTCAAATTGATTTTCAGGTTAGCAAAAAAATAAGCTCTTTGTGTCTAACACAAAAAGGACCAACTCCGGAATCAAGAAGCTAAAAAAAGAACCCTAATTAAACAGTACGTTTTTTAACTCAAGGAACCTGAACAATTTCCTAATTTCACGCACGTGTTGTTTACAGCGAGGACCTGACGACTCCGCCATGCTACGACCGGGGACCACGACTTGGAGTATTTTTAAACACTCCAAGTGCTTCTGTACGAGCCACGCCGGCCGACGCGGCCGCTGCAGTTACCCATAATGTCAATATAAATAGGTTCGGGTAAGCCGGACAAACCGAGCGCGGTTGATGGATCACTTCGACAACCTCTCTACTCAAGGTGTCTACGTACACATCTCATCTATGCATGTCACCAATTAGTCGACGACCATTAATCTACTGCAACTTTGATCTAATTATAAACATGAAAACCCCAGGTCGTAGGTGGCAGCCGCTAACTTATCGTAACTGGGTCAGTTACTTAAAGTGTTGCATATAACGAACTAAGAAATACCCTGTTACAGCAGACCTGCAAACGAATAAAATGGGGATCGTGTACTTCGTATAATAATTTGCTAGGGTTTAATTAAAAGTTCAATTAATTGCTAAGAACAAAATCATCACTCGACATTCTTTAATTTGAAAGAGAGAATCATTGAACTGAATTGAATCATTACTGACCGTAAATTTTATAAGGCCCTAACAATAAGATATACTAAAACAACTATAAACTAAATATTGACTCAATAAAACAAAGTTAACTTTTCAATTATGATGTGAACATAAAAAATAAAAGTATATACTGTAAAATTGTTGTACTGTAAACTTTTCTAAATGTACTCACGGGAATCAAAACCAGCCAGGAGGAGATCATCTAGTTGATTTGGCAAGGTCCTGAAACAAACGGGATAGTAAATATTATGTGACAACAATTGACAACAAATGTACTTTTACAACAGTTTTAATACACATCTGTACAATCCAATATTGCAGTGAAGAATTTTAATCTTAAAATATCAATTTAAAAAATAACGATTTATTAAAATGATCAAGGGTAAAACATGAGCGTATAAATGTCTTGAATTCTGCGACTCATTTTATTTGACAAAGAAGTCTAGTTGCGCTCGCTTGGCAACGTCGCTGGCCTCGGTCCCGCTATTGTCTTTGGTTTATCCAATTTAACAATTAGATTTTCGTTATAAAAACGTAACTTTATGATTGCGATTCAAAACAAATTATATCCGATATTTACCGAGACTGGAAAGAATTTTCACCGAAAAGAGGTGATAAAGAGGCGTTTGCTGATTGCCAAGGATGAATCTGTTAATCCCGTTAAACAGTGAAATATGCTTAGACCAGCAATTGAAGCGTTTACTTCATAAACATATACTATTTAGAAAATCATCAATATTTTTCAGAAATACAATCAACGAATCAAGTTCATGCTGACCGACATGAAGTGTATATAGGTAACTAAAATCGTCTTTTATATCAACATGTACATCGACGCTTAAGGTGAACTGCCGACATTTTTTTAAGTCATTGCAGGTCATTTTGAGTTGACTTAGTTTTGCTCTACGTATTAAATTATATTAATTGTTAAGACACAATAATTGCTCTGGTACAAACGCGCGGCGGTTCTAATATTGCGGAATTATTATATTATATCACTGAAAATAATACCGAAGATTTGTCCAATTTAAACAAGAATAATACGACTGTCAAGTTAGACAGAGCCTTTAAAAATGATGAACCTTTCGAGGGTTGATAGCTATTAAACTGTACATGACATTACTCGAAGGTCTGCTCAAAGTATTAACTGGTTGATTAAGAATAAAATAAGAAATGAATGGAAATCTTTTATCTCGAAAATGCCAGATTTGATCGACTTCTTCCTTCCTAGTACAGACGACCGAGTTAACCGGCAAGCTAACTACGGTTGTATTATGCCAACTTCGGTCACCCTGATAAAAATCACAAGATCACAAGGTCACCTCCTTGATCCGAGATGGTTGCATTCTTATCAATTACCGCATAGCGAAAGGACTGGCGTGACAGCTTGATGCAATTAATATAATACTAATAGTATATTATTGATATAGTGATTCACTTTAAGTCAATGAGTGCATTCACAGAGAAGAATCAAACAGAGGTCGCTTTTAAATGGGCCTTCTGTTGCGCCCAAGTACTAGTTACACAGTTAAATCCAGTTACAGTTACAGTTAAGTTACTACTTCCTAGTTACATCCAGTAACTAGCCACAGTTAAGTTAAATTAGGAGAGGGCAGCGACAATGCTGCTCTTTCGCGGCGTTAATGGTGAACTAAGTCCTCGACACCCGCTGAGCGCAACATTGGATACCTCTGTTTGATTCTTCTCTGTAGTGCATTACATTCAGCGCCTTCCAGTTCTTATTTATGTATGAATAATTGGTCTTAGAAAGCAAAAACAATGTGGGATGTTTGAATGCGTGTCTTCAGATGGTCGTTTTATCCAAAGCGAATACAATGTTTTTACTTTAGTCAGTGTACGAAGTATTGCAAAACCTGCACTCCTGCTCATTTTTCAGTGACAAATTGCGAAAAACGACGTGTTTTTCGTCGATTGTGACCGGTAATTAAACATTGGTACATTGATTACGTTTCAGAGTTTGCACTAATTCGTTTGCGAGAGACGATCTGTCAGCTGAAATCATTTGTGCGGCGATTACAACTACGATAAAGTTTCTCAAACAACCCCACTTATCTACCCCACCTATCCCATGCACACCACAATAATTTGCCTGGCAGACTGTGTTTCAGCAATTGGCGAATTCGTCGAATTGGAGCACGGTCGTTCGCGGCGGTTGTGTCAGCCGTGAGCGACGCGTGGAGGCGGCGAGATGAGATACACACGCCCGCGCGCTGGGCGATATGACACATCCCGCTAATGAGGAAATGGCTGCACTCTGGCTTGAATTACAGGGCACAGGGCCGAGCCGGCGATGCCACTGCAAGGCTTGGCCGAGTCTCCGCCCACTGTGTCTTATATTTGCACTGCTGAAGCACAGAATCAGGATATTTTCACAATTTATTCAGAACATAAACGAAACCCAATTGAGACCAGTACAATAAATAAGACATAGAATGGGCCAACAGTTATGCACGATATCGAATTGCTAAAGTTGGCTGGCATACTGTATGAAATAACCACATAATATGCTAGGTAAGAAACAGGATGAAATAGAAAGACGCCAGTAACTGCAACATTGAGCTTAAGCATGGATTAAGACAGTTTTAAACTAAATAAACTGAGACAAAGGAAGTAAAAATCGGTAGCTGAACTGAATTTTAAGTATGGCTAAACAAACACGATAAAGTTTTACATGGTAGGTGGGTGAAGTGCCAAGAGGTCTATAGAAGACAAAATCAATGTCAGTCTTCGTGTGGTATACAGTACATCTCGGATTATGCGGATTAACGTGGCGGAACACCGATCCGGATAACAAAAAAGGTCAAGACTGTCTGTACAACATGTTGGTCTTTCAAATTTTACAGGGTTATAATTTTGAAATAAATTTAAGAATTAAATTTTATTATTAATTTGAGAACAAACTTTACCGTACTTACGATTTATGTTTGGAATAAAACGCCAGATTAAAATATTTAATTTACTAAGATAGAATAATCATAACTCAAAACAACTTGAATTTGAAATAATCATGACAAAACTTAAAGAAACTCAAAACTTATTACAGTAACTCTTCTTAAGAAATAATGTAACACATCAATAATGGTCAAATGACAGCAACAAACAAAATAAACTCACAAAATTGCCGTAGGCTATGCCTTTGTTGATTAGTGGTAGTGCCCCAAGTAGCAATTCAGAAAACTACGTTCACGAAAATGCTGAAATATACTTATTTAGGCAATGCGATTTCTTCAATTATTGTGATTCCTAATGCTTACAGTAAAGTCTGATTTGCATTTTACTTTTAGAAGGGGCATTTCACCCGTAAACTCGCTAAAATCATGTTTTAGACGTGATTTCAATTTTTTAACTTCTCCGATAGACCGGTCCGGATAATCCTGGATCCGGATAATGTGGGGTCCGGATAATCCGAGGTGTACTACATATGGGCGACAGGAGGGCTTCAGCTCCGGTGCCGGTCTGTCTAAATCATGCTTACTATATACAGGGTGTCTCACCTAAGGTGTCTCAAATGGATTGTGGACGAACTAGTAGTTCTACATAGATGAAACAAAATCATACCCCACTAAATCGACCGCAAGGAACAACATAAAAATATTTTTAAGATTTCTAAAATACAGGATATTCCAAAAACCAGGGGTCATGGGTTCGAATCTCAGAATTTTTAAATGTAAACATATGTCATATTATGCATCGTTTTAAAGCTCTAAAAAAGACAAACAATTTGGTGAAAACAGAATTCACTTATCTTTATTCATTTCAAAATGGCGGCCATTTTCATGAAAAATATTGGTATTTACGGAACACTCTGTATCTCGAGAACTACAAAACGTATTTTTGGTCTATTTAAAAATTATTAATCCTCGTAAACTCAGCTTTAATTTGATATACGACATGCCAACACTTAAAAAATAAAAGTTTTTGACTATACATTTTATTTTGTTTTAATGTTGGCAGCCCTGAAAGTCAAAAAATTTAAATGGCAGCATATGTCAAATAGCACGTCATTTTACAGGTCTTGCAAAGACCAACAACTTTTCAATTTACACCTTGCTGCTATCTTTGGTGGTTTTGTAGTTATAAGCAAAAAACTCTATTTTAGCATATAAAGCCCTTGTTAAAAGTGTAGTCTTCAGGGCATTTAAATTTGCATCAGTTAGACTTAAGTATTGGCAGTCTGTCTATCTCCAACAGCCAGAACACTGCCACCGCGTGTCCTTTATCTCACTAAACAGGAAAATCCTGAGTGTTTGCTTAGCCTAACAGAAAGGATTTGATTAATTCATTTTCCATTCCCACAGCTCTAGTTAAAATTATAAATACATTTTCCATCGAATAAAGTTGAAATTTACAAATCGGGATCTATATAAAAATACCGATACAACTTTCAACCTTCAACTATTTCAATCCAATACTACTTCAACCAAATATATATATTGACGCATGCAACGCAATGTACAACCATTGTTCACGCAATAAAGAAATATTATTATTATTATTATTATTACCTTACCGATTATGATCCCACTATAAATAAAAGGACGTTTCTGTTCCAACTGACACATCTACAAACAACGAATCAACTATACTCCACCCGCCGCCCGTTCTGTCTATCTCTCTCCAATGACTACCGACATAAAAGACCGCTCTCATGACAAGGAAACATATATCACCTCAGCGGGCCGGATTTAGTTCGAAATAACGAAGGGATCAAATCAGGTGTGCCGAAGCGAGGGCGACGGTTCCATAGCGGCTGTCGCCCGCCACCGCTGTTATTACGAGAACAGGGCGGTCTGTTCTGTGTTATGTGCTCCGTAGGGCGAAAATAGTACCGAATGCAGAGGGCTCCGCGGCTGTGTGGGGTCGGAGCGGCCGCAGGATGCTGCAGACGCGCTCCGAACTTCCCACTTCCGCCCACATGCCCTATCGTCTCTCGCCTTCCGCCAGCTGGGGTGGGAAGTGCCATTGGGACGGGGAGAGCTGCGTGGTATTTAAATGTTTAAAGGGCGCCGGCTCCAAGTTCGAAGGGTGTCCGATTTCGCATCGGTGCAGATGCTGTGCGCGTGATTATAGGTAGAGGTTTTTTATTGAGGGTTCAGAAAAACTATACAACATCTAAATCGAATTTTATACGCTAAAAAGTATTTACAGGTGAATATAAATTGGGCATAAAAATATATGCACGAGCATGTGTGGGAGAGATA
This sequence comes from Flexamia atlantica, assembly GCA_035578135.1. Taxonomy (NCBI): domain Eukaryota; kingdom Metazoa; phylum Arthropoda; class Insecta; order Hemiptera; family Cicadellidae; genus Flexamia; species Flexamia atlantica. The sequence continues at coordinate 53,323,885 of JAQJVK010000004.1, read as the reverse complement.
TTTTTATATGACCTGTGGTACAGTATCACTATTGGGTTCATTAATTTGATAGTATTACATCTTTTCTGAGTGTACGCGAGGAGGTACACTCAGTTAATGCTTTGTAGTGTAATGCAATGGACAACACAGGTTTTGTCCAAAAAAAAACACAAGAAATCATCCAAAACTTCTTAACTGGGATAGATACAAGACTATTGAAATATTAATATATTATAATTGCTAAAATTAACATTAGTCTTACGGACGGACTGGGTCTTAAGATTTGCCACCAACTATAATAATTTATTGTTAAGGTAGGCGAAAAAATCCAAGAAGATAAGGAAGATCGTGACAAAATATGTGGATGACCGTTCTATAAACAATCCTCCACCCCTAATCAACTTGTTACATCTGACATTCCGCATTAAGTCGTCATGTTCACTGTTCTGCGATCGAAACGAGATCAAAGTTTAAACGGAAGATAAGAAAGACGGCCCTGACATGACGTTCCGGGCTATTTATACCGCACCGTGTGATGTGCGATGTGTCAGAGCCGTTCCTCCATGTTTACTGTTATGCTCGGCTTTTGCCAACTGTCATCGTCTCGAGTGGACGTCCGGTTAAATATTTTTTTTATTGCGATGTGGGAAGTCCTCGAACCTCGAGAGACTGAGGAAGGTAAATAAGTGTAGTAAGGGTGTAAAGGAAAGCCTCAACGGTTCTGATTTGCATTTTGCCAATACTACAGAACCCTCAAACATTCCAGATAAGATAGACACAACACAGATCCCTTTTATGTTATTGGGAAGTTAAAAGTTATGACTATATGTCATGTGAACTTAGACCTCATATCTTATTGCATGTTACAACAGAAATGACTTGAGGGGGACAAAAGAACATAAAAAATGCGTATAAGAAAGAACTATTAATTGTACTGTATATGAGAGCCTGTGTATAATGACGTCTCTGTCCAGTGAAATGTACCAGTCCTTGAACATTTGTAATATGATGTAGGGAACGAGATCTGGGAAAACTGAGATGAAGCATACAGTGCAGAGATAATTAATCAATCAACAGTTTCATACCGAAAAGCGTGTTAAATTAATGAAATGCCCTTTGTCTGTTCTTCCACTCCTATTATAGTAGGAGTTTAATTGAGAATCCTTTAATTTAAACAAAACTTTATTAGTACGTACTATCACAGATGAAGCACAAAACTCTCTGGTACTATGGTTAGTATAGTATAGCAAGTGTACTGCAAGTCATATACGCACACTTATAACTCAAATCAATTAACAACTATAGTATATTGCATTTCAAGTCACCAATAGCCGTTTCTGCTACTATCTGCTTTGTCTCTATCTGGTCGTATTTAATTTCAAAACTATAAAAATATTTCGCCTACGAGAAAGTGTGTGGGCAAGACGTGAGACGTGATGCGACGTGAGTAACCGGCGTATTTATATTGGACCAGCCTTGGCGGCGCTATGCAAGGCTGAGGCCAGATCTGTCCAACGGCCAAATTGACGGTGGACGAGGCGTAGTTGGTGCGACCAGCGGGGCGTTCTGTACTGGCAACAATGTCCACTACGACACTATACACAATGTAATTTATAGGAAAGTTCTGCTGCTAAATAACCCAAGAAGTAAGTTTTGAAATAAAACTAAAATAAAAACAGACCGGTATACAATAAATTAAAATTAATGATAAAAAGAGTTTAATAACCGAATCTAAGAGGATACAAAAAAATGAACTACTGGTTGTCAAACTTGTCAACCAAGCGCGTTTGGATTTTTAAAACATCAAATAACTATATAATTTTACAACATGAACTAATCGATGAAAATCATCAGGAGTGAAATTAAATGTTCATTCGAATAAATTAGAAGTCGTTAATTGGAAGTTTGATGATTAGCAAAAACTTATCAAATTGAAAATGACACTGCTGGGAAAGGATGATTTTTTTGGCGTAAAGCTATAAGCACGAAGTCTAAAGACCCAAACTTAAACGTATTTATAGATTTTTTATTTATATACGGGGGAAAGGTTGCAGTCTTAAAACAACATCATTATCCGTGATGAGTTATATGCGTTCAAATTCATCTCTTTAATCGTTCATGTCAGAGTAAGTACACGAAAATTAAATTTACTCAGGGACTTGTCATTAGCTAAACGTCAGCGAGCAAATCGTTCTTGAGAACTTAAAACGAGAAATGAGTAAGACGTCAGCGAAAAGAAAACACGCATTACTCAAGTTCCAAGTTATAAATTTGCACTCGAGAAGGCAATGACGTCTTTGCTTTCTGGAACTTATTTATAAATACTGTTTCGCGACAGAAAAATTATATAGAATGAGAGGAGAAATATCGTTGGGTACTCCACATCCAGGAATAGCTTTTTACAGCTACGCGCCTTTGAACCACTTCTTTATCACAAAAAGGGGAATAAGGGTATTCTGTGCTTGACACACACTTCTATCGAAAATCTCACACACACACAAAGGTCCTTGGAACACAGACCATCTTTAGTGACCAGTTAAAAAAAAAAAGATCCATGATAAAAAATTTGAAAGAACGGGTTGTCCCTCCAAAACTGCGATTTTATAAGAAACTCAGCGATGCAAATAGTTCCCTTACCGTTGAAACACAAAGTCACCCAACTAATGCAACTCCTCTGCATTTGTAGTTTATGAATTATTTTCACATGCAAACTCTAATTTCAAAGGTTTAACAACTTATTTACTTCGACTGTCAAAAAGGAGAATCTTTCTATCTATTATATATTTGTCAAATACCACTCACCTATCATCGCACAGCCCAAACTACTTGACCTAGAACCTTGAAACTTTGCATGAACGTTCCTCTCGGAGTATAGGTACCCACTAAGAACGGATTTTTAAAAATTCCCTCTGGGCTACGCCCTATGATACATCAAAGTTTCAATGTTAAAGTATAGGGAAGCTCATGTAGTTTTCATGGCAACCTTAACATTAAATCATGAATCCAAGGAAGTTTTTCTGTTTTTCCACGGGTAAAACTTGTTGAGCAGCTAGTTGTTTTATAAAGGAGAATCGTAAAAATACTACATAGTCATCAACGTGATACTCCCTACGTAACTGTGTGCAAGTTCACTGTTAGTTAACAGCCAGAACCGCGAACGAGGCCAAGCGCCACATCGGTCATCATCGCGGTCAATTGCCACAACAAGGAGATCTGCAGCCATCCGCGTGCGACTGCCCGGTGAACGTACGGTTTGTACGATGTATGTCCGATTTCAGTTTAATTTGTTTAAAATGTTTTGCTTTTAAATTGTTATAAAACTCGAAATCGTAAAGTAAAAGGTAGACTCCATTTTACCATTTGTTTTAAGGTTCTAAAATTTTCAACTGTTTTTAATGCAAAAAAGGCCGGCATTATAAAAATGTATAAGGAGTCGTCTAACTTCACGTTCCAAATAATCTATCTAGGTACTTAATAGAATAAAGGTTTTCTCCTTTACATCCCTTTTTCAGCCGTCCTACTTAACCGATTTTTACGATTGAGGTGTCATTTTAAAGCTTACAATATAGAGCACCGGCGACTGATAATCTCAATGGACATTTCTTTTACGGCCTGGACCAAGGCCGTACTAACAAAACAGGCCATGTTGCAGAATTTAAAAAAAAGAAGGCATAGATAAAACGAGTCGACGGAGATCGGGGAAGATATGTGTACAAGACAGCAGAGAACAGAACAGAGAGCTGCCAAGAGACAACAACTGATTGAACATGAGAATACCCCCGTTGCAGCAGATCTGCATACTCAGCGAATTTCAAGTGCAAAACAACATATTTCAATCCAACATAGCGAGATTTGTCATGTTTTTGTAAGCTCCATAAGAATAACATGGGGAGTGAGTATGCAGGTTTGCTGCTACAGGTATGTTTAAACTGGTTGGTTATAATTCAATATTTAGTAGATCTGAACTAGAAGAAGCCATTTACCAAGTTTTATCAAGATATGTTGAGAAATAAGCGAAATATAGAATTTTACTTATTTCCCATAAGGTTAACATTGGGACAACGTACTGTGTTTACCACTCTCAATATCTCGGTAACCAATGGACATAGAGCAGTAATTCAAAATACTAAATTTTTTTTTTGCTGAATTCAATGATGGCAACAAAAATTTGATAAATTTTATTTTTCTATGTAAAAACCTCAAAAACCCCATTTTTGGGGGGTTTATCCCCCTTTACCCCCCCTTCCGATGGTCCGATTGGGCTGGTTCACGAACTCGTCCGAGTGATTACCACTTTACACGTCTGTACCAAATGTCATTAAGATCGGACCATATTTACGGCCGCTATCGTGTTAACAGACATATATAAAAATTCGAATGAATGGTGTTTTTTGCTTCTGGGGACCCCAAAATGAAAAGTTAACATGGTCTCGGACTTAGGTCTTACCATGAGTACTAACGTAATAGCTTATTCCTTTATGGAAATTCGCTAACCTTTAAGGAAATTCGCTAAAAAATATTAAAATGCGCATTTTGCGTCTGGGTACCCTATAGTACTTCACAATAGTTAAATTCTTTTCTCAACTACAGTACAAGACTATTTTAATCCAAACCCGTCTCGCAATTGATTTGTTCAGCAGAATACCCGACATACCAATCAATCTCAACCTGAATGACGCATGCAAAATCTAATCCATCTCCTCGGTCGGTCATTGACGTTTTAATGCGACGGCAAACGTCGCGTCGCAAGAGTTCCCAATGAATTAATAGTTTCTGGGTCAACGCAAGGACCTGAGCCAAAACAACGGGCTTCCAAACAATACGTAGGCCTAAATTATCAATATTGGTTCGATACTTGGTCTATTTACTCAACTACCGAGTAGCTCGCTCGTTCCTGGAAAAAATATAATCCGCATCAAATAGCGTGACCCAGACCGTCCCTAAGCCAAATTTTAATATTAACATTAGTCTTACGGGCGGACTGGCCACGCCATTTGACTCGGTCTACAGTACATCGTCTACATCCATCCTGTTATTCTGTAATACACTTACATTTTACAAAATCCCCCCCCCCTTTCATCGCTCTCTACCACTACCATCGATGTACATCGATGACCACTACCAACCGATCAACTCTAACTCATAATCACTCTGACTCTCATAATGACTCACTCACTCTGATTTTTTTAAGAATCGATTCTTCTTGCGAATCAAAAGCATCATAAAATATGGAGTTTTATTCCTTTAAGAGGGTTCCCTACCTACCCCAAAATATGCCTCAAACACGCTCCGCGCGGTGTCGTTTAGCGCTTACAGTTTTCAAAATAAAATTTAATTTAACAAAGCATTTCAAAGACAAACAGTTGTAGAATGTTAATTGCTAATCCAAAATAGTTTATGTTAACGTATTCTGAAGATACATTCAGTTGAAGTTGACCAACTTTAACGCCATGTATCTTTTTATTGAGTGCGGATAAACGAATTTGGAGAAGCAATAAACACTCTGCAACTCGTTATCTTTACAATGCTATTTTCGAGTAACTTTTATTTTAAGAATTGGAGACGCTAAATGACACCGCGTTTACCCCTGCAACGGCTTGTGCAGCGAAAAGTGCACAAATTTAACATGGGCTCTTATGGAGCCGCAGTTCCAAAAGTCACCGCTAGTGTCGCAGAAAAACGAAAACTGCCGTTGGTAGGGAACCCTCTTAACTCACAAAACAAAACTGCCCACCACTACACCACATTGTCAGACTGTGTCGCGTGTCGCCGAGCGAAGTCAGGACCCGGTCCTTCCCCGAACCGTCGGGTCAAGGCAGGCTTTGCCCCCACGGTCCACTTAACTCGTTGACTCATTACGTCCACATGCCACGTTACAGCCGATAACGACACGCCACGCTCCAGGTCCGGGTCCGTACCACGCGATACCACTCGGTAACCTCCGTTATGATAGGGAGGACCGAGCTTTGTTACGAGAAGATCGGTTTGGAAGATGGAGCAGTTTGTTCCCATGTCTATACTGTATCATAACTGGAAGATTTACACTTTACAGCACGAAACAATCATCGCTCTTTCAGCAAAAGCGTATGCATAACATAACCCCACTTGGAGGTTTTTTTTACTACAGTATGTGAACAGGCTCGGGTCAAGGGAGGGTGCACGAGGTAATAAATGGATGTGAGTTAATTTTAGTGGATAATTAGGCTCCGGGCCGTCATTTTGTAAAAAAGTCACAATGTTTTACGAGAACGAGAAGCCTCAGGGGGGGGCGCACTCGGCACACACAAATCTGGGGCACTGTATACAGTATAATGGACTCCGGCACTGTATTCTAACACGAATGGACTGGACACAACTCATCTTCATTGATTTATCAATGAAATCTTTCGAGAAATAAAGCCTGTCACCCATGAAACTGATATTTAAGTAATCGCAAGCACAGTTCGGATACATTAAGACGGCGTTTAAACATTAAGATATAAATATTTCCAGTGTTTTCATAATTTTGTCTCATGTTTTCTTTGTAAATTTAACAATGAAGAGACAATAAATTACATCCATGACAATTGACAATTCTTCGTCGTGCCCAAGATAAAATTCATCTCATAATACAAAAATGAGGAGACTGCGGCCCGGGGGCGGGAGAAGGTAACAGTAATATTATAGGCTACAGGAAATATTTCAGCCCAATTGACCCACTCGTTCACTCCTCTTTCTCGACACTTTACCACGGAGAGATTTATAGCTTTGTCACGCAATACCACCACTTTACTGTCGATGCATGTTGGGAGGAAAATAACTCTGAAAGTGTATGTAAATACTGCCCCCGGCCGTTAGGAGAAAGGAACAATTGTCAGAGTCAGAGTTGGGTTCTGAACATCGATCAACGCATATAGCCCCTTACAGTCTTAAAGTAAAGTAGAGTTCTACTTGAAAATGTGCATTTCACCTAAAAAAAGTTGAAAAATATTTCATAATTTTTAACGCAAAAAATACTTGGTACTGGCAAGTTTTTTCATAACAGTGCTACTGATAGCTTTAAGAGGACGAGAAAGAAAGAAAGATAAAAGGAACATGCCTTTATTTGAGTACAACTATAAGAACTGGTTTGACAAAAATGCCTCTTAAAGGCAGACAATAGTGAATTAAATATTTCATATGCAATCAATCAAGCAAACGTTGATAACAAATTTCGTTTGTATGAAACCCATACTTTAACAATTTAGTTTGTTTTCAATTAGAGTCACAATTCCGATCGCTCAACTCAGGCCTAAGATTGAATCGAATGTATTTTATAATATTGAAAAATAGCATAGAATACATTTGGGGTATAGAGAACTGAATGACTTACGTAAAATCATCCCACAGGGATGGATGAAGGATGAAATGATCCCTTTTTAAGCAAATTGCCAAAAAGGTTTGCGCATGTTTTATTTAATTTTTTGTTTCTAAAAATTAGATAAGTTAAAAAATTAAAGGCACATTTCAAGTAGATGAGGTAAAAAATTAAAGGCACATTTCAAGAATAATAGTTTCTTTAAACAACTGATAATAAAGTTGAAACGTTGTAAGTTGAAAAGTGTCGAAGATGAAAAAGTTTGAAAAGGGCGTAGGGCCAAAAGAAATAATAAGTACAATAACAATGGAAATGTCCCGAATAGAATAACCGCGCGTAATCTGGTTTTCTTATCTCACTTTCGATAAATTATTAAATAAGTCAGTTCTGACGTTGCAGTGACGTAATCGTCATCGTCATCATATGCTAATACTGACATTTTAATTAATAGGTCTAGATTTTCTATCTAGCCTAAATAAATTTAAGTTCACTTTTTATTATATATTAATAAACTCTTAAGGAGACCGCCAAAATCGTATAATCAAATAAAAAATCTGGATCGGTAATCGGATCAGGTAATTTCCTTTTCTTCGAAGTCTCAAGACGCTGCTAACAGTTTAATTTAGTTTAGCAACGCAGATAAAAACCGACGGCTGGCGGCTAGCCAATAAGCTTTCGGGGCGGCAGCCAATTGTCGCAAGTGATATCGTGTTAATGTTATAATGTTAAATGTTGTTTCTCGGTTTTTATGCAATCGGCCGGAGAGCTCAGTGTTTTGGCACTCAACTCGAAGTCTCGAAGATCGCCAGATTGAGCAAACTTCTGAACTTTAATGTTCCGTATTCTCCAGTAAATTACCTGAGAAAATGTTCACAATCAATTTGAATAGAAATATTTATCGTTGGGATAAGACAATGCTTCTTGACGTAAGTGGACATTGGGAAGTACAAACACAGATTTGGTCAAATTCTTCTACAAAATAAAACAATACCACTGAAGCAGACTGTACTAGTATAGCACACATATAAAATAAAACAGAAAGTACTATCTCGTTCAATGTTTTCATTAGTTAGTTTTAGTATTGTTATAACAAAATAGTATTTTTTAAACTTTCCACAAATAAATATTTTACTCTAACAACCACGGAATCAGTTCCGACCCTGCATGCACTCACCTCGGTGGGGAGGTGACCCTCCTGCCAGGCACAGTCGCCGGGGACGCCGACGAGGAGCCCGGTATATCCATACTTGCGGACGGACCGACAGTTCTCTTATCACAAAACCGCACAGTACATTACATCCATATTTACGGACGGACAAACAGTTCTTTTATCACAATACTATGTTACACAGTACATTAAGTAAATTTTCCATATTTACGGATGGACAACAGTTTTCTTTTACAATTCACACAAAAAAAAACCTCTGCAGTCCACCACTACAGACTCACCGCCGCGGGCTTTTCGACATAGGCCTTGGCGAACCGCACCACCGCGGGTCTTCGGCATGTGACCGGCACCTCCAATCTCAGGACCAAGCTGGTGACCGGGGACACTCGGTGACGCTCCCACCCTATCACGGCGGCGCGGGAGCTGGGCAGACCGGAAGTCATGATCGGGAGCGACTACTCTACTGATAACTGATAAAGCTGCGTCTGACACCGGTGACAGTGAGGGCCTCTGGCACGTCACTGACAGCTGGGCAATGTTCAGCGGCACCGAGAGCGACCAACCGACTGCTCTACTGATAAGAGATAACGCCGCGAGTGACACTGGCGATAGCGTGGACCTCTGGCACGTCACTGATACTGACACTGGCGGAGCGCGGCGGCTGTGCAGGAGAGGGGAGAATCGGAGAATCTCCCTCCCCTCCTCCCCTCCGTCGACGTAAATAGATCGTCTTCAATGAGCGATGTAGCCGACGAAGAGGGTTCAAAAACTGGTGGTTTTCAGTACCTACTGTATGGTAAATGCGGAAAGTACCGGCCGGATTTTAAAGGGGATCGTTGAATTTTTCACTAACCTAACACTAATTGTGTAATCCGTCAATCCGAATGAAGTAATTTGGCTAATTCTATGCAATTTATATTCATGCATAACCAGAGTTAGAGTTAATTTTTTAAAGAGGGACATAATTTCTTACAGATCATAACACGACAATTTTAATAATAGCATTGATTGTTTACTTTAACAAATAGACTAATGCATTGATTACAGTCAGAGAGCCAGATTCTGACCAGACTCACCCAGCTTTGCCCAAATTAGTGACCAGGCTATGGAAGAAACTATTATCAACATGTATATATTTTTTTAATTTATAATGGGATATTAGACATTTTAATTTTAAAATGGCAATATTACAATGTTACAATCATGACATTCAAAACTTGTTCATTTTGATTTAAGAAACTGGAAAGCCAATTAGCCTACATAATTATACTGAATTAATTTTAAGTACAAAAAGGACAAAAATGTACAATTAAGTAAGATTAAATATTTTTACACAACGAAAGGATGAATTTGTATACGAAGTATGGGCCAAATATTCTGGGGTTACCTATCAGGTAGGCTAGGCCCCTATTGTCAGAGCACTGGAAACCAAGTAGGAACAAAAAACCAAAATCACTGCAGCCAATGAAACACACATAGGCCTATGTAGGAATCGTCTATCTCCACTCTAAAGATTGATTATCCATATCTCTCGCACAAGTTTTTTAAAATGGTCAGGATTTTCATGTGCAAAGTATATTGTTTCATAGATTTCACTATCAAGTAACCAAATTTATGCTCATACAGGTGGTTGGTTGTGTGATTCATTAAAGTCAAGTACAGTACATGAATGTTAAATTTTTATCACATTAAATAGAGAAAAAATAACAAACAAAGCTATCTATATATTTAATACGCTAGGCATATATTTGTGATAATTGTTTTGGAGCGGTGGTGCTACCGATCACCATGTCCAAGGTGTCGTTAGAAAGGTCTTAGCATGTAGTTTTGCCATCAATTAAAAAAAATTTGAAAAGTCACCGTGGTCATGGGAAAACATGGGGTCAAAGTCGCGGTTTTCCCCATAAGAATAACATGGGCTTGATTTACATTCTCAGATGATTTGAATTAATCAGAAAACCCTTATGTTAGTATATCAAACCGAACGAAATTAAACCAAGAACACAATATGACATATGTACTATATAAAATACAAAAGTTTAAAATGATGTGGCCGAGTGGAAGGATGCTTAAGGGGGCCGAGGGATCAGTTGCTGAAGGTGGGCGAAAGGGCTAAGGCTGGAGGTGGGCGATCAGGTGGGCGATGGAACAGTTGCTGGGGGTATGCTGGAGGTGGCAGTCATAGAGGTGACCGAGGGGGTAATTGCTGGATGTGCACAAGTGAACGGTTGCTGAAGAGAGCCGAAGAGACAGTTTATAAAGTTGACCAGAGAAAGGGGGGGATGGTAGGTGCTGAATGTAGTTGAGGGGTCGTGGCCCAGGGGGTGGTTGCTAAAGGTGGCTGAGGGGGCAGTTTATAAATTTGGCCGGGGAAGAGGGGTGGGGGTGTGCTGATGGTATCTGAGGAGGCCGTGACCGAGTGGGTGGTTGCTGGAGGTGTGCGATGTGGCGAATGATGGAGGCGGACGAGACATAATTGTTTTGGAGCGGTGGTGCTACCGATCACCATGTCCAAGGTGTCGTTAGAAAGGTGGCATGTAGTTTTGCCATCAGTTAAAAAAATTTTGAAAAGTCACTGTGGACATGGGAAAATATGGGGTCAAAGTCGCGATTTTCCCCATAGACATAATATGCAGTTACAAACCAACGATCGAGAAATCAGCTGTTTATTTAAGGAAGTGGTTAAACAAATAAAATCTGACTCTGAAAAATGGTTATTGATCGTACAGCTGGCAACAAAACACCAGTTTTTATTTGTACAAAATCAAAACATAATCAAGGGTTGCTTGAAATACAACACCATAAGTACGTTTTCCAAATGAGTATTATATGGGTTATATTCATGTAAATAACGTTTTGTTTAGCATTATAGGCCTACACATTTTTGTAAATACCAGATGTAATAATGAATACTATACTGCTTACAACTTTTAAGCCGTCGACATAATGGAGACTACAAGAAGTCGACCAGGACGGCCAAGAGGAGGAGGCCGACGAACTTTAACTGATAGACGCGAACGAAATACACATAATACTATTGTCGTTAATAGCCGAATACAGCAAGCACACTTCCGTGTTGGGTTTAAGGGTGCTCTTCAACAGCCGCCTGAAGATTTCACATTCAATTTAGGACTGTTGGATAATCACTGCATAAGCTGTTCCATATAATTTCAAAGCCGAACAAACAAGTGGTGATCGCCGAACATTCAGCCTTTGTTGTCATAAAGGAAAAGTTATTCTACCGTATAGAGAAATTTTATAAGGTTTATTAATAAAATAATTTTTTATCATTAGTAAATTAAGTTGATTTTTTAAAATAGCAACACTTAAGATTCACTACCTACACGCATTGGTGGACAGATTTTCTCCTTGACAGCGCACGATTTCGTGCGCCAGGTACACTAGTCAAAAATAATTCTGGAGTCTACAAAAAATTTAAATTGTGTTTTTAAATTGAGGAGTTAACTCATTGATTGTTAATTAATGAGTTAAATTAATTGAATGTAATTTGTGGATGACCCCCTAACCTTGCACAGTAGGCTGATCCTATTACCTTAGTTAAGCTCAGTTTTGGTCGAGTACTAACTCGCCTTCCTATTCACCCTCCTACTCGACCAATGTAAATCGGCCTTTAGAGTTACTAGGCTATAGAGTCTCACACACTCAACACAATGTGAACTTTGACCCTGTTTAATGTACCTACGGAATAACAGATTGTTTTCCAAAATGCATTGTGGGGATTAAAAAAACTCAAGAAATAGCTTTTATAATTGTTTAGCTTGACTGGCTTTATACTACTTGAGCTCATCATATTAGCAGTGTTCCCTAGTTGAGATTAACGACCACACGATTGAATATTTATTACATTCATAATTAGAATATTAATAAAATTAGAATACTAATTTTTGAATGTTACCATCCTCATAATTAGACCAGTTAGTAAATTATAATATAAGCCAAGTGAAACGGTGGTTCGGATCTCAAGTTAAAATGTCAGGTCTGGGTCATTCCATGTCAAATCAACCAATTCTATCCTATGATTAGAACCTTGACCTCTCAGATTTCAATGATCTTTGGAATACAAGTTGTACCTACCAATAACAGTTTGAATATAAAATTTTATATTTTTTTGACATATCGTTTTTGAGTTATGGACATTTAAAAATGTAAAAAACTACGGTTTTTGGTCTGGTTTCCTCACTTTCAAAATGATATAGTTTGAAAACTATAGCACCTAGAGAGCTCAAATTTTTACCATTCTTTTCTATTTAATTTGCTCTTTAATTTGATATATCACATGGCTATGTTTACTTAGTTTTGAAATATTTTGAAAAATCCAAAAAACTTTTTTGGAAATTCCCAAAATGCATCCCCCTTCAATTTTTTTGAAAAAATTCTATGTGTTTTCCACTACATTGGTCTACATGCATACAAAATTTCAGGATGGGATGATAATTGGTTCTTGTTTTTAAAAAATATTTTACCATCACAGTACACACCCGTTAGGTAAGCTACCAGCCAGCTATGTACATACAGGTATCCCAATAAGTAGGTTTGTATGTCAGAATATCAGGCTTTCATGGTTGTCACTTCCTTTCCTATTACTTTTTGAATTCAAGCACTAAGTTATTTATTAAGGCCTATGGAGAAATAAATTATAATTTATCTAAAAAATATGAGTGTTACAGAATTAAAGTTATTTTACCGGTAACTTACAAAGTATATAGACGTATAAACCTGGTAAGAACATAATGTTCAATTAGGAAAGAAATGTAGAAAGTTTAACAATTTATTTCATACAATTTCTAATCAAATAGTCTAGTCAAGATATGAAATAAAACACCTTTACCCTAAAAAATTGCTTTAAAAGATTTTTAAGTGGTTTTTACTTTCAATAAGTGTGTTAAATAATATACTAAAAGTCTAATAAAATCGGAGTCTAGGAAATAGGTTTTTCCAATATGGCGTCCTGAAATTTGAAAAAATAACTTTATTAATTTTCATCATTTTACATGCATTTTTTGAGATATTGACTCGGTACCAACACGTATCACTGCTGGGTGGCTAATTCTTTATTTCAAGAGGATAATAATTTTTTCGGCCGCCATCATGGATCAGCCATATTGGATATCAACTTTATTTTTTTAAATGTAAAGATGATGCAGCGACACATCATTATGAAATAGATTTTTACGCTGATTACAATGTTGAAATCCGTTTTTGAAAATATGCATTAGTTAAAAAGATATGCACAAATAAAAATTTATCCCTACTATACATTTCTTATGGACGTTTCACAAGTTCATTATTTTTTGGGATTATTTACCTGCTATCTCTCATTACAGTAAAGATATGTAGTTCCTTTTGGTCTTAAAATACTCAGTGAAATACCGGCTTTAATTTGAGATATCAATTATCAACATCGGACAAGTGTCAGATGAGCTATGAAGCTCAATTTAACTTAAAAATCATTTTTTCAGAAATTTGTTTTTAATCAAGTATTCAACTTGTATCTCCGGTTCTAAATAAGGTATTAAATTTATTTTGGTCTTAAATCACTCAGTAAACTACCAGCTCTCAAGTAAGCTGACACTCAATAACATCAGACAAAAGATTATGTGTCTTATGAGCTTTCACTCAACATTAATTCATTTTACTTGCATACCTAATTTTACATTTCATGAAGGATTTCTCTAGTTCCAAAGAAGACTAAAAAATTATAAAGGTCTTAATTGACTTAGTAGGCCCTAGATTATTGGCTTTCATTTGAGTTATAAATTATTCTAATAGATTGAGTTTCAGGTGAGTTGTGGTTCTAAACCCATTAAAAATTAAAATTTTCAGACATTTTCAGTTATATAAAGACTCGTGTCTCCAGTTCCAGGAAAGGTCTGGAGTTCTGAATATTTTTAAAAGACTCAGCAAAATATCAGCTTTTGTTTGAGACGATGATCCTTAGATACATAGACGTTTTTTCATATAGGCTAGCTGGTAGCACACCTAACGGATGTGTACTTTTGTAGTAAAATAAATTTTAAATCAAGAACCAATTATCATCCCCCAGCCTGAAATTTTGTATGCATGTAGAAAAATGTAGTGGAAAAAACATAGATTTTTTTCCGAAAAAATCGAAGGGGGATGCATTTTGGGAATTTCCAAAAATGTTTTTGGATTTTTCAAAATATTTCAAAACTAAATATATAGCCATGTGATATATCAAATTAAAGAGCAAATTAAATGGAAAAGAATGGTAAAAATTTGAGCTCTCTAGGTGCTATAGTTTTCAAACTATACCATTTGGAAAGTGAGGAAACCCGACCAAAAACTGTAGTTTTTTACATTTTTAAATGTCTATAACTCAAAAACGAAATGTCAAAAAAATGTAAAATTTTATATTTAAACTTTTATTAGTGGGTACAGCTTATATTCCAAAAATCATTGAAATCTGAGAGTTAAAGGTCCAGACAATTGGTTGATTTGACATGGAATGACCCGTCCCATGGTTTCATTGGCTGTTGGGCTATTAATTAACAGTTCTGTCTAAGGAACATTATTTATTAAGATTGTGCCACAATAATCCTACAATCATCACATATTCACATTAAAATACCCCTTACTGGTGGTTGGCATCTTAACCCAGCAGAACTAACTTCGATTTGAATACACGATGACTGACTCACGGTCTTTTGGACCAGGTATTATATAAAAAGTAAATTTGTTTTGTGACTAGGCTACTTTATAGAAGAAACATGTGCATAAAACATATTTAGCCTACTATATAATATTAAAAACGTACGTGCGTATGTTGTACAACGATGTGTTTATAATGACAAAAACTCCACAAAAGTATTGTAAAGTGTTTTGAATATTTTAACTTATGTAGGAAATAGGCTTTGTGCACACAAAATATTTGTAGGCAAACATGAAGCCTTACGTGACTCACAGTAGAAAACACCAGACCTCTAAAGGAACTTTTGTTGAACTGACTGTAAGGGTTAGAGAATGACGGGGAAGTGAGTCATGATGTACCTGGAAAGACGTTTGAGAGGTGTTTAATGACGACCAGCCCTACCGACACCCAAAAAATTTTTATCGAAAAAACTACTAGGCCTAACCCAGTCTTTTTTACAGGTATGTCAGTCTTCGCAGGTTAATTGTAATGTAATAAGTTAAGGCCTATCTGAATAAAGATTTACTAAACACCGCTAGGCCTGATTAAGTTAATGAATTAAAATGGAATTGGAATGGATCAGGTTATAAAAACTTGATGTTATAAATTCAGCAGTAATGTATTTCTAATGGTCTAATGATGGAAATAGCTATTCAATTAGTTTAAGTTACAAGACAGCCAATTCCTGATGCAGTTGCCATCTACTATATGCTAGTTCGGACTAGACTAGCCTAGTCTATCAAAACTTATTTAAGTTGTCAGTAATCGACAGTGAAAGGCAGTCTGTTCCCAACACCAAGTAAAAAATACAGTTATGACTTCATCACAAAAATATGAATGGCAAAAAAATAAACTTACATATTTTCAATATCTAAATTTGTGTCTTCCGACTCCATTGTGTGGCTGATTTTTAAAATATTTGATGAAAAATATACAACACCAGCAGAAGAGTTCAATCCACCATTGTCCGTAAGTTGTACAAGAAATCTATGCGCATAAGAACAAATTTAATTGTTTGGACTACCAAAAACCAAGAGGCAACAGGAAAATTGACATTAAAATTGACATTTTGAATCGTTTTCCGTAACGGCAAATCCCTCCTTTCCCTCTAAACTCGTTTAAAAATATCAGCTGACTGACTTGGGATATCCAATAAACAAGGAAAACCAAAGGCATCCAAAATAGCCAAGGGAATATTCAAAACAATGTCAATTTTTTAAAGCACCTTTCATAAATTTCGTCATTGCTTTTTGGCCAACTTAGACCCCTTCTCTAAAATCATACTGGCATGAAATACTTAAGCCCCCCATTTAAAAAATGACGTCTTAGAGTAAAAGCTTGCGATTTCAGAAAAAATGTGCCAGTTTTAGAAAGAACCCATCAAAATACATTTAAAATAATTTCAGCCTCCGCACTAAGGGGACGTCCATAAATTACGTCATCTTGATGTAGGGGAGAGGGGTCCAGAATAGAAATGGCGGTAGGATAATGTGCATGGGGGTAAACGCCATCGGTCTGACACTTAAAAGGAGCCAAGTGGTAAGCTTATTGGAGCGGGTTAGTTTGGAGCACTTTAGTTAGATGTCGTTGTAAAAACATGGTTTTCTTCTTCTTCACTGAATCAGCCAATCAAAACCACGATGACGATCTGCTAACTTCCTATTCCGTTTCCCCTGATTTTCTGTCACGACGTGTACACAACCAAAACGAGTTAGAATTAATTTGAGTGTGGGAAAATACCTAAAGTACGTTTGCCACTAGTACAAGTTGTTTCGCGAAATACTGTCCTGAGTGATTCATATTGTGCTTAAAGCGATTTATAGAAAATAAATACGTAGATGTTTACATAAGGTTTACAACGTACGATGTTTATACGTAGATGTTTACATAGGTTGGCAACACTGGTTGCACAAGCCTGTTCATTCTGTAGTGCTCTCTCCAGTTTTAACTAATTTTTATTACTTTTTCCAAATTTAACAGTTTTTAAAGTGCACAAATTCACTCTTTAACTAGTTCTGCTTAATCTGATCAATAAATTTCTACCGCCGACATACTTTCAAGACAGAAAACTGATGAAACATCTCTGCCCCACGACTGCACCAACAGGAAAGCGTCTACTTCCGGCAAACCACGTTCCTTCTCAAAACCAATTTCCAATTCTTTTACCATTTACCATATCTAATTATCCTTCCTACAGCATTTCTCCAATTTCCAGCATCAGGTAACAAATTTTCCTTCAAATTTTCCATCTTACTGTTGTAGAGAGCACGCATGATTTTCACAACCTAGATGTTAGCCTATTTGCCAATTTGACAAAAAAGTTTCCAATCTTTTGCATGACAAGTAGCCTTGTTTATTCCACTGTTTTTAGGCCCAAAAACATGCAATTATTTCTATAAAAATCGCATCAACACACAGTAGGCTCAAGATAGGCTTAACACATAACCTAGGCAAAGGTTTTCAAACAGGCAGCCAACCCACACATTACATGGCCTAGGTTGTGACACGACAACATAAACACAAAAACACACAAAAAAAGAAAAACATAAAAAACAAAAAACAAAGAAAAACACAAAAAACTCAAAAAATAGGAAACACTACAGCAACTCACAAGAATCAATCAAACACACACACATTCACACACAATGACTGCGACAAACTGTGGAACTTGTGACCAGCCTATCATCGACAAGCAAGTTGATAGCATAGCCTGTGACATATGTCAAAAATGGGTACATGCCAAAAAAGAATGTAGCAACACAAAGAAAAGTATTTTCAACATACTGTCGAAAAACGACACTTGGCTTTGCCCTAACTGCATACAGCTTTGCAAAACCAACTTCTCACGCTTGTCGATGCTCAAAAAGGAACTTGAAAACAGTTCAATGCTCGCTCAAAATCTCTTGGATGAGAACAAAACTCTCAAACAAAAACTCAATGAAAAGGAGATCAAAATCATTGAGCTCCAGGAAAGAAACAATCGGGGGGAGGGACCCTGGCAAAAGGAAAAAAAGGGGATGGGAACGTACACTTAACTCGACACTCAACTCGACTCTTGAAACTTCAAATAGGTTTGGGCTTTTGGCAGACTCTAGTGTGGATGAAGTCGTTGACCGAAGTCCTATAGAGACTAAACCCCAAAATGCGCGTAAGCCGGAAAATCCGGTTTATCGTGCGAGGCCCAAAATTTTGGTGGTTGGGGACAGCCACGCGAGGGGTTGTAAGGAAAGGCTAGGTAAAACTCTTCGAGGGAAGTGGAGTGTCCAGGCACGTTTTTCACCTGGAGCACCTATGGGTAAGTCTATTGAAAACGCAGATCAAAATTTAAGGGAACTTAAGGGAAAAGGGGTTGCGGTTTTGATTGGGGGTGTAAATGATGTTTCAAGTAAGGGGATTTTAGACACTCTTGAAAAAACGAGCCATTTTGAGGGGTGGGATAGTAGGAAAATTGTCTGGGTGGAGGCTCCCTTCAGGTTCGATAAACCTAATCCAGATGAAAATAAAAAGATTGAAAAGTTCAACCAAGAGATAAAGAAAAAATGCAGCGAAAACAAATGGACCTATTTGAGCTTAAACTGCATGCTTGGACGCAACCACTACACTCCACATGGGCTGCACCTAAACCAAAGCGGTAAAGACATCTTGTGTGACATCATTAGCAATTATATCCACTATGCAGAATTTTCTGAGCTGAACAACAATAGAACTGTAAGTGAAAACCAATCAAAAACACCCCAGGGAAATCAAAGCACAGCGAAACTTAGTAAACAAGCCTACTTTAAAATCGCCTTCTCTCAAAATAGTCCACCATAATGTCCGTAGCCTATTCGGCAAAACTGAAATTATTGAAGATTTCCTTGATGACGAATCACCTGATTTATTTATTGCTACTGAACATGGCATGAGCTCTTCTACAATCACGGAGATTAAAATACAGAATTATGAACTTATTCACTCCTACTGCAGGACAAATTCTAGGATGGGTGGTGTCGCCATTTTCAAAAAATCATCCATAGTTTTCGATTCAATAAAAATAGAAGAAGTTGGAGACAAACTATCTCTGGAAACTATTTTTGAATGCCCTGTAATTAAAATCAAACTGCAGAATCAATCCATAATTGTCTCTGGAATTTATCGCACTCCTTGCGACAGCAACTTAGAAGATTTTTTCAGAAACTTAAACAAAATGTTGGAAATTTTAAATGCCCAAAAAATTCCATCGTAATAGCTGGGGATTATAACATTGATATATTGAAGAAAAATAACATCACAAAAAATTCCAAAACATCCTCAGAAGCCATGGCCTCAGTATTGTTATTGAAGTTCCTACCAGAGTCACTGAAGAATCTCAAACCTGTATTGACAATTTCATAACAAACCTTCCCACTTTTAAACCAGCGGCTATTCAAACACACATATCAGATCATCATGCCATCAGAACTTCCATTCCCATAAAAAAAGACCTAAGAACAAATAGTAAGTGGATGGAACAACGTAAAGTAAACACAAATACATTAGAGGAACTGAAACTTAGGCTAAAAACTGAAACTTGGGATGAAATATTATGCCTCACCGATACTAACCAGATATACAATAGTTTCATCTCTACTTTTCAACATCATTTAAACGTGGCTTGTCCAGTCATCAATAAAAAAAAATCTAATCAACAAACAACATACCCTGGAAAAATGTAACAACAGAAAATGCTAAGAAAAAAATGTTTGACTTTTATAACAGATGGAAGATCACCCAATCAGCCAATGACAAAGCCTTGTACATACAATCAAAAAATAACTTTAGAAGATTATTAACGCTAGCAAAGGCCGAATGGGCGAACGATCAAATTTTCCAATCCAAGAATAAATCCAAAGCAACCTGGGACATTGTAAACAGGCTACACAGCAAAATACCCTCCGGAATTGAGAATATTACACTGAATTGGGAAGGTAAAGAGGTAAAAAACCCGAAAAAAAGTTTGTTCAATACTTAATGATAACTTTGCTAATGTTGCAGATAGCATCAAATCCACTTTACCAATAAGGAACAATAATCACCACACAACTCAAGATGTAAACCCGCTTAACCAATTTTCCAGCTTCAAATTAATAAATGAAAAACAACTGTTGGACACACTGTCTACCCTGCCCTCCAAGAAGTCCTCTGGATATGACAACATCAGCATGGAAATGCTAAAGCTCTGCCGGCATGAAATTGTCAAGCCGCTCCTACACTTGGTAAATTCATCGCTAACAGAGGGAGCCTTCCCGGACGCGGGGAAAATATCAGTAATTAGGCCAATTCACAAAAAATTGGAAAAAAATCTTGCACATAATTATCGTCCAATTTCACTATTGCCGTCAGTGGCCAAGCTGTTAGAAAAAGTCGCCTGTAATCAAATCATTGATTACTTGGAACGACACAATCTCCTTTGCCCAAGGCAATTTGGATTTCGATCAAACAGGTCCACCAAATTGGCATTAACCGAATTCGTGAATCAGTGTATCGACTCGCTTGAGGCTGGAGAGACGGTAATTGGATGCTTTGCCAATCTCTCCAAGGCCTTTGACTGTGTCGATCACCAACTCCTGGCAGAGAAACTGGCCTCCCTAGGAGTCCGAGACGCTGCTAGCAAATGGTTGATCTCATACATGACAGACAGACTACAGATGACACAAGTCAACCATGAATCAAAATTTAAAATTCAAACTTTCAAATCAGAACCAAAACCGATCCATAGCGGAGTTCCGCAAGGATCGATTCTTGGACCAATCCTATTCCTCGTCTATATTAACGACATTGAAAACTCAATCCCAAAGGAAAACTTGTTCATCTATGCAGATGATACAACTCTTTTCACCAAAAATAAAAAAATCGACCAGCTCGAGATTGACACTTTCACTAAGGTCAACGAGCTTTCCCAATTTTTTTCAGACAACAGACTGGGAATCAACACAACCAAAACAAATTACATGTGCATCCAAACAATTCAAAAAAAGCAAAAATTAAAGGCAACGCCTCAAGTTTTTATAGATGAGGATCAGCTTGAGGAGGTTGACTCTGTTAGCTTCCTTGGGGTGAAATTGGATGAGGGGCTAAATTGGGGAAGTCAAATTGACGCTCTTGAAAAAAAGATGGCTCAGGGTGTTTTTATGTTAAGGCGGTTCAATGGGCTTAGTAACATTCCACTTCTCAAGACAGTTTACCATAGTCACATCCAATCTCACATAGCCTACTCTATCTTGCTGTGGGGGGCAAGAAAATGCCACCTTCAAAAAATCTTTGTTTGGCAAAAAAAGGCCATTCGTGCCATATTGAGATTGCCTCCCGATGCCAGCTGTAGAGAGGCTTTTATTGAACTCGGTATTCTCACTGTTCCATCTCTTTACATCCAAGAAGCAGTCATATACACAAAAAAACAAAACCTTCACACAGTCACTCCTTGCCATAACTACAACACCAGATACAATAACCAGTTCTCACAGCAACGCAGATTAACACTTTTTGAAACCAAACCAAACTACAGTGGAATAAAACTATTTCAGTCTTTACCACAGCACATCAGAAACATTTCACAGCTTTCCAAATTTAAACAAGTTCTGAAAACATATTTGATAAATGCATGATTCTATAAATTAGATGATCTCCTCACAATAACAACCTAGCCTAGCCTGGCCTAACCTAACCTAACCCTCGATTACTGGCCTAACCCAACCTACCCTAACGTGGACCCGTCGCAGATGGCGGGACACTATTGACGGCTCCAGCACCTTCTTTACAAGGACGTGGAGAAGAGGATATGTATGTATGTATGTATGTATAAAAGCACTTAATACAATTAACTAAATTAATCTTTATTAAGTGCTTTTATGTAAACATCTACATATTTATTTTCTATCAATCGCCCGAAGATTGAACACAGATCCCTGCAGGCTGGCAAAGAGGAGGGACAGTTTCCCAGTCATTGCTGTCAAGATGTGTAATGCCTTACCAAGTAAGTTCACTTCATTAGAAGAAAAGTTTTTTAAAGCAAAAGTTAAGAAAGTGTTACTGGACAATCCATATTATTCAGTGTCTGAATTTTTTGAAGGCATCGCTACAGTATAGTGTCCACCGCCATCGCAAAGTATCAAAAGTATTAAATATATGTTTATTAGTTTTTAGTATTGTTGACGCTATCTATCCGGCCTAGGCTTGTCATTGATGAAGAGGAGGTAATAAGGTAATAATAAGGTAATAAGGTAATCACTCAGTACAGTATTTCGCAAAATAACTTGCACTAGTGGCAAATGTAATTAATCAATTTACTAAACAAATAAATCGGTGAAGCCATTAAAATTGAAAGTCTAGCAAACAAAACAAGAAAACGAAAATATAAACAAAGCAGACGACGACGACGACGACGACGACGACGATCGATATATCACATCGACGACGATCGATATATCGCATCGACGACGATCGATATATCGCATCGACGACGATCGATATATCGCATCGATATTTTTTCGTTCGTAATACTTTTATCAGACAGCGCTACTGTTCCCTTACCACCGAGTTAACATGGAAGTGACAACTCTTTACGAAGTTCATTATTACTCTATGAAAACGCTGACATGACGTAATTTTTCAATTTTTAAAACTAATGTAGGTAGGGAATATAAACAATCTATGTTAATTCATTAAATTAAAGCTAAACAGCTTAGAAACTATGTACTCGATTATTACAATATCCGTTTGAATGGTCAATTTAGCTTCTTTAGGCCAAAACAATGCTACAGAAAAATGCAGATTATTTTAATGGTCAATATATGTCTTCAGATTTTCAGGCAGCGTCAGCATCCATCACTGCAGTAAATTATAGCACCAAAAGTCCTGGTTTGAATCTGTTTACATCAAATTAGCCCAAAGTAGGTTAAAAAATTAATTTGATGGTTTTAAATACCCAAGAGAAGGACCCTTAAGTAGGTATTTCCAAAAGACTGGAGTTATTTCAGGAGTTTATCGCCTATGACGTCATTTTTCAATGTCGGGGGATCAGAGAGGATTATGACGGTAGGATAATTATAGGGAGGTGGGTCAAAAATTGCCAAAACGCGATGACGTAATATATTGTCGGGCCCTAATGCGTTGTTAATCAACTGTTAGAATCGTATTAATAAAGTATTAATTTTTTAGAAACATTACATTTCCTAAGCTTCGCAGTACTCCATTTATTTTTCGTAGTACGTAGTACATGACTAAAAACATTAATAATGAAAATGTGTAGAGTAGGATTCATGTAAGTTGGCCAAAATGAAAGTAAACAAACTATTATCTTTTTACGAACTTAACCATAAAATCCAGCTGTGCTGAAAACATTGTCAACGAACATCTGTTTTAGTATAGCACTTGCAGTAGTGAGAAAGTTCTGATGCAATATTGCATCTGAAAGTTATCTTCCGCAACTTAAAATATTACTGAGGGGCTTTCCAAAATAAAGTATTTTTTTAAGGGAGAGGGCGTGTCATAGATGCGGCATGATTAATAATCTTAGATTTTCTTTTAAAATAATATTTGCAAAGAAAATATGCGAGTTTACGATTAGCCAGTACTACTTACTGCAAATCAGCATCTGACAAGAGAGATTGCGGTCAAAACTTATTAAAATTGGCCTAGAAAAAAATAAACAAGTATCAAACTAACTAAAATACATGTAAATCAAGAAATAGATTCAAATTAAATTTCACAGTTATGTAAAAAGGTTGGATGAAACTGGAAAATTCTAAAAATAGGCGATATTATAAACATTCTATAACCTATAAACAACATTGTAAACAAACGCAACGTGGCGATTTGACAGTTGGGAGAAAATGTAAACAAACACCATGTGTAACCAACAATGTTTTCAATGTGATTTGTATACAAATTTTTGATGAGATGATTAGTACATGCTTTGGCCAACTTAGGTGAATCCTACTCTACTTGCACTTATAGCTTTGTTTTGACCTATACTCAATTTCACATTCACCTTTCAGTATGAAATTTTCTCAAGCCATGTGTTTCAAATGGCAATTAAGGTTGTACTACCCGTATGAAATAATAATCAGCTGATAATTTTACCATCACGTGAAACAGAGTTAGTAAACAAATACATTCAGCAAAGGTAATAGAATAGCTTTCTCCATAAGGTCTGTACTGAAAGGTGAACGTGGAATTGAGTATAAAACTAAAATCCCCATGACAACGGATATTGTATAAACTGGGTACCAACATTAGTAAACTTTCTAAGCTGATTGTCTTAAAATCGAACAACTCAACTTATACATAAAAGTTAGGGTGTTTTTCAAATCAAAATGGAAAACTTAATTTGATAAATAAGTTTTATTCAGATATAAGCGATGAGAGGTCAGCGATATGTAAAATTTTATTAATGCCCTACAAAGATGTTTACGGCTAGAACTAGGCCAGACTGGGCATTTTACTTAAAGCTAAGATTACACTAGCATGTAACAATTATGTAGTAGCACTGTCGCCTTTAATTACATTGATGTTATACCGATTCAGGTTTAACAAGGACCGTTGTGTTAACACTTCAATTATTACAACACTTAATTTATCATTGGAAGGATGCGGTCTTGAGTGCGACACTAATATTTGTTTTTACAAATATTAGTGTCGCCACTCAAGATCGCACCTAACCAGTGTAATCAATTCAGTGTTAACACTTGAAGTGTTGACACAACGGTGGTGTTGGTAAACCTGTATTGGTATAACAACAATGTAATTTGAGGGTCCAAGTGGCGACACTGCTACATGCTAGTGTAAACATAGCTTTTGCACTATGCTAGTAGTTACAGCATGGTGACGTCACAGCCCTCGACGGCTAGCACAGCAGCTTTTGGATTGGAGTGGAGGCATGTGGAGGAGCCCTCAATACCGGTTATCTCCGGCCCTGAATTAAAAAAATTGCTCTTATCTTTGCGTAGTTTTATCACATCAAGACGTATTCGATTTTTTATTTATATATTTTCAAAGAAAATAAAAAACAACTTTTGCGACATAAAATGAAATAAGGGCTTCCCTAAGGGGGATTTTAATATTTCATTGTTAAAAAAAAATTTACAACGTAGGACAAAGTCAGTCACAAACACAACAGTACCACTAAAAGTCACGCATGTTTTACCGTATTAAGATTTCTATAAAAATTAAATTGGGTGATACCTTAAAAATTGTTTAACTGTGTAGTATTGTTTCTTATAAGTTATTTGAGCAAGTCGTTCAAGGTATAAAAATTACAAATTAAAAAATCCCGTCCCAGGTTTTTTTATGACTTAGGCCCAAAGTTTCAGACTTGTCTGACAGGCACTCGGTGGCCATGTCTAGCCGGTAGAGCCACACCAAGAAATAGTATTTTTAGTGTAGCCTTGAGCTGGGTCATACCATGGTGTAAGGAAAAAAGAAAGGTGTGTGCAGGGTCAGCTGATGTGACTTTGTTGGGTTCACGCAACTAGCGCTTACGACACTACAATACAAACCAGTTAATTCAACTCGATTAAAAGATTTTGTGTACGGTTTTAGTTCTGCTGTCAAACCGCTAGGTCCGCTAGTTTCTCGAGCCCAACTACGTCATACCAGCTGACCGTGCACACACCTTTCTTTTTTCTTTACACCATGGGTCATCATACAACTGCGAGCTTCTGAAAGCAATGGAGCCACTTAAACAAACTTCTTCGATAACCTTCATTGTTCACCTCTCTTATATAGAGAACCCAAGCTTGCATTTGTACGCCACCGAGTTTCCTTGTAGTTTAAGAATTTTATGGAGGTTTAAATTTAAAAAAAGTGTTTTACACACGTTTCACATTTAATTTTGTTTCATGTCGTGGGAGACTGATAATTATCAGAAATTAGTTTAATATAGCATGGTAACGCAATAAACAGGATATTTTGCTTGACGGTTGGTCAATTTGGTGTTGGACATTTGAAAGTGGATACACTGTCAACACCCTATGTCATGTCGTCAACCGTCAACGTCAGTGAAGTGAGTGATATTATGGAGTTGCTAAAGTGATCTAATTGGAATATTATTTCATATTATCGAAGTATGCAATTTAATAATGTAATAAAAATATATAATTTGTGAATTTTCTAAAGATCCTCTTGGGATTTATTTACTTTTAGCCTCGTAATAGGTATGTCTTTTTAATTCTGGTACTCAACTCATGTAAAGGGTACAGTTGTTAACATATTTTCTTATCATTTAGTAAAGTAGAACTATTATTTTATTTTTTGTAACATCACCTTTAATATAAGTTTACAGTAGATAAGTTACTCAATAAGTTGTATGTCATGCATGCCTTTATTTAAACTTCATAATATAGGCTAAGCCAATCTGCAGTTTGGGGTCTTGGCATATGATTTTTACTAAGTTAGTCATAGGCCCTACCTATCAATCGGAATGAGAATGATATTCATGTAAATAAAGTTAA
The DNA here is from genome assembly GCA_035578135.1 of Flexamia atlantica. NCBI lineage: Eukaryota > Metazoa > Arthropoda > Insecta > Hemiptera > Cicadellidae > Flexamia > Flexamia atlantica. The sequence continues at coordinate 53,297,264 of JAQJVK010000004.1, read as the reverse complement.
AATTTGTACCGATGACCTTTTTTGACAGTTCATGTGTTCATTTTGGAGGGCCTATTATTCCTCAATGATAGGCCTGTGTTGCCTAATGGTAAAACTGTAGGCCTAATAACTTAAGTTACGCAGCTGAAACAGTACATTCTATACAAAGCCATGTTTTTGCACAGTCAGCATAGCCTACTTGCATGGATAGGTTTGTTTGTTTATAGGCTACTCAATATTTTTCATTATCACTGAAATGAGAGAAGGCAAAATACACAAAATAATGGCCTGGTAACCACATCTTTCTTTTTTAATCTCTTTTTTCAAAGGTATTTTCGCTACCCCCACCATGTACCTAATGGCTATTTTTAGAGGGCACTTAATAATCCTTTACTTTAAACTTTAGTAGCCATCACTTCAAAGGGGAAATATTTGAGGCCCTCCCTCCTTCCGAAAAAAAATAAATTAAGAGGTTATTGATTTTGAGATTGGAAAGTTAATTTAATTTAAGTACCTAGGGCCTACCTAGAGTAAGAAAAAAAACAAATTTGAATCGGAAAAAATGTTTATTTTACAATCCACCAAACATTGAAGAAGGCTTAACCAATTTCAAATACCGTAGTAAATAATAAAACTCGTTATTAATTTATTCCAACGGGTAAGCCCCGTTCGAATAAATCGAAAGATGTAGCTACCGAAAAAAACATGATATGACAATAAATTACAAAATTAAATAACATAATAATAATAAACAGCAAAAAATATTATGGCAATGACAGTATAGGTCTACAACAACAGTATATATAACTGAATTTGAATCTCTCTAATCCTATTTATTTAAATGATCAATTCTTGTATATATACATCCTATCTCGAAAACGGCTCTAACGATTTTGATAAAATTTTGTATGTAGTTTTTATTTTTAAGTTCTGCCGAGTGATGCACGTTGCAGGCATCAATGTTTGTGGATTAGAACTGAGATAATACAATTGAGTACAGACGTACAGATTGTTCATGGAGTATTAAAATACTATCCTCATCTAAAAATTTCAAACAGGCAAACAGCTGAGTGTTAGGTTGATTCCAAAAAAAAACGTGCAGATGTTTAGGCAACATGAAGGGGTTTTGATGCTTTGGATTTACTGAGAATTTATATAGGTAAGTTTAATGTTTGGGTCATTCCATATAAAATCAACCAATAGTCTAGAATTTGATATTTCAAAATTCAATGATTTTTTTTATAAGAAATGCTATAAGAGAAAATGAAAAATACCAAGTTTCAGATTTTTTTGTGTACCGTTTCTAAGTTATCAATTTTTGAAAATCGAAAAAAAACTGCAGATTTTTTACATGTTTTGAAACCTTTAAATAGCTCTAACTCCAAAACTATTCAACCTAGAGAGTTAAACTTTTCACCATTCTCTTTAGAATTCACAGAGCCTCAATTTGATATGCTTGACTATATTGGCTTAATTAATTTTTCAAAAAATCCAAAAAAAGTTTTTTTTGAAAAGTCCAAAAATTAAAATTTTTAATTTTAGTGAAAAAGTATATATGTTCTTTGTACCGTACTTCTTATTAGAGTACATGTGCTAACTTTTATTATGGTATTCCAATGGGAACATATTAACAAGCTGTTTTGTACTGTATTGAAACTCGTTAGAGACCTCCAATTTTCATCATTCATTTACTTTTTGAAAGCTCTTTAAAATGAGGGGTCACTCAAAAGGGGTTTGCATTTGAAAATTTTGAGTTGCCCCCAAAATTCCCCATTTTTGGTGACACTCAAAATTTTTGGTAACATCAAAAAATAATTTGGGTTGAGTTAGTATCATTCCCCAAAGGTTAATTGTTTGTCTTAACAAACAATAAGGAGGGGGAACAGACTTCTTTATACTCTGTAATAACATGTTTAGCAACTGAACCACTGTTGGCTTTGTATTTTCAATTTAAGTATCTTCCCATAGGAGTACTATGATAAAATTTAGCACATGTACTCTAATAAGAAGTACAAAGAACATAGGTATATTTTTCCACTAAATTAAAAAATTTTGATTTTTGGATTCCTCAGAAAAACTTTTTTTGGATTTTTGAAAAATTAAGTACCAAGCCAATATAGTCAAGTGGCATATCAAATTGAAGCTCTACAAATTCTAAAGAGAATGGTGAAAATTTGAACTCTCTAGGTTGAATAGTTTTGGAATTGGAGCTATTTAAAGGTTTCAAAACATGTAAAAAATCTTCCAGGGATTTTCCAATTTTTAAAATTGTATAACTCAGAAACAAAAGTTAAAAAAATCTAAAACTTTTATCTTTCATTTCTTTGAGGGGTAGAACAAAATTACCAAATATTATCCATTTTAAAAACCCTAAGGTCTGAATTTATTTTTTTCATGGTTGATTTGATATGGAATGACCCGATTTTTAAAGTTTGCAAGTACGATTTATGTAATAGAGACAGACTAATTCTCAAAAATCTACCAAGAAAAAATAGGAAGGTTCATCCAAAGAGATCGTCAAAGAAAATGTTCAAACCAAGATTATCTATTCTCGCCGAGTGAAAAAACAAACATTGTTCTATTCAACTCAATTCACTTCAGTTTGATGCATTTGCGCTACAAAATTTTGGATAATCGGAAAATTTATTTCCTGTTATTTGTAAAGTAGCCTAATATTGTATAGTTCTATTTGATATTTTGATTTTAATTTTTGTTAACATTTGCCATCACTGATTAGTAAAAAACAAGTGTCATGACGTTTCGGGACCTGGAATCTGATCCCATCTTCACACATGGAAATATCCTATAATTTGAATTTTCTGCAATATTTTAATCAACTAACAACTGGCAGTGTTGAGCAATATGAATACCCCGTTGAGATCTACAGCAATGTACGTCACAGCGCTTGGCCACTTAAACAAGCAATGAGAGCATCGATCACAAAAACAAATACCGAATAAATTTATGATGAACGAAATGGAAATCTCAGTAAATCAACCAACAAAGTTCATTTTCTTTGTGGGGAACCATATTAACTTACACGTTTGGAAATGTTACAGTTTTCTCTGAGCGAAGCTCGGCCCCTAGATATTGTGGTTTTATACTAGGCCTACTTATTGCAGTACATGCAATATCGCCTGTGCTCAAAAAGACAGCCTCACTTGAACACTAATGTTTTTGTTTCAGAAATAAAATAGACACCATGTTTAGTAATATGAAAAATAAGATAAGGGAAAAAACAGGCTCTGAATTGCCCAAATTATCTTTAACCCAAAAAACAAGCATCGGGAGGCATTCGAGGCAAGGATCAGAGACGAGTTTGAGCAGCCTGGACCCGCAACCAAAGGAAGAGCTTTCGCCTCTGCCTGCTTCAAACAGTGAGATTGTTCTTGCTGACGGGAAAGTATGACCATTTTTGTTCCTTAACATGTCAAGTTTCTTGCAAAAATTTGTTGCAATTAAAAAATACTTCGGGGCTTAAAAGTTTTGATAGTCAAGTTAAATAAGTTGAATTTCAATATTAAGTTCAAATTATTTTGAAGTAAAATTATACTTTGTTGTGGTCCTCACAACCCAGATTTCACTCTATAGGACCTACCAACAAGGCCTAAGGGATGAATGAGGAGACCTGTTTGGTGTAATATGATACAACACCCTTCTCTTATAGCATCCCTGAAAACTCTGTTATTACTTTTCTACTTTGGTCAGTTAAAATCGATATCGCCTAGTCTAGTTCAGATAGGCTATGTTTTATTATTTATTGGTATTAAATAAATATTTTGTTGGTAAATAGTTTATTGGTATTAAGTAATTTTCAGAGTCTAACTCCCAAAGAACTCAACAAGTTGTCCAAAAGAGAGGACGAGTGGCGTAATCGTCTTGAGAAAAGAGATGCAGAATGGGCAAAAAAACTGGAAAAGAAAGAAGCAGAGATGACAAAGTTGTTGGAAGAAAAGGAAACAGAATGGAGAAAACAAGAAGAAAAAATGACGGAAGACTTGCTGAAACTCACGAGAGAGTTGAAGGAAGCCTTGAAAATGGCTGAAGGTAGGTTTTTAGCAAGTTTTCTGTGAGTTAAACTTGTGGTTATCCCAAATTTCTTAAATTTTGTACTCATTCGTCTCTTGATAGACAAGTATAAATAAACATAACATTGGCAATTTTTTTTTTTAAAGAGGGTGGTGGTCTATTTTTAAATTTGCCTTTGCCGCACCCACATAGACTATTGATTTGTGCGCGGACGTTACCAAACAAAGGCAAGGAGTGAACTGCTACAGTACAAGGGTGAACAGTACTAGGGCCTGCTGCTAAAATATGTGACAAGCTCGAGTCTCGAACCTGCAACATTGCAGCCACAATTCCTGAGGTGTTACCAACTCACTACATGTAATTGTTTTCAATTTCAAATACATCAGGTATCTTCAGTGTTGTACACAAATTTATTAAAACCTTCTTTAAAAAAATACATAAAATATCAACATGAATTATTGAACATGAATTGCTGATTTGATGCCAAGCCTCCATTCAGTCAGGCTTAAAAACATGCAATTGATTGACAATTTATTGTGGCTTCTTCTCAAGGCTGTCTGCTTGCTACTTGTAGATTGTTTGTACAAGTGGCTGACAGCTTTTAGCTATTAAACACGCATACGAATGGGAGGAGATGGTAAGAATAGACATTTTGTGGTTCAAAAATAACTTTGATCGTTTGGTAGTGCAAATCTCTGTTTTGTAAATAGACTGGAATTTTGATTGTTTGTTATATTACAATCAATTTTGACATAATCAATGTAACCCAAAGACCACTTTATGGAGACTTAAAATCAAAGTATGCTTGAGAATTTATTTAGGCTATAGGGGTTTAGAAGGCTACAATACGGGGACTGATTTCTTACTAAGCCTATCTTGAATCTCTGTGTAATTTTAAACTCTCACAATGTTCCTTGCTTTAATTCCAACTGTGCTTTAAAAATTAAAAGTATAAAATTCAGAAAAAATCGATTATATATTTACTTTAATTTTTTTATAGAAAGTAAACGAAAAATATATCAATATCAAGAAGATAAGGATCAACTTGAAGGCTTTCAGACTCAAGAAATTGCCAAACTGAAACATTTGGTAAGAAAACCATGTAGGCTACAGAATTCTTTAGTATTGTGAATTTTGTGTTAAAGCATTAGCTAAAATTTTGCTCTCATGTTAAGAAGGAACTTACATATTTATTACAAAAAAATAACAATACCAAATAAGACATCCCTTTCAGTAATTTATATTTGAATTTATATTATATTTAATTTATATTTTTTATATGAAGATGAAAGATGTATGAAACAATATGAAATGGGAGATTTTATAGCTTTGTTATTGGCAGAAATTAACAAAGTCATTTTCCAGGATTATTGATTTGATAGCCCAATAATCAATGGCTATCAAACCATTCAATTTTGGCTATTTGGCTATCATTTTTATTTTTTTGGTAATTTTAGCGAATTTCCTCTATAGGGAAGAAGCTGTTACCGTAGTACTCATGGTAAGACCTAAGCCCGAGATCATGATAACTTTTCGTTTTGGGGCCCCCAGAAGCAAAAAACACTATTCGTTCATTTTCATAAATATATATATATATATATATATATATATCTCTATATATATATATATATCTATATATATATATATCTATATATATATATATCTATATATATATATGTGTCTTTAAGCACGATAACTCGCGTAAAAATGGTCCAATCTTAATGAAATTTGGCATGGATGTGTAAAGTAGTAATTATTCGGACGAGTTCGTAATCCAGCCCAATCCGTCAACCGGAAGGGGGGGTAAAGGGGGGTAAACCCCCCCAAAAATGGGTTTTTTGAGTTTTTTACATAGAAAAATAAAAATAATCGAATTTTTGTTGGCACCATTGAATTCAGCTCAAAAAAACAAACAATTTAGTATTTTGAATCACTGCTCTATGTCCATTGGTTACCGAGATATTGAAAGTGGTAAACACAGTACGTTGTCCCAATGTTAACCTTATGGGAAATAAATAAAATTCTATATCTCGCTTATTTCTCAACACATCTTGATAAAACTTGGTAAGTGGCTTCTTCTAGTTCAGATCTACTAAATATTGAATTAAAACCACCCAGTTTTAATATACCCGTAGCAGCAAACCTGCATACTCATTCCCCATGTTATTCTTATGGAGCTTTCAAAAACCTGTAAAATCTCGCTATGTTGGACTGAAATATGTTGTTTTGTACTGGAAATTCGCTGAGTATGCAGGTCTGCTGCAACGGGGGTATTTTTTATTTTGTGTGTTTTTACTTCAGTGACATTTTTTAATGTAAACATCCGGTCTTGATTGTATCTAACGGCAACCTTTTGTTAAGTATCATTAATTCATAGCCCAATGACAAATGGCAACTAAACCCAGTTTCTCTCCTTGTATTTTTTGGTGAACAAAATTTAGTTAAGTACTGTCCACCAGTGTTTTTGGACCAAACTGTTCTAGGTTCATCTGTACTAGAATAAAATTTATTCCTGTGGTGTTGAAGAGATATTTAATGTTCTGATCTGAATAAAGGACATTGTGACAGTGACACTGTTCTCATGTACCAAAACATCAAAAACAAAAACATATACATCTACATACAGAGGGTTGCTAAAGTAGGTATACAGTTTTAGTTTGTTGGTACTTGACAGTTTAAACACAAAAGGAAGTAGGTAAAAGGATTGGTCAAGTACAGCAATTTTAAGAGTTCATTTCTGTTTGTTAACTCACTTCAAATTTTTTGTAAAAGTTTAGTTATAGTATAAATAAGCCTAGTTTTTCTATAAAATATTTCATTAGTGTATACAGTACTCATCGGATTATCCAAATTAATGTGGCGGAACACCAATCTGGATAAGAAAAAATCTGGATAACTCGAGGTCATTACAATATCGCTTAAATAGTGATCTTGTATCTTAGCCCCAGCTAAATTGATGCTGCAAACAACGTGTCAAGACTGTACGACATGTTAGTCTTTCAAATTTTACGGGGTTTTAATTTTGAAACAAATTTAAGAACTAAACTTCATTATTAATCATACGGATTATTTAGGTACGGATGAGGCCGACATAATCATCACAGCTAATTAGCGGCGCGACTGACCCCCGACCCTTGCACTGTGCCCCTTCCACTGGGCGCACCTCGCTCTCCGGCTGGCCGGAATGAGTCGAAGCAAAAATGGCTCTCACCTGCTTTTTTTGCACTGTTAACTGTTATTCCTGGTTAATTTTGATTTTAGAATAGTTTCTAATTGATGCATGTAAAATTACATCTTTTTCCATTTTAAGTTTCATAAAATTTGTCTCTTGTTGGTATTTATGTTCCTTCTACTAGTTTTTACATTAAAATAATGCTCTTAATTTTTCTTAACGCAACTCAACAGTGGACACACAGGCAGCTCCTGCCTATGTCTGCTGATTCCTTTAGGCCAACAAATAAATAAAAGGCTACATAATGTAATGTTTTTAGTTAAAGTTGAGCGCATAAACATATTTTTTGTTAATATGAAATATTTTATTTTATTGTACTGTAAAGTAGCTTAAGCAACTTTATGGAATAAACAATTTTTTTCATCCATTCATTCACTTTTAGAAGGCGCATTTCACCTGTAAACTCGCTAAAATCATGTTTTTGCCATGATTTTAATTTTTGAATTTCGTGGATGGACTGGTTCGGATAATCTAGGATCCGGATAATGTGGAGTTTATGTAATCCGAGGTGTACTGTACCTACTTTTGCACCTCTGCATATTTATTTATTTTTAATAATAAAAATACACATCACCATGTTTGGTGAGTTATTATTTCATTATTTATTTATTTTTATGAACGGTAGACCTATATTTTTGTATATCAAATATTTTTAAAAACATTATGTTTGACTCTGACAAATAATTAGATAGATTTACTTCAGTTTTCAAAATTTAATTAGATGTACATTTATATTTTACTGATAATAATTTGTAATATTTATTATTATTATTACAATTTAATATTTTTACAGTTACTAGCTAAAGAACAAGAAAATTCTGAAAATGCCACTGCTTTGAAAGAAGCAAACGCCCAGCTTGCCACCCTCCGAGCAGAAGTGAAAAGGTTACGACCATTTGAAGAACAAGTCAGCAATTTCCAAGTGAGTTATTCTGCCAGAACCTCACTTCTATAAACTCAATGTTGAGATGATTTGCTTGTCTTAGGCATTACTTTGCTTAAAACCGGAAGTCTTGTCGTTTCAACGAGGTATAAATTTTGCTTTAGAATCGCAGCTTCAGTTGCATTTTTGTAGGTTTTGCTGTTTATTACGCTGTAGGCCTTACTTAATTATAATTATGTAGCAGAACTTCTCATGTCTTTTGAGGAAGCACTTGAAAAGGAATCCCACATCACGGATATCGTTATCATGTTATTGAGAACTTTAAGAGAAGGTTCATGAGGTTGTTGAGAAACTTATGTCTGGCTATTGCAGTAAATATTTGAAGTTTAAAATAAACAATGCTTTTACGATTCCATCACAGTTTAAATTGAATTAGTTCAAATGCTAGATCAAATATGCTTAATTATGTTAAAACAATGCTTATAAACATTGTTTTACCAAATTTACCTGTAATTTTTAAACAGTTAAGTTTAATTTCTTAAAAAACCGATTTCTCGCCACAAACAGGGAAGGCAATACAAATACACCCGTTGCAGCAGACCTGCATACTAAGCGAATTTCAAGTGCAAAAGAACACAATTCAATCCAACATAGCGAAATTTGTCATGTTTTGTAATCTCCATAAGAATAACATGGGGAATGAGTATGCAGGTTAGCTGCAACAGGTATGTTAAAACTGGTTGGTCTTAATTCATTGTTTAGTAGATCTCGACTAGAAGAAGCCATGTACCAAGTTTTATCAAGAAATGTTAAAAAATAAGGAAGATATAGAATTTTTTTATTTCCCATAAGGATAACATGGGGAATGATTATGCAGGTTTGCTGCCTCAAAAATGGAAATTTCGGGGGTTTTAGACTATAATACATTATATCTCATCTAGATGAAGCCACAAACCATGTTTTATTAAGATATGTTGAGAATTAAGCGAGATATAGAATTTTACTTATTCCCCATAAGGTTAACATTGGGACAACGTACTGTGTTTACCACTTTCAATATCTCGGTAACCAATGGAGATAGAGCAATGATTCAAGATACTAAATTGTTTGTTTTTTTGAGCTGAATTCAATGGTGCCAACAAAAATTTGATTAGGCCTAATTTTATTTTTCTATGTAAAAAACTCAAAAAAACCCATTTTTGAGGGGGTTTATCCCCCTTTACCCCCCCTTCCGATGGTCCGATCGGGCTGGTTCACGAACTCGTCCAATCGATTACCACTTTACATGTCTGTACCACATTTCATTAAGATCGGACCATATTTACGGCCGCTATCGTGCTTACAGACACATATATATATATAGATAGATAGATAGATAGATAGATAGATATATATATATAAATTCGAACGAATGGTGTTTTTTGCTTCTGGTGGCCCCAAAACGAAAAGTTATCATGGTCTCGGGCTTAGATCTTACCATGAGACCTACGGTAATAGCTTCTTCCCTATAGGGGAAATTCGCTAAAAGTAAAAATAAATAATAATAATGTGGAGTTTTTTTGTTCGCTCATTCGGCATGATGACAATAATTTAAGTTACATGGGTTAGACATCACAATCAAAACTTTTTTTTTGATTTTTTAAGCTCTGATATAGGCCTAAAATAAATTTTATAGTGCCCACTTATAAATCAATTGCAGTAGGTACCACGAAATTGAAGTGGAACAAACCTATTATTTTGGACATACTAACTGTTATGACTCAGTTATCAGTGCTAAGTTTTTCCTACCTGATGATTCAGTTATAAGAAGGTTTACTGCTACTTCAGATAATTCATTTCCGTACTATGCGCCCCAGTTGATACGCTGTTAGTATTAGTACAGATATAATCATAATACAGTGTTTGTTTCTATAAAATATTTTATTTTAAAAACTACAAGAGCATTTTTGTTTTAGATTTACTTTTGGATTTGTCTTATTAATTATTTAGGGAATCAAGTTTTTTATTTTAGTTTTGTTCTATTTACGAGGTGTACCTGCATCTATTCCTTACAATCTTTGGTGTTAGTTTTTAAGTGTTGAGCACAGAGTGATCTTTTTGCTACTCAGCTGTTGCTACACAATTTTTTTCTTGCTGTTTGCTTCCACATGATTGCGTTTTTTGTTTTGCACATTGATACAGATTTTTGTTTTCAACCAGCAGCTCAGTTTTAATGATATTTCCAAGATTAGTCGAAGAGAGAAGTCAAGGAAGTAACCAATGAAGGTAGGCTAGCTTTCAATTTTGCTACTGAATGATATGCTTGCAAATTTTGAGCATGATGCAAGCTGCACATATGGTGGTGGGTTTTGCCTCGGTCTGCTGATATAAAATTATTCAAACATTTAGTGTTTGACTCATCGCTTCACACCTGACTAATCATTTAGATATAAGGTGGAAAATGCCTTAAATGTTAAATGTACAATTTCCATTCGTTTAGAGATTTATACTTTTCTTATATGAATTATAATTGCGGCACCAAATAGGTCGGGTGAATGCTGGCGAAATTATTGTTTATTGTTTGCATAGTAAATCAACTTATATGATCATATGTTGTAGCAAACACAAATGTTCACATCCCTGAAAAATGTAAACGAAGTTTTGACAGGACAACAAAAACATTTAATATACAGCATTTCAGCTGAGGTTTAGCAGACAGTTGTTTGCATAGTAAATCAACTTATATGATCATATGTTGTAGTTGTAGCAAACACAAATGTTCACATCCCTGAAAAACGTAAACGAAGTTTTGACAGGACAACAAAAACATTTAATATACAGCATTTCAGCTGAGGTTTAGCAGACAGTTTAATGAGTTTACAGTTTTTGCAGCGTGCCCTATTTTTTGCACTCTACTCTATTTGTAAGCTTTTGAATCGTGTAGTCAGATGAACTCTTAAACAGTAACAAGCCAAATCAATTGCCATTAGATTAGTATTGATTGGTGGAAATAGGCTTTCATTGAACTATGGGATACAAATTAAGATAGTTTTAAACTTGAAAGAAACTGCTAATAAAATGATCAAATGAATTTTCCGCAATTGTCATATAACAGTTAACTGTTTGTAGTTTGTGTTACCTAGTAATTTTTATATTTTATTTTTTGCCTTTGCCTCCGAGTGATTTGTATACTTTTTTCTTTGAACAACAAGAGTCTAGTTCCGAAGGTATCCAATAAAGTTTACAGGTGTCTGCTGTTTGCAAACTAGATTTTAATTCTGAATTTTGTGTACATTATGCTCTGATTCCTCTGATATTTCTTTTTGTTTTTTATTTCCAGTAAAGCCAATACAAATACGTTTTAGAAAAAATGTGAAATATCAGGGAGATATTTAGATACCTACTGCATTAAGAGTGTATGACTCAAGAAACATTTTGTTTTTGAAATTATCATTTTAAATGTAATAAATAGTATATTTTGCACCAAGGGCCAAAAGTGAGGTTTTGCAAGCTCAAAATCATGTTTCAAGTTGGAGACTTGAAATGATGGAGAGCCTGTAAAGCTCTGTACTTTTGTCTTTGGAGTAATTTCTTTGTGGTGAATTTGTTTGTGGTGAAATTGTTGCATCGTGGTAATGGACATACCATTGCAGTAAGGTCGGTTCTGCTAATCAGCAACAAATGTCGAATGAATCACACCGAACAGGTAGTGATGTCTTTACCTTTGTAGCTTGGAAACCATGCTTTCGTTGCTCTCTTTGGATGTTTGAGTTGATTTTATTGACGAAAGTGCACTACCAGTCCAGCCCAATTACTTTAATGCTGTCTAAGAAAACATGTTGAAATTAACTCATGATTGCGTCACATTAATCAACCTCGTTATGGCGTTTTGTGCTAGTACTTATCATCCCCTCACTGCTAATTTCTGCTCTGCATATCTACACATCTACAGTGGGGTGAAAAATATTTAAAAATGATTTTCATACAATGTATAGTTTTAATATTGTAGTTAGTGTCAAAACAACAGTTAGCAGTTAATAATCATATTTAACTGTCAAATTTATTGTACCTTGTCTAATTATCTAATCGAATTCTTGTGTACTGAGTGAGCTGTCATGAGCTATGCTAATTTTAATCAAGTATACCATTTACTGTAATTGCATTCATTGCCTGCCATGTGTGATCCATAGGTCACTTCAACTCCCAAAAGAAGTTGTGCTATGGTTGTGATATTTACTCTCTTTGACCATGGACAAATGGGTTTTTTGTCCTTCAAGGATAATTTTGATGTGTGAAGTAAAGATATTCAGCATTGAATGTGGTACTGGGTGGTAGGAACCATAAATCCCTCAGCATAAAAAATCACTTTACACATTGTGAAAGTAGCAATGCATTCCTTCGCCTCACTGTTGGTATGGAGGCAACGAAAAGAAGTCCCTGAAGGAAATACCCACAGTGCATGTTTGAAATAATAAGTTGTGTTGGGCCCCAATCACATGAATCATTATTTTAAAGGGCTTGAGAAAAAAGATGACAAAAATTAGTGATCTCTGAAATTTTATGCAAGATAATGCTAACTGGCAAGTTAAAGTTTATATATATATATAGAGTTAAATGTAGCACAATGCTTAGTTATGGTCCTATTTATCATAATTTTGCTAATTAATGACATGAAGCCTCTTGGGATCTCTATTAAATTATTAGATTTTGGAATATTTGAAATTTTCAGCCTCCATCTTGGGTATGCCCTAATTATCATGTTTTTTCTCCAATGTAAACAGGTGACCTATCAATCAAACTAAATTTTGAATTTAATTTCAATGTAGCAATGCTGTAAACTGTTCTTGAGCATATTGATTTGTCTCAAGTTGTTGGGAATTTTCATATATGCCATGTTAAATTAATCATTTAGAAAAAATTCAGTCGTGCAATTTGTTATTTGCGATAGCAAATGATCTTCATAATAACTTCCAGTTTGCATCATTCTTCTTCTTTTATCAAGTCTTTTAAATTATGTATCACCTGATTGGGTTTTTCATTTACAAATTTTGACTTACTCCTAATCTACCCATTTAGATAAGTGGAGATTAACTTGTTCCAACATCAAAAAGTATTATTTGTTTGAAATTCATTGTTGGTGATGGTGATGATGGATCAAAAATCCTAATCAAAATCAAAAAGTATCTTCCCTTATCATATAGATATCTCCTTAAAAACACTTTCTATCTCAACAAGTAATCAATGAAATAATAACTCGAAGGTGGGAGGTGGGAGGTGGGACTAGATTTTACCCTGTGTGGTTGGTAACACTTCTTCTCTTTCCTTTTAGATTTGATTTCTATTTTTATAATCAAAACCTTCTACTATTAGCATCAACTTTAGTTTAAATAGTAGTGAAAACATAACAACTAACTTGCTTAGACTAAAAATTTGTTTGATCAGACTTTCATAGTTTTTTTTAAAGTTATGATTGAACCATTCGCTGTTTGATTTGTTTTTTAAGATTTGTTTTAAGGTCAGTTCTAAGTTTTGTTGTTTCCTTAAAGTTGGATCCAAAATGTTACCTAAAATACAGTCAAATTTTTGCCACAGTAAAAATTATTTTACTGTATTTTACTGTTAATTTTTTATATGTATAATAATCTTCGGTACTATAAAATTGTTAATGTTTTAGTTTTGAAGTACAATTTTTACAAATAGTACAATTTTTAAACAATTTTATAAAATTGTTAAATTTTATTGTATAGAAGATTGCTATCTAAGGCGGTGGCTCAGAGGTAAAACGCTGAATGTATGAATGTATGTGTTAAACGTCGCTGGTTTGATTCTAACGTTGGGCTACTCTTGGCCCATGTGACCATGTTGGGCTACCTCTGGCTGGCCTATGTGACCATTGCCGCTACGGTACTTTGCTGTCTTTAGATCGCCACTTAGGCTTATTGGCTCAGGGCTACAAGCAGTGGAGAGTTTTTTTTTTAGAAAAAATAACAGTATTTATGCTATACTTTGTAAAAACAGAGGTCAATTGAGATTCGATTGGTTGTAGAAGATTCTTGACAATATTTGTGCTATTGAGTAGACTCTTGATAGTTGGGGCTAAGTAGCTACAGTAGACTAAGTGGACTTTGGGGGTGTCAGAAGTATCAAAATGTCAAACTAAAGGAAGTATTTGGGATTTTAAATTAACAGAAGCATTGAAAATTCAGGTTGTACAAGCAGTTGAGATTTTTTTTAGTTTCAGTATTTATGATATACGTTTTAAAAACAGAGATAAATCGAGATTTGATTGGTTGTACAACCAGTGTACACCTCTTTTATGTAAAAAATATTCAGAACCTAAACCATTGGAAGCTAATTTATTAACTTTGATCTCGTAATATAGATTAAGGTCCCAATAAATTTGGCAAAATATTTGATAATCTTTGAATGTTTGTTGAGTGACAGCATGTGTCAAAGTATAGAGAGTGTCAAATTATCGACGTTTTACTGTACATTGTGACCGGTTGTTGAAGATAGTAGGAAATATATGTGTTATATGTTGTGATTGGTTGCAGGACGACATAGAGTGTCTGCGGCACACGTCGGAGAAGGAGCAGTGGGCGCTGGCGAGTCGGCTGGCGCAGAGCGAGGAACAGGTGCGCCACCTGGAGAAGCGAGTGGCCGTGCTGACCAAGCGCAGCGAGGCCGAGTGTATCGCGCTGGGCTTCCAGCTGACTGTCGACGAGCGGATACAGGGTGAGTGGGAGTGTAGCAGTGTAGTGGGTGCGCCACCTGGAGAAGCGAGTGGCCATGCTGACCAAGCGCAGCGAGGCCGAGTGTATCGCGCTGGGCTTCCAGCTGACTGTCGACGAGCGGATACAGGGTGAGCCCCAGCGTTGCCAGCCAGTCCACAGCTCCAGAGGGTTGTAATTGTTTGTTGTTGTAGGGGAAATTAGGTAGCCTGGGATATCCCACCCCACACATAAGTCCTGTGAAGATACTTCAGCCATTATTTTGTCTTTTTTGTATGGCTACCGGAAGAGGAAGGAAGTTTACGGCTACCCCTGTAATATTGTTTAGGCCCTAGCTTACCTTTAGTTGATGAATACAGGAGAAGCAAAGGGATAAAGGAATAAGGTGGATGGAATAGGTTCGGCCAAGCTTTGAGTGTGCAAAGATGAAAATTTATCCATTTGATGTGGGCCTCAAGGAATAAGTGGCCCTTATCTTGGTTTCCAATACCTTTGCCCAACCTGCCAACAAGCCTATCCTCCCCTGGTGGTGAACTGAATTGTTCTCTGAAAGACAACATTGTCTCAAATAGTGACAACTTCTATTACTGTTCCCTGTTATTGGTACCTTAACCAAAAAAAACCAATTAGGATCCAACATTTCCCTCAGGGATATTGTGCAGCTTATGGAAGGAAGGGATTATCATGTATGATATGAGCAGTCACCCTCACCCCTGAAGGAAGAGAGATACGATTCCAATCCATCCTCTTTGTTCTTCCAGGGACAACTCACGCTCTAGCCCGAGACTTCCCAATCAATCTCAGAAAAGGACCTCCACCTGGGAGCTCTCCTTGTTGTGATGAGACTCACTTAGGCCAGTTCACCATCCAGACTAGCAAAAACTTATAAGTTTGTTGAGTAAGGTACCCTCATTCCCCTCCAGATGGACAAGCCAGGACGATCCACAACTCCATCCAGGGTTCAGACCAAACTGGGTATCTAAGCTCAGCCAGAAATCAAGTTCAGGAAATCAGAATCAGAACCAGAAATTAGAGGGACCAGGAGGAGCGAAGGTGAATAGGCTGGTCAACCCGGACAGCTATTTGACTTATCAATACCATGTAAGGTTCTAATTACTGTACCCATGGCGACCTATGTACTGGTAAAGACCAGTCAGAGAGCCGTCTATGGCCTGGGGGCTTGAGCGATACCATATGTTGTAAAATGAATATTGGAGTTTCAAAAGCCCTGCAGTGTTTAGTATGGTTGGCACTCGATAACTGGAATTATTTTTATCCCGTAGGAAAAACCTGTTAGAGTTAAATTAAAAACCAAGATAATTTTAATTTATTTTTACCTCTGTAATTCAAAGCTACACTAAAATTACCTTTATAACTCAAAGTTCATTAGATAAGTCAAATTAAATTTGCGCTTTACCTCTATAAAAATCATAATCAGTGTAAAAATAATAAAATTCATTTCATTATAATATAAAACACGATTATAATAAACAAATTTTTTAATAAAATAAATTTGCAAAAAATATATTTGAATAATCAATGAAATAAAATTTAACACTATTACAAAAAGCAATTTACAAAAAAAATTGAAGAAAATGTTTAAAGTTTATTTTTGTACAAGTAATCCCAAAACGAGACAAATGGGCATCCCGAGAGAGTTTGTCAGGAAAACGGGACGTATCGCCTAATAACAGGACTTATTCATATCTCGAAGAAAACTCCAAGTTCCATGGAATATTGTGTTAGTGAGAGTCGACTGTACTACTAACATGTATGACATACATGTACATGCCCTTCATTGGACACCAGATATTATTAGGATAAAAGTGAAAAACATTACATGTCTTTGAATCTGACATGCATTACTTTAGTAAAATAGTATGTTTCAATCAAAAATTTTGGGGTAGAAAATATTTTATTGCAACTAAGACTGCAACTATAAGATGAGTTGTTTAGTTTGCTGCTTTATCACTTACTATGCAAAACAGTGCCCATTAAATTGTTCATGTGTGACATGGTGATATTTATTTAGCATAGATACTGCATTGTTGTCTAGATAAGAAGCCATGTATTATTTAAATTGTATATTTTTAGCATTGTAAAGAGTTCTTGTAAGTTTTAACTCTATAAATAGTGATATTTATGGCAATATATTATCAAGAACAAAGTAATAAGAAGTTTTATCGCATAAAAATTAAGGTATTTATTATTCAGTATTGAATATTATTTTCTAGCTCTGATAACTAGTACTAGTACTGTAAATGTCAGTAAATATGTCAACAGCATATAAAAATATATAACTTGTATACATTTTTCTCTCTTTTAGCATTGCTCGGTGAACGAACAAAACTCGAACGACAATTGGAAGAGGCTCATACCGAATTGACTGATATAAAAGCCACGTGGAGCAATAAAATTAAATCGTTGGAAACTCAGGTAACATATTTCTTCCTTTATAAGATTATTTATCGTCAAATAACTTTTTATATTTATTTATTTATTTTAAAAGTACACACTTAAGGTACTATGAATTTGATAAATGATTAGGGGTGGGCGAGTAGTGGATTTTGAAGTCGAGTATTAAGCCACTCGAGTAGTCGAAAAGTAATGAAATGTTCATTTTAAAAAGAATTAAGTCTTTGAATTACAGTTAATTAAAATATTTCATCAATTTTTTCTTATAAAATTGGTCTAATTTGTTTAAGCTGATATTTTTTATTTTTATTTGAAAAATAAAACTCTGATATTCTAATACTTTCACACTGCATAAACCCTACTTTCAAATTAATAACTATACTAATCACTCAAAATAACAAATCACTTAATGTAACAAGATAACAAAATTAATTTTTGTATTATATGCATAATTTTAAAATTTTAACAGTTATAATATTTAATTACTAGCCTATTATTTTAACTATCAACAACAGGTTTATCTTTTTCCTAAAAATAATTAAAATTAAAACCGTAATCAATAAATTGTGGAAGAGAGAATTAAAAACAAGATCAGGGAGGAGAGATATGCATAATTTTAAAATTTAATTTGTTATAAGATTTAATTACTAGCCTATTATTTTAACTATCAACAACAGGTTTATCTTTTTCCTAAAAATAATTAAAATTAAAACCGTAATCAATAAATTGTGGAAGAGAGAATTAAAAACATGATCAGGGATGTCGAGTGAGTGGATGTAAAAAAAATAGATCAGCAGTCAACCCCACCCCCTCGCCTGACTGCTGATCTATTTTTTTTACATCCAGTCACTCGAGCCACGAGTGACACAGCTGCGACCAGATAAGAATAAAATATCCCCCCCAATACAAAAATTACAAAACCTAAACTAATTAATTGTTTTATGGATTCCACTTTTCCAATGCAGTCCACAATTTTCTTCTCATTTTTACAAATCAAATGAGACAGAAGTGGAGGCTATGTATCATTCAAAAGATAAACTATGATTACAAATTTGAAGTTGTTAAGTGTAAGGTCAGAGCTAAATGTAGCTGTAGGTTTACAATTTCCGAGAGACGGAATTTTTAGATAACTGCCAAAATCCGTTCTTCTATGAGTTAATGAAGTATTGTTGAGGTTATTGTTATGAAAAACTCGTGGACTGCTGTGAAAAACGATATCGCGTATCTGTTGGTCGCGGATAAACGGCAGATGTAGCTTTTCAAAACTCGCGATTGCCGCGAAGTACGATCGCACGTATTTGCCGATCACCGATGATCGGCAAATGTAAGCTTGCAAAAGTACCAATTGGCCGCGAAAAATGATCGCATGTATTTGCCGATCGTAAATAAATGAAATGCAACTTTGCGTAGCTTGCGATCGGCCGTAAAAAACGGTCGCTATGTATTGCCGGCCACAAATAAACAGAAAATGCCTGCTCATTGTAAAACTAGCAAGCGGCCGCGATAAACAATCTCTCAACTGCGGATGAACGGCGGGAGTAACTAACTACTCGACTCGATTAAGTCGAGAAGTTGGAACTCCTCGACTCGAACTCGAGTAGTAGTAACTACTCGAGTAATTACTCGACTGTCGAGCACTCGCTCACCCCTATAAATGATACATGGTTTAATTAAAAGTCTTTCAATATACAGTTACTTTCAAGTACTAACCTTATTACAACACACTTAAAAAGTAAAACAACTGTGATCCACAAATACGTATCAGTCCATTTAAACTATGGAAATATTTAATATACACTATTGAAAAAATGTGATCCAGAGTACATCGATACTACCATGAATAAATGTCCAACACGTAGGTCAGGTTAACTAATAAATATTAAAAATACACACAAATTAGCAAAACCCCTAAATAAAATAAGTATTTGTTGCTCATCTGTTGCTGTATCAAAATAAATTCTCAAAAACTATATGTAGATATCATATTCTTTAATTTCATAAAAAATATGAATGATTCTTTTACATAAAATTGTTTTAACTCAGTACTTTTCAGGTGGAACGTCTGAGCAGGCAAGCAGGAGAAGAAGGCGGGGAAAGGAGAAGAGCCGAAATTAAGATAAAAGAACTCGAGGGAATATTGGAATGCGAGATTAAAGAGAAAGAAAAGGTGTTGGCAAGAGTAGAAAGAATAACGGCGGAACGAGACACGCTGGCGCAAGAGCTTAAAAAAATTGCTCAGGATGTTGTGAGTCGAAATTATCAGACTAAGACCCCACCAGACACTGTAGATAGCTTGTTTACTATTGATTGATTCTATACATTTTTTTTATTTGTAGTGCAATTTCTCTTTGATTTCCTCCATTATTAAAATTGTTATGCTGATTCCTTTTCTACTATGTTTTCTCAACAATTGATTTTACTTATGTTCATAAAAATTCATATTAGAGATGAGTTAAATTAATTATAATTTGAAATTTTTGTATTTAGTATCCTCTCTCCCTTTAATTATGGACACATGATTAATTATTTCACAGAAAAGTTACTGCCATGGGTAGCGAAGTCAAGTAGAATAATAGATTACTCTGCATGCAGTAATGTCAGCTGATAAGTAAGTTGTACAGCAAAGTTAGTTTGTTCTCCATGTATATGGACTGGATCAAATTTGATTTTTATTTTTTAGTCAAAGTAGATTATTTTTTAATGATTTATATTAATTTTTGGTAGGCCTGTCTTGTTTCTTGGACAGTGGAGTCCTGCTACACCAAATTGATTAAATCACTATCTCGAATGCTTGAATAAGACAGCAAGCCTATTCCTACTCCTCTACCTATTGTCTGTATTCCTATTCCTCCATGTTGAATAGGAATACAGAATAGGGAGATATTAAGAATGAAAGAAACAACAGAGATCTGTTTACCAAGGTTTATTATTTATGTAATATTAGCCGTTGGTAACCCGCTTCGCTTGAAAAATCTTATGAAGGCCTAAATTGCAGCTCCAAAATACGTAATTTGGAAGCAATCATTATAACGTCTAATGTTTTGTAAAAATTCAATATATTTTTATGTTTCTCCATACATATATTTGAGAAAGCCGGGGATAGCATATTTGGTGGTAGAGTCTTATTTTCCCTTTCAAACAGCGCATAATATGCGTTTCCTTTTTGAATTAATTTCTTTGCTATGCAATAACTACAAATTTTGTCCATCTTGCATATTACTAAAATTGGGTGTTTAATATACATTTGATTGGAATAATTTGTCCTTTACAGTCCAAATCATAGTTCCCTGTCCTTTTGCAAACAGCTTGTAAATTGTTAAAAAACAACAACAGCTTGTTTTTGTGAAAAAAATATTAGTTACCAGCTTTTTACAATTTTACTACCCCCCCCCCCCACTTTATAAAACACTTTTTTATAATTATCTCTTTCTTATAACAAAAAATCATATTTGCGGAAAGTTTATCTCAATTTCCAGATTTTGGAATAGCAGGGCTCTACAATACGTAGTATTGTACGTAATTCGAATCATAATTTAATATATATACTATATTTTAAATTTTGATGGATATTTATACTTGTTGTCAGCTAATTATACTTGTATCCAAACCAAACGCTTGATTTCCTGAATTTTTCCAATTATATATTGTGTGTATATTTTGGCATAGGGCCAAAATATGTACATATCTAAGTTGTATGTAGACTTACAGGGCCAAATCTGTAGATTATTTGGAAATAAAAAAATAAATTCAATGATTCTCTACTTTGAATCAACATTTGATCATTAAATTTACGTTTGAATAATGCTGTACATATTGCTAAAAGTGCACAAAGGGCTGAGGCTTAAAATTTTATATAGGCCTACCCAAAGCTTTAATGTACATTTTTTTGTTTCCTTTGTTGTATAACACATATAGGCCTAGTTTTTTATTGCTTTGGTTGGTTTTACCTTCCAACTGAGCTTTAAGTCCATGTTTCTTTCCTTACATCCCAAAATAATGTTAAGATTTATTAAAGACTTCCATCACTGTTTCAAAATTCAGATATAAGAGAGACCACCAACAAATCTAATTTCACCTCTGTGAAATTTTTCAAATTATTTCTGTTGAACATCAGCTGGGGTGCACTTGCCAATCTCAATCAAGCTAACATTTCCCAATATGAGCTTTTCTCTTGGGAACACCGTTTGGCCTGAATTAACCGAGGTAATTAACCTTTTCCCCCTCACTTTTTAATCATCACTTTTAATGCACTAATTCCTCAAAATTTAAAAAGTTTCATCCTTCTCAAGTGTAACGTCCCTTTTCCTTTTTTTTGTTTATTTTTATAACTAGGCAAAACATTTAGTAGAGAGAAGTGCCTAGTCAAACTTTGCATATATGATCAAAGACATTTTTTGAGTTTGATTCAAACACATAATTTAAGATATGAGCTCAAACTTATTTGTGCAAGTTTTTTTAATGTTTATGTTTTAATTATTTCCATCATTGTTTAATATCATTTCTCATAATCTATGCCTCTCATTTACGCGGGTCTTCAGGATCTATTGTTCATCACATACAATTTAACCACAAATTGTTTTAGGCTATTTTTTATAAATATTTTAAGTTTTGACATGTTTTTCTTTATTTTTATATTAAATATATATATTTTGATGTTCTCATAATTTTCTAGTAATTATATTTTTTGTGTTGCAGTTTTGCTTGGTTGCTCTGATTTTTGTCATTTTTTGTTCCTTGGAGTTTTTTCCATTCTACGTTGATTTGATAGTGTGTTATAAACTGCATTATGTTTACATTGTGTGTTCTTTTCTAAGGTGTATTCATATTAAAAGTGAACTATGTTGTTTGTAATTTGTTACTTGTTAAAAATAAATATCACTCTTTATTTTCTTTTTGTTTGAATGTCATTATTTTTGCCATTTTTATTTTGTATACTCTTAATATCCATTGTAATAAAATAATTTTCACAAATAATGCTAGTGCAACAATAATAGATGCAGTTACACTTCAGTCATCAAACTTATCAGTATGATGCATGCTATTTTTACCAGTTATTGCGTATGAAAACATTTTGTTGTATTTATTATTTCATCTGTGCATTGTAAAAGTGCACTTATTTTGGGAACTATTTTTGAAATCAGGATAAATCAAAATGTGGACCCTTACTGCGAAATGTGTTAGTTTAAAACGTTGTTTATGTCAGTAATGTACAATTCAACATGTTGAGTATGGCCTAAATCAACTCAAAATTAATCAAAACTTGAGAAAGCCTTAAATTAACAATTTAATTATACCTCTCACATTAATTAATTGCCAGTACCATTCAACTAAGTTATAACATCTTATTACATTATAACATCTTAAAAGCAACAAGAAAAAAATTTGAAGCATTACTAACCTGTATTAGTACTAACTTTACATGAGTAAATTTGACTTAAATATTACATGGTGGTTTGCACTTAAAATAAAATAAGTACATGGACTTATTATAGAGATATATTGTAGATTATAGACAATAGACAAGATACTCAGACAATAGACAATAGATTTACTCTGGCAAACAGATTAGTGGTAGATAAAGTGAGATGTTGAAAGTATCCAAATCTAAGAGGTTTAAAGTGGATTTGAATGAACCATTCCTTCAATCCTAAGGCAAAGTGGATTATCACTTCTGAGAGCTAAAAGATTTAAAATGAAATCAAAGAAAGATATGTGCAATGAATTTAACCTGAACATTTTGATATGTGTCACATGCTAACCTTTTACTCTCAGAGCATGTTTCGTACTAACCTGATTAACAAATATCAACAAGATTTTTAATTAGCACCTAAATTTCACCTGTTAAAACTTTTGTACACTGCTAATCACTTCTAATTTTCCACTATCCACAATACATTACTCTAAACGACTTGAAAATCCTCTCAAAGCTGGTTAATTCAGTCTCCTCAAAATTTGAAACCTTCCCATCTTCTATATACATCTCTCCATTGGAATGAAAATACCTTTTTTATGGCCTTTTTCATGGTTTTTTAATTGAACACGTTAATTCTTTATCAATAGAATTTTCAGTATTTAATTAATTTATAATTTAATACCAAATATAGGGTGTACAGGACTTAAAGATTACTTATCTCTCATAGCTCAGCAAATACAATTTTGTTGTTAAATCATAAAAAAATCATTAATTGTCAATTATTACAAAATTTGTTCAACAGTTGCAATAACTTGAAATTTTCTTTCTGCTTATCAACAAAACTAGACATATATGTAACATGTTTTTTACTGGATATTTTTGTACTTTCTCTTATCATTTTGTCTTTAAAAAAGCAAGTTGTAGAATATTTAAAAGGCCCAATTATTTAGGAAATGTTAATTAAATTAACTTTTTTTTTACTCATCAACAATTCTGACTATTTGAACATTGTTTTAGTTAAAAAGATATATTAGCTAGTTTATATGTTATTAATATTTTAGTTGAGTCACTTGATAACAAGAGGAGTTCCCTTATGTTCCAAAAAGTACCTAGCATCATAGTTTCAAACATTAATGGAAAAAGTCCTAATAGTTCAAACTTTGATGATGGTTAAAATTTAAGTGGTAAAAACAAAGGTAAGCTAAAGGATACTTAAAAAATTTTACTAAACTACACATAACTAGAACATAAAATATTTTTTGTTAAACTATATATGACTAGAATGTAAAAATAGTTAACTGTAAATTATAATGGCTCTAAGAAATAGCTTGAACTTCAGCACATATATATTTGTAGAATGAAGTAAGATTAAACGGGGTTTTACCGTGAACAGTCATGCTGTATATACTGGAAATATGCTTTAATTATTTTTATCTTCCATCCCCTCAGTACTCAGTGTATGAATTTAGGGATTATTTATCAACTAAAGACTTTTTGAGTTTTAGTTATTGTAAATATGTTTTGAGGTTCCTTGAATCCAGAAAATTGGATTTTGGAGTGATAAGATGCTTCCATGGCCAAAATTACATTAACTGCATGTCTATGAAAATCTATGTTCAAAAGTTATAAAGAATTTAAGTGTTAGGGTAATCTTGAAATATTTTTTTTCAATATCCTAAAAATTATAATCTTAAATCAAAATTTACTTGTGACCATTATTTTTGTCTTTAGGTGATTAACTAACTATTAGTATATTAAAATTGGTTGTGGACAGTTATTTTTTGTTTTGCGTTAAACCGAGGACATTACCTAATGTTATTATTTAGGGAAATTTAATAAAAACCTGATTTCTCTCTTATTCATTGACCAGTTATGCGAATACTAAATATCTACATCATCAGGTGTTTAGATTTTCAAGGGTTTCCTTACCCCTTCCCGTAAAAATAAATAAGAAAAATCCTAATTTCTCAAAATTGCCTTTTATGAAGATGAAGATGAATTTGGTTTAAACTTTGATGGGTTACTCACCGAATTGAAAAATTAATAAATGTATGATTTAAGTTAATTTGACTTACTTTTTTTTGTCTTTTACAAATTATAAATTATAAAGAAAGTTTAACTGATGTATTTCTTCGTGTATGGTGGATTCTTTAAAAATTCACAAATTTAGAAAGACACTTGATTTTTTATTTAATCTTGTCATTAGTAATAAAAGTTTTTTGCGGTATAAAATAGCTTATAAGCAAATTTATAACTTATCCACCTAGTGAAGTAATTTGCTGCGATTGATAGCCGTTGATAGGCTTTCCACCTAGAAAAAGTTTCATCAGAATTTCTCTCAACTATGATTAATACAATGTTCAACTAAAACACCTTGATTTCTTCTTGCTTATCGTGTCCACTGTACATTACCTTTCCCTTCATTGTAATTGGAGCGATAGGAGCTGGTAGATTAGTGGAAAAGTGCTGGCTCAGTAAGCCAGCCAAGGCTTGCATAATCCCTGGCTTGCCTACATGACTTATGATTTATGATTTGTAGCACGGATTGGTTTTGTCAATATCTTAAATTATTTAACTTACGTCCAACAATCCTGAGTTTTATTTTGGATGTACGTGTTTCAGCCTAGGCCATCATCAGCATCCATAAAAAATATACTGTACACTAGGTTTCCTGCATCCTTCGCTGTTGTGATGTTGTAACTAGCGGCGTCAAGTTTTTAAAAAGTTCACACATATTACAGCACACGAACATGACAAACATACACAATAAACCGACAGTAAAATTTACAAACGTGCGCACGTATTCGGGAGCGGGCGCGGAACTCAACTTGACGCCGCTAGTTACAACATCACAACAGCGAAGGATGCAGGAAACCTAGTGTACAGTATATTTTTTATGGATGCTGGTGATGGCCTAGGCTGAAACGCGTACATCCAAAATAAAACTCAGGATTGTTGGACATCAGTTAAATAATTTAAGACATGACTAATGCCTCTATGGTACCTCGCTATCTCAATACATACGCTAAGGTCCAAGGCTTAGGGCAACGGGCAGTTGTGGTGGTTAAAATAAGTTCTCAATCTCTTGTTTCAGGCCCTTGCCAAGAGTGACGGCATGGACATGGCGGCGAGGGTGGTCGACGCCGAGAGAAAGTGTTCTGAGCTGACAGAGAAATGTGAGGCTCTTCAACTAGAAATTGACACTCTACAAAACAGAGGGACGGAGGAAACGGATGAACGCATTACAGAGTTGAACGCGAGAGTCGATAAATATCTCGTTGAATTGCAAGAGGAGAAACAGAAGCAAAAGGAATTAGAGAATCTTTATGAAAAAGAAAAACGGGAGAAAGACGAAGCCCTGCTGCGAAATGCTCAGGTTTCTCAAGAAATTGAGATGGCAAAGCAAGAACTCAGAAATCAGCAGCTGGAGGTGGATGAGATATTTAGGAAAAACTCCTTCCTCGATAAAAAACTTGTGGAAAAATCGCAGGTACTTAAATACAATTTTAAATCAATAGTTTGTAGTCAATGACTTGTGTTTAGCCAGCACTGTGTTTCAATATTACTCTATAAAATCATGAGTATACATTGAGACCAGTGTTTTCAGTGTTTGAAAACAGCTTGGTACCTCCAAGCCTCCCGGGTGTTTGCCACTGGACTGTTGCCAAAATGAGCCCATTATCACAAGGACCCATGTCATGGTTTAAACTTTTTTACATCAAGAATTTACCTAGAAATGGTTTTGAAAAATGTTAATAAGGATTTCTTGTAATTAGACTTTACCCTAAGTTAGTACTAAACTATAAACCGCTGTCTGGTTTTAGGATGTTTATTTTGCCCAAAGTTTGCTCTTGAATGATGAAGGATAATTATTCATTATTTAATCCCAAACTGAAATTTTTTAGGTTGATATAGTAACTTTATTCTAACAATTTTTTCTAGGAATGTGACAGAATGCAAACTGAATTTTCTGCAATGCGTTTGAAAATCACAGATCTTGAGAAACGTGTCACAGAAAAAGGAGAAGAAAAAGAGTTACGATCAAGAATCAACGATTTGGAAGCACAACTAACAGACAGAAATAAAGTATGTATCATGGATTACAATTTACCTCAGATTATTAAGAACCGAATTAGCTAAGTCCCGTTTATCCAAACGAGGTTGAGAAGTAGAATTACTATGAAAATGTGGTTTTGCTCTTGAGTTTTAACCGGAATCTCAGTTTTAACCAAAATGCTGTAATTTGCCCTTGAGCTATCATTTTAAACTGCCGTTTAATATTTTTTCGTCATTCACAAACTTCCAGAAAAGGTTAGATCTCCAAATTCAGCAGGAAAATCTCAAATCTGCCGAGCTTTCACTTGCCATATGACAATGAAATGAGGCTTGTTTTTTGTCTCCGAAGAAATTTCTCAGCTGCAAACCCCACGATACTGTCACGAGATTGTCCTTTTATCAAATTTAGTGTAGCATCGTGCACTGTAAAGTACCAGGCCATGAGAAGATGAAATTACTTTATTCGTATGTCATAGTATTGCTAAATGATTTTTCCACTACATTTAGGGAAATAACTCATGCCAATAATCTAACAATAGTAGTTGCAAAGAAGATAGTTCTGTGATTGAAATTTTCATAATATACATTGGTGTTAATGTAAATTGAAATCATCCGGATTTTTTGTTATCTGGATTGGAGATCCGAGGTGTACTGTATATCATTGTTATGAAATTCGTGTCAAATAGAAGTCATGATTTGAGCACACAACAATTCAATTTTTTTATCAATGCATAATATATGAGTGTTTAGTCAAATTCTATAAGCTTTTGTTTAAAAAGACTTGAGAAAGACTACAATGGAAACAAAGCAAAGAGTTATTGCACATACTCAATTCAGCTTAAAAAAAATCATTGAAAAATGTAATACAAATTTCATATTATTCAGGTTAACTACAAGACAAAAATTTAAAAAATCTGTTATGTAAAAAGTAATGTAAATGAATAATGCTGATTATATGATTTTTTTATTAAATCCTAAAGTTCACTTGATAACTATTTTTCAAAATAAAATATGTTAATGAAATTGTTTTGCATTATCTACAAAAATACATGGTGTCTGGTCTTAAGTATTAAAATATTTTATTTGTCAAGTTATGTGTTATAGTGATAAAATTGTGCATATTTAAGTTAAAATCCTCGTATAGTAGGGCAATAATAGTTTCGATTTTTCAAGTACCTACTTAGACAAAAATGGCTTCAACTGTATTAAAATTTATGTTTTTACAGATTTTGTTGTTGTTTTCAGAATCATCAAAAATTTCCATCAAGAACTAGTGTTAGGTATGGAATAAACAACCTTAAAGACTCTATAGTTATGTGAATAAAGTTTTAATTTGTGTTTTTTTTAGAAAAATTGAAATAAAGTTTAGGCCTCTATTAAAAAACATATCAACTTTAATGCAATAATAGCTGTTTTATTTTAGCAAGTACAATGATTAAAAAAAAATCATATTTACTTTATTATTGCATTACTGTAAGAGTATGTAAACTTAAATATGCAACATTTTGCTCATATTACTATAATATCATTAACCACATATTATCATTTATGACCAGACACCCTGTATGGTTCCAGGAACTGTGAAAGCCGCTATTGAAATCATTGCACAACTTATTCTGCTGTGTATCACAACTTAAATTGTTCACAGAATATTCGGGTCCTCCAACAAAGGCTGTCGGACATGAAGAAAACACTGCAACGTGAGTTGAAGGGGGCGGATCCTGGAGGGGGAGGGGGTGGGGGTGGGGAGAAAGGCGGAGGAGGAGAAGTGACTAACCATCACACCCCCAACCCCCCCCCATCGTCTGACGAAGACGTGAATTTCAAGTACCTTAAACATGTGCTTATCAAGTTCCTCACTTGTAGGGATTATGAGGTGAGTTGGTCATTGTTTGGTCGCAATACTCTTTATGGTGCTTCATAAGAAATATGCTTATTTGATGTTCAGTTTTTAAAGTCATTATTTATAGATATTCCATATTTAATGAAAAGTCAAATGAATATAGTCCCAGTGGGATTAAGTATTACACAGGTTACTTTTAGGAGTTTATTGTAGTTGCTATTGCTTTCATTTAATACAAAAACATATCAATATGGGATATAGCCATCTTCAGTAAGAAAGCATCAGAAATTTCATATCATAGCAAAGTTACACCTGACAGTGATGGATGTTTGAAATTTGTAGTCTCTCATTGCAACATTGATTTGCTATTTGAAATCAGTTAGCTCTTTGGGGTTTTTTTTTCTGTGTGAGTGGTCTTTGCAACAAGACATTATCAGTTTGAATGCTGCAGTCTTTTTGTCTGAGGTGGCCATCCAATCAATTAATTATTAATTTTTCAGTATCCATTTAAAAATGTTTTAATCTAATCTATGGAAGCCATGTTTTACATGTCCATAAAAGCATGTAAGCAAAATTCTTTTTTTTCCATTCTTCTGAACGAAAAGGCCTGTATAGTTTGACGGTCTACCAAAAGTGTGAAGGTAATGTTCTTAGTTTTTGAAAAAAAGCAAGCATAGGAACACTCCTTCACTTTGTCCTTATAATCCGATCCACCTTATCCATTATCTTACAACTATCCAATCCAATTATCTAATATCCAATCATCTAATATCTATTGGACAATTATCCAGTCTTACCAGTTATCTAATTACCTTACACCGTTGCGCAGGCGCAGCACCTGACGCGGGCGGTGGCGACACTGCTGAGGTTCTCGGCCGAGGAGGAGCGACTGCTGCGCGAGACGCTCGAGTGGCGCAAGTCTTGGTTCGGCTCCCGGCCCCGACTGCCGAGACTGCACAAGAGCAGCTGATAACGCTCAAACGGCTAGTGTACCCATTCCAGCCTTGCACAAGGCAAGAGGCATACTCATAGATAACTTGTAAATAAACTCTTTTCATTTTAACTAGTTTTGTTGTATCATTGTTTATATAATTTAGTTGTGTGTAAATTATTGTACTTTAGCGTTGTAAATTCACATTTGAAGGCTGAATAAAGCATTTGCGTTATTTGCTTTTTGGTAAGTTTTGTTACCTCTTTGAATGATTTGGGGGATTGTGCAGCAACTGTCAAAAGTACAGTTTTATTAACTGAGGGTATGTTCTATAAAGAAATATAATTTTAAATATCAGATTTATAAATTTGCAGTCAAGGAATGTAAAAAAATAAAAATATTGTTCATTTTTAATCTAATATATTTCTTATTTCTTAATCGTGTCCAACCAATAATTTGTGTCATAATTTTTTTAAGTGTTTTCTGATATTGGTAAAACCGTTTTCAGTTTCAAAAGTGTAAATGTAAACCAGTAAAAAAGAAGCTCAAGGAAAATGGTATACCTGGCGCCAATTCTTGGGGCCCACGCAATCCATAAGCCCAATGATAAAATTAACTTTAGTCTTATGGACAGCGTGGGCCCCAATAATTGGCGCCAGTTATAAAATAGATAACTAGCAGTGCTTAAACTGATCATAAAAATTTTCAGGCATTGGCTGCACTTTTTTTTTTGCTTATCAATTGATCTCTCAAGAAAACTATAGTAAACTATAGTTACACATAACAAATCACACTGTTTGAGGTTAGATCATTGGTATAGGACTCTAGGTCACATTAGGATTATTTAGAAGGGATAGCAGGCTTACCTTAAAGAAGATTATTCAAGGTGATAGTACACTGATAATTGAAACATAATTGGAATATTTCGGTGTCACTGACACCATTCCTGGTTGAGAATGGTGTCAGTGACACCATATGGGGATATATGGGGGGCCTGCTATCCCTTCTAAATAATCCTAAATCACACTGTTTATTAATCATAATGAAAGTTAACAACCTTATTTTCCATTGTTTATTACAATTAAAAGTACAAAATAAAAAACACCAAAAACTTTTAGGCATAGCTATAAAAGTCGAGTTAAACTTTGATCTTCCCACTGACGATGTCCTCGTACATCTCGGGGGTGAGACGTGTGAAGGTCGTGGACTGACGGAAATACAACTTGTCCGAGATAACGGCCGGGTTGAATCCCTCCTTCTGCAGGTCTATCTGTAAACGTATGTTCAAGGTATCTTGACATTGTTTGTAAGGAACAAATGTTTCTGTTTTTCTTGGAGACTACAGAGCCATGAGTTTTTAAGCCCATCGTACCCTACTAAATAGCCATGATTAATTCAGAGAATTAAGAATAAAATGTCTAAATAGGCATGACAGGTCAGCCAGACAGCCACTCTGAGGAAAAGATGATTTCAATAATTTCCTGTGACCTAAACCTCATAGTCTGGTTAGATATGGCTATTTTAGGTTGGGTTGTGTAAGGTTAGGCTTGGCTAGATTAGATTGATTTGTGTTGTAAAGTTAAATGGTGGTTATGGAATATTTTTCTCTAACACAAAATCTTGACTATTGTGAGGCATGGTCTGTATCGCTCGATGCGGCAGTAATTACAGAGGAGAGAGAATTTAATATTCCCATTCCCCCGATTCTTACCTCCAAGGCAGCGCCTACCTACCACAGTGGTTCTAGCTCTTTGGACACTTCATTCCTTGCAAGATGACCCTTCCCTTCCTTGAGCTCACTAGTGACCGTGGCTATTTAGTAATTTTAGATGGGCCAAAAAATTCATGGCTATTTGGTTGAAGATGGACAACGTAGTAACAAAGCGTTCTTTACTTTCTAAATGACCCATGTTTAACCCTTTGACGTACCAATTTGTTTTACATACCTCAATTTTTTATTGTAATAAGTTTATTTTGTTTGTATTTGGTCTAATTTTTGGTCATGTCCTTTTTGATTGTCTATCTGTATTATGTAATGTCAATATGCTGAATTAATTAATAAAAAATAAAAAAAGTGTCCTCCTCCTCTACACAAGGGTAAAAAGAAGCAAAACAGGTTCTTAGGCTGGTTAATAGGCTGCAATCCCTATTAAACGTACAAAATGCCGTCAACTTCCACGTAAGCCAGTCACCGTTTATTTAAGGTGGGCCCTCCCACCAACTTTACCACACATTTGCAAGCCTAATAGGGATTGCGCATGGTCGGGAATCGAACCCACGCACCTCTGAACGGTTTCAACAGTCGTCAAGACAGCGCGTTAACCAACAGAGCTATGGCATTATTGTCGACCAGGAGAACGATTGGCGCAAAAAAGCCTACAGTCGACACTAGCAGCAAACCAGTGAAATACTAGTCCAAGCCTTCACTAACAGCACCCACGCTCAGGTTGGGCGGCCGACCACGTAACCAGCACGTGAGTCTGCGCGAATGGGTTAAGTCCAGAATGTAAATTTTATTTATATTTAATCAAAGACAAAAAAATACAATTTTTGGAGGGTTTAAAGTGCAAATTTTAAGGTTTTCGCCTCTACAATAGGCAACTAAAGCCTTAAAATTAAAATTTGCTCCGTCATATCAGTGAGCTGCATACTTATGCAGTTGAGAACAAGTACTTACTTGTTCTCAAGGAATTCAAACTCAGCATAATAGTGGAAAGTTCACTAATAGCCGTCTTTCACAACACCAGTTTGTTTGAAAAGCAGCCTTTTTATATAGGTAATAAGTTATTGCAGTTGCTTCCACCCAATATTTTCAATAGTTTTAAGAATAGATTAGTAGCATATTTAATTGAAAAATATGTGTATGAGGTGGATGAACTCTTTGAAACTTAAAGTCAGTTAATTGTTTTTGCTAACAACTTAAATTAAGCAGAATTATTTATATATCCTGACGTATCCCATGCCCTACTACTGCTGGGTCAATGGGATGAAGAGGAGTACGAAAGTGGAGGACTGACCTTCTTGAGCTTGAACGTGCCGGTGAGCGGCAGGACCCGGGCGAGTCGCAGGAAGAGCGGGCGAGCGTACGTCGGCAGCGCTCGGTCTAGCCCCTCAGCCAGTCCGGGCAGGTCCAGGGGCTCCTCCGTCTCCTCGATGGCCATCATCCCCGCCCGACCCTCCAGCTCCCCCACCTGCCACACATCACACCATGGATATACGTCGGCAGTGCTCGGTCCAGCCCCTCGGCCAGTCCGGGCAGGTCCAGCGGCTCCTCTGTCTCCTCGATGGCCACCATCCCCGCCCGACCCTCCAGCTCCCCCACCTGCCACACATCACGCCATGGATATACATCGGCAGCACTCGGTCCAGCCCCTCGGCCAGTCCGGGCAGGTCCAGCGGCTCCTCTGTCTCCTCGATGGCCACCATCCCCGCCCGACCCTCCAGCTCCCCCACCTGCCACACATCACGCCATGGATATACGTCGGCAGCGCTCGGTCCAGCCCCTCGGCCAGTCCGGGCAGGTCCAGCGGCTCCTCCGTCTCCTCGATGGCCACCATCCCCGCCCGACCCTCCAGCTCCCCCACCTGCCACACATAACGCCATGGATATACGTCGGCAGCGCTCGGTCCAGCCCCTCAGCCAGTCCGGGCAGGTCCAGCGGCTCCTCCGTCTCCTCGATGGCCACCATCCCCGCCCGACCCTCCAGCTCCCCCACCTGCCACACATCACGCCATGGATATACGTCGGCAGCGCTCGGTCCAGCCCCTCAGCCAGTCCGGGCAGGTCCAGCGGCTCCTCCGTCTCCTCGATGGCCACCATCCCCGCCCGACCCTCCAGCTCCCCCACCTGGCACACATCACGCCATGGATATACGTCGGCAGCGCTCGGTCCAGCCCCTCGGCCAGGCCGAGCAGGCCCAGCGGCTCCTCCGTCTCCTCGATGGCCACCATCCCCGCCCGACCCTCCAGCTCCCCCACCTGCCACACATCACACCATGGATATACGTCGGCAGCGCTCGGTCCAGCCCCTCGGCCAGGCCGGGCAGGTCCAGCGGCTCCTCCGTGTCCTCGATGGCCACCATCCCCGCCCGACCCTCCAGCTCCCCCACCTGCCACACATCACACCATGGATATACATCGGCAGCACTCGGTCCAGCCCCTCGGCCAGGCCGGGCAGGTCCAGCGGCTCCTCCGTGTCCTCGATGGCCACCATCCCCGCCCGACCCTCCAGCTCCCCCACCTGCCGCACATCACACCATGAATATACATTGGCAGCACTCGGTCCAGCCCCTCCGCCAGGCTGGGCAGGTCCAGCGGCTCCTCCGTCTCTTCAATGGTCATCATCCCTGCCCGACCCTCCAGCTCCCCCACCTGCCACACATCACACCATGGATATACATCGGCAGCACTCGGTCCAGCCCCTCGGCCAGTCCGGGCAGGTCCAGCGGCTCCTCCGTCTCCTCGATGGCCACCATCCCCGCCCGACCCTCCAGCTCCCCCACCTGGCACACATCACGCCATGGATATACGTCGGCAGCGCTCGGTCCAGCCCCTCAGCCAGTCCGGGC
This sequence comes from Flexamia atlantica, assembly GCA_035578135.1. NCBI lineage: Eukaryota > Metazoa > Arthropoda > Insecta > Hemiptera > Cicadellidae > Flexamia > Flexamia atlantica. The sequence continues at coordinate 53,263,206 of JAQJVK010000004.1, read as the reverse complement.
AGGTCCAGCGGCTCCTCCGTCTCCTCGATGGCCACCATCCCCGCCCGACCCTCCAGCTCCCCCACCTGCCACACATCACGCCATGGATATACGTCGGCAGCGCTCGGTCCAGCCCCTCAGCCAGTCCGGGCAGGTCCAGCGGCTCCTCCGTCTCCTCGATGGCCACCATCCCCGCCCGACCCTCCAGCTCCCCCACCTGGCACACATCACGCCATGGATATACGTCGGCAGCGCTCGGTCCAGCCCCTCGGCCAGGCCGAGCAGGCCCAGCGGCTCCTCCGTCTCCTCGATGGCCACCATCCCCGCCCGACCCTCCAGCTCCCCCACCTGCCACACATCACACCATGGATATACGTCGGCAGCGCTCGGTCCAGCCCCTCGGCCAGGCCGGGCAGGTCCAGCGGCTCCTCCGTGTCCTCGATGGCCACCATCCCCGCCCGACCCTCCAGCTCCCCCACCTGCCACACATCACACCATGGATATACATCGGCAGCACTCGGTCCAGCCCCTCGGCCAGGCCGGGCAGGTCCAGCGGCTCCTCCGTGTCCTCGATGGCCACCATCCCCGCCCGACCCTCCAGCTCCCCCACCTGCCGCACATCACACCATGAATATACATTGGCAGCACTCGGTCCAGCCCCTCCGCCAGGCTGGGCAGGTCCAGCGGCTCCTCCGTCTCTTCAATGGTCATCATCCCTGCCCGACCCTCCAGCTCCCCCACCTGCCACACATCACACCATGGATATACATCGGCAGCACTCGGTCCAGCCCCTCGGCCAGGCCGGGCAGGTCCAGCGGCTCCTCCGTCTCCTCGATGGCCATCATCCCCGCCCGACCCTCCAGCTCCCCCACCTGCCACACATCATGCTATATTTTTATATTTACATGATAGCTACGGGTCATGTAAATAACTCTCGTAAATATCCTCCGATCGCAACAAAATTTGGTACAGACATGTAAAACTAGATTCTCTTGGACGAGTTCGTAAACCAGCCAGATCGACATCCTAAGTAGGATAAAGCATTGTACCCCCCAAAAATGGGTTTTTTTGAGTTTTTCAAATTGAAAAATTATATTTATCCAATTATTGTTTGCACCATTGCATTAAGCTCAAAAAAAAATACAAAACAAATTGGCATTTTAAATCATTCCTCTAAGTCCATTGGTCTCCGACTTTTTATTTTTCCCCGGTTTTTATAGTATCAGGGCAGCAGAATGTTGGCTTAGTCAATTTCCTATTTACTCTCTACTGAGGTTTTCAAGGAATCACTTTGAGTAATTTCTCAGTTTATCTATTTATTTAATAGAATTTTGGTTTTTAATCAATTTTATGTCAATGTAGTTTAAAAAATAAACTTTCTTGCCTACTTCATTATATGAAATCTTTGTGTTTTTTCATCTAAGTCATTTACCAATATTTGTTTACAAAGGTTTTGTAAAAAAAGCTATAATCGCTATAATTTTAATATATAAATCTATCATTTGTTTATTTTTCTTTTTTTTCGTAATATTGGATTAATTACTGGATATTTTGTAATTGGAAATTCGCTGAGTACGCAGGTTTGCTGCGACGGGGGTATTTTATATATATATGTGTGTGTGTGTGTGTGTGTCTGTAAGCACGATAGTGGCCGTAAATATGGTCCAATCTTAATGAAATTTGGTACAGGCATGTAAAGTGATAATCAAATGGATGAGTTCGTAAACCAGCCTGATCGAAACATCGGAAGGGGGGGGTAAAGAGGGATAAACCCCCCAAAAATGGGTTTTTTTGAGTTTTTTACATAGAAAAAAATAATTAATCAAATTTTTGTTGGCACCATTGAATTCAGCTCAAAAAAACAAACAATTTAGTTTCTTGAATCATTGCTCTATGTCCATTGGTTACTGAGATATTGAAAGTGGTAAACACAAAACTTTGTCCCAATGTTAACCTTATGGGGAATAAGTAAAATTCTATATCTCGCTTACTTCTCAACATATCGTAATAAAACTTGATTTGTGGCTTCATCTAGATGAGATCTAAGGTATTTTAGTCTAAAATCCCCATGTTATCCTTATGGGAAATAAAAAATTCTATATCTTACTTATTTTTTAACATTTCTAGATAAAACTTGGTCCATGACTTCTTCTAGTTATGATCTACTAAATAATAAATTAAAACCAACTAGTTTTTACATACCTGTTGCAGCAAACCTGCATACTCATTCCCCATGTTGTTCTTATGGAGATTACAAAAACATGTCAAATCTCGCCATGTTGGATTGAATTATGTTCTTTTGCATTTGAAATTCGCTGAGTATGCAGGTCTGCTGCAACGGGGGTATTTAACTTTGAGTAAGCTCATCTTAATAGTCCGTTATCACAGTGGTTCAAGTCTGGATAATCTAATGTATACTCAACAAAAACAAAAAAAACATTAAAAAATATAACAATGCAATTTATAAAAACTGGATCAGTTCATCAAGGACAAGAACATGCAGGTCTCACTGAAAGTAATTCATTGTTTGTACTTTAGAGTCTCAAGGCAATCGGGCTTATTAAAAAATATAAATATATACAGAGTAACTTTTCCTTTCTGATAATTTTTTTAAAATGGTTCACTTACCTGTACACCATACACCACACATTCTCTCAGCCCAACAATCGAACTCACAACAGACTCCACTTCAGACGTTGACACATTCTCTCCCTTCCACCTTGTAAAAACATATGATCATTGTAAGTTAATGGTGAATCGATTGGCACTGGATGGAAACATTTTTGCAAAATAGTGTGAGCTCACAAATGCAATCCAACAATTTTCTTGAGAGGACCATATCATCATAAGACCACCAAAGGACAGTTACTTGAAATAAAACTTTAAAAAACTCAAACCAAAGATAACAAACTTTTCCTAAATACACGGTGTGTTGCAAAAGTTTATAAGTTCATAGTTGGGAAAGTTAGTCAAAAATTGTAACTAGTTAAAAATTAATAGTTTGTCCCGTAAAAAGTAACTTATATAAGTTATAAGTTAGTTAGTTTAAAAAGTAACTGATAAAAGTTATTAGTTAGTTAAAAAACTAACTGATAGAAAATAAAGTTAGTTTTTAAAGTTAGTTTTCGGATAAGTTTGCTGTTGGGCAGTTGTTCTAAAGGATCGTATTTAACTATCACTAAAATTTAACAAGACTATTTAACACAACTAAATTATTTTACCTACTAAATACTAAGAAAGCTTAAATCATTTAACACAGCTGTTGCTACCGCAGAAAAAATGACCAGACACTTGACAGAGATAAACATCAACTGAAGACAATGTTTTGGAGATGACAAATCACCAAACATTCCCCCTCCCCACCCCTCGGTGCTTGCGGTGTTGTCATTGGTTGCGTTGCTGCCACTGCATACCAAAGCAACTGGACTTTCCCCACCCCCGCGTTGTTTGTCATCAAGGGCGCTGGCCCCTCGCTATGCTTCCCGCACGGCCACAAGCAACCCTCTACGATCGCTAGAAAAAACTTGTATTTAAGTTCTTCCACCCGTCCAAAAACTAACTATTTAAACTCCAAAATTACTAACGAATAGATCAATCTCTTCGTTTGCAAGAATCTAACTGATTATAAGTTATTTCCAGTACTTTTTAAAAACTAACAAATAAGTTAGAAGTTAGTCAAAAAAAACTAACGAATATCGTTAATCGTTAGAATTTCTAATCGTTATTCCCAAGTATAAGTATACAGGATGTTTTTTTTATAACGCAACTCATTTATAAGATTGAATAATGCACATATAAATATGAAATAATTATCATTTTGTTGATCTTTATATTTTATACAACCTATTATTTAAGTTTGATCACATTTAGTTTACATGATGTGTTCAAACAATCCGCCTTTGGCATTTGTATAAAGTTGTGCTCTCTCCATAAAATTCCCGAACACATGTTGCAAGGCACCTCTTTGAATTTTTTGCATTAAATTTGTTTGTTTAGAGGTGCTGAATATCCTGTGAATTGTTTTCATATGCCATACTTTTCGTATAAAAAATATACATATATGGTAGGGTCAAATCCGAGGATCTTTAGGGGAAATAATCCTTCTATGATAAAATAAAGTTTTGGGTTCCGTTTAACAAAAAACACTCTGTATAATGTGCTAGTAAAGTTCCAAGCAGTTTTATCAAAATTCTGGCAACTGTACTCAACTGCTGTGAGCTCATAACACAATCCAACAATTAAATTTCTTCAAAGACCCCAAGACCCGTATCATTACGAAAACACAACATTTTTGCAGGGACAGTTGCTGAAGAGAAAACTTCAAAAATTTTAAATAAAACAGAATAAATGAAAAAGCAAGTCATTTGCTATAAGTGAAAAAAGTATATAGTATATTGAGCATATAGTATATTCTAGTAAAGTTCTAAAGTGTTTTATTAAGTTTTATCAAAATCTTCATTATACAATATCTATAACAATTGGCACATAAGTTTGCAACAGATCAACATCTCCATCTAGAGCTTACCTGAAAGTATCCCCAGTGCGGTCCTTGAAGTAAATGTATCCTTCTTCATCCATCATCACCAAGTCCCCTATTAATATTACAGTTATTACCATTTTTTAATTTCTGTCAAAAACAAATTCTTTCAAGCTGGTCCATAGAAGTATTATTCTAGCTCATGGTTTTGTTGTAGTGAATAGTGGGTAAAGGAATAAGGCAGTCTTTGTCACACAGCATCTGTTCAGCTGTGTCGTCTGATTGTAAACAAAGAATACATCTTTGTTTTTTGTCCAATACGAAGTCAAGGCATGATAATGCCATGGGATAAACTGCTTGACAAAGACTCCCATTAAGCCGAGACCTTAAGACTCAACATTAGAATAAAAATTTCAAGTAAAAAACCTGATTGAAATAAACACAGTTTTTCTGCGAAGACATATGTGACTATTGAAACTGAAGCCATTGTATAGACACTAAAACAGATTTTCTATATCCATTTTAAAAAAATGGATATAGTTGCAGTTTTTTTTCAACTGAAAAAAACTGAAGCCATATTATAGACACTAAAACAGATTTACTATATCCATTTAAACAAATGGATATAGTTGCAGTTTTTTCATCAATATTTATATGTGGTATTTTATTTGTCAACTTTCAAACTGCACTTGTAAAGAACATTAAATTCCGCGAATGACCTTAAAAGCATTAAGATCAGTGTCTCATTATGGAGTCTATAATTAAGAATTTTTAAATTTTATTGCTGTGGCTATTAAGATTCACTAAAGGTTCACTCTTAGCAATGTATACAGAACCCTCTAAGTAGGGACACCTTATGGAAAAATGTAGTTCCCGCCGCCGAAAAAGAGATGGCGCTTTTTAGTCCGATTGGAATTGTTGTTGGAGTTTACGGATCAAGCTGACTTTCCAACGTCAAGCAGCTGGTTATAATATTTTGACAGTTGTATGTTATTGTTTTGTATTGTTGTGTCTTTTACCATAATTTTTATCTGTTTTTGTTTACAAACATTGTCATTTTGACATTTTGGATAGTGAATAGAAGCGCCGCCTTTACGGGGCCAGCTTGAACTATTCCATGCATCAGCGCTAATTTCTGCTCTGCTTTTCGGCGGCGTAACTAAACAAATTAACATTGGATGTCCCTACTTAGAGGGTTCTGTATACATTGCTCTTAGTTACCTGACACAAAAGCTTGGTCTCCTTTCTTGAAAACATTGTAGATCACTTTTCTCTTTGATTCGTCCTGATTCACATACCCATGATACTCCCGTGTTGGATCATTTTTTTTGATAGCTCCAACAAACATTCCTGTTTCTCCTGCAAAATGTTTCATTCAATTACTAGTTAAAGTCTGTTAAGTTCAATGATTTTCTTCAATACTGCCAGTTTTATGTTTTGTCTGAACTAAATGAATTTTCCCCAACTCCCTCTATTAGTGAGCAGTTATCTTGTCAAAAATTTTAGCAACGTACATTATGACGGTACTCTCACTAAACACTTTGTTAATTCTTTCGAAAATACTTAATTTTACCCCTGACAGATTCTTAAAGATAAAATATTAAATGATCTAATTGTTGTGGGAAAGGAAAGGACCCACTTGAAATATGGATCTATGCTGCATTTATTTTTCCTATCATCAGACTGACTCATACTATCATCCATCTGCCTGATGCTTCTGATTAATTTTTAATGCAAAATATCACAATGAATAACAAATATCACATTTTCTTCAAAACTGTTTTAAACCAGTTTATTATTAAAGACTTAAAAAATGTTCTATATATTACATAAATTCCAAGTTAAAAATTTGTCTACCATCAAATAATTACCATCCAAGTATTCTTTACCTGGTTTGCACCACACACAGAGTCCCTTTTCATCCCTGATGGGCTCACTTGTTTCCTCATTAACTTTAACGATGGCCATTGGAATCATGAACTTCGGTAGGCACTGTGGTATGGCTCCGATCGCTCCTATCTTACCGTTGAGGTTGCCTAGAAGTAAAAAATACCATGTAACTATTTTTTTGGGTTTCTCTCACCTATTGTTATCCCAGGGATGTTGTCGATGCAGTCAAAACACGTAGACACATAAACACAAAACACATAGCACAAACAATGTCCCGGGATCACTCCAACGTTTCGCGGGACCGAGAAAAACGTCCCGCTTCGTCAGGGAGCGGGACGTTTTTCTCGGTCCCGCGAAACGTTGGAGTGATCCCGGGACATTGTTTGTGCTATGTGTTTTGTGTTTATGTGTCTACGTGTTTTGACTGCATCGACAACATCCCTGGGATAACAATAGGTGAGAGAAACCCAAAAAAATAGTTACATAGATTGCACCTCACCAAAAACATGTCTTTCAAAAGTAAAAAATACCATGAACAGAGGCAAATAATTTGTAGAGGTAGAGATACACACTTCAAAAACAGTATAGGCCTTGCAAAACAACTTGGCGGATGGCCGAAAAACCGGTGGGTGGGTTCTTTAACATGTATTAAGTAGGAGCTTGGTTACTTTTCTAGAAACACTGTTTACCTTCTGTTAACGAGTGTCAGCTGACTAGTAGTGAAATCTCATCCTCTAAAGTTTGTTTTGCGAGGCTTATACTTCAAACTGGTAGAACAAAATAATGTAGCAAATACCTCTGTGTCCTTGATCATCATCAACTTTAAAATATTCATTACAAGCACCAGTGTGTTCAAATGACTTTCTGGACGATTGTTGTTCCATTTTTGTCCAAGATTTATATAATAATCTATAGGGGAAAGAGAGAATCATCTCTTTCAAACTCACCTAAGTTGACGTTTCCCTCAGTCGCGCCGTAGAGTTCCACAATATTCTGGACTCCGAACCTCTCCACAAACTTTTTCCAGATGGACGCCTGCATTCCGTTGCCCATCATCAGTCGAACCTTATGTTGACGATCCTCAGGGCGTATCTTGGACGCCAAAAGGTAACGGCACATCTCACCTATGTACTGCCCAACCTGAGTGTGCAACAAGAGGTTCAATTCTTTGTTTGAAATTCATTGTTGGTGATGGTGGTTTTATATTTTGATTTGGAGTTTTGTGGACATTTGCCATCACTGATTGGCAAATGTCCGCAAAAATCCAAATCAAAATATAAGAGGTTGAATTTTATTTACAGAGTTTGGGTTTGCAATAAGAAGTTATAATAATTTATCTAGAAGTACAAATACTACTGGATAAGAATAAGCGGTACAACTTTTATGAACAATGTTCAATAAACCACTTTTTTACTTTGTGAAATTTCGATTCAATAATATTTATTTTCATTGACATCATGACTGTATAATATTTATAATAAACCTATCATAAGATTTGTACATCACTCATATTATATCACACTAAAATCATGAAACCTTTGGTCAATCGTAGGAATATGAACAACCCAGCTAATTACAGGGATCCATGTGGTAATTAATACAGTAACAGTCACATTTTGCAAATTCCAACAGCGTTTTCTTCCATACCATTGCTTTTTGGGTAGTGAGGAGCGCTTGTCAGAAGTTTGATCCCTTTATAATTAAAATATTTTTTAATTTAAAATGAATTCAATAAACTGTTGTCAGCAGTTACCACCGTATACCGGTTATAATGTCCCTCTGTATTTAGGCAATATGAGGTACAGTCAAAAAGTTCCTGGAATGAATTTTTTTAGAGGTTTAGCGCGATCGCCAGCGAGAAATTCACCTTGTAGTTGGTACGACTCCTGGGGAGGGTATATCCGTAATGGGAGTATAGCTGACTTGCTGTAGTGCAGCATTGGAAAGCGCTTTTTGTGTATCTAGGCCTACAAGTCTTAGTTGTCGATTTTGTTTGTTTAGTGAATAAATTCGTTGCATGTTCGAATGATCATGAAGGATAGTGTGAACACTTACATGTGATAAATTTACCTGAAATGCAATTTCATCGATCGTTAGTTTCTGATTTTCACGCACAACTTGTCTACTCGCTCAATGATTTTGTGATGTTGAAGGTTGTTCACTACGAGGGACATCCTCAATACTTTCACGGCCTTCAGGTAACCGTTTGTGACACTCATCAACTTGACTTTTCTTCATCGCCTCTTTTCCATAATTTTGAATTAACAGCTCAAGAGTCTCACTAGGTGATTTTTAAGTAAAACACAGAACTTAATGTTCGCTTGCTGATCATGAAATGCTATTTTTTTTTAATCGACAATGTAGACTTGCAGGAGCATGAAAAGCGCTTTCATATGCTGCACTACGGCAAGTCTGCTATAACCCTACTACCGATATGTCCTCCCAGGAATCGTACCAGCTAATGCAAGACGAATTTCCCACTGTCGATCGCACTAAATGTCTACAAAAATTCATTCCGGGAACTTTTTGACTGTACCTCGTATATTAAATAATTTTGCACATGTAGAAATTGGATGCTGAAAATAATTTTGCATATGATTGGCTTGTATGAATGAATGAGACATTTGATTGCCTATCGCCGGGAGGCTCTCCTTAACTTCCGGTGTAATAAATACAAGTACGGTGCGAACAGCGTGAGGGTTCACTGGAAGATCAAGAAAAACATCAGATACACAATAAGATGTCTACTTTGGTGGGGTGAGTTCGCAGGCGATGTTCCTTTTTAATATGAGGAATATCGATAATGTTTTATCGATGATGTTTGGGTTTGTACGAGGCCACAGACAGCAGCTTACTGAGGTCATAGAGGTAAACAAATTCAACCTGAAACTGCTTTTTCGACTGTGCCATGATTTATAAGATTTAATTATCACTCACAAAAGAAGTAACTTTATTAAGAATCAAAAAATACAACTCATATAAACAAAAACACACACAATATTTTTTCAAATCATATGTTGAATAAACAGACATATTCTAAATTGTATTCAGGTTGTTTTGGTTTTATCAGAGCAAACTTTTTTTTCCCACTAGCTCACCGTGCAGTTGTATCTGATGCAGTCCTCGAAGTAGCCGGAGGCGGAGAACTTGGGGCGGAGCACGGCGGGGCCCCGTAGACGAGCACCAGGCCGACGCCGAGCGCCCCGCCCGCCACGTGGTACAGGGATTAGCTACTCACCGTGCAGTTGTATCTGATGCAGTCCTCAAAGTAGCCGGAGGCGGAGAACTTGGTGCGGAGCACGGCGGGGGCCCCGTAGACGAGCGCCGGGCCGACGCCGAGCGCCCCGCCCGCCACGTGGTACAGCGGCAGGGGGTCGTAGATCACATCGTCGGCCCCCACCCCCACCAGGGTCCGCGCCGCGTTGCTGATCAGGATAAACCTGCGGGCGCAACGGAGTGTTTCAGTGCTTCCACGATTCTAAGTAAAAGAGTAATCAGATTGAAAGTTCAGCCGATGGCTTTTAAGTGATTGTTAATTGAGCTTTTTTATCATAAGCTTATATACAATCTGTATAAAGTTCATTGCTCCTTTCATGTTTTTAGTTAGCAAGAATTTATGTTTTGACGCTATTCTTGTATTATTGCAAAGATGAATAAAGATAGTTTTGATCTGATTTGATTTGAGAAATTAAATTATATCAATTCAGAGGCTGATTACTCTTATACATCTTTCGTATGATCGTAATTCTAATCAAGGTGGCGGCCACTTGCCGATGATCCACCATTGGGGCTTTTTGGTATGTTAAAATATACATCTAGGAGGACGTTTAAAGCAATTCCAGAACTATAAGATTTTTATCTTTTTTCAGGACCTTTAAAGACTGGGCTATAAAAGTTATCAAGATGCTAAATACTCTTAATTTCAAATGAAGTTCAAGGTTTCTGAAATGCCTGCAATGAAAGAGGTTAAATTTTATTAATGAGTAGTAATTTAAAGAGATAATATAGCTTATTTAAAGAGATAATAATGATCTAAGTTTTGATGTAGATTGATATCAGATCGTAAAGTTTGCTTCATGCAAAATTTATATTTAACAAATTCTACAAATTCTGTTAATTTTTATTTGATATTTTTTTCCTAATGAGTATTATTGATGACTCAATTATTTGTGTTCCGTTCTGTGCTCAAACTGTAAAACTTTTCTGGAAAAATTGAAACTGTAAAGTTCTCCATACGATACCAGAGCTGATACGTTACAAAAATAATGTATGACGTAGTTGAGACGTGGTCCGTCAAGCTACACTTATTCGCGGTGCAGCCCGACGGACCACGTCTCAACTACATCATGTGTTGACGTACGGACATATCGGCGCACAGACCACAACATCTTCATTAGACTGAAAAACAATGTATCTGCCAGAAATACTCCCAAAAGACAAAATTAAAAACCTGGAGTTGGGAAAGCGGGCGGCCTTCGGTTTCCCTGTGGTGCCGGAGGTGAAGATATAAAGCAGCTGGTCGTCGTAGCCAGGTTTGTACGCGGTGCTAGGGGGTGCACGTGAGGCCGCGGTCAGCAGCTTACCTAAATAATAAAAATACTGATGAGAATAGCTTTATTTTTCAAGGTAATTCAGTGGAGGCAAATAACTCAGTTGACTTTTTAGGAGTACAGATTGATAACAACCTTAATTGGAAAACATTTGAAGGGGTCCCTCCAGTAACGTTGTAAGCGAAATAAAGTAAATTTTTCAGGAAATGGAAAAAACATATAATTGGGAATGTAATGATTTAAATATGTTTTATTTGTTATATATAATTATAATATCATAAAACTAGCCAAACTATGAAGTATTACAATATTATCGCATGTAGTAAAAAAGTTATTACAAAAAAAGTGATTTTAAAATTGCAGTAACTTTGTAAATGATAGTCGTTTGCAACGTTATTGCCGGCTTAGCAACAATTTTTTTTGTTTCTTCTTTTTATTTATGTACGGTTCCCCAGCATTTCTTCTCTGCTTATGTACATTTCTGGTCCAACTTTTGAACTTAACAGGGCGTTTTTTACTACGATTTAGCCGATTAACATCAGGACGGTGACAGAACAGTGCGCGGTGAAATTGCAATTTTTGGCGGTTACAACGTTGCTGCAACTGTGGGACCAACAGCACTTGGTTTTCAACCTGTGGTAGTGCTGCCCAACACAAGAGATATGAACGAAAAAATACCCTGCACTGATGCAGGATGTCGTTTACAACCTTACTGCATAGAAATCTGAATTTTGAAAAAGTTGTCGTTTACAACGTTACTGGAGGGACCCCTTCATTTGTAAATAAAATACATAAGAAGTTAAACTCTGTTTGTTTTCAAATGATTATTCTTCGTGAAGTTGTTGATTCAAAAACTAGACTTAGGTTATATTACAGTATTTTTTTACCAGTTGTAACTTATGGTATTGAATTCTGGGGAAGTTCAACTCATGCAAGTAGAATTTTTAAAATGCAAACAAATTTTTTTCGTTTAATGATATTTTCTTCCAAAAGAAAATCATGCAAACAGTTTTTAAAGAATTTAGTATTTTAACAGTCCCTAGTCTCTATATATGGAGGATTCTAATGTTTGTAAAATAATTTTGAAGACTTTAATAAAACTCAATTTAATCACCATTATGAAAAGAGATTTAATACATATTTCCAGTATCCAAGACACCGCTTGACACTAGTTCAGAAGACTCCGCAATATATGGGGAGCAAACTTTTTAATAAACTACCCAACAGGTAAAAAAAATATAACTAAGGAAAACTGTTACAAAAGTAAGTTAAAAGATTATCTGATTGAAAAAATGTACTATTCAGTTGACTCGTATTTGAATGTATAAGGCTAGGATTGTAGAAAAAAATAAACATTTTAAAACCAGTGGTCGAAAATTCGACCAATTTTCAAAGTGACAAATAGGGATAGCTAATTTTATAAATAATCCCCGTATAACCCAATGCGTTTCTAAATACATTTCATATAGTACATATTTTCCATGTAAACACATAATATAACCAAACTGGGGGCCCAAAAACAAAAGAGAAAGACTCAGTCCTTGACTAATTATTTTACTTCATTTCTGGCTTATGGCATGCTTTTTAGTAATTAGTATTTCATTAAGATAATGACTATTTTATTAAGATTTCATGTCTATTTTTTAAAGAATAATTATTGAATCAGAGGAAAGTAAAACTTCAGTCATCAAATCAGTTTATCCTGTACACCCCTTACCACAGTTCTCTCCCTCACTTCATTAATTCCTCAATCTCTACTTCCCTTTCTTCCGACCTTCTTTCCACTTTTCCCTCCTTTTCTCCTTCATTCTCTTCTTACCATCTCTCCTCCCTTCTTTCCTACCATTTGGAACTTTTTCCCTCCTTTTCTCTCTTCCTATTATTATCACTAAAATGTAATTTAATTTTACCCATTATCCACCAATAAAAACAAAATTTAAATATAATGTGTCCATTTATACTCCGGTTGCCAAGCCTGGTGACAGGATTTTCGGGCCCCTGTGCAATTGAGAAACCCGCTTTTGTTTTACTCATCTCGATTCTGGGCCCCATTTTCACTAATCTCGCGTGGATCCGGGCCCCCTGTGAGTCCAGGCCCCTGTGCATTTGCCCCCCCCCCCTCGCCGGCCCTGCCGGTTGCATGTCAGTTAGTACATTGTATGGTAGAAACTTAACTTAATGTACTTTTTTCTTCCCTTTTTATCAGAAAATTGTTATCTCTTAATCTTATTTGAGCAAGTAAACTTTATTTTTCCATATACATGTAAAATGGAACACATTTGAGTAATTAACTGTGGCTTAATGTTTCTACATCAAATCTTTACTCTACGAAAAATAGCATGTGATAACAGCTACATATGATGCTAACTTATTTGTTTACATTTTTGGTTGTTATAATATCACCAAAACAGCAACTCATAAGGCTAATGTTAAGTTTTTTGAAATTGTAAATTGAATTTTCTACATTTCTAAAAGACTAATATAAATTTCAATGGGATTCTTCACATCTACAGGAAAATACAATTCTATCGGTGTGCTTAGATTTTTGCTCCGTTGCACACAGGCTGAGAAAAAAGGAGTACAAAAACCTTAAGGAAAAAATGCTTGTCTATTAATATAAAGATATTTTTATTTTGATTCTGATTCTGATTCTTACTGAGGTCTTGGACATTCTCCCCGGGTACTGAGTCTCCCACCTGGTACAGGGTCACGTCTCCCTCCAGCAAATCCTTCGCCTCCAGGATCGCTGTGGGGGAACAATCAAATCAAATCAAATCATAGTGAACTGATCGAAATTTGAATCACAGTGAACTTGATGAATAATGTCATTTGTTTTGTAACTAAAACATCAATACTCTCTTGTTATAAAATATACATATAAGCTACAGCTCATAAAAATCCCTAACACTGTAAATAGCCTGCTCACTCAACAACCGTTTTACCTTCCGGCCAAATCGTCCCGCGTCTTGCTCAGCTCTAATATGCTCTGGGAGTGCATTAAAAAGCTTGATGCCATTAAAATGCACGTGTTTTTTTAAAGAACGCTGTTTTGTGTTGAGGAATCCTGATAAAGTTACTATTTCTAAGATTGTACTGTGTTGGCTGGAAAGATTGTCTTAAAAGATTTATGTTTTGGTGGAAAAAAGACAAGCAACTGTAGATGTAAATGGATGGATGAATCAGTTAAGAAACAGAGGAAATACAGAGGAAATGTTTTTGAAAATATTCACCAATATATTTCTGTTTCTTGTTTTGATTTGTTGGCCTCCAGATACCAATGGTTTAAATACCTGCTTTATTCTGATCGGCAGTCTAGACTGAACCATTGCCAGAATTGAGGTGCCATTAAATAGGTTTTTTTGTTACCTAAAACAGGTAAAGTGACAGTAAATACATCCCATAGACATTATATGGCAGTATTCATCATGACAGTTAGAGTTGAGCCTGATAATGATTTCCTCGGAAAGTCTAAACTAGTTGCCCTTCAACTATGGGGTACAATTAGAGCAGATATTTACATCATTATATTAATATATTTCTGTATTTCAATCTCAATTATAATTCTGTTTCAATAATCTTTCTTATCATTGACCATGAAGTGCTTAAAATAAGTGAAAATAATAAGTCAGGTAGCATTGTGCCATTCAATTCTAAAACAATAGTCTATAGAAAAACATTTTCGTGTTATGCAAAATTGTTTGGATTGTTAAAATGATGTTAAAATGATTATGGAATCTTATTTCTTACAAATTTTGTTGGCTTCTCAGCACTGCTATTGGCTGGCATGATCTGTAATGGGAATTTCACCCTCTTTACCACAAAAGAGTGTTCAATGATCCACTAAACATTTGCTTGTAACACTAGTAACAAAGTCCATTCTAAACATATGAATTAATATTACAAAAGGAAAAACAATGAACTTAACTCATTAATTACTTGCCCCAAGAGTTACACAATGTAGCCGGGGCAGAAATTGTTTATCTCTTACAATTAAAACAATATGTAGGGTTCCCAGATATTTTTCAGACCAACCCAGGATAGTTTGGTAAAGTGTGGTAAACAAGTGTGGTAAACAAACACACCCCGTCCCTCTGTAAAACAGCCAAAGATAGTAAAATAAGATTTTGAAGGTATTATGAAGATTTTTTACTTATTGTTTATAATAAATTTGTATCAGATAAGTCAGTTCCACCTAATCACCTAAATCACAACACTATTCTCACTGTTCTAGACAGACGACAGAGGTCAGACAGTATAGGGGTTTAGTAGGTTTGCTGTTGACACACTCACGCAGGGTTGCCAAATTTAGTTTTTATGCTATATTTATCAAGTTAATCTCTTGATCGACCCTGTAAATTTGTCATGACACCTGTTAAAATTTTGTATAATTTCATGAAAATCTTGAGAAAAAATTTTTTTTGCAAAAAAATTTTGAAAACCCCAGACGAGTAGCAACCCCGGACCGGAAAACGAACAAAGCCCTCAAAACCCGGACTGTCCGGGGAAAACCAGGACGTCTGGTAATCCTGACAATCAAACATTAGCTTACCTGGGGCGAGTTTGTCACTGAATATGACAGCCTTCGCACTGCAGTTGTTGATGCAGTGAGCCAACACGCCCAGTTTCAGGTTGGTGTTGATGAGAGCCGACACGACCCCCAGTTTGGCCAACCCGAGCCACGTACAGACGTATTCCGGACAGTTGTGCATCATGATGGCGGCCACGTCACCCTTGGTGAATCCTGCCTCGTTGAACACATTCGCCACCTCGTTGCTGTAGTCTTCCACCTGTTGTCAAAAAGGTTATTTATTGAATGTTAAGCTTTTAACACAAAATTGCTGGATAACGTTTTTGTTAATTTTGTTTTATTTCATTTGTTGATACGAAAACTTTAAAAATGGCCTAATTTGCTTACACTTACCTACTATAATATGGCTTATGGCATAGAGATCTGGGGAAATTGTACAATAAGTAAAAGAATATTTCTTATTCAAAAATGAATTATAAGAGTAATTGTACAAATCAGCCTAAGAACTTCTTGTCGAAGTTTGTTCAAACAATTAAGTATTCTACCATTACCCTGCATCTGTGAAAATAAATAAAATAAATAGATGTTTATTTGGGATCATATATGTATGAAAGGCACAAATAATGAAAGAAGAGGTTAAACATTGCCACCAAAGTCTTGGAGACATGGAGCCCAGGAAGTGATTGAAAGTAATAAAACCTTATATGTTCATTGTAAACATGGTTCACAATGCATATCCTCTGAGAATCTGCATATCCTGAGCATATCACTATGCCCAACTGAGAATTTTCAAGTTCAAATGTAGGAGTAAATTTGATGATTTAATTTTGGCAATCATGAAGAAAAACAAAACAATTCAATTTAAACAGATATAAATAAAGTACATCACCATTCTAAAAGTAGAGATAACTCAGTTTTATTAATGATTGTCTGACAGAACTGAGGACCCGTTCTGGTCCAGTGTACTAACATATACCACTTCATTAAATACTGACAAAAATGTTTTTTACTTGAAAAATTATATTTCTATTGATTTTTAACCCATAAGTAACTTACATCCTCATATGTCCAGGTTTGATCTTCAAAGAAGTAGCAAGGCTTCCTTGGTTTGGTTCTGAGTTGCTTATAAAAAGCATCGACGACTGATATATTTTTCTTCTTACAGGAAACTGTCCTTTTTACCATCATGTTTACTCTATATAGTAATCTGAAAAATGTTAAAATGTTTAGTTTATTAAAATGTTAATATTACCTTATGCAATAATTACAACAGCTCCAACTGAAGAAATAATTAAATTAGCCTAATCTAAATGTTATAAGGGTCACAAAAAATTATTATGGTAGTATTTGTACAAATTCCTTAAGGAATGCCTTTTTTGTGAGGTCACACACCTTTATTGTAAATCTATTTTGATGATTGAGGTGTCAATTAACTGGAATTTGTATCAGGATTCTCCGATTATAATTTATGAATCATTATGATCAAAGGGCTTCGCCCCCTTGGGAATGTATTCCCAAATGTTTATATTCATTAATTGAAAATTGTATCCTCTACAAAAATACCATTTATAATTATGTGATGCTCTCTCATTGTTTTAAGCGAATGAAGATCATCTGACTTTCAGCTCTACGGCCGAAAGTGTTTGGCCCTCTGGCGGGAAAGAGCTGGTTTTGGCCACCAAATGATGTTTGTAAAACAGGTGATTACGTCATAATGTGGTTAAAAAATTATTTGGGTTAAGTTAGTACCATTCCCCAAAGGTGAAATGTTTGTCTTGGAAAAAACTAAAGAGGGGGGGGAGTCGTTTTTCACACTGTATATTCATTTGGTTAGGGTAAGCTGATGATAAAAAGAAAAATAATAACAACACCATTTTCATAGTTTGGTAGTAGTTTATAAAGTTGCTCTCTCACTTATACCCATTCCCTTGGCCTGAAACTCACATCCTAGGCTTAAAGAGATTAAAACAATATGTTATGATTGTATTGAGTTGAAATATATATTTAATAATTGTAAATGTGCCACAACATTCTCAAACAAAAATCTGTTGTTGCTGGAATTTTTTTTCTTATCTAGGTTTGCAAAAACAATGCTGCAATCAATTCTAAATATATCTTCTGATAAGTATTTGAAGTCAAAGGTTACAATGAAGTTTTCCTAAAAACAACTCTTACTAAAAGCAAAAATAAGTAAAAATTTTAATTCATATATATAAAATATTAGTTTTAAAAGAACCTGACATATATATTATTAAAATATGTATACAATATTATTGAAAGATACCTTACCGTATATCCCTTGGTAATGTTTTAAAAATGATGTATATTTTCTTCCAGTAAAACACTGCCAAGGATGCAACACACACACATAAGGAAGCTTGCCATTGAAAAACACTAAAAAATAATCCTAAGAGTATAATAACCACATAAGTTTCCATTGCATGTGTTTTCTCTGTGAAGTCCTACAGTACTACTGTCTTAGATTAGTGAACTCCGAACTTTGCTTTGACTTCTTATCAACCTGTCCCAATAAGAGTTTCGTTTTGAATCTATTTTCATTATTATTGTTGGGTCATGTTTGAAAATGTTTTTGACCCTTTATTGTTTGCATGATTATTTCCTTATTTTGTGTCAAGTCATTGAACTGAACTATTTTAGACTCTTTATTTGTTGAGGAATAATATGTTTGATTTCTTGTCATGATAAGAGATTAGATCATGTTGATGACAAGAATTTTAGGATGTTGATGATTAATATCTTAAATGGAAGCCGGTATTTCACTGAGTATTATAAAACTAAAACAAAGTATATTATATATCTTTATAATTATAAGAAATATAAAAAAATCCAAAAAACATGAAAATTTGAAACATCCATAAGAAAAGTATAGGGATAAATTTGTATTCGTGCATATCTATTTAACGAATGCATATTTACAAAAACAGATTTCAGCATTGTAATCAGTGTAAAAATCTAGTTCATAATGATGTGTCACAACACCATCTTTACTTAAAAAAGGAATAAAGTTGATATGGTGGATCCAAGTTGGCGGCCGAAAATTATTATCCTGTCAAAGTAAAGGATTATATACTTACTTTTTTTTACCAAATTTGTATAATCCATATATCTAAACTTTCATCAAACCTAAGATGTATTACTAACAGTTCAATTTGGAATATCAAAATAGTATTAGTAACTGAAAAAATAGTGTGATTTTTGCAGTACTTATTCTTTTTATGTCATCCTTTAAAACGTGAAATAAAATATATTAGAAGCTCCAAATACAATACATTCATCCACGAGACACATAGGTTAACGTTAAAGTAACCTTGATGAAATTGGTCTTACCTCTTAAAGAATAGATATTGTTATCGAGGTACCCTAATAAATTTCTTCAAAGTAGGACTATGTAAATTTTGGAAATCAAGTTTTACATTTTGTAAGAAATTCAAATGATGCCTTTCAATTTACATACTTATATCATTGACAATAAACATGTAAACTTAATAAGAGGATAATCAATGATTATATGCTGCGAAAGATTAGACGATAACAATGGCAAAAAGTGTTCTAATTGATTATTTTTTATAAATAATCAGGCTTCTCACCCAGTTAAATACTACAAACAGTATTTGATTTGAAACAGATGTCTCATAAATGAGATAATCCAATGAATTTATAAAACAGTGGAATTATACTCCAACCATTTTTCAATGAATGTAGCAAAAAAGGTCTGAAACACTGACTTTACAAATTAGAGAAAACATTTGTATAGCAAGTATTCGTTCCAATTATGAAAAAAATAACCTCAGTAAAAATTATTGCACATTATTAGAGCTTTGAATGAACACATGCAACGTACTGGAACAATAGTGGAATAGTCAACTGTGAACAGGCCGATTGCTGAGATCCCTGAGGGCCTTTGTTTCAGTTCCAAAATGAGCACGTACAGCTGTTGAAAAAATAAAAAGTCCATAATGAAACATTTTAACTTTCCATTGCTAATAAAAAAACATATATTTTTTCAACCACTGGCAATAGAATATGAATAACATACGATACAGGATTGAGAAGCATGTGGACAAAAAACACATCTGTTAAATTTCAATTGAAAAAGATAAATTGTTGTTTGAAGAATTGCCAAAATAATTTGGTTAGGTAAGCTAATTTTGGACTCTTTAAAGGATCTTGGGTACAATTCTAAAAATTTTTATTGCCTCTCGATTACATTCAACTTACCACTGTAATTAAAGACGATTTGTAAAAATCTTTGCACTCTTTCGATATAGAATCTAAATACCTTGTGAAAGTTTTATCTATGCTCGTAGCTTTCACTTGTGTATTTTAGTGAATTTCCCCTATAGGGAAGAAGCTGTTACCGTAGTTCTCATGGTAAGACTTAAGCCCGAGACCATATAACTTTTTGTTTTCAGGCCCCAAGATGCCAAAAACACCATTCGTTCATTTTCATAAATTGTATATATACAGGGGTGCTGAAAAGTACCGGAACAGGTAAATATTTTGTGAACCGAATTGGTTTGAGAAATAAAACTTGGCACATTCACTCCTATGTAAAAACAGTACTTTCTTAGGTATTTAGTGACTCTCGGCCCCCAGTGGGGGATGGCCCACAAGGAGTCAGTACAAAATCTTAAATGTAAGCATAGGTCAATATGCACGTGCACATCATTTTAAAGGGCTAATTAAGTAGAGTTCAATGCCGCAAACCACACTGCTAAAGGTAAATTTGTTACAAAATGGCGGCTGATCTAAGATCCGAGGGAAAGTTCAGAAAGTACATAGTGTTAGCCTGAATATCGTTAAAAAATTGCTTACAGACTTTTCTGTAGAATAAATACTCCGGAATCGAATGTCAGACCCAAAAACCTTTTTTTTAAGGATGCCGAATAGGATATTACCTCCAATAGGCCCACAAGGAGTCAGTAAAAAATCTTAAATGTAAGCATAGGTCGATATGCACATAATTTTAAAGTTCTAATAAAGCAGAGTTCATGCTGCAAACCACATTTCAAAAGGATTATTAGTTACAAAATGGCGGGTGATTCAAGTTTTCAACAAAAATACATACGCTTATGTTTTTTTTATAAACTCGCCTAGAGTGTAAAAAATTGTGAAAAAAACTCTAGTTTTATACACAAACTAGAGTTTGTTATCTACCTGTCTGCGGCGTTGGAGAGATGAATTGCATATGTCGTAGCCACATGCTGTAATTGGGCACTTCATGAAGTGTCCAGCACTAACCGGGCACTTCATGAAGTGCCCAGCACTAACCGGGCACTTCATGAAGTGCCCAGCACTAACCGAGCACTTCATGAAGTGCCCAGCTCGCCTGGGCACATAGTGTAATTGAATGGTTTAATTAATAATTACAGTATGTGACCAACAAAACTGGGCACTTCATGAAGTGCCCAACGCTCTTTGGGCACATGCTGTAATTATTTCTTTTACACTATGTGTCCAGTTCAGATGCTGGACACTTGATGTAAACACGTAAAACTGCTGTTTACGTTGCTGTTGGTAGTATCCGATGTATTATTTTCATTAATACAAAATACAATTATTTTAAAATAATTTTGTAAAACATTAAGAATAAGATTGTCTTCCACACTACCAGACAATAATTCTTGCCTGTATGTTTTATCGTGGTTTATTCTATGTTTTCTGAAATATTCTGGCTACACATAACTATAAAATTTTTTATCATTTAAACAACAAACGGTTGTTTAAATAATAATATTCATAGTGATGCGTAGCCAAAATAACTCAGAAAACACAAACCAAATAATTCAGTAGATTTCAATGTTGTATGCTTTAATAAAATAAAATACATGAAACACTTTACCTATTACATTTATATGTAACAAAACACATAAATATTAACATTAATCTGTTTTATCATGTTTTAATTTTTTAACTTCTTACTGAGTCACCCTTTATAAACTTGTAATAGATTAAAATATAGCATAGTAAAACAAATTTTTAAATAGAGTAATAAGAGTCTTTGAAAAAATAATAAAACAATTATTTAATTTCTTATTGTTGTAGAAATTGAAAAAAATTTAATTTGTATAAAAATTTACTATTTCGGATTTTGTTATTTTATTAACATTGACGATAATTTAGGTTTAAGTTTTTCTTTTATGTCAGTATGAATGAATTAACATAACATCATTACATCAAGCCTTTTCTATGTAATTATTTTTATTTGTTTATAGAATATTAAAAAACGTGTGTCCTGTTTACTTGACAGCTTTTAAAAAATATGCCTTTTATTATATTCGTACTGACATCAGCAGCTTAAAAATCTAAGTTTATATTATTAACTCAAAAATTTGGAAATTAATTTGAAACATTGTCTAAAGGGATAACCTATGAATGTTAAACGTTATTCAAAAGGAAGTGGTTACTAGAAAATTCTAGCGGTTCGGTTTTTAATCATTTTTAATTTTTTTGATAGCGCATTACTTATAATTTAGAATATAATAACATTATTTGTCTTTATTCACAAGTACATTGTGTAATGGACATCGTCTGAACAAATAGATTATTTTTAAATGCAATAATATAATACTATAATATAATATTTTATACTACTATTTAATTTTATAACTATTAGAAACCGACAATATTTGTATTAAACTTTAAACCAATTATAAGTGTTTGTTTTATCTTAGATTAAGACCCTTAACTGTTTATTTTAGTCTGAACTCAACTCAAACTCCAACAAATTCGTTGTCCAAATATAACATAGACTAATTATATTTTCAAAAGGCTTATGGAACTAAAACCGATGTTAAAATATTTTGATTTGAATAAATAAATACAAATAAATAATAAATATTAAAAGGTTTAATAGCAAACAGTAACATTGGCTACTTTAACACGGACGTTGGGATTTAATGTAAACATTAGGATTGGTTTTGACAAAGATTTAAAATCGACTGCCCAACATGCCTCAATAGTTACACCATGTGTCCAATGAGCGTTGGGCACTTCATGAAGTGTCCAGTTTCGTTGGGCAGATGCTGTAATTTTGATCGAAATAATCGAGTTACACTATGTGCGCACTACACAGGCGCGCTGGGCACTTCATGAAGTGCCCGGGCTGCGTTGGGCTCTTCATGAAGTGCCCAAATTACAGCCAGTGGCTACGACACATACACTCATCTCTCTGTCAATCTGCCACATCAAAGCGCCCATCTAATTCAATATGGACATATTAGTATACTTGTTTTTAAATAATTATTCTCACTAACTATTAACAAAGTTCGTGTAATGATCGTACTAGTTAAATATTAGCCTATGCTTCAATCACGAAATTAATTGATTAATAGATGGCCTTAATTCGACATTGAAGGCCTTCTGGATTGTAAATAAATTCTGGAGACTGTAACGCATACTACATAGGACAGTATGGGCGAAGTTTTGGCGTGAGATATAAAGAGCAAATTAAGTAGCCAGTAGTAGAAAAAAATTGAAAATTCTAACTTTACTGCACATATAGACACTGGTCATACATAAAAACCATTGAACGAGAGGCTGAAAGTACTCCATGTTTGTAAAAAATCAGACAGGTTAGATACATTAAAGGAAATTAATTGTTATAATGCCAGAAACGAGTACCTCAACTCTTATGACCATAGAGAACAAATTACAACAAATATAATATATAAAAAAATTATCAATTACTATAACGATGATGCCTAACACAAAAGGTTTTCAATGTGGGATTGTCATACAATACCAGCTGATTCGTCTGCAAACAATCGACATAAGCTTGCAAGTGCAGTTTTAATTTAATGTAATGTTTTATGAATATGATGTTTAACTTTTTAAATATTACAATAGTATTTTAAAAATGCAATTAAGACATTTACGTGTATAAACAAAGACACAATGTAATATTTAAGCCCAGTAGTCCTGTATCTAACTAATTTTAAACACTAATACAAACATAAATATTACAGCTTGCATTATGTTTCATATGTAGATTTTACCAACTCCTCAAACTTGAATATCGAATAGCCAAGGAAGAGTAGTACAAATACAAAAGGACTCCAGCCAGAAATGGGTGTTGCTCTTCCCACTTATAGGTTGAAGTGTCATGAAGTCCGTAAACTACCCAAAAATCATATGTCACATGAACTAATCTTGCAAAATTCAAAATTGAAGCAGTCAATACTTTAAAAGCGTGCACCTTGTTGAATCGATCGTTTATATCCAAGAGATTCCTTACAGCCGGTAAGATATCAAGAATGTCTTCTCTTTCACACTGACGATCGAGGATCATTTGGAACCTTTTGCAAGTCATGTATTTAAGACCTGCGAGCTGATACATGGCGAATATGTCGCATGGTAATATTAAAGATTGCAACATTAGACCTAGAGGTACCAGTTGAAAGAGTGATATGGTGAACATGAAGAAGGAACCAATAGCGAAGTCATAAAACTTGGACCCTGATGGCGGCTGCCCCCACGTTGCATCGAAGTCCTGAAGAAGGTGAACTTCGACAGTTTCCAAGTCTGGAATGACAGTGTGAAACATATTTACAGATCCTTCAATCGCATAGGCAACAATGTTGCTGTATCTAAGGATACTTTGAATGTTCGTGAATCTATAGCGAAAAGACGCCCTAATGGAAAAAACACAGGAATAAGCATTTAACAAAGTCGTGAGGGCTTTTAAAAACATTCCCTTCTTGGCCACATTGGGACGTGTAAAAAAAATTAGATTACAAAATTTTAAAAAAGTATTTTCCAACATGCTGTACAATTTGTCGTTTGAACTACGGTGCTTGTTCACATATGATAAATAATGAACAAGACCATATGAGAACATATGAGAATAATGATCCTGCAATAGGTCTACACTAAAACTGCACGTAATCTTCTTGTCTGAGCAGGCAGAATGTCACTACTTCACATCTTGAGGTTTCTTACATAGTGAGAAACTATGACGATAAACTCTATCGGCAATAAAATAAACTTGGACAGTCAATTAGGTAAAAGAAATATTGATTAAGAGGACGTGACAATATCTCAACACGAATAGCAATAACTTCATCGCAGCATTATTAATTCAGAGATATTCTTTTTATCGACTGCTTGAATATTTTATTTCATATTTCACTATGAGATACGAATATTGGTTTACACTCTTGAGTTATTTCGATATTAAGGTATTTATTAAGAATGTTGTTATGTGTCAATAATTCTGTTATATGACAGATAAATTAAATTGTTTGGTTATGTCTCTGACCGGCACTCCAATTTTTTTACTCTCTGTAGTTTTAAATCAATAACACTCATTACACTTATGGTGAATCTAAATTTAACATACTAGAATATGAACATATTATAAAACATCACTGTCAATGAAAGCTTGTTGAAAAGTTATCTTATATGCACTTGATACACATGATACTTGTTAAATTAATACAATAATCAATATCCATAAATAATTTTCCTCAAAACATTTTCATTGCAATTTTAAATTACAAACACAAATAAATTAAATTAAATTACTCAATCTACAATTTTAATTTACTCTCCGAGTTTGAAGACATTGGATGTATTATTTCACATTCGCCGGTACCGCTTGCTTTTTACACCCTGGTTTTCTCACACTAAATTTGTTGCTAATTCACAATTTTATAGTAGAGCGCCGATTATCCGAACGTCGGTCATCCGAACCATCGGTTAACCGAACGCCGTAATAATTCATATTTTGAACATGATTCTCAGGCAATTCAAATTCGCGTCTCAGGGCCGAAGCAAAAACAAATTTTGGACTTTTTCTCTAAATAAAAAGTATACAGTGAACTGTATCTATGTATAATAAATTGTTCCTTAAAAATTTATATCCATGTATTCTGATCGATTTCATAATAAAATTACGTGAATAATTTTTGTTTGATGATTTTTTTAGCCATTTTACAAGTAAGAATTACGTTACATATATAATTTTTAAAATTTGTCTTTTCATGTTCAATTATCCGAACACCACTTGTCTCCAATTAGTTTGGATAGTCGGCGCTCTAACATTGACATTTTTTATAGCTCCTTAAAGTCCTTTCGTCTTGTATTAACAAATTTATTGCAAAATTAAAAATAACCTCCCTGTTACCATTGTTTAGCACGATGTAGCTAACATTGACATTTAATTTATGCTACAATGTAGCTAACATGGACTTTTAATTTATGCTAAATTGTAATTTGGCATGTTCTGTTTTTTAGCCATTTTATACCTGGGTATGTCGCCATTTCAAAGTAATGTATCTATCTAATGTAACATTTTGGAAATAAACAAATGAATGTTACCTCTGAATAGTACTTGATATTTAGGAACATATTTTAGCAACAATTAATTTATTTTGGCCCGCATTACACTATCAAATATTTTATAAAAGATTTATTCATCCAATCAGAATTAAATATTTTGTTTTCAAAATGAGCTGGCTTGAATTTTGATTGGTCAAATCAAATCTTTTATAAAATATTTGATAGTGTAATGCGGGGCTTATTATGGATTTTAAATGTCTCTTAACAAAACACGCTTAGCAATGTTTTAAATGGTAAATATACTTCAATGTTTCGTATGTAAAATCTTAGGTAAAGGGTGGAAAAAATTTTACTCCTTTCTCGTAACACCTAACGATAATACTCAAAGTTTAAAATAAAACTATTTTCACTAGTAATCTCGAGTTAGAGCCAGTAATAACAAATTCAGTTGCTGCAATTAATGAGTATGAATTTTTACAAATTCAAGCTCAGTTAGGAATGGGAAATACGTTTACTAAGAAACTGTGCTTGAGGACTGTCTAATGGTCTTGCATAGCCATATTTTCTTGTTTAAACTTATTTAACTGTATTCATGTTTAAATTTATTTACTGAATAAAAACCTATTATAGCACTTCCTATATCACCCAGGTATACTAATAGGAAGTTAAATACTGACTACAAGTTTTAGTACCATGTATGAGGAAAAAGTGAATAGCATTTGGGTTATTTTTAATTAACACAAAAAGAGGTTTACATTAACAAACACTGTTATTAAAAATTTTGTGTTTTTTTTTTGACAAAACTGTTTGTGGTTAACTGGTAAATCAACTTTCCTAATCCTACCACGTTTGACTATTTATCTTATTGCGCATACAGTTTACAGCCTGTTTTACTTAAAGTAAGGGAATAAACTAGCATATAAATTTGAAGCTTTCTAAATAAAAATATCGTTAAAGTAGATATGTATAATAATTTATAACTAATGGATCTCTACAGCTAAGAGAAATTACCACTTTTACAGTTATTGCTCCAGCTCAGACATGGGCGGATTTAGGCCATAATATTTGGGGGTGCCAGCTCACCTAATGTTTGAAGCATTGAATGCTCAAATTCAAACATCAAACTCCTATTTAAATGGTCCGTTTTAAGGCCTATTTCAAGTAGTTACCTATTTATTTAACAACAACCATTTCATTTTAAATTTATGCAAATACCTCAATCAAAGTTAAGTTGAAAACATTTTCCCCCGTCACTGCCAACAAATCCACCATATATAAGGATGTGCCAGGCACCCCCTAAAATCCGCCCATAGCTTAGAAGGAAGGATATAATGCCGCCTTTACAAAAAACTAATTCAAGTTTTGACCTACTTCGAGATGTAATATAAGCTTACATTTGTTTAAGACCTTGGCATTGCTTTGTTATCAGATTTTAAGGTTTCTAATGTCGCCTTCAAATCGAGACGGATCCATTTCCTTCAATTCCATGGTATACAAATAGGTGTTAATACATAGTATACTTAAAACACATATGAGGATTGAAAATCTATTCAATTATTATTTTATATTTTTACTTCAATATATTCTTTGCAGTGAAGTTCCTAACAATTATGATATATCCTTTGCTGTATTTATTTACTTTGTTAAATGCCTAGAACTAAATTACTATTACTACAGAAATAAGAGCCCATTCATTTCCTTCTCACTTACCACTTGTCCTTGAGAGAAAGTTTAGAATTTGTATTTTTTCAAGGGATGAATAGGTAAACTCCACTTACAAATAAAAATATTTTCACAAACTTGTATGAAATCATCATCCACATTAAAACCGAAATGCACCCGGCTTAGATGAAATTTCAATGTTTGCTGTTTAGAGTAATGACAGAAGAATGTCTGTAATTTAGTTGCATTGATTTAATCAAACACTCATGTTAATAAAGCAAAGACTTCTCTAATTTTCTTCATTAATAATTTGCTTAACACAATCACTCAATAATATTCACACATAATGCTACTTTATCAATTAAAGAAGTCAAAATAGTCTCTTTGAAATAGAAAAAAACTTGCTCATTTATTAGTTTACTGAATATTTAATGAAACCATGATTTTGTTTCTTTGTTAGAATATGCTTAAAATGAAAATATTTATTGTCACACAGTATTTTATAGATTTATCAAGCACTGCATATGACCGAGAATATGCACATCAGTTTCACTTGTTTTTAAATAATACTATTCACTACACTAAAGTGAATTCAGCTGTATTCGTTTCTTTGTCTATATCAGAAAAATTCACAAATTTTTATCCTTAGTAAATAATGTATAGGTGAAGTTTCGCAGGTGATTTCATAGTAGTGTAGTGAAAGGACATTTTTTTACCCTAGAGTCGTAATCATTGGTCTGAACGACGCAACATTGTCAAAATCAGCTGATCAGGTGGTTGTAGATTAGTCAGAATGCATTCCTTCCCTCCAGTTGCCTCTTTTGGTCCCCTGACAGTCCTGTGGCAATTTCCAAAGCGTGAAGGTCAGCAGTTTTTAGGTTAGGATTTTTTAATTTGCGTCGTAGTCTGGGAGACAAATGATTACGATTAGTGTTCGTGCCGTTTTTTCAATAGTAGTCTGTGAGACGAATCATCATGATTTGTGTTTGTGTTTTTTTCTGTAATCTGCAAGAATGTTATAAAATTAATCAAGACTTAAAATGTGCCTCCACACAAAATTTAATTAATTTTGCTTTACATTTATAGAAGAAACATTACAACTTAGTTTAAAATGTATTTTTTGCAATTTTTGAACTTTTTAGACTCCCAGACAAATGTAGTCTCCCAGACGAATGATTAATTTTAAGTGTCATTAGAAATATGTGTGGAAAATCAATGATTTTTCCACATTTTCAAACTTCTGCAAACTTATATTTTTTCAATGGAATTGAACGTCAAGGCCTGTACAGTAATTCTACAACACTTTACAATGATGTGGGGAAAAAATATCATAAAAATCCATTTATTATGACTTTTTAAAAATAACATCGCAAAACAAAAAATATACCTTGTAGCATTTTAGGAAAAAATGTGTAAAATTATTGTTAAATAAATTAAGACTTAAAATATGGTTTCACACAAATATTCATTAAATTTGCTTTACTTCTATAAAGTAAACATAGAGGTTATAATTTAAAATGTATTTTTTACAAATTTTTAAACTTGAATAGTCTCACAGACGAATGATTATGATTCATAGGCACAAAAATATATGATTACGATTCTAGGGATAAATAAGAAAAAAGGTTAACAAAATAAAACATCTCATGTAGGAGAAAGGGTTTATATTTTTATTAAATCTTAAAAATTGGTACAATGTTTACAATGATACTTTACACAAAATCCACATATATGAATGGATACTACCTATAATTACTCTAATTAAATACCTCATCTTACCAGATCTATTGCTTGTCCCTTTTTTAAGTATTATAAATATTATAATACATACATATAGTTGGGAAATACAAAGTTAAATAGTGTATTTTCGTTAATAATCAACGATTTAAATTTAAAAATATATTCAGAATGTTATATTCTGATCAAAATTATTAAATCAATGATCAATTAAAAGATTATTTGAAAAAATAGTTCACGGTCATATAACTGTGAATTAAAATGTTAAAAAGTAGTTTTTGAGATTTTTCATAAACGCAAACGAAGAATCATATGACATGTTACACGAAATGGTATACATATACTTTCCTCCAAATTATTAACTTCCTGTCAAGGGAGTTAGTTATAAATGACAATTATAACAAAAAAATGAAATGAATTATGACAGTTATAAATGTCTGTCAAGGGAGGAAATTTCATTGTACAAATTGAATGTTCATTACCTTTTAGGTTCAAATATGATTTAAAATAGCAGCAAGAATCACTCCTAAACTAGAATTCAATATTGAAATGAACTAATTTGGATTACATAAAACTTTATGAATTATCAGATTTACAACATTGATGGAAAGTGGCAAACTGTAAAATAAGACGTCAAAACAAAAAGCCAATACAATACCAACTAGTCGTTTTCACACACCAGTTAGTAGTAACAATAGAAACACATTCTCTACTTCTGGTTTGAAATTTTTTCACATTTCTGAAACACATATAGGAGTATTTAAAGATTTTAAATACCATGAGAATAAATATTGAGTCAACCTAGTTGTATTATGAAATGAAATAAAATTCTCATGCGTCTAAGATCTAATTCTCATACATAATTCCTATAACATTTCAATTGAACTTCATCAAGACTGTATTCTTGAATTTAGAAAATTAATACTTTTATTTTCCTCCATGTTTCACTAGAGACTTCCCTGCCTATGCTTTATATTCAAAGTGGCACTATTTTATACGGTAGAATTTTACTTTAGTAAGTTCTTATATTT
Source organism: Flexamia atlantica (assembly GCA_035578135.1). Classification (NCBI taxonomy): domain Eukaryota; kingdom Metazoa; phylum Arthropoda; class Insecta; order Hemiptera; family Cicadellidae; genus Flexamia; species Flexamia atlantica. Next base: position 53,233,050 of record JAQJVK010000004.1, on the reverse strand, counting down.
TTCACCTCTATCTTTATTCTTTAAGTCACCCAATTAAGAATAAGAAAATAAGAATTTATCATCAGTTTGAATTGATATAGTGTGCCACCAAATTGACTGTATGCCACAGTGAGTTAAATATTTAACATTATTTTAGGAATTGTTTTAGTTTACTTGTATTAATTACTTGCTTCGAGGGGGTGTTTTTCAAACAACTTCCATCTCTACTTATTGAAAAACTATAATAAATTTTAATATTTAGTTTGTAGGAAACATCTATCACCTAGAGGAATACATTTTTTTAAATCACTACTTTAAAATAATCAGCAGTGCTCATATTTCTTGATTGACTTTGTGGGGAGGACTGATTTATTTGTCCACCTTGAGTTTTTTGCAGACCAAAGATGGATATAACTGCCCATCATCTATTTTATTTTCCCTGTAACATGTGTAAAAAATCATTTCAGTACTGAAATAATTTGTTGTAACCTACAAATTATTTCAAACAAATAAAATAGGCCTACTTGACAAAAACACTTTGTCATGAATTTTCGCTTCAAATAATAAAGTTCCAGCCCACTATTTAATTTAGCCATTGAATGCTTAAAATTTAAATGTTAGGGGTGGGTGTGAGAAGGGGTTGACGCTGGTAAGAAATGTCCAGGTGAAAAAATATTTACTGATCTGTGTATAGATGTTTACAGCAAACTGAATACTAAAATTTATTATATTCATAAAAAATGCAATTTAAATAACACTATATATTTATAAATTTTTAGGTGAAATTAAAATGTACTTGGAATATTCTCTGTGTTATGTTTATGTCTATCTATTATTCATTTGTCTTCCTGTAATCGCCAACGATCACTAAAGGTGAAATGGTAGCTGTCTCATTTTACAAATCTATGCATAAAAATTACTGAACAATTCTCCCTATGAGATGAAATTGACTAACACATACACTTAAGGGCGGGAACACAATTAAAAAAACCACATGGCCGGGGGAAGAATACTTTAGAAAAAGAAGAAGGAACATGACTTAAGACTTGTGTTCAGTAATTTTTTCTGGCAACCGATTTATAAATGGGATTTTGGTCTCACTCTAAAACATCCACTTACAACTTGATTAACAAAAGTAAAGGATGGTGACTTATATCCTTGAGGCGATAACTTAAACTGGAGTTTTCACTCAAGAATCATGAGCCAAATGGTGGGATCCTTGCTAACCAGATCGATAATAGGGCTCACAATTTTTTCCTTTTCATGTTTGGATTTTGAAAGAAAAAGTTTGGTTTTTAGAATACAGCATTTAACTTTAAGTAGCATCACAATTGTTTAAGGAAGTGTTATTAAAAATAAACTGTGGAACCAAGCCAACTAAAACAGTTGGCCAGGTTTTTAGAGTCGATAAGAACAAACTAATGTTCCTTGAATGCTTGAGAGTAATAGACTTACATCGGCTTACTGGTTACATATAGTGCAATTTTTTGAAAAGCTTTTTTAAGAAAAAATTGGTTGAGGAGGGGACAACAGCTAGATTTATCTCATATGAACAACTTTAAAATATCTTAAGCATAATAAAATTAATTTGACCTGAAATCATCAATTTCATGTTTGGTTGTGTAAAATTTAAGTTCTTATTTTATATAATGATTTAAATCATAAAGTATTTAAGTCTGACAATCTATCCTAAAATAGTCAAACCACAGAACAACATTTCAATTAATGGTTTACATTCTTAACATTTACCTACCAAAACCCCCAATAACATAACCAATTTACTTATTTGGCCCTTAGTGAAAATCCTATTGTTTCTTTACCTCTATTCTAACTGCAGCATTATTTATATTTTTTTCTACGATTTAAAACTTAAGACGAATGGAAGACAACAGAAAATGTTTAAAAAAGTTACAAATGTTGATTTAACTCACAGAGTTTACAATGTGCAATTGCAATTCTAAACTGTAATATTAGCTGTAATTCAAGTCCGATGCAATCTACCCCTATTCACTCAATGCTTTTGATACTACCTTCACCTTACACATATATTGTACAATAATTTACACTCTCTTCTCAAGCAATCAACGTGATTTCACTCTCTTACATTATGTGAATTCTTCTATACTTTAATGTACGGAAGTAGGTACATTAACTTTTCTAAAAAAAAAAAAAAAAAACACAACCATCGTTCTCTATACTGTATTGCGTCACAAATCTTCCATCTCAGTTTTTCAAACTCAACTTTACAAGTACGTCAATCCAGATTATTAAAGCGAGGTGAACAAAATAGTGAAGAATTTTGGTAAATTAATAAGAATAAAAAAGTTCCATTCAAACAGGCAAACAGTTCATAGTATCCTAATAGTAACACTTAAAAACAGTTTCACATTGAAATTAGACTTTTAAGGGACACTTCAAATACCAATACAGGATTTTTAACAAACACTCACATTGTTGAACTATGAACTTTAAGTCCCCAAAATCCGACCTTTGGTTATCCGAAAGTCCACTTGGTCCAAAAAGTGATCGGGACATGATCTGATTGGGGAAAGGGGGGGCTAACTTTGGAAAAAAGACTTTGTAGACCCACAGTTTTCACTTCCTTAACTACTTTACACAATCGGTGTCTATCACAACTGTTTTTCACAATTTAAACAATAGTTAAATGTAATGTTGGTCGTAGATATTTAAAATTTCATCTCTGATTGAAAATCATTCACAAACATAATTATTAATTTATGTCCTTAAAAACAAAACACTTATGCCCTTGAATTGAATTGTAGCGATATTTTATACTCTGTTCCACTGGACTCTTGACTATACTTGTTAACTTCTAAAAAATAAATAAATAAATAAATAAACCATGCACAAACATTTATTGAACAGAAAACAAATCAAATACATTAATGAACTAAAAAAATAAACAGTTTAACCCTTTGTAATCTCTGGGGACACAAGATGCTCTGAGGACATTAAAATTGCATCTTGATCTGAATTTTTAATGCAAATTTCATCCTTAACTAACAAGGATCTGTGATGTTTTAGGACCAACTAATAACCACTCTCATTTCTATTGGCTATTCACATTTTACTTCTCTGTATACTGAAGCCATGATGCCCTAATTATAACTGCCTGAATTACAAAAGTAAAAGAATCCTACAAGTAAATAATAAATAGGGGTAAAGAAAAAAGACTGATGACAGTGGACCAAGTCCCTGCCTGATACTGTGAAATATTGTGAGGGGCTGTGAGGCCTGCAGTGTAGAGTGGCCTTGAGTGAATTAAGTAAATTTTTTTTATTACTGTTGCTTAGCGAGGAAGGGATGTTTAGATCAGATTTATACAGGGATAATTAAATGAGTCGCCCGATTCCAAAGGGTTAAGTAAAGCATACAGGGTGTTCATGAAAAAACTTGCTTTACAATGAAAAGAAATTTTAAAATGTATATAAAATGATATATAAAAATACCAAGTAAAAGCCTTTGCTTCTAATAACTGCGACACAGAGAAAGCAATTCACAATAAAAAATTAATTGTATTGTGTAAGCTTATAAAATTTTCTTTTTCAGAGAAATTTGGAATAACTAGAGTTACTTATATTTATCACTGATAATTTAAGCTTTAACTTATGAGGTATACATACAAAAACTTAGATTGCATCAGTTACATAGGACAGAAATATCCCAGAACAAATATGCCAACAAAACTAAACCTGTGACGTAAATAAATAGAAGGATTTAAGTTTTTAAAGAACACCCTATATTAAACATGGGTAAAATTGATAATTCTTAGAAGTATGTGATCGTAACTGTCACGGTCCATTATTATCTAATGCAGTAATGCTTATTATAACAGTTTCATGACATAACAGTCAATCAGTGTTTGCCATACTTCTTTTTTATTTTTTAAGTAAAACCTCTGAACTAATCTGAACTAATTGTGAGCAAACCTAGATCAGATAACTGATATATTCAAGTGGACTGATTGAAGCAAAATTATATGTGTGTTTAAGCGTCAATCACATGCGGTTCTTTTTCAGCAAATTTACATCCACCACTCACCAAGCATCTTTTCAGGCAAAGATAATTCCACCAATCATCTTAACAATAGTATTTCCTTTTTTTCTATGTTGTATTTTACGTTCCATTAGCTTCTGTTTTACCAAATGTTTTTGTTTTACTCTTTTATTTCTGAACATCTAGTTTGATTAACTGGAAATTCGGATTACTGGGGTTCAGATTAGCAAGGTTCTACTGATGATTTAAAATCTAAACAGAACAAAAATATTTTGATAATTTTTTTCTAATTATGTAAAGAATTTATTTGAGAGTACAAACATTATTAATAATTAATTTAGTAAAGTAGACAAATTACAAAACTGACTCAGACCACAACCTGACCAGCCGGCATACAATTTTATGTATGTCCATTACAATGCAAATGCGCAATCATGATCCCATTACAATGCATTTTAAATGTTCCACATGCCATCTACAAATTTACTTATTTGTTTTGGTTTCTAAGAAAAATTTTAATTCGTTAGTTTAAAAAACCTAAATTTATTTTAAATTTTATGGCAATGGAAATAAATCGCTCCCTTATTGTTACAATGTTATTCCAAAGAAAAGTGCAGGCTCATTAGTCCTCCTTTACAAAGCCGTCAGGTAAAACCGCTCTCTGTTTAAAACATTCAATTAAAAAAATCAGTTTAACTTCCTTGAGATTACGGATGTACAAAAAAGTACCCAGCATCATGAAAAAATACTTCTCTATTGGTGTCTAAAAAAGGTTTAAGTGGCCTAATGGTCGTGTTACGTGCACTGATACAACTTTTTTTAAGCCTACCTTCAAATCATAACATAATCTAGAATAGCTTCAGTCAAAACTTCCTCTACCTCTAGCAAAATTACAGCTCCTTCCCTCTTAAAAATGCAGTTCATTTTTTTAATTGACTTTGCACATTTTATAACTTAATTCCCAACAAATAACAACTGATGACTTCTTGATGACCAGGATAGGTATTGTTATATACACTAGACATAAATGAAAACCTCTCACTTAAAATACATTTGAATGAATGTAAACACAGTATTAGTGTACATATAAATTTGAGTTTGGTGAGAAGTTTTCACTTACATCAAATTTATTTACGTATGGTGCAAAATAATGTTTTCAAGGAGCTAACAAATGTGAGTTCAATCATACACCTTCATGATTTTTTCCTCCAAGAACTTGTTCAACAACTTAAAAGAAATTGTCCATTTTTCCTATAATGTGATTCTTCTGTTAAAATAATCACATGAAATGTAATAAATAATTAAAACTCTCAGGAAAGTGTATGTTCAATATGGAGCACAAGAATTTTGGTTAGATTACTAAACCTATTTATAAACAATGTTGCAGTAATGAGGAAAATGTCATCTAATTTTCTAAAGCATCTTTCTGATTCACACTTGAGCACTTTCTGCATCAAGTACAACAATATTAGCAAAAAGCTCATATTTTTACACAACTTTAAATTATTTTAACCCTCGAGCGGGCGCACGCGGAGTTTTCCTCCGCACATGTTTTTTATGTTAAAATAAACAGACATATTGGGTGTCGGCGGTCGTGTCCGGCTGCATACTTTATGCCCCTCATTCCAGGAATTTCCTAAAGCTATTTATACCCCCCACCCCCCCCCCCCTTGGTACCTCGTTATATGCAATTCAGAGATGCCGTCTCAGTTTGCGGAGCGCCCTCTCCCGTTACACTGACACTGATACCTTTTTTTTAAAATTCATTATAGCAATGGATTTGTAATTATTATTAATTTTTTGGACTTCTCCTTTTGCTTTCGAAAAAGAGAAGCGAGAGGAAAAGTCCAAAAATGTAAATAATAATTAATGCATGTTTTATACTAGAAAATTACTTACTATGTTTAATTGAAATATTAAACCTATTAAGTTGAACAATTAATTGAATCGACGATGAAATGTGATTCCTAATGAAGTTTGTCAACATTTAAATACAATATTTCGTAATAAAACAAGTAAAATCGGTTAAAATTGTGCAATCTAGTGTTGCGGAGTAAAACTCCGCATGCGCCCCGCTCGCGTTTTGCCCGTGAGGCGCCCCCTCAAGGGTTAAGGTGTTAATAAAAATTAAATATTTAAGACTGAAATGGAATGTAGATTCGCTTCAAACTTTGAATCTAAAACCTGGTTGAATGAAAAACTCTTTAAAAGCACAAAACAATGATAGGCAGAAGATAGTGATGATAAAATGAATACGGTCTTTTACACTGATGTTTACAAGTAATAAATCTTCATAAAAAAGTTGAGGCGACCAACATGGAAATTGCATTTTGATTTGATAAATGGAACTTATAAGAAGCTTTTGTTTTATCTACATGACTTTTTTTGTCTGCAAGCATTGTTTGAAAGTACAGGAGGAAAAGCCCCAATAAAATGTTTTAGAGCATAAACCACGAATTCCTACTCTTAAGTTTAAACTACCCCTAGAGTAGCATTTTCAGCTGAATTCCTCAATGTAGAAAAAAATAAGAGATAAAAGTTGTCGATCTTCAGGAAACTATTTTGGTACTTATATTTATGCTCGAGATCGCTTACTGATAAAAAATATTTAGGTTTCCACTCCTAACTGCAATAAAACTTGAATGTTTATATTTGTTTCATCACTGGCAACCTATAATGCCCAAATTAAATTTAATTCAAATTCGTTTTTTTACATTCCTCAAGGAGTGTTCATACACAGGTAGATATATTTCTAACGGCGACTTACTTTTCCCAATGATGCGCACAAGCTGAGAAAAATTTACACAAAATCATGCTTGACAAATGATATTTAGAAAACATGTTCTTTTGCAAGTTTGAATTCTAATAGAATCCTTACGTTATTGACAAGATATACTGTTGTAAACAAAATAGGAGCTATTTGACCTTGAATCGAATCAACAAACACATTTTATAATCTCAGATACCGCATGCATTTCATGTTTCAAAAATTTCTGGCCACTGCCGATATCCCACCATTGCAAGTTTTGACATTTATTAAACAGCTAGCCACCTCCCTGTACTGAAAAAGGAGTGACATCTGTTTAACTAAGCTCAGACTTGCAACAGTATGCTGTAGATCATGACTGAATAATCTAGGTTTAATAATCTGGAAATGCTTCTTTGTCACTCAGTATACCAAAGTAGTGAATCAAAGAGCTCCTATTTCAACATTAACCTCGTGATATATACAATTTTATTCAGCCAGAACTAAAAAAATAGTTTATACCATCATTTATGCCAACCTACTGGTACCAAGTATTTCCTTTGACTTTCTGAATTTTAAAACAAATTGAAGAAATCATGATAAGCAATAGTGAAAGCTCAAAGTATCCAACATGGAGATTAGTGAAGTACCTTAATTATTTTTAACATAAACCTTTAAATGTAATTAACAACACAATATTAAGTGTAGATATCAATCTAGAAACCGTATACAACATGTAATATAGTAGTTAATTATAAAAATTCAAAAAATACATTTATTTTTTGTTGTAATTGCAAACACAATTACCGATGAATTTCTATATATCTTTGTGTTCATGTTTAGTATTTAAAACAACACAAATTATTCAACAACAAACAATAATCAGTATAAATAGATTATAAACAAAGCAATTAATTATCAACAACATAATTTTAAAAAATTACAATTTAAATTGAATTGTTGACAAAATATAAAATTAAAAAAGTTCACAACTCTCTTAGAGAGGGCTTCTACGGAAACGAGGCCCCTACAAAACTCGGAACATAATAAATATACACAACTGTTTAACTTAAACCTTAAAAAATACTCATCGAGTCTCAACTCAAGCAGAAGGTCTTATCATCTTTGATTCAGTCAAAAGGCTGGACAAAGAGTGACGAAGACCCTCTACAGTATTAACTAGGCAGTGAAGTGCAACGGAACCGAAACAGAATCGAGTTGACCTGATGAAGGCAGTATCGAAGGCATTGGGAGGTCCAGTCCTTAGCCTGTCAATTATATCGATTAACATTACTTATCAACTAAACGGGAGTCGGGAAATCAGCATTCCTGCTTTCCGCTTCTGTAACACCATCAGCGTCTTTCAAAATCAATCAGCGACATTCAAGTTACAAAACATACTAGCCTACAATGATAAGTTGTCTTACAGGTTCGATATCCGAGTATTGCTGGCTTAAGTAAAGATGGTAAATGCCAACTGAAATTCAGAACTCAAAGTTAAGATATTTAAAATGTATACAGCATTAAACAATAGTGCAAATTTGTAAGGTGACATGAATTTTAAGTTTATAGATCCAGTTAATTAACTCCTGAACGCAAAAAAAACTGCCATTAGAATTACTCAATTATCAAGTTAGGTGAGTAATCACCCATTTAAAGCAACACAAAGATCTGCTCAAATTAAGCTGGAAATGTTCAAGAACAGAGAACAGTTTTAAGTGTAAATCTCTACATGGATGCATAGCTGCCTGAAAGACCCATTACTTACTGTCAAGAGCCTTCTATTGAGCCATCAAAGGTCATGTGCAGACTACCTCCTCTTTGGCACTTTCCTGAAACAAGCGAATTGCGAGCATGCAACAATTTTAAAACTGTGACAGAAGCAAGCTAAGAAAATTACTTTTCTAGTGTAAAACTGAATAAATAATAGCTTAACCGATTTAACTATTCAATTATGTTTACCTTCACACAAACCACTCAATCCAACATGAATAAAAAACAGTTGTGGTTCAGATGTAAAAAATAACTAAAAAATTTAGTTTAAGGCTGATTGTGGTCTTTTTATAAGTATATATTTGTTAAAAACTCTGGCTATTGTTAACAAGCTGAGCATTATGGTTGATGATAAGCTCACCAAACTTGAGTTTGTGTTAGTCCGTCCTACCTGAAAGATTCCTCTTGCAACTCCGCTGGCAAAAACTAAAACATTTTCAACTTGACATATGTGTGACAAGAGATAACTTACTTTTTATTGACACTGGAAATGAAGATTTGAGAAGAAAGATTCTCAGATAATGTATTTAAATCAACTTAAAATGGCAATCAGATAAAGTTGCTTAAGACAAAGTAAGGAGGGTTTATGTTTCTCACCTAGCTGTCTGTTTAAAAACCATTACAGTATTGGTAACCAGGACTGTTAGTGATGGTGAATTACTTATTGCCCCAGCACCACGACTCATAGTGTGGCCTAAAGCTCCACTCCCAGTCTCAATTTGAACGAAGCGTTGTTGCCGACTGATCACTCAATTCAATCTTACAGCTTTTAAAATTACAAAATGGTGGTGTCCATGGAAAATACTGCCGAAAGCGAATGACCTTACAGTGTTTTGCAGCCTAAAAAGTTTAATCCATGTTATATTTATGCCTAAAGGAGGAAAAAGCGATTCTGAGTTTAGAATGAGACCCTTCGATAACTTGACATGCCATACAAGACATTGTGATGTGGAAAAATCCCATCGCAGGCGAGGGTGTTGCTGATCCGTGACAACGTGATGCCCACTCCCAGTAGCAGCAGCATCACAGAACTTTGCCGCTGAAAGTGGGATATTTTCAGACGAATCCTGTATAAGACTTATCTGACCCTTCGTGCTTATTTTTTTTAGGTTAAGTGACCTTATAGCAGGAACATGTTTGTATATGGTAAGGGACTGAGAGAAGCAACATTATCAGGTCAAATCCACCTGGCAGCATTATCAATGGACTGTGCCATTTTGAAGTACTGCTAAATGAGAGGTGAGAGAATGAAAGGCAATGAGAATTGGCTCGAATTGAGACCAGGAGTGGACATAAAGACCGCACACTCAGACATAAAGATGGGGCAACAGGAATAGATGTAGTGATAAAACGTTCTTTACTTTCTAGATGACCCTTGAACTACAAAATATTAGGACACCTTTTCACCTATAGACAGGATTATAATTCAGATAACAAAATTGATCAAAAATTGTTTTTATCAAGCAGTGAAGGCAAATATTCCCGATGATCTCAATAACCTGCAAAATATTTCAGTGAACAACTATTTAATACACTTTGTCTTAAATGACTCTAGCTGACCACTTACCTGATTTTTTATCAGGCTCACTTCAAATATGTCTGAAGGATATTTATTTGAAAAGTTTTAGTAAAGAAAATAAACAATATTCACAAGAAATTTAACTTTGAATAATTATTTGTTTTTATTACCCACAAACAGAAACTAGTATCACAGTTTTCTTTATACACAAAATATAATAAGGAACAAAATTAAACATTAATAATTGCAGACAAAAAAATAGAATAACTTACTTACCTCGTTTGTAACGGGCAAACTATCATTGATTAAGGGAGGATGGTTGAGGGTTGCATATAACCTTTCATCTTCTGATAGGGCAGAATTTGAGTCGTCATTGTTACAATGTACAACTATTGAGTTGTTTGGAGAATCATCCTGAAACAGACAACAATGATCAATAAAAATCACGGATCAGGATGTTTCAAAAATAAATTGGGACTATCAAAAGCAATTCATATAAAAACTACCTATGATTATTTTTTTTCGCCACTCAATTTTTTATCCTTTCCACAATTTGGTTTTTAATGCTTTTCATTGGCATTTAACTAAATATTATTGTTTTACAGACGAACGTTTCAACTAAAATCCTCCTCATTATATTAAACCCAAGTAAAATATAGCGTAATAGTGTTATCATTGTACACCATTTTGCACCATCATTGTGTCATTGTATCATTGTTTGCATGTTTTGGTTGTGGAGTCAAATATCACTATAACATTAGTGTAAACTTTAATAAAAACAAATATAATACGAAATCTATGGAGATTTCCATCATAGGGCTACATTATTATCAGACCCGAATATTTACCAAGATTCGGTGGCTAAGAGATTTAGGAATCTGATTTGCCCTTTAGTTGTTGATAACACTGCCAACAAGTGTTTTGCAACGATGGCTAGTTAAAATAACAAAATTTGTATTATTCTCATTAGTATTATAGAAGTCAACATTTTTTGAAATGAAAATTCACTCAAACAATTGGGACTTTGTTAAAAGACTGTTACCTGATATTAAGATGCTCTTTGTACTAACCCATGAGAAATAATACGAATAAAATTCAATTCAATATGGTCAACAACCCCACCTATTATCTCTGTTAATAATTTTGTTACTAATACAGTACAATATCGATTATCTGAGGTCTTCAGGGCATGAAATTATCAATTTTCTAGATGTTATTATCAATTTTGAAACTATAAAAATATTTTTAAACCTAGAATAGAGCTACCTTGGACAACCCAGAGTCTCAGATAACCAGGGCTTGGATATTCGGGAGTGTACTGTTACTGATTATATGAGAGCAGATAAATTTTCAAGTTTGACATAAAAAGTCTAATTCCTCACTTAGTGAAATTTGTTAATTAATTTCATGGGCCTAATTAAAAAATTTCAGAATATGAATGATCATTTAAGAAGTACTGTTGGAGCTGGGGTTAAATCAAACCAACATCTGAATGTTGCTTTCTTTTGCCACATCCCATCCTATTTAATTTTTTTCCAACTTTCGAAGGTTCTTAGTAGTAAAATGATTAGGTGTAAATATTCTTTACATCATCATCATACTGTTTTCTGTGCCTTACTCTCTTGGCTGGAAAGTTAATCTTTGCCAATCGCTGCACGGTAAATTTACCATGCACTAGAACACGAAAATAACGGAAGTCAACGATCAAATCAATCAGCAATTGCAGTAAACTGAGGTTTAATGCAAGTTTTTTTTGTTACTTGAGAGGAATGTAGGGGCAGCACTAGTGGCAGTAGCAACTGTTTGTTTATTATGGGCTAAGTTTGAAGAATTGAGAAACAAACGGTACTTACAAGCTGGCAACATAATGTACTATTCTAAGCTCGACTTACCGGGATCTCGATGCTTTGCTTGGACTTCTTGGCACCCGCATCCAGAGAGGAATCTGAATGCCTCTTTCGGTTGGTGGGTTCAGTGGTCACGTTCATTTGAGGTGAAACACTTCCGTTTGCAGCAGATGTCGAACTTGTTGAAACCTAACACAATTCATTTATGACAATACACTTAAAAACATCCAAATCGAAAACTATTATTTTTTAAACCTTTCCATCTCATATACTTTTTTTAATGGTAGTTGAAGGAGATAATATGTTTTAATAATAAAAAATGAAAATGGTGTTTTCTAAATTTTAGCAAATTTTCCCTGAAAGGAAGCTACTATTACTGCAGGTCTTGTGGTGAGAAGAGTCCAAGACTATAGTAACTTTTTGTTTTGAGGGGATGATCTCATAAAGATTTTGGACTGGAACATTTTTCATTTTGGATCTGCATCAGAGTAATTGAGATTTTCTGTACTGATGTATTCAAATAAATAAAATAAATGTAGATTAATGAGCTGAATGGGGGCACATCACTAAGAGTAATGTCACTCATATTTCATTGAGACCAATGCTAAAAAGTATGTTAAAAGGCTCTTGACTGGATGTTTTGAGGCCCACTGTATTACACTGAGAGAAACAATATTATTAAAATTAAATTCAAAATATTCAACCAGCTCCTTGACTAATTTGATTTACCTAAATCACCTTTGGTTACAAAATTGAATCAGAATACTTACCTTCCTTTCTCTCTTAAGTAAATATGCAGGTAAATATGCTGCCAACTGTTTTCTGCAACAAAAATAACAAGAACAACCATTAAAAAAATATAATTTTACTATACTTAAGACGTCTAAAGTTTAATATTGTAACAAGCAACTGTCACAAAAGAAAGCAGTGGTTAACAAAACAGACAATTTTACTAACGGAACATCAATGAAATCTTCAAAAATTCTATTATTTTTATTGCCTTAATTGCATTGGTTATCAGGTAACCTTAAGTCTATTAAGTCACTTATGTGGAACCCACAAGGAGCACAGAGAATCTGGAGAAGAGAAGGGAGGGAAGCCTTGAGCTTTGGAAGAACCTGGGGCCAGCTGAGGACCTGGCTCAAGATAGAAAGTAACGGCGAACTCTTCTGGACACCCTATGCACCCTATACAAGAAATGTCTGGTAATTTACTTTAAAAAATAAGATGCATAAATATTAACAGTGGTTAAGGTTTCACAATATTTTATTCATACAAACCTATAACTGTAAGGTGACAGATTAATATAAATACTAACCTTCTTACATATCGAGCCTCAATCTTCATCCCCTCTTTCAACATTTTTATCATTCCTGCTTGCCGATGAACTGAAAATAAATATTTTTTAAACTCACTATTGTAAACTCCTAATATAAATAACAAAACGTCTTATAACACTTAAAAATAAATTTACACTTTAAACACAAGCTGGTAAGTACAAAAAAGAGGTGTAAAATGGCTTTTATATAAACACCAACAGGTATATGGACACAGCTTGAGAAGTTAAGAACAAAACCTCAATGATATTGGTTATCATGTTAGAATGGTAGTTTTTTGAGTAACAAAGACTTATTGACTCAAATTTTATTGACAACGCTTTGACACAGAAGTTACTTCTTTTCTACTGCATAAATTTCGTTTTGCAGAAGCAATACACACAGTCAACTAAAATTGAAAGGGTACGGAATTGATACATTTACCTACTTGCGGATATCTAGCATGCGAATAAGCCTAGTTAACCTTCAGCCCAAGTTCCACATCAGTCAACATCAACACAAGGGTCCTACCTGCGTTTGTGAAGTGCTGAATGTCATAGGTGAGATCCACGTTGAGGTTTTCCGTCTTGGCGAAGACCAGTCCGATGAACCACATGCTCGTTGGTGCGTTAGGCTGGTCCGGAGGCGGCGGCACTCCCGTGTGACACTCCGGGTTCACGTGCGCCAGCACTATGTGTTGGTTCCGTTCCAGGTTCATTATCAGGTACCGCACTTTCGACTCTATCAGCCCACACCACTCCAACTGGTCTTCCGCGCAGGCCGAACTCGCTATCAGGACGATGAAATGTCTGAAACACAACGAAAACCCAAGATAAAAATCCATTTAAGTAGGTGTAAATGTATTCTTTTTTACTTAAGATAAATCTTTCATGAATAACTGCGAGTAAGAACAAGAAAAAGCTCTTAGACAGAGATTTTCTCAGTGTATAAAATAGGAATATCTGAAGAGCTAACTTAGATGAAGATCTGATTTGGATGAGTACAGTACATGAATGTTTACATGTGAACGCGTGTAAAATTTTGTGATCATTTGAGGTTTTAATAGAAAAGGAGAGAGATTATGCTGATGAATACAGACTTCGTTAACTGCTAAAATTATGTGTAAAATATATACAAACTTCCCATTGTAAGATTTAATAAAAGGAAAAATTTATTGAAAAAAAGTTAAATTCTTCTTACTTGTACTTGGAAAAGAAGTTTGGTGCTTCAAACAACCTCTCCCACCCACATTTTCCACAAACAATGTCATCAGTGGTTTGAAGGCCTTGCTTAAACTCCTCTTGCATCACAGTTCTCGTCGACAGTGATACATTGAAAGTTGAGTTCTGTTGTGGGTAGGCTGGCGTTATGATTGGCATGAGATGATACCGATCTGATACGTTAACCTGAAAACAATATGATCACTGATAAAAATTTTTATTTCAGAATCCTAAAGTTTTATGGTTTCTGATTTGGGTATCTTCACAAATATATATTTTTCATTATTGAATAGCTGATGCAAGCTACTTCTGATGGAAAGTATGGTCTAATTTCATTAAATGAATTAAATTCTTATGGCAGTGCAGCCCAATGGACCACGTCTCAACAACACAAGCGCCACATCATAAGCGCCACATCATCTCCATTAATAATCCAAAAAATGTATTTGCAATTCCTCAACACTATCTTCTTATAATTACCAAAAAAATGAAAAAAGTGCCATAAAAATTATCGACTGCACCACCTCAGACAATTTTTTTCACGACAAAACAGATTTGGTGGAACAACATAATTTGGAATTTTTTAAGGAGAAAAATTCCTTTAAAGGGAAACAATTCTTTGACTGTCTACAACAAGAGATGAAATTAGTGAGGGATCAAAATAAATTTCTAAACTCCCAAAAAAGTGTTTTAATTGTTTCAGCTTCCTATTCAACTGAAATTTTTTTTCAATTATGCAATTCATCAATGGATATTTTGACACTTAAACCATATATTTTTAGATTATGTCAATTATATAGTATCCTTGGTATCCTGCTTTGGTCCAGTATTTTCTGTTGTTTGCTTTTTGTAGTTTGCAGTTTTGAATAATTCCAATGTTTGCAGTTTCTTCCATGCTTAAAGATTTCCTTTTTTTAATATTAAACTAAATATGATTAATTTTTTGTTACTTTTTAAACTTTATAATCAGCGTATTTCTATTTTTTATCTAAGTTTAAATGAACTGTAAATAGGTTAAGTCCAATGACACTATTTCATGTACCATGTAAATTTTATGAAATAAAGATATTTTGATTGATTGACTTGGTGACTCACCCTCGGATCCCACACTTGAAAGCCGAGATTGACGGTGTCGGGTTGCTTGAGCAGCACGGGCTGGGGCCACTTCCACTGCGAGAAGACGAGGAAGAACTTGTGTACGAGCGTGGCGGCCACAGCGTTGGGGTACAGCTGGCAGGTCCGTGCCACCAGCATCGCCCACGACACTCCGCCCAGGTAGCCCAGCACATTGCTGTAGATCCCGTGCTCTGCGCCGCACACAACCACAGTTTAATTTTTATAATTTTTCAAACTTATTGGGCAACTCCCAAATTATTAATTGAAGTGTAGATCCTTTGGTCACTCTTCTTATACCTAAACACAGCTAAACCCTGATCTCACACAAAGTTTCCCGAGGTTTAGCGCAAACAAAAAACATAACGCCTCTTTGGGGGAATTTTTGTTGCACTTTCGATGTTTTTGTGTATAGCCGCTCCGATTGTCTTACCGCGACTCACGGTTTAATTTTCCTTAAACATTATCATGATTTCATATTTTGATTTGGATTTTTGCGGACATTTACCATCACTGATTAGTAAAAAACAAGTTTCACCTAATCAGTGATGGCAAGTGTCCGCAAAAATCCAAATCAAAATATAAAATCACCATCACCAACAATGAATTTCAAACAAAGAAAAGTACTATCATGATTAATTATAATCTAGTGAATTGCCATCCAAAACATTACATTAAAAAATAGAAAGTTTGAATTTACTGAAGGAAAGTCAACAGAAGATGCTCTGGTTAAATTCGTAACTCAAATTGTGACCACGACACTCCGCCCAGGTAGCCAAGCACGTTGCTGTAGGTCCTGTGCTCTGCGCCACACACAACCACGAGTTTAATTTCTTCAAGAACGGGGTTTGGTATTATATGGAGGCCACTCTTATACAGCAAACTGTGGCAGTTATGTTAGGTTAGGTCATCATAAGTATATGTTACTCAATGCGTTACGGATCAAAAGATCTTTTGATCCGTAACCAGATGAATCATACTTTTGCCCGCTGAATCCCGTTGACAGGTATTGCGCGTGCTCCGATCAACAACCTGACCTTGGCCTACCTGGAGGCGCGAAAGGATGATTCATCTGGTATCGTTCATTTCATAACGGAACGAGGAAAGTTTCTCTAACGTATTTACAATAACCTAACCTAACTGCCGTAGCGCGCTGTATAAGGGTGGCGATCAGGTGTGGCCGCTAGCGATTGCAGCAACGCATTCAATTCAATTCTCACCGACATCACTGCCTTCTGGGAGGCAGAAAAAAACCGCTCATCATAGTTAAGTCAAATTTGGACAGCAAGTCAAACAAAGTATGTTCGTTCCGATTATGAAATTATTTTTGGTGTTCAGCAAAAAAATTTACACTAAAAATAGTGGCAATACCAAAGTACCAAGAAGAGCTCTCGGCCAGGATTTTGATTTTGGGAATAGAAGGATAGGCAGCTATCAGGGTTGCCAGAGATCTTGACGGATGGATTGGCGAGCGTTGTGATGGGCGCAGGGAGGAGTGTGGGTACTTACATTACCATTGTTAAATGGATTAAATCATTCAAGTTTCTTCTCCTACAACTGACTGTTCAAAGTAACAGTAGATTATTACCCTTAAATATCATTAATTTGGTAAGGACGATAAGCCTCCCAAACTTCTTTGCTACCACTTAACAAATTACCTTAATAAACAGCTTTATAACATTACCTATTGGAATTCCGTTGAAGCTTACATTATATTACAGTTGTAACTGGCTATTAAACAACAGATTTACACAACCAGTTTTATCTGAATTTTATTACACGAGCCAGGAGCCATTATATCAAAATATTTACAAGGCTTATGAAATATTCATAACCTAATAGCAAAAAAGTTGTACTTACTTTTTGCCCAAAGCTTGATTGTTCGAAGGGCAAGGCGAAAGTTTTCAATATTTGGAACCAATCTGAGTATTTCATCTGTTACTCTACAACCATTCAAACTACGGACACATTTCTGATCTAGATTTTTTAACAGCATGTCATCTCTTAAGTCCTGTTAACAAAAGTATAACAGTTAATGATACAGGCTTGTTCAAAACTAAAAGTAATATCCAAATAAATAATAGCATATATCCAAGTACTATCGTGTTAAGATTTATTAACATGTTTTTTAACCAACTAAAATTTATTTACAGCTGAAACTGAGAATAGGATTAGCTGATGACGCCATTACAGATCTTTACTTTTTGATCTGATCGTTAGTGATTTGATTTGATTTGGTTAGCTTGAAACTAAGCTGTAAAGACAAGTCCTATTGTGAAAATTCAACCAATTGCTGAACTGAAATTAATCTGAAATTTATGGATTATTCTTAACAATATCTATAACTGATAAATATGATTTATAAAACTGGCCATAGAATTCTTATTATACCAATTGAGAATATTTAAGACCCTGAGCTTTATGCTTCTCGTATTTTTACAATGTCACAAAAGAATATTAATTAAAATGTTTGATTAAACTGAATGTAAATTAAAAACAACATATAAACGTAGATATATATTGATGACCAACATGTTCCCAGAAAAAATAGGTGTAAATATAAACAAAATATGTGCATGGTCCCAGAAAAGGATACGTGTAAATTTAAAAAAAATATATATATATATAAACTGGCTACTGATTTTTAATAATCACACAATCATCATCAGACTGATGAGAGACTTACCATAGTTTCTGAAATTTCCTTGAGAGCTAATCTTGCAAACAGCATATCAATTTCTATTCCATCAAAGTTCATCTTTATAACAGGAACGTAGGCTTCTTCCACTGCCTAAGAAAAGCAAAGTCAGATTTTAAGTAATTGAACAAAAATTTCAATTGTCCTAAATAATAGAAGTTATGTTTACTTGACATTTCTAATTTGTTCAACATTTACATGACTATCATAAATGAGAAGCAAAAGAGCTTTTGCTCCTTGTGATGAATAAGGTTTTTCATCATACTGTAAAAGTAAGCTTTCAATAGATGATTCTTTTAGATTAACTATTGTATATATCGTAATTTACATTTCTGTTTACAATCAAAACTTTAAATATTGCGAAACATGCTTCCAGCATTTACGAGTGAAAGCATGAACCAATATCAATGACCTCGATCAGTGTAACCCTCACATAATTTTAATATTAGTAGTAAAAAATTCTACTTTAAGAAATTTTATAAACGAAAAATATTTAACTTTCATGTAGGGTAGTATGATAAAGGCCTAAACCATATCTTGACGAGTCAAAAATCTGCCTCGCTCACTTTCTCTCCAGGGGAAATAAATACAAAAATCAATAGTCATCAAGAAAGAAGTTCCGGTACTTTGGTATTATAAAGCGGCCACCCTTATACAGTTGCTTAATAAAAGGAGTAGTTATGTTAGGTTAGGGTGTCATAAATATGTTTATGGGACTTTCCTCATTCATTACATATCAAACAATACCAGATGAGTCATACTTTCGTTTGCCAAATCCCCTGTAAATAGGCCAAGGTCAGGTTTAACTGGAGTGTGTGTATCACTTGCCTACAGGATTTGGTGGGCGAAAGTGTGACTCATTCGTTATCGTTTGATTCGTAACGAAACAAGGAAATTCCTACAAACACATATAATATAAGATATTTATGATAGCCTATCCTAACATGACCGCCGCAACGCACTGTATAAGGGTGGCGATCGGTTGAGGCCGCTAGCGGCGGTGACGCTTTGAACTCAATCTTCGCGACATCGCGCCTTCTGGGAGGCAGAACACAAAGACTGCTCAACATAATTATGTCAAATTTAAACAGTAAGTCAATTAAAGTATGTTATCTCCAATTGTATAATTGTTTTTGATATCCATTCAAAAACTCTAAAAATAGTGGCCTCCGTATAATACCAAAGTACCGAAGTTCCTTTTGCCTAAAGATCCAATCAGGCCTAAACTATTCAAGACTTTACGAAAAAGAAAAAAACGCAGAATAAAAACCGAATACTCACTCTCAAATCAGTGACCTCCGGGTGGCTCTTCAGTTTCTCGAAGAAGGACGTGAAGTAGTCGGAGCGGTCTATGTGGCGGGGCGCCACGCAGAGGGCGTCGATGTCAGCGCCCTTGTGGTGGACGCCGAGCCGGTACGAGCCGAAAGTGTAGATCTTGCCGCCCACCTGCTCCGCCACACTCTCCGGCATGTTGCGGCTGATACTCACCTCTTTGATCCACTCTTTGACCAGCGCGTTCAACTTGCTCAGTATCTCCATTCTGGAACACGGTGTTTTTACGAGGTATGTTCGGAAAGTAAGTTCCGTTTGGAAGTAAAATAGTTCTCAATGCATTTACAACATTTTTACTTTATACTCTTAGAGCGTACCTTAAACTACTTTTCCACATAGTTCCCACAATATTTAGGTACTTGTCATATCTAGGGAGAAGCTTTTCAATTTGTATTGCCGCCAGTGTATGCAGCCACCCGCTGACGCCTCTTTAAGGTCATCGTCATTCACAAACCTAGTGGTGTGGAGTATTCGGAGCAATGGCGGATTTACGGTCGGTGCGGCCCTAGGCCTGGTAGATGTGGTAACCTTTTTTTTAAAAACGCTAACTACGTTTTTGAGACCAATTGCCACCACAAATCCAGCCTCGGGTGGCTTTTTCTCGGTCGTGCGTGGCCTCCTTTCACCAAGCGACCCAAGGCCACGGCCTAGTGGTAAATCCCCCACTGATTCGGAGTATTCAGTAGGAAACTCAAATAGGGTGAGATGGGGTAAGTGCAACCCCTAAAATAAAACGCAACTTTGACCAAGTATAACAGTTTCACTTTTTATGATAAAAACTTCATATTTTTACCATGCAATTTCAGGATGTTTTCTATTAAAAACAAAATTACATGAAAACCAAAAAGCAAAAAAAATTTAAGTTTTTCCTACACAAAGTGTACCCCCCAAAGCAGAACGTTTTCAAACCTTAAGCAACGGGGTTTGAAAAAGCCAAAATTTTTCTGCAGCCTGATGCGGTTAAAGCTGCATGTAATATGGGCCGCGAGCGTGATGATGTAAAATGAATATTCGGAAATAAATAAGAAATGGAAATATATTTAAATTGAATTTAATAATACAATAGTACCTAACTTAACATTTCAAACATGTTAGAGTAAGAATAATTCGAGAAACAACAATATTATCTCTAAATTACTTAAGAGTCCAAAATACTAACTAAATCCTCTAAGAAAATTGATAATACAATAGCAATTTAATATTTAAAGCATGATAAATAATAATAATTTAAACCTAAAAAGCATACTTAGTGTGAAGGCCTAAAAATCATAAATCTTATTTTTTTATTTGCCAGACCAATCAATTGCAAAAAGTTTAAAAGAACTGTTACAAAATTTGATTAAAAAACTAACAAACAATTCCATTTAATGTTATTTTAATTTTTCTACGTACACATAAAATAGTTTTGAGGTAAGAAATTAGAATAGAGAAATCCAAGTATGCTCAACAAAATTATTGACTAATTTCAATGAGTTCAGTTTTTTCTACTATTGGCAAATTAATCATAGGCTACTTTGTTTTTATATTAGTTACCACAAGAAGGCTACTTCTATTAGTTGAATTAGTCTTGGTTACTAATGTCAAATTATTCATAGGCTGACTTATGTTTGTTTATAAATTTATATTTCAAAAGTCAAATATTCAATGTTTTCATATCAATCAAAATTGAATATTTACCAATATTTAATTTAGTAACTTATTACTCTGTGCTTATACCTCTTAACGTAATATAAATAACATCACTCTGGGATACTAGTGATCGTATACTAGCATCTGCCACTTATGCTTTCGCTTGAGGCTGATTTGTATTTGACAGATGATTTCTCAAATAATGAGATTTTTTAAGATTATCTTCTCCGAACAAACCGAGCAAATTAATCGCTCATCGCACAAAGCCATCACTTTACACAACAGGTGGTCATAAAAAAGTTTTTCAAATCAAATATTTATCACCGTAAACTGATAAGCCCGACAGAACCATTACAAACAAAACAACGTTGATGTTGGATTGTTTTTTGGATGGCTATGGTTAGATAGATCTGAGCTGACAGCTGACAGAAGCTGGCAGACGATGCGCAGTAGCACTTCGTGCATCGGCGCATTCGAGTTCGCATTCTGTCAGTGGTTAATATGATCGCATATCGATATTAGTTTTCAAACGATCGAATGGGGTTCGGATACGCCTATTACTATAACATTGTGTCGAGTTGGTAATTCGGTTATTCTGTAGAATACTTAGTTTCTCACTATCGATGCACCGACTATGACTTGACTGTTTTCGTTTTAAAATGCATGACGTTTTATAGCGTTATAATTTGCAGAGAGGAGAATTTTTCTGCAGAAAATAATGTTGTCGACTTAATACAGAAACTTTTTCTGCAAAAAATAATTTTATTAACTTATTACTTTAGGATTTTCTGCAGCCACTATTGAAAAAAAAAAACAATCAGTCGGTCAGGCTGAACTTTCTGCAGGCCTTGTCTTCTTTCTGCGACAATGTCGCACTGTCGCCCGTAGTTTTGCTATGGGGGTGTACACTTGCCCCATCTAGATGGAAATGAAATGAAATAAACTTTATTTCCCAAAATTTAAGACAAGTAAACCACAGTGAAATTGTGTATAGAAACATGAAAAAACAATAAGCATTAAATAATAAAATAAATTAGTTTCCATATGGTATTACAAAATATATAAAACTAACAGCAATTTCACAAATAATTATTGGAAAAAGAGTCTACATGGGCAGATTTCCTGTGCGTAGACTCAGTTGTGCGTAGACTCAGTTGCAAGTCAAAGTCCAAATGAGTGGAATCAAAAATAATTAACTGGTAATAAAAAAAAATTGAAAAAAAATATTTTAAGATTTTAGCTAATTTTGGTCTAATTTTAAGCAAAAAGAAAACGATCATTGTTGTGATGAGTGCATGCGACGGCGTAGAATGAAATTCAAACCCCACAATGAGTGATGCCGACGGTCGTGCGGGGGAGGGGGTTCAGTAAGGTAGTGTGAGTTTTACAGGGATCGACGGTCAGGCTGGGCCCAGCGCGATAACGGCCTCGCTCTCCTCCGTGCCCAAAAAGATAAGCCACTCCACAACTTGTTTTTTAAAGGCGGAAAGGGACGCAATATTAAAAAAATGTGAGTTTCGATACCTCTGACACATATTACGGTACACAATGTTTGTAATATAAGAAGAATTTGTTTGAGAGAATGTTTTGTTAGATTGAGGGACGGCAATGCCCACATTTCTAGAAAAACGAGTATTGTATGTATGCAAAGTTTTATCAAAAATTGTGTCAGAATTTTTATACATATGAACTAAAAGAAATTTTAAAAATAGTTGTCTAACTGACAGTACACCAATTTCAGAAAAAAGATCATTAGTAGGGTATCTTTTATGTTTTTTGAAGGCTACTTTAAGAATTGATTTTTGGACAATAAAAAGTGGCTGTAAAACAGACTTGTAAGCACCTCCAAACGCGATAATTCCAAATGATAGTAAAGATTGTACATATGCGTAGTAAACTGTTTTAATTTCACTCTCGTTAAGAATCTCACCAAGCTGTCTGAAGGCATAAATGTATTTGCGTATTTTTAATTTTAAATATTCAACATGATCAGACCATTTTACACCTGAATCAAAAATAATTCCTAAATATTTATATGTTGTAACCTTTTCAATTTTTTCACAAAGACAAAAATTATTAGTGTGATCACCACAGACATGAATAACTAAATCATTAAGTTGAAAATCAGTTGTTTTACGTAATGAGATCGGCATAAATTTAGTCTTTGAAATATTAAGAGATAAAATATTTTGATCGAGCCATTTTTTTAGTAACATTAAATCGTAATCTGCCTTGTTCTTTACCTCCTCCCAATTATTCCCGGTAACAAAAATAAGTGTGTCGTCAGCAAATAAAGATATTTTCCCATTTGTTTGGAGCTTTGATATGTTATTTATATAAATTAAAAATAAGATAGGACCAAGGGTTGATCCTTGAACCACCCCATAATCAACTGGCATTATGTCACTTGACACCCCACCGATTGCCACAATTTGAGATCTGTCAGCTAGGTAGCTGCGAAACCACTCGAGAGCGTTACCACGCACCCCAATGTAGTCAAGTTTCCGCAGCAGAATGGTTCTGTCAACAGAATCGAAAGCTTTTTTCAGGTCTAAAAACACTAACATTGCACGTTTATTGTTCGAAACTGCATCATTAATTTGTTTATTTAGGTCAAAAAGAGCATCTGAAATATTTTTGTCATTTCTAAACCCATACTGAGGATCACAAATAATTTTAAAACTTTGGAGGTAAGTGCAAATCCTGCAGCTATATCCTGCAGCTATATCCTGCAGCTATATCCTACAGCTATATGCAGTAGGTGTTTAAATCCAGGAAAAAATATATCTTAAATCTTTCTATATATAGGACATTGAAAAAGATATTTTTTTTTAATTTTTTGATATTTTTAACTTGATGACACTGTTTTACAGAAAAAAATATCTCGGTAACCAGTGGACATAGAGCAGTGATTCAAAATACTAAATTGTTTGTTTTTTAGCTGAATTCAATGGTGCCAACAAAAATTTGATAAATTTTATTTTTCTATGAAAAAAGCTCAAAACCCCCACTTTTGAGGGGGTTTATCCCCCCTTCCGATGGTCCGATTGGGCTGGTTCACGAACTCGTCCAATCGATTACCACTTTACATGTCTGTACCAAATTTCATCAAGATCGGACCATTTTTACGGCCGCTATCGTGCTAGCAGACACATATATATATATATATATATCTAAAAATTCGAACGAATGGTGTTTTTTGCTTCTGGGGGTTGCAAAACGAAAAGTTATCATGGTCTGGGGCTTAGGTCTTACCATGAGACCTACGGTAATAGCTTCTTCCCTATAGGGGAAATTCGCTAAAAAACTATTAATGTTAATTAGGGGTGTGTGATGCATCGAAAATGTAACAAAATTACGATTCGATTCGATTCAGCATGCATCGAAATGCCGATGCATCGATTTGGCCTTGATGCATCGGTATTCTTCAATTCACTAGACGCCATTAGTCTAAAATGTATGTTGAAAGCAATTAAATAAACATTTGAACTATACAAATGCGTAATATTAATGTTCAAAGCAGTTTATTTTAATCGTAATGAAGTTACGAAAAAATTAGTGCGTAGTAAAACTTCCAGACTCTAGACGCTTAACAACGAAGAATGCATTATAAAGGCTGAGTGACAAAGTATTGCCTGTTATTTTTTCGCCAAGTTTGAAAATTATTGTAATAGATTGTTTCTCTATTTTATAATGAGTTTAAATGATTGGAAACAACTTTGTAATACATGGTTGTATAATTCCATACACAAATTTCAATGACGAGAATAAAATGAGCACTATGACAGTCGGCGGCAGCGGCAGTTATCCGTGATCGTTATGGTTACACAGGCCGACCGAGCAATGGAACAAAAAAAATACTGCTATTAGAGAAATTACGCGACTCTCGGGTATTTCCAAGCCCGTGAGGGGATTTCGTAATACTTTCAGCAGGTTATTCCAGCAGAGACGGGTATTTTTTGCGGGTAAACACGGTCTACAAGTGGTAACACTGTCTTGTGATGCTCAGCTGTCGAGCTGTCTGCAGTCGTCGTAAAGCTCAGCACTGCGCAGTAATTAATTAGTGTTTGTTTCTTTTAACTGTCGTACTAATGCAATTGAATGTTTTGTTTTGGAGTAATTGAATGTCAAATAAAGATGTTTGAAGACTGCTACGAAGAGATCTTAAACGATCCGGGCTCAAGTAGCCAAAGCTTTGTTGAAACAGATACGAATGACGATACCGACACCGACACTGTTAGGGATACTTTAATTAATTGTATCCGAGAAGAGAAACCTGATTCATGATTATTTCCCAAGTGAAGGGAAATTTGCAAGAATATGCAAATTTTGCAAAACAAAAATAGGTGGCTTTTTTTGTTTTCTTTATTAGTATTACTTAGGTTAATTGTTGTAATTATTAGATGATTAAACAAAGTTTGAACTGATTAACTTTTACTTGGACTGCTTGCGTTTAAAAAAAAAAAAAAAAAAAACTTTAGGCCTAGTAATAATAAACAACTATTTCTTGATATTGTGAAAGGATGTATAGGAATTAAGATGTAACAATTTATTTATTTATACTTCCAAATTTCTGTTATAATGGGTCGTTACAAATGCTTTGGTTTAGACTCATTCAAACTTTGTGTGGATTTTTTTACTTTAGTCCTCTTTAAGGTTATTGACCCATTACAGTAATGCAAGCTGTAGATAACTCTTAACAGCAAATAAAGCCGCACTGCATCGAATCGAATCGCATCGATTCAAATCGAAATTCTATGAATCGCGCATCGACGCATCGAATCGAAAAAAGTTTGCAACATCGCACACCCCTAATGTTAATTTTATTTTTGATTAAAAGGACCCTGTTCGTTTTCCCATTGTAACAACTGCATGTGGTTATAGATCTATTCTATAGCTTTCAAATGACACAATAATCTAAAAATTGATTTTTTTTTACCCTGACCGTTTTTCCTGTGTACCTACCCTTCATTTGATATCTTGCTTATTTCTCAACTTATCCTAATAAAATTTGCTGGGTGGGTTCTTCTGGTTGATATCTGTTAAATACTCATTTAAATCAACAATTTTTTACTTTCCCATGGCAGCAAAATTGCTTACTCATGGCTACTATAAGACTCCGTTTCTATAAGTAGGCAGGATTGCCGACATAGGAATGGAAAATATGTTTTAGCCATCAGCAAAGAAAAGTCAAATAGTAGATGCTTTATACAACATTTTATTGTGATAAGTTAAAAATAAGAGAGATATTGAGTTTTAGAGGCCTATTTATTTTGCATAAGGTTAACATTGGACAACGTACCATTTTAACAACATTCAATAACTCAGCAACCAATTGACATAGAACAAATATTCAAAGTATTTGTTTTTTCAAGCTGAATTTAATAGTGTGAACCAAAATTAGATTTTAAAAAATTTCCACTTAAAAAATTCAAAAAACCTTTTTGTTTGGAAATTTTTTAAACCATTTTTAAATTTGCAAAGCATGCAAAAAGCCATGTGTTTTGTTGCTGCACCTGTTAGGATATTTAATGTAGATAAGTAAAAAAAAGTTTACTTGATTATTATTGTGCCTTTAGGAGATATTAATTTTTTTGTAAAACACTGTCATCAGACTAAAAATTTAAAAAAATGTTTTTTGCAATGTCCTAAATGAAGAAAGATATTTAAGATATATTTTTCCTCGATTTAGCACACTTTAGTTAATATTTCTGCTAATTTTCATAATAACTGGATTAAAAATGGCAAAGATACAAATTTTTTTCTTAAGCTATGCAAGTCTATCTTTGAGCTCGGGGAACATAGAAACGTCAGATTTTTACAAATTTCAAATGTCTGTAAGAAAAAACCCGTTTGAGATAAGAAGCTAAGATTTTGTATTCTTCGACAGGCATATGAAAAGATCAAAATCACCATGTCTCATCAAATTCTGAGATGGTGGGTTACATGGCCTGGATAACTTGATATGGACTGACCTGTAATAGGTATACAGTAGGGTTTTTTTGTATAGAGAACTTGTTGAGAGCTGTCTAACACTCTTTACAGAATTGAATTCTCTCTAATAGTTTTTGAGATACAGACTTTTTTGCATGGCAAGAAACCTCGTCCGTAAAAATGCTTAAAAATGTAATACAAGTGTGACAAAACAAACATGCAGGATAATTAATTTAAGCATAAAATATACATGGTGGGGTAGGTGCACATTCAAGATGGGGTAAGTGCACTTTCGCATTAAGCACTTACCCCAATTATCAAACACAGGAAACAAGTGTGCACCCCCCTTAATTTTCAAACAATAATAGATTGAAACAAAATACACCAATAATATTAATAAAAATTACTAGAAAATTTAAAAAAAGTTTTTTAAAGCTCTTACGAATTCTACCTCTGAGTGAAAATGACATGGTCTTAAAAAAGTGTGTACCACAAACTGAAATAATTTTATACAAGTAAAACTTTATTGTATACATGAAATATGATAAAAGAGGAAGCTTTGATACAAGGGTCAAAATCTGAAAAGGGTACAATCACTGTCCCTTCATAAAAAAATAATGCAGCCTACTGTAATTATTGCTAAAAATGTTTTATTTTGGAAGTTTAGGTCTTAATCTTATTGTCTATACTGTTTAAATCATGAATTAAGAAGAGGTTGGGGCAAAATTCTGAGAAAAAACTGGCCAAAGTAGTGACGGTCACGTGTCCCCAATCCCAGTTTTACCGCTAAAGATACGTTTTAAACAAGTTCACCAATCAAATAAGTGAATATAAAATCCACGTTTATATTGTTGGATACAGGGAGATAATCAAATAGCGCTTATTACGGATGAAACTATATTATTACGACGCCGAGCTCGGTTAAAAGTCGTGTCCCCACCTTAAGCAGTAGCGTCGGTAGTGTAGTCTGTTTCTCATCGTACAGCGACATTAGCGCTAGTAGCAGCCGACAACAAGTTTAATTCAGGAGTATCATGGCGGCGAGCAACGACAGATGTCGGAGTTCGTCGTGAAATGAATTTGGACGTGGAGGAAAATAGTTTTGTTCATTAAAATTGCCGTGTCTCATTTTTTGATGTAGCATCGGTACATGATTTATTCTTAATCAAAAGTAAATCGCTATCCATCGTAATAGTTTAATTCGTGCGTAATACGGCCAGGTTTCAAATGCCGATTCGTCACTAGCGATAGCGTTCGCCATTTAGAGGTTAGCAGACACAACAAGCAAAATTGTAGCGTCGGTCTGGGAAGCGAAGGTCGCGAATTTTGGTTAATTTAACGTGAGATCTGCTACATTTTGTGACCGGTTTTTCCATTTGACTGATATACCTTATATTCTTAATGGTGATGTATTTTTTTTTTATTACGGCCGATTTTAATACTTAATAGAGTAAAATGAATTAGTAAACAATGTGTTAATTATGAAAATTATGATGCAGGGTTGCCACCAACAGGGAAAATCTAATTGTGCGGGCATTTTTAGTTCCAGAAACAATTTTTTACAACTGTTATACATTCTTTTATTTAATCTGAAAATGAAATAAGCTGATAGAAATTCTTTATATTCTTTTCATAGCTTATTCTTTTTAGGAGTACTAGTGGCTTAAAGGGGCTAAAAGCCCCTAATGAGGGAAAATTAAAAAATTTATTATGGTACAAAATACCTTCATAGCAAACTGAATCTACCTTATATTGATATCTAGCCAACCACATGGTTTTCAATCAAGTATCAGCGTCACATGTTTTATGTAAACAAAGCAGACGTTTTTAGATCCCAATGCTTTTTAAATGGCAGATATTTTACGTTACTTCTCGTTTTCTGGTGAATTTCAAGCAATTTCATTATTTTTCCCGCCATCACGGAATAAAGACCTTTAATTTGAGCCCCCTCCCATCTTTATACGACTTTCCAGACGCCCACAATTTTGACGCAAAGACTCGCCTTACGAAATTAAATATATGATTTGCCCTTGTTTCTGTTTTTACGATATAAATTCTTAAAATAATGATAAAGGTATTTTAATGTATATTTAAAATCAAATTTGGGTGAAAGTTTTTGATTGATTGTTTTTAAGTTTGTATTAGGCCTATATGCTTTAGATTTATTTATTAAGTCCATAGCTTTTTTGACGTTTGTCACCTAACCTTTGTTTAAAATGTTTGATACATAAAAAATGTAACATGTCCAACATTGAAACAAAAATTTTTTTAAATGCTTCTAAACATGTTTTAATTAAGTTACTTAATTAATTAAAATACAGTATGTCCTAATAATATTTTTTGAAATTTTACTTGTGAGAAGCATTTTTTAATTATGACAAATAATTTTTAAATGATAAGATTTTTAATTCCATTTGGTCATCTGTTTTTGCTGCAGTTTAAAAAGCAATTTAATACATTTTGAAAAATATATTGATTTTAATGTGTTTGAACTTACTCTTTAAGAATAGCTAAACAGGTTTTCTTTCTTTTTTAATTTTATTTTTATGCTCTAAACTATCACTTATTCAGGCCTTAAGCCCATTTTTAGAAATTTGTAATGAAGCCTTCATTTAATTGTTGAAACGTTTGATACACAACCACATTAAACATACAGTGATCATTTAAATGTAATTTTGAAGAATTTCAAAATAATTTTTCAAGACTAAGTAATAACAATGAATGATTTTGGAAATAGAACATCCTATATCATAAGTCATTAAAAATATTTTGTATTATGCACCTAATGATTCAGTTAAGGTTATTTTAACACTATTGTATTGTCTTGTAATTACTGAAAAAGGCCTATATTAGAAATCAAATTCTTCCTATTTCAGACTATGAAAGGAACAGATGAAGATTTTAAATAAAAAAAAAATTAAACAACAAACATGTAATGGAAGCCATATCCATGTAACTGGGGTCACGCGTTGTAGCAGAATGTCACATTTAAAATTTTTTATTTAAAAATATGTATGGTCAAAATATAAATAAATGATTATATTTTTTCAATTAAGTAGAGTTTCAAGTTGGTACACAATAATTTTCATGACAATGGAATGGAGTAAACACAATGTGAGGTTAAAAAACCTGACCAAAACTTGTATTTGAAGGTGAATTACATCTTTTCTAAGCTATTATTAAGATATAGGTCAATCAAAAGTAAGAGGGCTGTAATATATTTAAAAACAGTATATGTGAGGAACAAAAAATATGAAATACAATTGGTTTTCCCTTTTATTTCATTATGTAATATTGATTTATCTGGGTGTGACCTCTATTACGAAAAATGGGAGTTTCCGATATAAAACTGCCTCTCCCATTGACATACATAGGTAATGGTGCTTTCTTTATATTTTCTCATCTATAAGTATAAAAGAGGATGTTGGTATATATATATATATATATATATATATATATATATATATTTATATATTTATATAGTTGGCACGGATAAACTCAGAAACCGCTGGACCGATGGCCACGAAACTTGGTACACATGTAGAATTTCATGGAGTAGGTTTATACACCTTCAATTTCGTGATAACTTTCAGGGCTTAGCCCTGGGACCGTCTTAAAGGTACCCATGTCAGGGATTTTGAAAGAATTTGAGTTAAATTTGTTTACTAACAAAACATATGAAAGTAAAATTTAAAACAGGTGATGTAAATAAATGGTATTTCTTTCTGCTATTTAACTGTATTATTTGTTAAAATTAAGATTTGTTACTTGGTGCCAGGTGGTCAATGAATTAGACTTTTGCATTTTTTCAAAGCGAAATACACTATATAAAATGCTGATATGTAGTATAACATAAAATAAATAACTGATTACTGAAGGACTCCAGTGATCAATCACTTATACTTGAAGGACTTTTTTTATGACAACTAACTGCTATTTAAAGAGGAGGAGTGTGCTACTGTAAAGAATTAATTTTACCTACAGCACTTTAAAAAAATTGCCGGGACGGCTCATTCAAACGTTTTGCTCAATATAGAGTCTAAAAACGTAAGGCAGCACTTTTTACTAATTGTTGGATTGGCATTGTAATTTTTTTGTTCAAGGTAGACCCTAAAACCTTTTTAAGAAAATGATCTTTTACAGTGAATAAAATTTCAAGCTATCTTCTTTGGTTCCTCTAACACGTATGCCTTCATGAAGGAAAGAAATAGGATTTCTAATACGCAGGTCTGCTGCGACGGGGGTGCATAATAAAGTTTTAATGAAGGGTAACATATGCGAGCAGATTCAAAGTGCCATCGAAAAAGCCAAGGGTGCCGTTCCTTATATTGTGCCCCATGATCATCATCAGGGCAAGCTCAGGTACCGTTGAAACGACCATAAATGCTTCTCGGCGTTCGTCTCTGTAAATTGGCCTCTTGAGTGTTTGAGCGCAATCCTCTTCACCTGATAGCACGATCGACTGAACAGCCAACACAAGCAAAACGCACTTGCAAGAGGAAGAACCGCCGATATTGGGCATGAGCCTACCCAGGGCAGCAACACCATTTGGGGCTTTGTCGGTGGGGCGTTGGATATGGTCACATTTTTTATGTACAGACACTTTATGCAGGAATATAATACCCCCGTCGTAGCAGACCTGCGTATTAAGAGCGAATTTCTAAAAACTTTTGCTTTATGGAAGTACATTTGATATGTTCAAAGAAGTAGATACATTAGATACATTAGATTTTACAATAAGAAAAATAAATGGGAAAGCAAACTGTATATAATTCATAGGTGATAGTGAATGTTTAATTTTAATCGTGAGCGAAGCCACACGGGTTCTTCTAGTATTCTATAGGGTTCAAAGTATTAAAAAATGTAACTGTCATTTAGATACCAAGTAATAACTTTTTAGTTTTTTCCTACTTTGCAATTGTACCCTTTTTAGATTTTGACCCACAAATACCGCTACTGAAGGTCAAATAGTAAGCGGTACAGAGGATTCTGGTTATGCACTTACCCCATTCACACACTTACCCCACCTCATCCTAAAAAAAGTATTTACTTTTTTTTAGTAAGTTTATAATGAGGGTGTAATTACCGATGGTTCAATTCCTGGTCGGATTCTGTTACATTATACGGTTTTAGAGCATCCTCTAGTTCTTTAGTTCTCTGTATATCAATAGGTTTTGGGCCTGCTAAAGAGATTGCAGAAGTCATCCCCAAAGCTTGCTTCTTTGCCTGTTCTGCTTTGTCTGCATTTTGTTGGTTTTGAAGTATTTGACTTTGCACCTGTGTAGACCACATTCTACAAAAAAGAAAATACACTTAATCATTTATAAAAAAAAAACACACAGCAAAGTAAGTTACTTAAAAAAAAACTGTAGGTTAAATAACTTACCACTTATGAAAACTATTTCCATCGCCAAACAAAGACACAAATTTTCATTTAGGTAGAATTAAATACTGAACATGTTTTTATACTAATTGTATAAATATTAAATGGTGTTTAGTAAGCCCTTATTTAAGAGTCTAGCATCATATTTCATTAGTTAGGTCTATTCACCCTAGAATGTACTTCATGGGCTTAACCTATTAGACCCTTTATTATTTTCCATTCTGAGACTGAACCTATTAGACCCTTTATTATTTTCCATTCTGAGACTGATTGGAATGATAAATTCCTTCCTAAAAATGTTCAGATTTAAGGATATAAGATATCTGCAGATTAGAGGCAGTTTCATATTATGAGTGAGGTCGCAACAAGCTGTTCACCTAAGGCAAGGCCTATGTCTATTATTTAATACTATCTGGAAACTATCAGGGTCATCATGTCATCATGAAGATGTATACCATATTTTAAGGATGTATCCTCAAAAGGTTGGGATATATCCTCAACCTTCTAGAGTGGTCTCTTGATCCAATTTCATTCCTAACGTATTATGGTGTTCATGGCCCCTATATGGCTAAGTAAAATAACAAGAAAGGCCTACAACTACTGTAAGGAATCTTCAATGTAACTCAAATTTTCAAAAGGATTACAACTTATGAAAAACTAGACATTTAAGTTAAATTTAGGAAAAGATATCCTAGCTTTCTGTCTTTCTCTTGTACTCTAAACAAGCAAGCCAAATGCGTAAGGAACAAGAAACACCTACTGTGAAACTTATAAAAAGGAAAGTATGAATAAGAAATGTAAATCTAATTAAATTACCTGTGTATTTTATCAAACATCAAATACTTTTCACCACATGTATTCACAGGAATTTCATGAATATTTGACCAAAATCTACGGCAACGACCACTATAAACACTGACAATGACAGCCTACAATTCCAATATGGCTGCCTAATTCAAAGAATATGTAATTCATAGAGGAAATGTGCCGTGTAAAGATTGTTGTAAACCTATTCCAAAGAGTACAGTTGTATATATCTTTAGTTGGGATAAGGATACTATGTAAAGATAATAATTAATATTAATTTCACGTTATTTTATAATTTATTTGAAGAAATTTCTCAGTGTTGTGTTATGCAGTTGCAAATAAAAAGTTAGACACCAAAAATGTATGACATAAAACCCGTTTTGTATTCGTCTCAAAAGCATTACGTCGTCGATGTGATAGTGATTGTGATTGTGGATCCTGTTCTTGGTATGATCTAATTATGAGCTTCGAAATTAAGAAAAACCTTCGATTCTAACACAAAACGCCTTTTGTCTTCTATCGTTGTAATAAGCACCAATATTACAGAAAGTAAGAACATCAAATATTATTAAACCAAATACAACCCAATGCACGAAGTAAAATTATCCTGTATATTTCCATGGATTTAAGCACGGGAGGTTCAAATCCGGGGGGTACAATTCCGGGGTTGGACTTAGGAATTTGACCACAGTACCCTCTGTGGTCAAATTCCGGATTTGTCAAAAACATGACAAATCCGGGAGTACATTTCCGGGGTAGGATTTAAGGATTTGAGCACGGGATGTGCAAATCCGGGGGTACAATTCCGGGGGGAGTCAGACTTGAGGAAAATAAATTAATTTCAAATAACTTACTTGCTGATAATTCAATAATGTATAAGGGGTATGCCTCCTGTTACCTCCTGTGTCCGCCTCGTTGACCAAAAAAATGGCATGAGACCCGTCATCTATAACTAACTAGAAGTCTTGCATCAGTCTTCAAGGTGTTGTCAATCAGGTAAAATGATAAATACCCCCGTTGCAGCAGACCTGCATACTCAGCGAATTTCAAATGCAAAACAACATATTTCAATCCAACATAGCGAGATTTGACATGTTTTTGTAAGCTCCATAAGAATAACATGGGGAATGAGTATGCAGGTGTGCTGCTACAAGTATATTAAAACTGGGTGGTTTTAATTCAATATTTAGTAGATCTGAACTAGATGAAGCCATTTACCAAGTTTTATTGAGATATGTTGAGAAATAAGCGAGATATAGAATTTTACTTATTTCCCTTAAGGTTAACATTGGGACAACGTACTGTGTTTACCACTTTCAATATATCGGTAACCAATGGACATAGAGCAGTGTTTCAAAATACTAAATTGTTTGTTTTTTTTGAGCTGAATTCAATGGTGTTTATAAAAATTCGATACATTTTATTTTTCTATGTAAAAAAACTCAAAAACCCCATTTTTGGTGGGGTTTATCCCCCTTTACCCCCCCCTTCCGGTGGTCCGATCGGGCTGGTTCACGAACTCGTCCAATTGATTACCACTTTACATGTCCGTACCAAATTTCATAAAGATCGGATCATTTTTGCAGCCGCTATCGTGCTTACAGACACACATATATATATATATATATATATATATATATATTTATATATACAAATTCGAACGAATAGTGTTTTTTGCTTCTGGGGCCCAAAGCGAAAAGTTATAGTGGTCCTGAGCTTAGGTCTTACCATGAGACCTACGGTAATAGCTTCTTCCCTATAGGGGAAATTCGCTAAAAGGGTAGGTGATGGTAATTGGACAAGAATTTGGATGGAGTGAAAATGGAATTATAAGTGAGATTGTGAAAGATTTATGGATTCATGGATGCAGCGGCAGATCATAGTAGCATTTGTCTTTAAGATATTCTTTTAACTTGTTCTTAAAACTATTAAGATTTACTATTTCTTTTATGGTTGAAGGAAGTTGTGAAAAAAAATTGTCTATTAGCATAACAAGGTATAGTTTCAAAAGGTCCGCTAGTCCGCTGCCCCAAATTTGCAAGCTACAGACGTGAACTGTTACCTGTTATCTTCGAAGTACGTCACGTAGACCATACTGGCATGAGAATTATCTTCTATCTTATTTTCTACCAGCTGTCGTTCGACTTTGTCAACAAAGTGTTTAATTAGGTTGATAAATGGCAGATGATATAGAAAAAATCAGGCAGGTCATAGCAAGGCCACAGTTTCCTTGGGGCCTTGGTATATGCCCCACACATTTGATAACACTGTTCAATCAAATGTGACATTAGGGCCTTCTTAAATGTCTTATGTTATCTACTTGTCTTATTTCTAAAGGTAATAATAAAAAAATTTGGTGCCTATGTAACTGGGTTTAGTTTCATAAAGTCTCAGACTGTGTTGAATTGATGGATTTAAAGGATGCTGGTGAGCCTGTATTGGATTACTGTATTTTCCTTAACATAAATAACTGCTTCATATACAGAAATGGACGGAACTGAAAAAATAATTAATTCTTTAAATTTATCTCTGCAAGAATTATTCTTAATCATTCTCAATATCATTCTTTGGTGAGACAGGTAACCTCATGGAGGACGTTACCCTGAATATGAGTGAAGGATCCCTATAGGCCTATACGCCTAGAGATGCATCAGATGGTCTTTTTTGGATAACAATAATTCTATTATTCAAATTGTTTTTACTGGAACGATCCCAAAGCACTATTGAGTATCGTAAATAGCTTTCAATTAAACTAAAATGAACTAATTTTCAAAGAGCTAAGTTATTAAGAGCTATAAGATTTCTTAGGATAAAAATATTAGGGTTTATATTGCTACAATTTTGACAACGTGTCATGACCACCCCAGACCATCGTCCAGCCGTCCAACCTCACTCCTAGAACTCTTTCGAAATCTCTTAATCGTTTAAAATTATAGAAGGTGGACATAAGCCATCAGCTCACTCTAGAAATATTTTCTTCTGATCCGTTGAAATGAACATCCAAATTCTTTTCTTGGAATTTATGTCAAAGAAATATTGGGAAACAGCGTTGAACTTGCCGAAAGTCAGAATGTCTTTCTAGTTCTAGGATTGGAATTTTGAGTGAAAAGAGAAATGTCAACTGCATAAATTGTCAAGGATCTTTCTGGTGTTGATATTACTGTTGAAATTTCGTTATTGTATTCTAAGAATTTCTACTGAGAATTTCCACCTGAAATCGTTATTATAACAATTCAATCATTAATAATTGGAATCTCCTTGATCAAGGAGTGACGTATTTGGGAATTCCTATAGATACAAATAAACTAAATTTCGTAATATTAACATTTTTCGTGATACAACTGGTTTTGTAATATTGTCAAGAGGATTTTACCTACAAAATCTTCACCACAGGACTAACGCCATAAATAGCCTGAAGGTGGTGAGTTTCCCAATAAATATCCAGCATAATTCAGACACCCCATCTAAAAATGTCTTTTAAAGAAAGAAAAAACTAAATTTCAATCTGCACGTAAATTCCAAGTTAAGTCAAGCATACTCTCGGCTTTCAATCCTTTATCCACTCCTCAACAGAAATTCAACAGTTCGACAGGATCGAAACTGGGTCCAGTTGCCACTTGTCACTGGGCTATTAATTAATAATGCTATCTAACATCTAACAAAAGGTCGCCGTTAAATTGTAACAAGACCTGGGTTCGGACCGTTCCCGAACAAAATGTAAAAAAAGCCACTGGCGTTGAAATACACAAAAATACATCGTGAAGTTGGACTGGATACAGTCACAGAATAAATTAAAATATCAACACAGAAGTTTTCCTTTCGTTTAAAAATTGTTCCTGGTGCTAAGAATTTTGGGATCGGCCAACCAATGCAAAATAGGAGATAGAAGCCAAGACTATTTCAAGATTTTATGCATTGACATTTATCAAAGTTTCCTATTAAATTTTGGAAACACCTCTCAAGCTAAAGGGCGTCTCCTAACGGAGCAACCCCCATATGCAACGATGTAGTTTTGGAATTGCGAGGGGGGGGGTAGATATTCCATTCATGATTTTCGCCGTCAGACCATAGAACTATAACTACATGCGTCAGACGCGTATGAGCTACTGTTAGCATGTTAGAATTTTTTGAGTCCACAGTTGTTATGGAGTTTTATATATATGTTTGAAAATACGCTCTACTGGCTTTGCTTTACAAAGAAATTCTGTGAATACCAACTTAGAATGGTTTTGTAATGCTCTGATCTCAGTATTGTTTAGATTTAGTTTACTATTAAACCCGACATTTGAGATACTGTGCCTTTGCATCTTTAAAAAATGATGTTGAACTATAATTTTGTACATATACTTCACATTAATTTATTATTTTTCATAAAAATATGAGTAATATTCCCTTTTAAATGTCTTGGCTGAGCCACGACTCGTGATTGGTTGGTTGTCCATCTAGTTTTTTAATGCTCACATGTAACGTCCTCTCTCATTGGTTGCAGCTCACCGTTGGGCGACTGCAGCATTGGTTGAGGGCATTATTCTAACCAATTAGATCGCTCGTCTCAATGTTATACGTCCTATTTTACAGGATAGGATACTGTACGTAAGATGTGGGAAGAAGGTTTTCAGTGAAATTGCAATTTTTAGGCTCTTCATTCGCTTTAGGAATGAGTGAGTACACTTTTAAGATTATGCATGGTTTCTTTATTCTACAGAGAATCATTTTTACGTATAAGTTCATCTGACCTCAACTTATATTTACCATATTGTGAAAGTATTGAGCGGAGTGGATCACCCAAGCCGAAATAGGACGTTTGGA
Organism: Flexamia atlantica; assembly: GCA_035578135.1. Taxonomy (NCBI): domain Eukaryota; kingdom Metazoa; phylum Arthropoda; class Insecta; order Hemiptera; family Cicadellidae; genus Flexamia; species Flexamia atlantica. Next base: position 53,194,928 of record JAQJVK010000004.1, on the reverse strand, counting down.
ATGGCGTTCGCAAAGTTCATTGTTCTCTAAAGCGAGCCGTAATTAGTGCGATTCACCTAAAAGCACCATGTTTACTGCATGTTGAGTACTTTTTAACACAGATTGTTTCGTTTCTGTGTTCTGGGAGTAGGATTGTGTCAGTTTTAAGGCCCAGGAAACCGCTGGGAGTGGAGGACAATTATTTAGATCACAATTAACACAGGTCAATAAATGCTGATTGCGGTGGCCCTTTACCGTTCACCGTAGATCCATCTTGAAGGTGGAGAAATAGCCAAAAACGATTTGTGTGTTAGTATTTATCAATCTCATAGTGTTTTATGGAGTTATTTGTGTTTCTCTGCCTTTTGAGACTGCATTAGGTGTGTTACAGCTGATAATTTGATACAGGCTTGTTCTGAATACTGTGATTGCAATAGGGAGTTTCCTGGAAGAGTGATGTGACTATGAATGTGTTATTTGAATTTGTTCTTATCGAAATAGTGTTTTAATTTTAAAGTTTGATGTTGTGGAAACCTAAATTACCCTGGTTTAATCCAATATTGAAGAAATTATAGCTTTTTGGGGGGACTTGGAGCTCACTAGGGTAGCCTTTGACGAGGTCTAAAAGACTTAAAGAGTTAAATTCAGGCTTTACTATATAATTTAGACTTAGGTCCTATTTGTATTTTTGAGACTTGCCTTTATATTCATTTAAATACCTCTCTTTGGCCTATTAAATTCATGAACGGGCTTATCTACGCTCTTATTTTATCTAGGATTAGTTTGATATGAGTTATCTTATAAAAACATGTAGGGTAGGCCCTACATTTAATAAGGTACAAAATGAAGAAAATGTAATTATTGTTATTTTAGCCTACTAATTTATTTTAAGCCTAATTATTTATTTATTGTTTTGCTAGTTGGGACAAGCTTTTGAGGTAGGTAGGCCTTTATTTCATTATTGTAATCTACAGCAGTTTTTATTAGCCTAATTAATTTATTTAGGCCCTATTACTATTCTAAGAACAAAAATGTGTCAAGCAGGCTCTAATGATAAAAGATTATGACTAGGGGGATGTTTCTTAACGCGTTTCACAAATACTAGCTACTAACCACTAATCACTAGTTTCAATTCATCTCCATTGTATCCTTACGGTTTTTAAACTGAATCTAAGTATATCACAAAATAGAAAGTCAACTTTATTAATTCACTAATATCGTTTGGAAACATCCCCCAAATAAAATGTTTAATGAGTTCAGTACACCTAACCTCATTTAAGTTATATGGCTAACTAGTGTTCTTAGAGATGGGAAAATGGATCGTTAATCATTAGGTAACTTATCAAATCATTCAAGAAAATGGTTGGAAATATTGATTATTTTAAAACACTGAGCTTAACTCCTTCAAATCACCCAATGCGCAGCCACTGAGTGTTCAAATGGATTATTAGAAATGTCTCAAAGGAAATAAAAACAAAACAATGTGGACAAGAAACATAATATAATAATCACATATGTACTTAAACTAAGGTACCTAAGACTCCTAGTTGATAGTAGGGCCTAGTCTTATTTATAATTAGGCCCACTTGTAATTTTTATTTAAGTTATTTCAACCTAGGCTTCGTTAATCATATTTATAAATTTCTCAAACCTATCTTATAAAGATAGATAGGTAGCCTCATATAGCCTAGGTCCTAATACTTTCGCCTACTCATTTTAAGTTAGCGGTTTATAAGTATATATCCTATTTTTAATAAGATAGGTTCACAGTGTTTTAAATAGCAGTTGCCATATTCACATATCGGCCTCGTATATGTTTTAGCACCTTCTGTGTAATAACATTAAATTTGGTTTTATTTCCTAGTTCAAAATATTAAGAATCATCAAGCTACAGTACTTGATCTTAGGAGTAACTGGATGTAAGTTTAAATCAAGAAGATTTCTCAGACTTAAATCAGCCTAACCAAAATTTAATATTAAGATATATAGTCCTAGTTTCTAATCTTGGTTTGCTCAGGGCATTCTTTTAGCGAATTTCCTTAAAGGGAATTAGCTATTACCTAAGCCCCTAAGCTATTACTCTTAGCTATTAGCTAAGGGTTTCATGGTAAGATCTAAGCTAGAGACTATGATAAATGTTTGTTTTGGGGCCCTCAGAAGCAAAGAAAAAAAACAATTTTTTCGAATTATATGTGTCTTTGTTAACACGTTAGCGATGGCCCGATCTTAATGAAATTTGGTGCAGACATGTGAAGTGGTAAAAACTGACGAGTTTCTTAATCAGCCCGATCGGACTACCAGAAGGGGCGGTAAAGGGGGATTAAAACCCCCGAAAGTGAGTTTTTTTTTTTGGTTTTTACATAGAAAAATTATAATAATCCAATTGTTGTTAGCTATGGTAAATAAACAAAATTCTATATTTCGCTTATTTATCAACTTATCTTAATAAAACTTGGTTTATGGCTTCTTCTAGTTCAGTTTTACTAAGTTAAATATTGAATAAAAACTGCATTAATGTACCTGTTGCAGCAAACCTGCATACTCATGTCCAATGTTATTCTTATAGAGCTTACAAAAACATGTCATATCTCGCTATGACGGATCGAAATGTGATCTTTCGCATTTGAAATTTGCTGAGTATGCAGGTTTGCAAAGGGGGTATTCTTCTTTTTGGATTTTCCAGCACTGCTTTTTATTGGTAACAATTGGAACTTAGATAAGTTACTGCTGCATTTTGTTGGTTATCATTGGGTCTATTTCAAACTGTAATCTTAAGGTTGGATATAAAAAAATTAAACTTAGACCTGAATAGAAAATTTAAAATAGTCGTTTGGCAAAGCTCTGAGTGGACTAAGAGGTATTTCAAGTAGGCCTACAACCATAAAACTTTAGTGCACATCACGAGGATCATTTCTTTGTTTGAAATTCATTGTTGGTGATAGCCCAATGATGTTATATTCTGATTTTGACTTTTTCAAAAAAAACAACATTGTTTTTTACTAATTGAAGGGGTCCCCCGTAAAACGTTTTAAGCGACAAAAACTTAGTTTAGAGTAATCAAGCGTTGAAAGTTGAATTCTAATATTTGTGTTTTTTTAAGGTTAGAACTTATAATCATGTATAATTTTTTAATACCCGATTTATAACATCATAATACAGTAGTGCGCCGATTATCCGAACGTCGATCATCCGAACCGTCGGTTAACCGAACGCCGTAATAATTCATATTTTGAACATGATTTTCAAGCAATTCAAATTTGCGCGCCAATTGAAACTCCTTTTGCGCTGGGATATTAATTTATTCTGATTGATTTCATAATAAAATTAAGTGAATAATTTTTGTTCGATAATTTTTTATCCTTTTTACTATTAAGAATTACATTACATATATAATTTTAAAATGTTGACTTTTCATGTTCGATTATCCGAATATTCAGTTATCTGAACACCCCTTGTCCCCAATTAGTTCAGATAATCGGCGCTCTACTGTATAGCATTATAATAAATATTAATCATTTTACAACATTTACATAATTTTTTGATATAGGCTAAATGACTGGCGTTTGAAACGTTCTCTGACGGAACTGCTCTTCTGCTTTGAAAGAAAACATCAGGGAGTGTAGTAACATCAACATAAACAAAAATAAAACCGAACATAAAACAATTTTACTGATATAAAAGTACAATAACGTAATATTGTTACATAACATGATATGTCATTTCGTAAAAAAGTTACCTATCCAAATGTGGTGCTTAAAACGTCATTCTACTACTTTTTTGGGGGTTATTTTCCAGGCCTTGGCTTCTTAGTTTTAGCGAATTTCCCCTATAGGGAAGAAGCTGTTACCGTAGGTCTCATGGTAAGAAGTAAGCCCGAGACTATCATAACTTTTCTTTTTGAGGTCCCCAGATGCCAAAAACACCATTCGTTCTTTTTCATAAATATATATATATATGTGTGTCTGTAAGCACGATAACTCGCTTAAAAATGGTCAGATCTTAATGAAATTTGGCATGGACGTGTAAAGTAGTAATTATTTGGACGAGTTCGTAAACCAGCCCGTTCGGACTACCGGAAGGGGGGTAAAAGGGGGGTAAACCCCCCAAAAAATGGTTTTTTTGAGTTTTTTTACATAGAAAAATAAAAATAATCAAATTTTGTTTGCACCATTGAAATTAGCTCAAAAAAACAAACAATTTAGTAGGCCTATTTTGAATCACTGCTTTATGTCCATTGGTTACCGAGATGTTGAAAGTGGTAAACACAGTACATTGTCTCAATGTTAACCTTATGGGAAAATAAGTAAAATTCTATATCTTGCTTATTTCTCAACATATCTTGGTAAAACCTGGTTAATGGGTTCTTCTAGTTCATATCTACTAAATATTTAATTAAAACGACCCAGTTTTAATATATACCTGTAGCAGCAAACCTGCATACTCATTCCCCATGTTATTCTTATGGAGCTTACAAAAACATGTAAAATCTCGCTATGTGGATCGAAATATCTTGTTTTGCATTTGAAATTCGCTGAGTATGCAGGTGTGCTGCAATGGGGGTGTTTGAAATACAGGGTAATCCAACTTTTCTATATTCCTTTCTGGAATTAGAGTAGGATTCACCTAAGTTGGCCAAAGCATGTACTAGTCATCTAAACAAAATTTTTTATACAAGTCACATTAAAAACATTGTTGGTTACATATGGTGTCTGTTAACATTTTCTCAGAACTGCCAAATCGCCACATTGCGTTTGTTAACAATGTGGTTATAGGTTATAGAATGTTTACTACATCGCCCATTTTTAGAACTTTTTATTTTCATTCAACGTCTTTACATAGCTTTCAAAGTTTAATTTTATTTTATTTATTGATTTACATGTATTTTAGTTTGTTTAACTGATTGTTTATTTTTCCCTGAGCCAATTTTAATAAGTTTTGACTGCAATATGAAACAATCTCTCTTTTCAGACGCTGTCCTTTAGCAAGTAGTACTGGCTCATCAAAAACTCGCCTATTTTTCTTTGTAAATATTATTTCACAAGAAAATCTAAGACTATTAACCATGCCACATCCTCTCCCTGTTAATACATAATTAATTTGGAAAAGCCCCTTAGTAATATTTTAAACTGCGCAAGTGAACTTCCAGTTCCAATATTGCACCAGAACTTTCCTTTTATTGCAAGTGTTATACTAAAACAGATATTTGTTGACAATGTTTTCAGCACAGCTGGATTTTATGGTAGGGTTCGTAAGAAGATAATAGTTTGTTTACTTTTGTTTTGGCCAACTTAGGTGAATCCTACCTTTCCACTTTCCTATAGGTATTTTCTTCACGTGTTTTATTTTTATTTACGCGATTTTGGTCGCTGGGCGACAACGCAACGCCCGGCGGGGAGCCCATCTTTCATCGAGCAGAACGTCATTTCTCAAAAAGTCTGTGCAGTCCCGGGAAGTACGCCAACTTTGACAGACGAAATCAGGGCTGCCAACTCAAATTTCTCCAACATGAAATATACCACGGTGTAGTTCGTGTCCCAGAGAACCTTTTTCACTGGATATCTCTGATTTTGAAATTTTGTCGCTTAGAACGTTTTATGGGGGGCCCCTTCAATTATTGATCAATCATATTGTTTGATAACACAAATAAGGGCCTAGGATATGTAGTTTTGGCTGGAGCACTTAATTTACTGATAGGCTAACTTATTGATTAGGGAACTTAGGCAGATTTTTCATAGGCCTATTGGGGACTACTTATAAATATACATACAGAGTAGGTTGGACCATGCTTTATCTTCTCATGAAATTATTATGCTTGGACCTCCAAAAGGAAACAATTTTAATGGAAATTGTTGATGATGCGTTTGCTGGAAGTATTGGCTATTAACCCTTTTAAGGCCAGCTCCCAAATTGTGGTACTTGCGAAAAAGGCCAGCTCCCAAACTGTGGTACTTGCGAAAAAGGCCAAGCCATTTCTTATGTGCTGTGCATAGTTTTTGTTAAAGGGCTATAACTTCCACAATTTTTATCAGATACTCATAATTCTTTTTTTAAATTGTTCCTAATTAAATGGGCTTTAAAATGCTTTAGAATATATTATGAAACTATCAGAAAGAAATTTTGTTTACAGATATATGTAAGAAAATTTTAATGAGCTAATTTATATTTTTCCACTTTGACGGCATATAAAAAATATATAACTTTGTTTTACATCCAAAAACCATTTATAACTACAAAATACAACTTATTTACAGGAAGTATGCCAATTTTGAATTACCTACCTTAATTAATAACAGAACTATAAGGGATAATATAAAAATTGACACTTCACTATTTTAGGCCTAAATGGCTGACGCCATGTTATTTGCATACAGGAGGGTGATTTCGCTTATCTCGACTTCTTTTGCTTATTCGTCATTGAAAACACAAGTTAAGCACACACAACTCATTTAATAAATGATATTTGGTCGATTAAAACAATAACCTCATCACATAACCAACAAAACACGAAAATTAAACAGCAACAAAATCATCACATGGCCAGCAGACAATCATGACATGACAATCTATACAGAGAACTAGGAAATTTAGGCTAAAATGGCAGTATTTGCCATTATTCATGAAGCCCAGATGTCCCTCTACAAGGGAATATCAAGTTTAGTGGCCTTTGGAGAACACAACCAGCCAGTAAACGGGGAAAAGTGGACGGGTGCCTATTACGGCCGTCGGCCGCGAACGTAGGTTTTGCCACGGGGGCCTATTACGGCCGCCGGCCTTGAATGTACTTTTTACCACGGAGGCCTATTACGGCCGTCGGCCTTAAAAGGGTTAATTTGAGGTTACAAAGGAAAGTAAAGTGATATGTACTCATGATAATCTGACCTAACTTAACTGCTGCAGCATGCTTTAAAATAGTGGCCTGCATTAAATACTGAAGTACCAGGTCATACAATAATAAGCTTAAAAACTGTATTGGTTGATTAGTGTTTGCACAGTATTGGTTGATGAGTGTTTGCATACTCATTTGTCATAGTTCATGAAATCGTTAAGACCATCACAAACAAACCATCAATAATGTACGATTAATCATTAATGAGAACAATCGTTATTAATGATTTTATTGTATCATTAATGAGTACTAGGTATACAAATTTAAAACCAATAAAATTAAGTTAATTATTGTAAAACCTGGTGCTTTGGTGTTTAATCTAGACCACCATTTTATAGCGTGGAGTTAATAGCACGCTGCGGCAGTTATGGTAGGTTGAGTTATGTACATTATTATGTTTTCTTTGGTTTCCCCCCAAAACTGATTCCCCGAAAAGTTCAGGTTAAAGAGAAGATTGTGACAAACTACCACACACCTACCAATGTGTATACTAACTGACTAAGTAGGGCACCTTATGGGAGAGTGAGTAGTTCCTACTGCCAAAAAAGAAATGGTGCCACTTTTGTTTTTCAGTCAGATGGAACTGTTAATGGTAACCAAATTCCATGTCAAATCATCCAGAGGCCGACGACCAAGGCTATCCAACCAAATTCAATGAAAATTTGTGTGTTTGTTCTAACCCTGGAGATAAAAGTAAACACAAAATTTTATTTAGATGTGTCTGTTAGTTTTTGAGCTATAGCATTTCAAAGTTTTGGCCAAAACACACCATGAACGTCAAATTAGTAATTCTACAAGACTGTGTAAGTTTAGGTTTTCTGCGATAACTTGATTGTTTTTAGAGCTGCAAAGATTTAAGTTGTACCATTTTTTTCATAATTAAATTGTGAAACCGAAAACATGGTAATGTTAAGGCATAAAGTAGGCCTATGTTAATTTCTCAAATCAGAGCTTCAAAGTTGCAAATTTGCTTATTTCTAAAACCTTGACATGAGTTACAAAACTGGGCAATAAGTGGAGTCTACTGAAAAAAAACCCCCTAACCTTCATATTTATGAAAAATCGATTGAAAATGCTATCAAACAGTAAAATAAAATGGGTGGGCTTCTGGGCTTTAGGTAGAGAAAAATCAGTCTAAAATTTTAATCATACTTCTGAAAGAATTACCGTCTGTAGGCCTATAATAAACTGTGAATACAATAGGTACCATAATTGTAATTTTTATGCTTTGTTAATTGATTTACTAATTCGTTTACTTACCCACTGATGATTTGAGTTGGTAACATTGTGGACTTGACACTATATTACGTACTTTATACAGTACTTTAAACAGTTTGTAAACAAGTCCATCCCCCCCTCTTCAATTTTTTTGTTGATGAAGACAAACAAATAGCTTTTGAGGAATGATACTAACTCAACCCAAATAATTTTTTAACGTTACCAAAATTTTGAGTGTCCCCCAAAAATTGGGGATTTTTTTAAGTGTCCCCCAAAACATTTAGGCCCTACTGTAAATTTTTTTTCAAAATTTTCAAATGCAAACCCCTTTTGAGTGACCCCTTATTTCAAAGAGCTTTCAAAAAGTAGATGATTGGTGAAAGTTGGTGGTCTCTAACGTGTTTCTATCCAAATTGACAGCTTGTCAAAGTTTTGAATACAATTTATCCTTGAAACCAGGCGTCTAGGACGTTTGGAGTTTTAATTCACCTTTGGTAACTTAAAAATTAAAAATGAAACGACCCTGAGAAAAATGTTATTAAATGAAAAAGTGGTCTCTTTTGGTGATATTTAAAATTTTGAGTGTCCCCTAAAAATGGGGGATTTTAGGGACAACTCAAAATTTTAAAATGTAAACCCCTTTCAAGTGACCCCTCATTTTAAAGAGCTTTAAAAAAATAGGCAAATGATGGAGGTCGCTAACGAGTTTCTATAAAAATTGGCAGCTTGTGAAAGATTCAAGGAGTCGTATTCAAAACTTTGACAAGCTGCCAATTTTGATAGAAACATGTTAGGGACCTCCAACCTGTACCATTTGCCTATTTTTTAAAGCTCTTTAAAATGAGGGGTCACTCTAAAGGGGTTTGAATTTGAAAATTTTGAGTTGCCATCAAAATTACCTGTTTTTGGGGGACACTTAAAATTTTAAATATCACCAAAAGAGACCACTTTTTCATATAATAACATTTTTCTCAGGGTCGTTTCATTTTTAAGTTACCAAAGGTGAATTAAAACTCCAAACGTCCTAGACGCTAGGTTTCAAGGATGTGTTGTAGTCAAAACTTTGACAAGCTGTCAATTTGGATAGAAACATGTTAGAGACCTCCAACATTCACCATTCATCTACTTTTTGAAAGCTCTTTAAAATAAGGGGCCACTCAAAAGGGGTTTGCATTTGAAAATGTTGAGTTGCCCCCAAAATCCTCCATTTTTGGGGGACACTCCAAATTTTGGTGGACACTCCAAATTTTGGTAATTAACGTTAAAAAATTATTTGGGTTGAGTTAGTATCATTCCCCAAAGGCTAATTGTTTCTTCTCAAACAATAAAAATAAAGAGGGGGGATGGACCTTATTTTACACACTGTATAGTATTTATAGTATGTAATAGAGTGCCAAGTCCACAATGTTACCAACTCAAATCATCAGTAGATAAGTAAAGGAATTAGTAAACCAATTAACAAAGCTTAAAAATTACAATTAAAGTACCTATTGTATTCACAGTTTATTATACAAACAGTAATTCTTTCAGAAAATGATTAAAATCTTAGACTGATTTTTTACTATCTAAAGCCCAGAAGCCCATCAATTTTATTTTACCGTTTGATAGCATTTTCAATTATCTTTTCAGAAATATAAGGGTTAGGGAGAGTTTTTACGGTAGACTAAAGTTATTACCCAGTTTTGTAACGCATGTCATGGTTTTGGAAATTGACAAATTTGCAACTTTAAACTCTGTTTTGATACATTAACATACATTATGACTTAACATTACCATATTTCTTTATTCACATTTTAATTTTGAACAAGATGGTACAACTTAAATCTTTGTATCTCTTCAAACAACCGAGCTATTGTGGAAAACATGAAATTGTGTGTGTTAGTAATATTCATAGTGCAGCGTTTTTTGTGCATTTAGGTCAAGACTTTGAAACACTGTAACTTTGAAAATAATAGACATAAGTGAATAATATTTTGTATTTATTCTTATATTTAATATTGGAACAAACTCACAAAGTTTCATCAAATTCTGAAAACCTCGCGTGTCATCTCACCTATTCGCTGGATGATTTCTAATGGAATGGCCCATAGCAGTTTATGAATCAAGCTGACTTTCCGAAGTCTGATTGTAATAATTTTACAGTTGTATGTTATTATTTTGTATTTTCATTACGTGCCCTACTTCATAATTGTTTTAAAGACTCATTTAATGTTATTTGAAGAGATCTAGGTTTTGATGTATTTACATCAAACCATGTGGTCTGGTTTTATATTTCTATCCAACTAAATTATGAAAAAATGTTTAGATTCCACAAATATTGTGCACTGTTTTGTATATATTAATCGGGAGCATGAAATAAGGTGAGTGTAATGCTGCTTGCGAAATAGTGTTAATCATTTTGTTTGGGTAGTTAGTCAACTATATGATCATATGTTAAAATAAACATACAATTACATGTACACTTGGCGCTTTGTATCTTGAGCTTATAACCATTTACATTTGAAGCAATTGTTGGAGGACACATTGTCAGGAAACCAGATAATGCGTAAAATCGTCCTAGCCTGACATGTTAATATTTTCCAACAGCTGTAAATTTTTACTTTTAACACTTTGAACCCTAAGCACGAGTTTAGCTCGGGGCATAGCATATGTCACAGTGAACGAAGCCTGAGTATAGGTCGGGCCGCGAAATTAAATTCCGTAGCAACGTATATTCGTTAATCGTTGCTAGCCGGTAACTCTTCCTTGATCATCTGGCATTGATTATACAGTACACCTCGGATTATCCGGACTCCACATTATCCGGATCCCGGATTATCCGGGCCGGTCCATCCGAGAAATTAAAAAATTTAAATCACAGCAAACATAGATTTTAGCGATTTCACGAGTGGAATGCACCTTCTAAAAGTAAACTGCAAATGCAATACATTACTGTACGCATTTGGAATCACAATAATTAAAGGAGTCGCTTCTCCAAAACAGTAGGCCTACACTAACTTACAGCATTTCAGTGAACGTAGTCTTTTGGTTTGCTACTTGGGGCGCTAGCAGTAATCAACATAAGCTCAGCCTACGGTAATTTTGCGAGCTAGTTTATTGCTGTAACTTTAATTGTTTACAGTTGTGAACTCTTTATGTGAACTGATATCGAATTTCCAAATGGGTGGTTGTAAAAGGAAAAAAATGGGGGTTTAACTTTAGAACAGAAACTAAATGCTGTGAAAAGACTTGACGCAAAGAATCAAGTGAACAATTAGCTAAGAAACTGGGTGTTGGGACAAGTACAGTGACAGGAAGAATCGAGCGCAGTTAGAAAAATGGTACTTAAGCGGAACAAGCTTGGAAGATTAACATGTTGTACAGTCTTGATGCTTCGTTTGCAGCATCAATTTAGCAGGGGCTAAGGTACGTGATTGCTATTTAGGCGATATTGTAATGACCTCGGATTATCCGGATTTTTCGCTATCTGGATCGGTGTCCCGCCACATTAATCCGGATAATCCGAGGTGTACTGTAGTATCCAAAAGTCTTGAAAAAAGCCATCTGTCTAGCAGCAGAAAAATTAATCCAAATGTCTGCAGCTGATCCTTTGCGTCACCTGCTGACGACGCTTTGTTGTCTGCAGTAATGGCTGACTTTGTTTACGTTTGTGTCAGTGTCCAATAAAGTGTGATTTTACTGATATTTACAAGTTTTGGGTCTGAGGTAGTTATACGATCTGTTAATACTTTATTACATAATGTTTTTGTCATGTTTAGTATAAAATATGAGAGATATATTTGATATGAGTGATGTAGGTGACTACCGTCGCAATTTTTTTCTTCAATTTTTCTGTCCGTTTTATGTGGAATCCTAAAATTGTTGTTTGTTGTAACTGTAATAAAATTCATATCATTTGAAAGTTATATTTTTCTCTTTATTTTGATGTATGATGTATATGGGCAAGAAATATGTGTATTAAGCTACGCATTTTAATTTGAACCCCAAAATTGGCCAGTAACGCACGTAAAAAGAGATTTTAGCAGCCAGGGTTCAAAGTGTTAATGTAATTTTATAAACAAATAAAATTGATATTTGTTGAATTTTTTTATTGATGAATTTCACTGGCAATAAATGTCACCTCGGGTTGGAGAATAAGGTATGGCTCAAGGTGTAATGGGCCAAGTGCAAGCAGCCCTGAAAAACAAAGTTTTGTCACCTAAACAAAAATGTTTAATTGTTTCTGCTGAGTTTTAGCAAATGATTTGATGAGTTTACAGTATTTGCTGCCCACCTAGTTCCATCCTCTCAATTATAGTCAAAAGAGGTTTTTATATATAAAGTGAATTTTATTGTTTACTGCATTTTGCAAAATTATGAAACCTAGTTTTCCTAACATTTGAAGAGCGCTCTCAGGGAAATTTGTTCGAGGTAGAAAAGCTAAATACTGACACAGCTCATCAACACTTGATGAATTTCAAGGGCTTCAATAAATAACTTAGATGAAGCCTTTCATCAAGTAAAATCTAGATTTGTCCCTGAATAAGCTTAAAACTACTTTCCATAAGTGTTACAAAGGATGTGAGTATGCAGGTTTGCTGTCACTTTGGTGTTCGATTTTAGGCTGTAGTTAAGAAAGAGAATTTTATCCAGCTAGTAAATATTTCATACAAATACATTGGTAAAAAGGATTGTTAAGTCCATTACGTTTGTCGGTGTCCATGCTCTTAACATATATTCTTCCCTAGAATAAAATGGTTGCTTGCACAGAAAATTAAAAATTGTTAATTTCATTCTTAGAACCTTTACCATTTATAACTGTACATTTTCCAAATAAAACTATGCAAATTTCAGTATATTAAAAAGAACCCTGTTTTTATTCAGTAAAGTTATGATTTCACCGTAATTAGTAGCCCGATCGACTCAGTCTTAATATTATCATTAATTGTATTAAATTCCGCAACTTTCATGTCTCTCTTATAATTTTAAAAAATTTCAGATTTTTAAAAAAATATTTAGCTTTAGAAGAAACCTTTGCCATTTTAGCGAATTTCCTCTATAGGGAAGAAGCTATTACCGTAGGTCTCATGGCAAGACCTAAGCCCAAGACCATGATAACTTTTCGTTTTGGGGCCCCCAGAAGCAAAAAACACTATTCGTTAAAAATTTTAGATATATATATATATATATATATATATATATAGGCCTATATCTATGTGTCTGTTAGCACCGTAAAAATGCCGTAAAAATGGTCCGATCTTTATGAAATTCGGTACAGACATGTAAAGTGGTAATCAATTTGTTGTTAGAACCATTGAATTCAGGTCAAAAAAACAAACAATTTGGTATCTTGAATCATTGCTCTATGTCCATTGGTTACCGAGATATTGAAAGTGGTAAAACACAGTTCATTGTCCCAATGTTAACCTTATGGGAAAAAGGTAAAATTCTATATTTCGCTTATTTCTCAACATATCGTGATAACACTTGGTAAATGGCTTCTTATAGTTCAGATATACTAAATATAGAACTAAAACCTACCAGTTTTAACATACCTGTTATAGCATACCTGCATACTCATTCCCCATGTTATTCTTATGGAGCTTACAAAAACTTATCAAATCTTGACTTACAGTAGTGGGTTGAAATATGTTCATTTGCACTTGAAATTCGCTGAGTATGCAGGTGTGCTGCAACGGGGGTATTGAAATGGTACGAAGTTGAAATTTGATACTTCTTACAAGAATAGTTCTTAATAGTGGTCATTTGTAAACCAAGTTTGAAGTGGTTCATGAGTTATAATTAAATATGTATAAAACACAAACAGACACACAGACGGAAATAAAAGAACTTTTCAACTTATGTTTATATGCATTTTCTAATTTTCTCCTTTACAATCACATAGGCCTACTAAAATATTTCACCATTATTTCTGGGCTACCTGCATTTGTGTTTTATTTATTTTAACTGAACAAATAACAAGTTTAATAACTGTACTAAAAGAGTCAGGGAAAAAATCAAAAAAATAAATATATGTGCCCCGTGGCATACTTTTAATTTAACAACATCATCATGTCAGTTAATTTTGATTAGTAGGTATCTTTACATTGTCAATCAGTCATTTTACATTGGATTAGCTGACAGTAAGGTAGAAATTGGATGAGCTGATATTAAGTAGCTTATTGTTGACATTAACCACTTTACGTTCATTAAGAGGCACAAAACTTGGTTTTCAACTGTGCTGCCAACTTTAGAGGTACAGTAGACCCCCTCTTAACCGACCCACACGGGACCGGACCTAGGTCGAATAACTTAAAAGGTCGGTTAAATTGGGCAATCCTCTAAACACCTAAAAATGAAAACTATTGATTTAGGGTTCTGTTAACATCATCCTAAGAAAATAAACCATAATTATCAACCTATTTTCCAAAATAATTACTGTAGAAATGTTATAAATACCCCCAAAACACGGACAAAACAAAACCTTTTTAAAAACTAAATAGTATACATGTTTAAAAAAAGTTTTCATGTTATCACCTTTAATAACGTGTTCAATTTTTTTTAAAATCTTGTAATGTGGTATTGATTGTCAATGCATCTTCTGTGTGTTTTCATCATAGAGGAAGGAACGGATCCGTTCCTTACTCTGTGGTTTTCATAAATTAATAAATGTAGTATTCAAAAAATTTTAACTTGTAACAACCTGTAGAGTTGAGCGTGACTCCCATCGCCGAGTATGGAAACGGAAATGCCGCAGTTCCTGGGAAAGGGCAGTTCTAAAAACTGAACCGTTCTAAAAACAGGGTCGGTTAAAACGATCTTTAATCTTTGATCAGCAAGGGCGGATAGTCCGATTAAAACAATGTCGGTTAAGAGGGAGTCTACTGTATCAACAAAAAACACCCTTCACTGTTTGAGATTGCCATTTACTCCTTGAGAAATTGGGTTTAGAAAAGTTTTTGTTATTAATATTACTGGATGGAGCACTAAATTTACCAGCTAATTTGATAAAGTTTTAATTTTTATGCTAGGTTCTCATTACTCTGAAATGTGACTAAGGCCCGCATTACACTATCAAATATTTTATAAAAGTTTCTTTTATTAAAGATTTATTTGTCCAATCAGAATTAAAGATTTTGTTTTGAAAATCAGCTGACTTGAATTTTGATAGGTCAAATCAAATCTTTTATAAAATATTTGACAGTGTAATGTGGGCCTATAATTGAATCAATGTTTACCATGTTGTCATTTAAACTTAAATTTATAACTCTTTCATTAGTTGTTTGTGCGATTGATGTCATGTCACCATAGAAGAGGATTCTTATACATCTCTGCGATCGCAACCAGATCAGAATTTGAGTCTGATGGAACGGGAAAAGTTGTAGCGATTATGAAAATATAATCATAAGCGTATAGCTTTTCCCCTTTCAATAGACTTACAGCTTCGTAGAGTGAAGATGGATCATTGAAGCTGGAATATACATCTGGACAACCAGCCAACGAAGAGGAATTTAATTGTTTGATTATTGCTCTGAGTGTCATTAATTTAAGGGTAACATTTAATACATTTAAGTTGTTTAAGCCTAGAGAAGTAATCTTACTAACCAAGTATCCACTACAAGTTTACTCTCAAAACCTTTGAGAATATCATTAACAATTGTTCCCACTGCCATGATTGCAGAATGTTTATTTATAAATCCATATTGATGGTCATAAAGTAACTCATTAAATGAGAAAAATTCATATAGCTGCTTATAGTCCTGCATCTGACAATGTTATCTGTGTGCAAATTTTGTACAGAGAATTTAACGAATTTATTTTGTTATATGGGTCTAAAGAAAGGATTTCCACTCGGGTGTCAAGCATGCAAGTGGTACGTTCTCCGGCTATGGCGTCATCAAAGGACGGGGCGGATAAGCAATTTTGAAGTGTGTGTATTTTGAAAACTATTTGTCCGATCAGAATAAACTTTTTTTGTTTGGAAGATAATTTTTCATGCTAAACGATTTCCATTTACACATTTTTCGTATCAACAATGCTTTTTAAGTAATTTTGAAAATACCTTTTTTAAATATACTTTTTACTAAACTGTTTTATATAACTTTTTACCTAAAAACATGATCAAAACATGCCTATGGTAAACTTTTTACAGAATTTAATGACCTTTTTAAAAATACCATATATTATATACTTTGTTCGAATAATAAAATAAATAAATTGGATTAATGTTGTAAAAACACGGAAATTTTCCGTGCGGCAGACCAATCTTAGCCAGACCAGTGTTCTTTGTGCAAGTCAGATAAAGAGAATTTTTCTGGTTTATTTCGTAGTAGATGTTAAAGAAGCGTTTTCCACTTGGGTGTCAAGAATGCACCTTAAACGTTTTCCGGCTGTGACGTCATCACTAAGAGGGAAAATCCATGAACAAAAAAGGATCTATTTCACATACCATTTGTCCGATTTGATTAAACCTTTTTATGTTTGAAAGACATTATTTAAGTCCACAATTTTTGTATCTGAACATTTATTCTATTCCTAAGAATTATTTTGTAATTTTCAAAAAACCCGTTTTTCATACATTTTTACTAATTTTTTGCATATAACTCAATTTTTTGCATATAACTCATTTAATGAAAGAATATTTT
The DNA here is from genome assembly GCA_035578135.1 of Flexamia atlantica. Classification (NCBI taxonomy): domain Eukaryota; kingdom Metazoa; phylum Arthropoda; class Insecta; order Hemiptera; family Cicadellidae; genus Flexamia; species Flexamia atlantica. The sequence goes on along the minus strand of JAQJVK010000004.1, from coordinate 53,178,221 downwards.
AAATATGCCTAGTGGAAAATTTATAGAGCGTTTTAAGATTTTTTCAAAAATACCATACTTTGTACAACTCAAACAATAAAGTGAAGAAACTCGATACAGTGGAGTCCCACAAACCCGGACTAGTGTGGACCGAACGGTGTCCGGGTTTGTGAAAATTCTGAGTTATCGGGAGTATAATCAAGAAAAAATAATAATAATTTCAGTTATTTCTATAAAAAATTATTTATTGTATAGTAAAAAATACAAGAACTGCATTATCAGTTCTAAAAAAACTTAAAGAAAAACCAAAACTGTTTTATGTGTGTCACGCTGTGCTCTGGCCTTGAATCTCAATACACTTTATTGCTCTGGCAGGTTTTCCGAGTTATCCAGAATTCCGGGTTCCGAAATCCGGGTTTGCGGGACTCTACTGTAAAACTAAAAAAAAAAAACAAATTTCCCGTATTTCCACTAGAAAAGTTTCAATCCTAGCCAGACCAGTGTTCTGTGTGCAAGTCAGATATTAAGAATTTTACTGACTTATTTTTTTAGAGAATGCCTATGAAAGTATTTTCCACTTGGGTGTCAAGAATGCACCTAAAGCGTTTTCTGGTTATGACGTCATCAAAATGGCGGAAAATCCATGAACAAAAAAGGCTGTATTTCAGAAACCATTTGTCCGATTTGATTAAACCTTTTTTCATGTGAAAGATTTTACTTAAGGCTACAATTTTTATATTTGAACCTTACTCTATTCCCAAGAAGTATTGTGTAATTTTCAAAAAACCCGTTTTTCATACATTTGTACTCAATTTTTGCATATAACTTTTCTAATGAAAAAATTTTCTGAATATGCCTTGTGTAAAATTTGTAGAGTGTAAGGACAAAACGCTCTACAAATTTTTACATTAGGTATACCTATTTAGAAAATTCATTCATTAAAAAAGTTATATTAAATACTTCTTTGGAATAGAATAAATGGTCGAATACAAAAATTGTAGCCTGAAGTAATAATATCTTTCAAACAAAAAAAGGTTTAATCAAATCGAACAAATGGTTTGTGAAATGAAAAGCCTTTTAGCGAATTTCCCCTATAGGGAAGAACCTATTACCGTAGGTCTCATGGTAAGACCTAAGCCCAAGACCATGATAACTTTTTGTTTTGGGGCCCCCAGAAGCAAAAAACACTATTCGTTTGAATTTTTTTATATATATATATATACATACAGGGTGTATATAAAGTCCCGCACGGTCTTAATATTTTCTAAACGACAACAGATAAATCAATAAGATTTGGTACATGAACATCACACCTAAAAATCTACTTTTTTAAGAAACTATCAATTTTCTGTCATATCATGGGGACGTCCCGTAAGGAGTCAGAAGGAAATCTTCAATAGGAGCATAGGTCAATATGCACATCATTTTAAAGGGCTTAGCTAGCAGAGTTCAATGCCGGAAACCATGCCTCAAAAGGATCACCCGTTACAAAATGGCGGCCATTTCAAGTGGGTGTACATTAAGACCTGCAAGGGCTTAAAATTTTCTAAACGACAACAGATAAATCAATAATATTTTGTACATCAACACCACACCTAAAAATCTACTTTTTAAAGGAACTATCAATTTTCTGTCATATCGTGGGGACGCCCCGCAAGGTGTCAGAAGGAAATCTTAAATAGGAGCATAGGTCAATATGCACATCATTTTAAAGGGCTTAGCTAGCAGAGTTTAATGCTGCAAACCGCAATCAAAAAGGTCGATCCAGTACAAAATGGCGGCTGTTCGAAGGTTTTACTTTGTTACATTTTACTAGTACAGTAACCACAATCCCACTAAAGCAAAACTGCAACTAAATTAATACTGCAGCTAAATAATACATTATGCGTGTCTATAGAGAAGTTAATTATGACGTTAGTTATCTAACAGGGTTACAAATTTGGTCCTAATAACATATTGGTAACGGGGAAAACCTGGTAAACATTTTAACAGCCGCCATTTTGTACTGGATCAACCTTTTTGAATGCGGTTTGCGGCATTAAACTCTCCTAGCTAAGCCCTTTAAAATGATGTGCATATTGACCTATGCTCCTATTTAAGATTTCCTTCTGACTCCTTGCGGGACGTCCCCATGATAAGACAGAAAATTGACAGTTCCTTAAAAAAGTAGATTTTCAGGTGTGGTGTTGATGTACAAAATCTTATTGATTGATCTGTTGTCGTTTAGAAAATATTAAGCCCGAGCGGGACTTTATATACACTCTGTATATAAGAATAAGAATAAGAATAAGAATTCGTTTATTGTCTTACAGGCTTGCAAGCATTGACAAAGTCATATATTTCAGCAGTGCTGTACTACTAAGTCCTTAACTTAAACTAATCTACCTAACATAAATATCACAGATAATACTACAAAGAACATAAAAACATAGATACATACAAAACATTGATACATAAACCTTGGTAGGCCTACTCTTGTCCTAAAATTGGGCAAACTTAGCTCATAAATTTACAAGAAAACAATTAAAATATTTAAAATTTAACTATATTTATAGAAAAAAATTCGTCGATTGAGTAAAAAGGGTTCATACATAACCATCTATAAAATTTCTGTTTAAAAACCTTAATAGTATGCTTTCCAACAAGATGACTAACCTTATTGTAAATCTTTAACGATAATACTATGTGACTAGACAAAGATTTACTTAGCCTATTAAATTCAATTGCTGCCCTTTCTTTATTACGAGTATTGTAGTTATGTAAATTATGAACAGGAATAACCAAATCCTGATTTTTAAAAACAAAAGATACTAGATCGAAAATATAAAGGTTAATAATTGTTTGTATCTCTAGTTGAACGAATAAAGGTTTGCAATGAGCTCTGGCTTCTGATTTAGTTATCACCCTAATTGCTTTCTTTTGTAGAATCAATAAATCACCAACTTTAGAACCATTCCCATATAAAACCAGGCCATATCTAAAAATTGACTGAAAGTATGCAAAGTAGGCAGTTTTAAGATAATTTTCCGGAACACAAAAAGTTAACCGTCTCAAAAGATACACTACTCTTGAAAGTTTAGAAGATACATGTTCAATATGTGAATGCCAGTTTAACTTATTATCAATGAATATTCCTAAAAACTTAGCGTCAGAAACTAAATTATCTGAAGTTAAATCATCTCCAATCGGTCTTAAAGAAAATAACATAGTTTGAGTTTTTTGTTTATTAAGTAAAAAACCATTAGCTTGAAACCAGTTTTCCGCCTCTTTCAATGTATTTTGTGTAAGCATTTTTAGCTGATCTAAATTGTCAGAGATATCTATAAACGTCGTATCATCTGCATACAACAGTGATTTTGAATCGACCGAAATTGGTAAATCATTGACACCAACCAGGAACAAAAGAGGACCTAACACAGAACCTTGTGGCACACCATATTCAACCAAACATTCCCTAGAAATTTTACCATTAAGTGATACTACCTGATGCCTATTTTTAAGGTAAGATTCAAAAAAAGTTAAACTATTGCCAGAAAATCCATAATAGTTAAGCTTTAGCAATAGATCATCATGCTTAACACAGTCAAAAGCCTTGCTCAGGTCACACATTGTAACCTGAGCAAAGGCCTTTTTTTCAAACGTTGAAAGCACTTCCCTAACTAGCCTATCAACTGCATCAATGGTCGATCTTCCTTTAAGAAAACCAAACTGAGATAAATTAAACAAGTTATTATTTTCAAAGAAAAAGCTTACTTGATCATGTATCAGTAACTCAAATACCTTAGAAAAAATAGGAATCAATGAAACAGGCCTATAACTTTCTGGTTGCCCTCTCCGGCCTTTTTTATAGACTGGACAAACTTTTGAATATTTTAATTTGCTTGGAAAAATACCTTCTTGTAGACATTTATTAAAACAAAAGGAAAGAGGTACAGCTATTGTGTGTATAATCCTTTTCACAAGATTGTTTGACAGGTTATACATATCTTTACTTATTGAGTTACTCATTCTTTTTGTGACCCCAATTATATCATTAGGTGTGATCCAATTCCATTCAAAATTTATTCTATTTATATTGAGATTATGTACTAAATCTAAAACACTAGCTGATGGATTACCTATCTGTTGCTTTATTTCTTTTATTGAGTTAATGAAATATTCATTAAAATCTTGTGGATCAATATCAATTTCAAAATCTTTACTGTGCTCACTACTGCTAATCCTATTAGAATTAATTATTTTCCAAGCAGCCTTGCATTTATTCTTACTTGATTCAATTTTATTAACCTTGAAATTGAGCTTAGCTTTATGCACTGCATTTCTATATTCTATTTTTAAATTTCTCAACTGAGCTTTTGCCTCTTGTGTCTGCAAATTACCTAGAAATAATAATCGGTCTTTCATCCTGGCGAGATCTTTTGTATACCATTTATTTGCAGATTTTTTTATACTAAAATTACTGTCAGACCTAACTCTCTTTAAAATATGAAAGCAGTCAAGTTTCATCAATATTACTCCAAAAACTTCATTAAAAATGTGATCTGCATCCAAATGAGCAATATTAGACAGGAGTGAATCCCAGTCAAAAGCAAATAAACTACTTATTAGGCCTTCAATACCAGACAAAGGCAAAACTAACTTAAAACTATCAGAAACAGTAGTACACCATGACTTATCATTAACACATTTTAAATTGAAAATTAAACCTTTATGATCAGAATATGGAAAAACAAAAGCATTACATGGGCTGACATATTGACGATTACAGTTAACAAAAATGTTGTCTAGACAGTTATTACCTCGTGTTGGAGATGTATTTAAGCAATAAAAATTATTTTGTCTAAGAATATTGAGAAAATTTTTTACTGTATTACTTCCTTTGTTGTTTATGTTAAATTTATTATTCAGGTCTCCACCTATTACAACAGTATAGATAGGCCACTCAGACAAATATAATAGTAGATTTTCCACTATATGTGTCTGCTATATGTGTCTTTTAGCACTATAGCGGCCGTAAAAATGGTCCGATCTTTATGAAATTTGGTACAGACATGCAAAGTGCTAATCAATTGGACGAGTTCGTAAACCAGCCCGATCGGACCACCGGAAGGGGGGGTAAAGGGGGATAAACCCCTCCAAAAATGGGTTTTTGAGTTTTTTACATGCAAAAATAAAAATAATCTAATTTTCATTGACATTATTGAATTCAGCTCAAAAAAACAAACAATTTAGTAATTTGAATCATTGCTCTATGTCCATTGGTTACCGAGATATTTAAAGTGGTAAACACAGTAGGCCTACGTTGTCCCAATGTTAACCTTATGGGGAATAAGTCAAATTCTATATATCTCGTTTATCTCTCAACATATCGTGATAAAACTTGGTAAATGGCTTCTTCTAGTTCAGATCTACTAAATATTAAATTAAAATCAACCAGTTTTAACATACCCGTTGCAGCAAACCTGCATACTCATTCCCCATGTTATTCTTATAGAGCTTAGAAAAACATGTCAAATCTCGCCGTTTTGGGTTGAAATGTGTTCTTTTGCACTTGAAATTCGCTGAGTATGCAGGTCTGCTGCAACGGGGGTATTTTGTTCATGGATTTTCCTCCATTTTTAAGACATCATAACCGGAAAACGCTTAAGGTGCATTCTTGACACCCAAGTGGAAAATACTTCCTTAGACATTCTCTAAAAAATAAATCAGTAAAATTCTTTATATCTGACTTGCACACAGAACACTGGTATGGCTAAGATTGAAACTTTTCTGTTGGAAATATAGACAATTCGTTGTTTTTTTAGTTTTATCGAGTTTCTTCACTTTATTGTTTTAGTTAACCATAAAAATTATGATATTTTTGAAAAGGTCTTAAAACGCTCTACAAATTTTACACTAAAAATTTTTAAAATATGCTTTCATAAAAAAAGTTATATGCCAAAAATGAGTAAAAATGTACAAAAATGGTTTTTTTTTGAAAATTACAAAATATTTTTTAGGAATAGAATAAATGTTGAAATACAAAAACTGTAGTCTTAAATAATGTCTTTCAAATGAAAAAAGATTTAATCAAATCGGACAAATGGTATGTGAAATACAGCTTTTTTTGTTCATGGATTTTCCTCATTTTTAAGAGGTCATAGCCAGAAAACGTTTTAGGTCATTCTTGACACCCAAGTGGAAAACGCTTCCTTACTACGAAATACGAAATATACTACACTACACTACACTATGAAAATATACTACACTACACTACGAAATAAACTACACTACGAAATAAACCAGAAAAATTCGCTTTATCTAACTTGCACAAAGAACACTGGTCCGGCTAAGACTGGTCTGCCGCACGGAAAATTCCGTGTTTTTACAACATTGATCCAATTTATTTACTTTATTATTCGAGCAAGTAATATATGGTATTTTTAAAAAGGTCAATAAAGTCTCTAAAAAGTTTACCATAGGTATGTTTTGATCATGTTTTTAGGTAAACAGTTATAAGAATTTTAGTAAAAAGTTTGTTAAAAAAAGATATTCTCAAAATTACTTAAAAGTATTCTTGATACGACAAATGTGTAAATGGAAATCGTTTAGCATAAAAAATTATCTTCCAAACAAAAAAAAGTTTATTCCGATCAGACAAATAGTTTTTAAAATACACACACTTCAAAATTGCTTATCCGCCATTTTGATGACGTCATAGCCGGAGAATGTACCACTTGCGTGCTTGACACCCGAGTGGAAATCCTTTCTTTAGACCCATATAACAAAATAACTACGTAAAATTCTCTGTACAAAATTTGCACACAGATAACATTGTCAGATGCCGGATTATTAAAAAGACTAGCTTTTATTATTTTATTTACAAGTGGCACAATTGCTATCGGTCGATGGTTCTTGGGACTGCTTTTGCTTCCTTTTTTGAAGACATGGGTGATTTTAGACCCCCTGTCTAACTCAAACCATATATCCCCGTGACTTGGGTATATATGTCGATCATCCTAAGAAGTAAAATGTTCCTGGGAACCGAATAAAATATTTTGAGATTACTTTTTATTACAGTTCTAACATATTTTCATAACGGGAATTGCAAAAAGACAAGTCAAACTCATCAAAATTCAATAAAAAACATAAATACCCAGTTTTTGGGTATTTGCTCGGGCTTGGGGTGAATACCAATGTTATTAATTAAAAAAGGTTACATACCTTAAAACTGTCTTCAATTCACTTGTCAAATCTTACAGATTTACTCGAGTTTCAGCATAAATATGCCATTTTCAAAATCTTCTATAAAGAACATAATAATTTAAAACAATTAAAATTATACATTTACACAACACAAACGGACACACGCGACACATTACCGGCCGGTACGATACGAGCTCCAGACTGAAGACAAAAATGAGTCATCGCTAACCTACCCCCACTTGACCTTGACTGTCATTGTTCATCCGGGTCAGCTGTTGTCGACTATCAGGAGGTTTTGAGAGTTCCAAAATCCGGTCAAATAAAATATTGGTTCCAAATTTTAATTTTTCATTTAGAACCTTGTCAGGGGAGCTTTTTACCGATTTGTAAATCTCTGTAGAGACGTATGAGATTTACAAATCGGTAAAAAGCTCCCCTGACAAGGTTCTAAATAAAAATTAAAATTTGGAACCAATATTTTATTTGACCGGATTTTGGAACTCTCAAAACCTCCTGATAGTCGACAACAGCTGACCCGGATGAACAATGACAGTCAAGGTCAAGTGGGGGTAGGTTAGCGATGACTCATTTTTGTCTTCAGTCTGGAGCTCGTTATCGTACCGGCCGGTAATGTGTCGTGTGTGTCCGTTTGTGTTGTGTAAATGTATAATTTTAATTGTTTTAAATTATTGACGACCAATGTATGTTCTTTATAGAAGATTTTGAAAATGGCATATTTATGCTGAAACTCGAGTAAATCTGTAAGATTTGACAAGTGAATTGAAGACAGTTTTAAGGTATGTAACCTTTTTTAATTAATTGCATCAATTCAAGAGGCGAACAATGAACAACCAATTTTATACTTACTCACCCGCTGGTTATTTACTTGGCCCACATCACTACTTAAGGGTTAAGCATTGTTTTACTGAGTTTATTTATTTTATGCAGAATTATTGCTTGAACCAGATGTGTGCTACATTAGATTGGTCCAGATAATTTGATGGGCATGATCCCTAATAAATATTTAAGACTTCAGCGCTCATGACTTGAATATTGATGTTGGAATTGATTTAAAAAAAAATTATTTTGGTAACATTTTATTTTACAATGGAAGGGATATGAACTTTTATTCAAAATCGCTATAAACACTTTCTTGATAATACCTATGTGTGTTGAACTAACATTTTTAATTATAATTAAGACAAGATTTTGTTTTCATCATTTGAATCTCAAATTTTGTAGTTTTTAAGTGTGAATTTCATTACTTAGGCCTAAGGATAACTCTTTTTGAATTAAGATATTGAATGTAATGGCCCCCAAAGCAAATACTGTACAGCTTAATTCATATTGTGTTTAATAAAATAAATAAATAGATGTTTACATAAAAGCACGTAATAAAAATTAGTTAAACTAATTTTTATTAGGGGCTTTTATGTAAACATCTATGTATTTATTTTCTATCAATGGCTTTAAACACAATATGAATTACGCAGTACAGTATTTCGCGAAACAACTTGCACTAGTGATAAACGCCCTTAAGATAGGTCGTGAGCTGACAGCCGACAGAAGCCGGCAGACGATGATGCGCAATAGCACTTCACGCATCGGCGCATTTGAGTTCGCATTCTGTCAATGGTTAATATGATCGCATATCGATATTAGTTTTCAAACACTCGAATGAGGTTCGGATACGCCTATTACTATAACATTGTGCCGCTTTGGTAATTCGGCTATTCTATGGAATACTTAGTTTCTCATGATCGATGCATCGATTATTATTAGCTGTTTTCGTTTTATAGCGTTAAATGCATGCCATGCCGTTTTATAGCGTTATGGTTTGCAGGAAGGAGGATTTTTCTGCAGAAAATAATATTGTCGACTTAATACAGAAACTTTTTCTGCAAAAAATAATCTTATTGATTTATTACTTAGGGATTTTCTGCAGCCACTATTAAAAAAACAACCAGTCGGGTCAGGCTGTACTTTCTGCAGGCCTTGTCTTCTTTCTGCGACAATGCCGCACTGTCGCCCGTAGTTCTGCTATGGGGGTAATGGCGTTATAGTTGGTACGTTCTTTAGGTTTGGGAACCATTTACAGTTGGTGCGTTTTACCTCGAGCTATGAGAACTGTAAGGTTCAATTTCAAACTGAGGGATAATATAAAAAGGCAATAAAAATTTACTTAAAATTATATTTATCGTTTGTTAATTGTTGTATACCTTAACAATTACAGTGCTATACTACACAGAGCTGAATTATTTATTTTTACCGGTTGTTTTTTCCTGAATTACCAACCTCTGAAATTTCATCGTGAGGTTCTAATATAGAATAGGTATCACTGTCGGTGTTATGGGAAAGTGCGCTCAGCAAACTGACTTCGCATTAGTGAATTGCAAATAACAAGGCACCAAGGGCTGTGGGGAGGTTTTAATAGCTTTAGAGGATTTCTGGAATAAGGCGCTTGAGGTACGAAACCGGCACCCATTATGCCTGTTTATTTTAATATAAAAAAACCATGTGCGGAGGAAAACTCCGCATGTGTCAGCTTGAGGGTTAAGACAGAATTAACGTTGTGTCTTATCTGGTCTTGTAGTTCAGTTTGGTCTTGAAATATTCGGTATTATGTAGGTTTTAATTTGAGTTATTGCTGATTAAATTTGGACAAGTTAAGAGACGAGTTATATTATTCTATTCAATGTAAAGCCCAATTTTCTTAAGTCTCTTTTTTAGTTAATAATTTATATCTCAAGTTCTAAAACGTGAGATATACAACTCGTTTCTAGCGATGACTGCATACTTCGCCATCGAGTTGCACATATATCCAACAGTTAGTAGGACATTTTCTTGTGTATGAACTTACCAAGTTCAGTTATTGGCGAAATTAACTAGTCATGTAAATTAGTTATAAGGAATTAGCTGATCATGTAAATTCAAAGCAAGCACATAATTGTACGATGCCGAGTGTTGTGTGGAATACGACACTTAAACACTTAAACTACTTAGTCTGAGGTCTGCCTGGTAAATATACAGTAGAGCGCCGATTATCCAAACTATTTGGGGACTAGGGGTGTTCGGATAACTGAATATTCGGATAATCAAACATGAAATTATATATGTAACGTAATTCTTAATAGTAAAAAAGCTAAAAAAATGATCAAAGAAAAATTATTCAATTAATTTTATTATGAAATATATCAGAATACATTGATATCCCGGCGCAACGGGAGTTCCGTTTGGCGCGCGAATTTGAATTTCTTGAGAATCATGTTCAAAATATGAATTATTACGGCGTTCGGTTAACCGACGGTTCGGATGATCGACGTTCGGATAATCGGCGCTCTACTGTATAACATAAGAAATACAGACCTTGTGTATTCACAGATTTCAATGATCAGCTGAGCGAGAAGTAAAAAAAGCGAGCATAGCGGTCTATAACTACAGAATAGGTTAATGATTAACTAATCAAAACATATTTTGAGTGCCAACAGCTTATTCACTCACCTGCCTAACAATTTGACCTGAACAATAATCTTTGTAGTGTAGCAAAAAGTTACGATCAATACAAGAGCTCAATAAAACGCATACTCCAAACATAATATTATGGTCTCGAATATGCAGTGACCTGGTTTCCACTTTGTTTTGAAAAAAAAAATTACAATATTTATAGTGCCATATTATTGGGAATAAAATCTGACAGCTTCTGCAATGGAGCAGCCCACAGCTCAAGATGTACGCACCAAAAGTAACATCTAATTCTCCCGTTATTCTAAGTAAAAAGAATATTGTAATTGACGATAAAATATAAATGTAAAGTTGCTACGTTATACTGTGAGCTGTGGATACCATTATTCTTTTAGCACTTGGTGTGGAGTGAAAGTCATCAGAACACCATGAGCGGTGTGAATAAAAGCTAGTACTAGTAGATTCTAGGCTTTTTCCAAGTAAATACTTGGCTTCGAGTGAATAACGTGGCTAGTACTTACTAGGTGTAGTATCTACTTAGAATTTTCGGACGGCTAGTATATACTTGGAAAGTGGTGAATAACTTTGGTAGTAGTTTTTCTCCTAGTAAAGACTTCGATAAACCCAAGTCTGATCGGGAGCATGCTAGCTTCAGAGCAGCAGAAGTGGCAGAAGATGTCGGTATGCACCGTACTACCGCAAACAAAATAATATCACACGTTATGAGCAGAATTGTACAACAAGCGCACAACTGGATCCGATTTCCGAGTACGATTGCAGAAGTGAATGAAGGTAAAGTTTTATCGCAAAGAAATTTTCGATTACCCACAGTGATAGGAGCCCTTGATTGTACACAGATCGAGATAAAAAAACCGGGGTTACACGGTGATGAGTATATTTGCAGGAAGGGATATCTTAGCATAAACGTTCAACCTTGTCGAGCTTGTTCTCAAAGACATCGTCTATTTCCTCTGAGGATGAACACACCTTGTCACGCGTGGCTAATCAGGAGCAATGGACAGTACGATAAGTGATAATATGCAGGTGAGTCGAGACGCAGAGGTGGAGGGGGAATGGTTTGAATTGACAGGAACGTGGAACCTAGAATATACTTCAGTCAGACTAGTATTTACTTCGTTGAAGTAAGTACTACAGAACCTGACTAGTAAGTACTAGAGAATTCCGGACCGGCTCTAGTACTTACTCAAACAGTTTCTTCACATCGCGCCTAGTATTTACTAATTGGGCCTAGTATCTACTAGGGAGTAAGTACTAGCTTTTATTCACATCGCTTCATAGCTGATCTCTGAAGTCGTACTAGCCTTTCATGTTAACATTTTCTTTCAGCTCTACTTATGTCTTTATTGTAGTCTGTAAACAAACATAGTATTTATTGATATTATTTTTAAATTGCTTACCGTCTCAGATCATTGAGAATAAATGTCGGACAGCTCCAGCACTGGAGTAGGCTTGCCCAAGATAAAGCGCACCAAGTGTACTTAGTTTCTTTTAATTGGAAATATAGTTGTTAATGTATTGGACGTTAATTTTGCATAATTTAAAGTGTGTATTTTAAAATTTTAGCCCTAGGCTCCAAGGTGATTTTACTGTGCCTAATGGGCTTGTGAATGAGATACTAATAATTATCCATTTGGGGAGGAGCATCTTCGATTGGGAAAGTCCTTAAGAGGAGGTTGGAGAGACAGGTGCTGCTAATAGAATGCTGCGTCGAAGCTTGAAACTGTTGCCCCGCCGTAGACAATGAACGAAATAGTGCGTAATTATATTGTTTAAACTTTTCAAATATATGAAATTAATGAAAATTTCGTATACACACTTATTTAAACTAGTGTCTTTAGTCAATCATGCTGAAACAGCAAGCAACGGACACTAATGCGTGTTGTCACCAAGCAGAATGTATTCCTCCGCGCTGGCTAATTTTCCATCACAAGTCAGCTGATCGCAAACATTTCCTTCAAATTTATCTTGAATTTTCGCTTGACATGCCTTTTGGTATGCAAAAATTTGTCGTTATTATTCATTGGATAATTTCAAAAGTCAAATATTATAAATCTTAATTAAATTATCCACGGGACGTAGGAAGCCGATTTTCGATAAGTTTGATAAATGACGTAAAAAAACGCAATCACAAGTTATTTTTTCAATTTTACAAAAAGTGGATAGTTTATGTGAAAATGTAGCTCCTACGTCCGGTAGAGTTTAAAAAGAGCTTTAAATTGACATATAAACTTTAGTTTTCCGACCAAAAATAAACGAGAAATCCTGCATATCAATTTACATTGGTTCTTAGTTGTTAATGTATTGGACGTTCATGCTATAAACTCTTATAACATGCATCTTACACCACATTGGGCCTTCAGAATTTATTTTGTATTTTTCTAGATCCGTTGTTGTCTGTATTCTGGGTCTTATTGAGATACCAGAGATTTAGATTTAAAACAATTCTAATGTAGCATCAAGCATTGAAAAGAGGACCGTCATTTTCTTTCAATAGTAACGAGATCTATAAATTAAAACAGAAACTCCATTAAACTGTTTATGGAAGACTTTCCTAATTAATTTGTTATAGTTTGACTATTGAAGCTTTGTGCGGCGAGAGGGGTGGAAATTTGAGGGGAAATGGTGGGGAAATAGTAGTATAGAAATTTTTTATGGTTGTCATGACAACAACCATAAAAAGGTTTTGACAACCATAAAAAGGTTTTGCCACTCTGGCCAATGTAAACAATGCTTCTGTCAGATGTTGTGAACTGTCTATATCTCAAACATACATTACCTCATTCCTTGAACATTTAATACGCTGTTGTTTTATTGTGTATTTTATAAATATTTTCACTAATATTGTTTACCTTAGAGCATAGTTTTATGTACTAAGAAAAACCAATGCAAAGTTCAAGTACAAAGTGCAATACAACGGTGGTTACCTAGTTGCTTTATGAAACTGCACCCTGCTACGAAATCGCCGGGAAAGGACGAGGAGATGGCAAACAATGGAATAAGTTTGTAACGTATTTACCTGTTTTGGGGTATATAATTTGTGGACTGTAACTGTTTCTGCTCAAATGGACAATCGTTCTGCAGAAGTAATAAAAATTTACCAAAAGACAACCCCAATGATTTGGATGGGAAACAATTACGGTACAGTCAAAGAAAACGTCATTAGTTTTGGAATTGTAAACCTATCTTGACCTTCTCCGACAAAATCGGAACAGCATTGGATTGGAAAAGAGATGAATGGACAAGTTTGACAGAAATCGTATTATTCAAGTTTATTCTAAACGTGTCTAATTGCTTAGGAGAGAAGTTAGTGAGTGTATAGCCTAATAAGATAAAAATTACTTTGGTTTTGTATTAAAAAACTCTTATCCCAATTTATTTGAGTCGCTGCGACGAATTCACCATAATTCTATAATACTGTAGTAGACTACCGTGTGAAATATTTGCAATAAAATCTGGTCATCCGGATAACAGATACTGACGAAAAAATTAGCAACGTCATTCAAGCATTTACAAAAAATCCGAGGGTACATGGGGTCGCTAAGAAAATGTCAGGAGTTATCAGATTGAGGGAAAAATGTAGGGACTATTGCAAAAGTTGCAGTATTAAAAGTGGAAGTCAAGATGACGATGATAATTAATTATGCCGGAGAAGAATCGCAACGTGAATATGACCTGGCACTCTAGAAAATGCAATGGAGGACGGTTATTAAATGTAACAATAGAACTATAATGTACTAAAACTTATGTGAATGAAAATTTTGTTAAGTAGGCTACTCTAGGAAGTGCCACGAGAGTTTCTTGTTAGGTATACGATAAATGTACTGTTATATTAGGTACTGTATTTGAATACAAAAAAAATATTTTAAAATGTATTTTCTCATGTAATTTTTTAAATTAATCTTTTGATCCTGCAAGTAAAGCAATTTTAGTATTAATTGATATCCTGGAATTTTTTTATTGATTTTAAATAAAATAGGCTTACACATATATTTTTTAAGAAATAATTTTTTTTAAAGAATAGTAGTTGGTTCTCATAATGCCACAAACCTTAAAACCAGGTTAATTTTTTACTTTGTTTGTTCCGTTTTTTCAGAACGTGTTTTGTAAGACCGCTGCATTAAACGTAGATTACTTAAAGATTTACAAATATATTAATGATATAGGCTAAATGCCACAACTTATACAAAAAAATCAAACTGTAATTTCCCAAAACTTGAAAATGTAATTTTTATTCACTAATGATTTTGCTGATTTTGAGTTGTGCGTCGGTTGAATCGGCATTTGAGGGCATTCATAACGTTGGCAACACTGGTGACAGCCAGAACTGCATCATCAGTTAGGTTGTCTTCACCTGATTTTACCTCCTAATCGTTGCACAAAGCTTCAGTAATCAAACTATAGGATTTCATCATTCTTATTTGCAGAGGAATCTTATTCTTTATCATCAAAGGCAGGCACTTTATTTCCACAAAGGAAATTTCTGATAACCATTAAGGTCCAAACCATCATAAAAATTCCCAAGGCAACAAGGTTATTGTAATGCTAAGCCTGTATTACACAGTTGAAAATGATTAAAAAACCATTATAATTTTCTTTTATTCAAACACTTCATTATTCTTTTTTAATGACCGCTTTTTCATCTCGTTCTGTTTCAGACTCAAGCCACTGAGCTGTAACGTGACTGCGATGTCGCGTTCAAAGTCGAGAGCGCTCGAGCTCCACAGTCTAGTGTAGTTAAGCATAATGGACTCATACGACTTATTCGGAGAAGATGTGGGAGGGAGCATGTTGGACAGCCTGCCGGACCTGGGATCCGATAACTTCGAGCCCCCACCGCAGCAGCGGGACAATCCCGGCAATAGCGCGGCGCAATACCCGCACCAGCCGTACCAGATGCACCAGCCCGACATGCACCAGGAGAGTCCGCTGCAGAAGCTGGCGTCGTTCGGCGGGGACTTCGCCTCGGACCCGAGCATGTTCCACGGTAACCACCGGGGCTACGAGAGCCAAGCGCCGCG
The DNA here is from genome assembly GCA_035578135.1 of Flexamia atlantica. Lineage (NCBI taxonomy): Eukaryota > Metazoa > Arthropoda > Insecta > Hemiptera > Cicadellidae > Flexamia > Flexamia atlantica. Next base: position 53,162,556 of record JAQJVK010000004.1, on the reverse strand, counting down.
GGCCAACACGAGCAGCAGCTACGGCCGCGCGATGTTGCCGCAGCAGCACGACATGAGGCGAACAGCGGCGGCGGCTCCGACGACGGGGCAGTACGCGCCGTACTGCGCCCCGACCGACAACATATACAGCATGGACCAGAGCCAAGCCATGCCCGACAACTCGGGGCTGCAGGGCTGGAACAGCGGCCACGCCTACCCCGGCCCCGGCCCCATGAGGCACTATGGACAGATGGCGCCTCCCAACGCGTACAGGCAGCAACACATGTACCAGCAGGACACGACTCTCGGCCAGCAGAAAATGGCTCAGCCCCAGTTCGCCGGTAGTCAACAAGCGATGATGAACCCCATGATGGGTTCTCACCAGGGGATGGGCACCAACAATAACTACCAAAGGCAGCAACCTTGTTATCCGCAACAGCAGAATATGGTTTACCCGGGGAGTACGGGCTACCCCGGGTACAACGTGCATCAACAGACCCCCAGAATGCCCCCGCATCACTTGCAATATCCCAACCAAGTCGATATGGCCGGCAATCAACCCGGCGCACCTTACAATCACTTACAGGGAATGCCCGGACAGATGGGTCATCCGGGATTTCCGCAGCAACAGATGACGAGGCCGATAGGTATCGAAGTGAGCGGAGCGAATCAGTATCCAGGGCCGACGGGGCCTCCCGTGCCCGGACCCACTCCGCAGAAGGCGACCCCCGCCCCGACACCTCCACAGAATCTGAACCAGGGCAGCCCGCAGCCGCAGTACAGGCCTCCGCCCACCGCCCCGGCGCCGTACCCCCAGCTGTCGCCGCAGATGTCTCCCAGACCTCAGATGTCCCCCCGGCCACAGATGTCCCCCCGACCCGTAATGTCGCCGGCCAAGCCCACGACACTGTCGCCGCACCCTCACTCTCAGCAGACGACGCTGTCTCCGCGACCCGCGACGGCGCTGACACCCAAGACCAGCGCGGCGCCGGCGCCCTCGTACCCGCAGCAGAGCACACTCCAGCAGCTGGAACAGATGGTGATGCCGCCCGTCAGCGGGAGTTCCACCGACTATCCGCCGTACAGAGGACCGCAAGCCACGCCGCCGCACTGGCCCCCCCAGCCGCAGCGACCTCCCATCAACGGAGGCATGGGCCTGATGGAGCAGAACATGCCTCCCTACATGCCGGCGGAGGAGTCGAGAACGATGGAACCGCCAAAGTCACTGCCGATGTCCGCCCCGCAGATGCCGCCGGGTGGCATGAATGTAGTGGGTATGCCCGACATGAACATGCAGAATCAAGCACCGCCCGCCAGCGAGGCTAACGTGAACAGCGGCGAGTTTACAAATCAGACGCAACAAAACCAAGTTCCTCCGCCATCACCCCAGACGCAACAGACTCCGGCTCCGAGTCAGACGCAGCCGCTGCCGCCGACAGTGGAGAAGTTCTCCTCGCCGCCTCACGTGCCGCAGACATCGGCGCCCAGCGAGGTACAACAGCAACAACAACAACAGCAACAGCAACAGCAACTGCAGATGCCACCAGCGCCCAACATGGACATGAATAAATCACCGATCATACCGCAGAACCAGCCGACCAACTCTACTCTGGATCCAGTTACTGGGAATATGGTTCATACACCGCAGAACAACTTCAATATGCAATACGGCGGCAAGCCTGACGACATGATGGGGCAAGATGGACAGGGTATGATGGTAAGTCACCTTTTGTACTACTTAAACCAACACTTACTCTAACTCAACTGTATTTATCTATTAAAAAAATTAATTATAATGACCTAGTCACAGTTATAATACCTGGCCATAGCCCTCCCACAGCCATAGGCTACCTAAAAATTTATTGATCTTGCACCTTGAAGAAAAACATGCTGCCTCCTCCGCCTTGCTCTGTAAAAACTAATAGTCCTTAGTCCTAATAAAAAATTTAAAGGAGATCTCTTAATGTATTCAATAGTAATCACTCGTAAGTGAAGACTTCTTACTCACACGAATTTGCATGTGGATATGAAAACTTGCAAGTGTTTAATAAAAAATGGTTTAGGTTACCTTATCGTCAATTGATCCTATTTCAGTAGTAAACACTACAGCTGTTTCGTACTGCTTATATGGAGTACATCTTCAGGTAATAATTAAAAACGTCGAAATAAAAACTTGATATTACTCATAGTCGAGTTTGTCAGTTGATGATAAAACAAATGACGTGGAACTATGAGTAATATCAAGTTTTTATTTCAACGTTTTTAATTATTACCAAAAGATGTACTCCATATAAGCAGTACGAAACAGCTGTAGTGTTTACTACTGAAATAGGATCAATTGACGATAAGGTAACCTAAACCATTTTTTATTATTGCAGTATTGATCCAGAGGCTAATCCATCATGAAATTGCAAGTGTTTACCTCCAAGTTACTAGATTTTATTCATCACTCTGAATCAGTCTAACAGAAGATCTTTTTCAGATATTCTAATTATACATGATGTAAATATACAAGGCAGTTATAAATTATATTATTAGCCATATTTTAACATATTGAAGCTTATTGCAAGTTAAGTTGCTTATTCCAATAAACAAAATGTTGAAATTGTCAAAATATTCACCACATATTTGGAAAAACGTCTGTTTACATTTTTTTGTTATGCCTTCTATCACATTTTAGTCTTTTCCCTCATCTTGTTCTCTTTGAATTGTACAGCAGTGCTCACTTTTTTTGATAAGAGTTAAGCTAGGAAAAACCTCACACATTATATGCAGTCCCTCCAGTTTTTCCAAGCCTACACAAATTATCTTACCCCCTGTAGATGGTTAAATGGTGTATTGTTTGGACAATGTTGAGACAAAGAAGTTTGATATTTTACTGTAGACTGCAAAGTAAATTCAAATTTGGTATGCAGTAAATCGATTTCTAATTTTTTCCCTCTACTGACTAATGTAACATTTTTTCTCTACTGGCTCCCTTAAACTTTTTTTAAAAGCTTATTAGCTTCAGTGAGTTGGTGCATTAATTAATTATAGCATACATACCTGGTCCAGGACAGTGATTAAAAGTTTAAATCCGTGCCCCCATTATTTTTCTTGACTTTTTTCCTAACTTGTTCATTCACACTGGTCACTAATGCATTGCACTGGTTCATTCTTTGCTTTAATGATTTGAAGAGGTTGGAAAAGAGGTCATGAACCAGGGTGTCAACCGGTCCTCCAAATATTCCAAAAGACCTCCCTTAGAAATAAGATCCTCCAGGTCCTTCAAAAGGCCTCATTTTGCCCTGCAGGTTCTCCAAGTTTTTCAGCTTATTAACAAACTGTGATTAAAGACTTCACAAGACTTTTTGGGATGTTATAAATGCACTGCTGTAAAATACGAATTCTGGTTTTGACATGTTGTATACATGTCGTTAATTTAATTAGTTTTTGTGAAATCTTGCAAGATATTTTGTTGGCAAATCATATTATGAATTAATTGCTTTTATTTGATTAATTTAGGTAGTTTACAGTGAATTTTCATGACGAAGAACACACCAAGTTAATTTAATGTAATTTAAAGTCATAATTTTCATAAACCACAAGACACCAAGAAACTTTGTGGGGTCTTCTAAACTGTAAGGTCCTCCAAAGTCCTCCTTTTTACTGCCTTGGATTTTGTAGACATCTTGTGAACCGATGGACTCAGTATATGTAATGTTATTTTTCACATGTTAAATTACTCTAAGATAAAAGCGCACAACATTTATCTTATTCATTTCATTTCATTCATTTCATTTCATTTCACGACTCGATTCATTGATTGATGTTGCGGTGTATGACAGGGCCCGCCGGACATCGGGCCGCCCCACCAACCGCCCCACCAACCGCCCATGTACAGCCCGGGCGGGGAGGGCGTCTACCAGTCGCCCATCAGCCACCAGCAGGAGATGGCCGCCCTGAACCAGCAGCTCCAGGAGACCTACTGCATGCCGCCCGCTCCCGACGTCCAGATGCGGGTCAGTAGCAGTGTGTCGAATAATCTTTTTCTCTAAATAACTGGTATGCAATTTTATCGAGTAATCGGATGAACTCGCAAACAATAACAAGCCGAATCCATTGTCATTAAATTAGTATTGGCGAAAAGTTATGTTTATCGAAAGTTGGAATACAAATAAAGGTAATTTCAAATACAAAAGAAACCATTTCAAATATGTTAAATATGTGGCAAATTTATTTTCCGAAAAAAAGTACATCACATGCTGTGTGGTTAACGATTGTTCTGTTACTTTGAAAAATGTGTTATAATTATTACTAGTGAAAAATGCAAATTTACACACACTAAAAGGTTTTTCCAACTAAAAGGTTTTTCCAGTGTCTTTTATGGTCAATGGTATAAGTGTCCAGTTGCGTTGGTAATCAATTGTGTCATCGTGCCCCATCGGTAATGAAGTGCTTCTGTGTTCCGAGTGAGAAAAGAGATAAGGATTTTTTGTACATATGGAGGACATTAAAGACCTTTAGGGCTTAAGGGGGTTTTCAATGCCACTTAATAGTTGTTTCTTTAATGATAGAATAAGCTATTTAACCTTTCTTTTTTCTGTAAGATTTTAATAAGTTATTTTTAACTGTAAGCTTGTGGAAGTGAAATAAAAACATCTTACGTCCTTTCCTATAAATAGCCACCCCTCACTAAAAAACTGAGTTTATAAGTTATTTTTGCGTAGGTCGTGGATACAAAAATTAAAAAATGGAACAAAAAGAGTATACCCTACAGTATTATTGCAAAAATAAGATTGTTTCTTTGCCTAACCAAGGAAATATTATTTTTATTATATCTGTGGAATTAGATCTTCACAATGATTTAGTCAATGCGTTAAAAATAAAGTGCTCATAAAATTAGTGTTTTGCCACACCTGTTAACTTATCACTTGATTCAGGGGATCGCAAAGAAATATACATTGAACACCATTGAATTAGCAAATGGTGAAATCACAGCAAATTGATCAGTAGCTGGTAAACAAGAAAAGCTTTTGGTTCTTCTGGTTACCGTATTTTTCTTAATTAAAAAAAATTATAAGTTAAATAACTTTTCTTTAAACTTTGTTCAGAATTGAATTTAAAACTAAAAAAGTATTTTAGGTTTTGTAGATCAGTAACAATAACTTCCCCCCCAAGAGTTGAATTAAATAAAGTGATTGGATCTAAAGACTTGTAGGCGTAGGACTGAAGACGGATCGGCGGAAGGTCGGGTCCGGGGAGGCTGGTTAATTGTGTGTTGATTGCAGATGGCCCATCTTCAGGAGCGGATCACTATGTTGCAACAGCACGAGGCTAACGATCACTGTATGGGCGGACCACTGTGTCTGCTTCAGAGTCCGATATATAACACGGGCCCTTTGGATGCCTATCTTCATGTAAGATTTTGGCCCTGCGAATCAAAATTCCGCCCCCCCATCAACCACCCGCCCATTCTCTAGAGATTCTTAACTTTCATCGCCATCACTTTTAATTTACCCTACCCCTCTGTGCTTTTGGTGTGACCTAGGCATCTGATTTTTTGTGTTCTGTTGGATTGCTTTTTTAACCCCCAACCCCCCCCCCCCCTTGCTCAAGGCAGATTTGTTTTTAGGTTCTTCTATGGTTATTTTTGCACGTGTTTATTCCATTGCGACATTGCTTTTGTAAATAGGTTTAACCCATCTGTGTTTCTATGTGAAAATTTATTTAAAATCGATTGTACATAGGAATTAATAAATTTAATAGGTTAGAGAAAGAAGTTATTTTCAATGAAGTTGTGGGTTAGGCTATCCACATTATTATTACAATAAAATTATGTTATCTTGTTTATTCACATGTTCCAAAAATCTGGGGTTATGTTCCTATACTGTCTGCAAAAAAATCGCCAAGTTAGCTAAGATAATTTAAAGAACTTAGTGGATAAAATCTTGTCTTAACTGATTCCCATCAGTGATGTACCTGACGGGTGGCAGAAGTGGCCCTCTTGCCTGGGGTGTAAGCAAGTTGGCTGAAAACAAGGCCGGCAATGGCAATAACAAGGCCGGCGATGGCATGACATAACACCGGCCTCTAAAAGAAGTAATGCCAAGCCACTGTTTTTACGATATAATTTTTGAAAGTATTTGAAGGAGTTGAAGTAAATGTTGTGTGAAAAATAAAGATTAACCTAATTAATATTTGTAGTCAACAATCCTACCAATCTTTATTTTTAATTCCCCGCGTGTTAATTAATAATTTAACTTTTTTTGTCAAAGATCAACTTCAATTTTTCTGGGGGCAGGGTAAAGTGTCGATCTCTGTCTTAATAAAGGGATGGAGGCTTTTTGGGAAGGGCATTTGAAATTCTTGCCAGGGGCGCCAAATACCCATTGTACATCATTGATTTCCATCAATCAAATACGATCCTTGTGAATTTTTTTTTCTTCGCCGAAAGAGAAATTAACATTTGGGGAATAGAAACTAATTGTAATTTGATGTCTGAAATTACTATGATGGTGATGGGTTTATCTAAGTTGATGAATTTAACCAGCTGTTATTTTAAAGTAATAATTGCTGGACAGATGCCAAGCGGCGGCGGACGGGGAAAAGGGAGAGGAAAAGGGGCGGGAACGCCGAGAGCGAGGAAGAGCCGCAAGAAGAACAACGACCAGCCTCCGGAGATCTTCCCGCCACAGCTGCAAGACAACAATATGGCGAACTTGGGCGAAAACCAGCTCTACCCTCCGCAGATGCCTCCCCCTGAGGTTTGTAATGTACCAGTGTTAGCCTAGTATTGAATTCAAATTATTGTATTTTCTCTTTAAACAAAAAAGAATGACAAAGTATTTGTTAATTGATTGTTAGTCAGAAATGTTCAACCCTACCAAGTTGTTCCCGCAATCCAGTGTTGCCCACACATTATTCACAGTGTTGGATGTGTAAGCTTCCCTAAACGTTTGTAAAGTACCTTGAGGCAAAATGTAGTCAGAGTAACTTTTTGATAATTTTTCATTCGACAATCAGCCGTCACTGTCTTAAGTACCCAAAGAAAAAAGAACAACTCTTTGTATAGCATGTTTCGAAAATAATTTTTCTTCTAGCGGATAAACTAACATAATAAAACTTTGGGTATGAGTTTTATATCTGATCTTCTGCTGTTCGTTCCTATCTATAGCAGACAATTAAACATCTGATTTCTAAGAAAACAATATCGAACGATCTACCGATAGTCGAAGTTCGATGTATTGTTTGTTGGATAGAACTTGATATCCGATTCCATTGTATTTCATATAGATTGTTTTGTTACTCTATGAAAATATATATTTAGCGATACTATTTTGGTACAAGATGGCTGATGATGAGAAATAAGGTGAGTTGATTAGTTAGTTATAGTAACGTTTTAACTTAGTTTTTAGCCAGCTTTTTATGTTTAATTTAATTTAAGTTTTATTACATATGTTTAATGTTATTTTTTGCTCGTAAGAGAATCAAATAATATAGTTGACAATGGTTTCAGTGTTTGTTTGTTATCGATGTTTCTTCGTTACTCACAGTTGTTGAAACTGTACATTGGTCGAGTTAAACACAATAGGTTGATAGTTGATATCGGATTACCGAAACCTAAACTGAATACCGAAAACTAAACTGATCTTCCCCCTTGTTAAATCATATTGGGAAGTTAAGTTACTAATCCTATCCAAAACGTATAAACAATAAGTAGTATGAACATAACCTGTAAAGGCAGAATATCAGATCAGATAAGAAACCCGTACACTTTGGTGATTGAAGACAAGAATGTTAACAGAAACATAAGTCTGATTTCCGCCACAGATGGAGGTGGACCAGGGGCCGCCGGTGCTGGAGCCGTGCAATGTGCCGCCGCCGGACAACGAGAGCGTCTTCAACTTCACCGAGGACGAGGAGCCCCCTCCCCCCCTGCATGGTGACGGCCTCAAGAAGGGCAAGACTCCCAGGTAGGCGGAGAATTTTATTTTATTTAAATTCGTTGTTTTCTGTAACACTACTGTAAGCAGATTTTTTGTTTGTTTATTTTTTTTTAATTCTGTAATCTGGGTCTCTACAGGACGTTAAGCATGCTTTCTTGGCCCTCCTATTGGGTAGAATTAAGGGAACTCTGTCAATTATGGATAAAATTAATTTAATTATTTCTTAAAATTTATTAGACTTGATGTTATCTACCAATGATTCACATTTTATGAAACATAAGTAATGCTAGGTACATAAATGTAAAAACTGGCTAAATATTTCTTGTTTGTCATTGTTTATTTAAAACGGTTACTTCCTCAGTGTACAGATTTTTTCTCCATATCTACTAAGAAATTCTCAAGTGGTGGTTTTACACATAGCAATAGTTTTATATAATTGTAATTTTTTCATCACCAACATGGACAAAATTTGCTATTACTTTAAGTGTTTTAGATATTTTCCTGCTACTAGTGAGATGGTAAAAACTTTCCTCACTGAATAGTAAATGGTGTTGTAAATTTATTCTGCTGTTTGTTCCTGAGAAGGTAAAATATATAAAGCGCACGAATATTCTGGGATTTTTAAGTACATCATTTATTGATCTCCAGGTTGTGGCATCTATCTATCAAAATAACTGATAATGAATTATTTCAATTCTGGTTTGATGAATAAAGGAAGGTATTAATAATACAGCTATAATATATTCTAAAACTTGTTTACAGAAAACCCAGAAAACCAAGAGAACCAAAAACACCGAAGGAACCCAAACCTCCCAAAGAACCAAAGATTAAAACACCAAAAACTCCAAAAGCTAAAACTCCAAGGAAAAAGCGTGAGCCTAAGGCTGCAAGTGAAGCTAGCGAAAAAGGAAAAAGGTAGGACTCAAAAATGAAATGTTACTCACCACTGATTTTTATTTCCTCATCTTAAATAGACTAAAATAAGAATTCAACCATAATTTATATGGTTATTTTACAAACAGTATTTAAAATCAGAATGTTTTCCTTAAGTTCTGTTGATGATTTTTATTTTGAAAACTATTGATATAATTTGGTTTATTTTCCGTCCTATACAATTTTCAGGCAGGATATCAAAGAGGCATTGATGAAAATAAAGATAGTTGATTCAGTAGGTGAAATCATTTATCTACACGATAAGTTTTCCAGTTGGTTTAGGTAATAAATGTGTTCATAAGTTTATTCATCATTGAATAGTGTTCAAAACTGATAAGGTGAAATTAAATAATTCAAAAATATTTGCAAATGTCGATTGAATCTTTGATAAAATTCTAGAAAAGCAAACAGAGTTAATTTCGATTAACAATTGCAGCAGGATCAATCCTGTTCATTGTTTTATATATTTTTTTCCTTTCCTCTTTTCCTTGCCCGAGTACCTATCCTTCAATATACCTCGGACATGTTTCTTTTCCTTTCCTTTTCTCTCCCTATCTCTCTTTGTCTCAGGGGGCTTTCCTTCAATATGTTGTATTTGTTTTCATATTTCTACTTTTTCAATCATTCTCTTTAGGCTTCCCTTCCCTATCCATCTTTCCTCCCGCTTTCTCATTCTTCTTAAATTTAACCTAACCTAACCATATTTCCCGTTTCCAGCTTGCAAGTTGCCGCCTAACTAAAATATTTTATATAAATGTAACTAAAATATAACGTTTTTATACTGCTCTAACTAAATTGATTTGATCCAGAAGATCTCCGAAGAAGAAGAAATTGGAAGACGAGGAACAAGAGGAAGAGGAAGAGCAGCCGAGCGTAGGAGCGGCGGAGGAAGAAGAACAGGAGGTGGCGGTGGAGGAGCCGGAGGAGGAGAAGGAGGACAAGGAGGACATCCCGCTGTCGGAGCTGAGGGAGCGGGAGGAGACGGATGCGGATGTGGAACCGGCTGAGGAGGAGGACGCGGCGTCCACGGTGAAGGAGGAGGACGACGAGAGCGAGGCGTCGCCGTCGCCTCGCAAACCCAAGAAGGAGAAGCGGAGCAAGGGCCGCCCGCCTAGGAGTTCCAGGTGAAATGTCTTTATCTTAACCCTTTGGCATATTTTGACGGAACAGTTCCATCAAAGGATTTCTATGACATGCGGGTGCTGTTAGTGAGGGCTTGGCCTAATAGTTCTCTGGTTTGCTGCTAGGGTCGAATGTAGGTTTTATGAGCCAATTGTTCTCCGGGCTGACGATGGCACAATAGCTTTGTTGGCTAACAAGTACTGACGAGTACAGCGCTGAAGTCGTTCAGAGGTGCATGGGTTCGATTCTCGACCATGTACAATCCCTATTAGGCTTGCAAATATGTGGTAAAGTTGGTGAGAGGGTCCACCTAAAATAAATGGTGACCGGCTTGGGTGGAAGCTGATGGCTCTTTGTACATTTCAAAGGGGTTGCAGTGGACAAATTATTTGCTTCTTTTTACCCTTGTATTGAGGAGTACACGTTAAAAAAAAATTTAATTAATGGACAATAACAATTAATGGAATTTTAGTCAATAAACAATAAAAAAGGACATAATCAAAATATTAGACCAAGCACAGACAAAATAAATATATTAAAATTAATATTTATAAATAAAAAAATTGGCAGGTCAAAGGCTTAACTTGAAGTAAAGTAAGAGGGAATTTTTGGTTAGTCTTGCTGGGATCGCCTTGTAACAATTTTACTTTGTTTCAGCAAATTCTTTTTTTAATCCTGCGGAGTTAGCGATGGTTGCATGCACACTTGGTGCGTTATATCTTGAACTATATGGCAAACTCCTTTTCCGTAGCATTCAGATATTGTTTGTCAATGATCTGGGACAAAAAACAATGTAAACATGAACATTGTTTACAAATTAAAATAAAGATATATAAAGGTGGCTGTTAGAAAATGTTAACATATCAGTCTAGTACAACTTCAAAGATCAGCTTTGGTGATATAAGCACCAAATGGAGCTTGCCAGCGTAAAGACTGCATCGTTTCCCCATATGCTCTTATTTGTATAATCATGCACAGAAACTAAAAAACAAACATGAAATTTGAGTTAAAACAAGCGCAAAATCATCATAAATTCATTATGTCTTTAACTTCTAATTTATTAATTTATCTGTTGTTTTTTAGGAGTAATGCCAACTTAAAACGGAAGAAAAGCAAAGCGGCTCCTCATGATTCTGATGACGAAGGTGGGGTGTTGGCATCAGATGGAGAGGACAGCAATGTAAGTGGAAACGAAACGATTAATTTATTGTTTTGACTAAGTTTGTTGAATGTTGGCAAATTGCTGTATAGAGGTGATTAAGTAAGTTTGTGGAGAAGACAAAAATGGTTAAAATATTATGGTTACTGTTTAATTATATAGTTAATATGAGCCTGCAGTTCAATTATTAGTAAAAAATATTCACAATCAATCAAAGACACAAACAACCACAACATTTCAACACTACAAATACAAACAACACAATTGTTCATTAGTTGCATACAACAATTTTCTAAATTTGTTTCTGCATTAATAATTTTACATTGGCCATATAAAATGACCCCATTATAATTAATTTTTAAAATTAGAGCAAAAAAATCTGTCGAGTCAACAAATTCAAAATAAATTTAGAATCAAAAGTAATTTTAGAAACATGGACTTCAATAATAGTACACGGCGGCATTTGTCATCGGCGCAACGCCCGTGGCCATGCGCTGTGCAATCAAACGTCTTACGTGGCCAGTAGTTACTCCCGCCGATTACCATGGGTGCCGAAGTACTGGTATCGACATTTTGTCATCGGTTGTCTGAATTGTTCTTCTGCAAAGAACCGGTGGTCCTGAGAACCAACTTAAGGTTTTCTACTTTCCGAGATCACATCCCTACTTTTAATAGACTAGCAATATTCTATGATGTATGTTGTTGCTGCTGCAGAAGAGGCGGTCGGCGCGAAACACGCAACGCAAGAAGTACGTGGACGACATAATGCTGGCGATGTCAGACGAGGAGTCGGGCAAGTCGTCGCCCAAGCTGGACCTGAGTCGGCAGGACTCGCCGCCGCCCGCCGCTGACGGGGCGCCAGTCAAGCCCAACTTTGTCTACATCAACACCACGGACGAGGACAGCATGGTGGTGCAGTACATCCTGGCCGTGCGCCGGGGCAAGCGCGACATCAAGGACGTCCAGAAACTCAAGGTAAAGGATATTGTCTCACGAGGTCGACAATATTCGTCCCATGAGGGCGACAATTTTCATCTCACGAGGGCGTCAATTGTCATGAGGGATCTCACGTAGGAGACATAGTGCTTTATTCTCGAAATACACACAACATTTTCCCCCCACATGCAATAATAAATACCTAATATGAGTTATAGTAGTTAATAGGGGTTTTACTTAGTCTCCTGCTGGGAGACTAAGCAATCACTTTACTCCCGCTGGGAGACAAATATTATTTTACTCACTCATTTCAAGGAGTAAGAAGCATTTAGATGCAAGTGGGAGAAAAAAAATATACAAAATTCAAGCCGTCCAACTTCAGTTTTTAAAAGCCAGTATAATCTTAGAAATTTGATTTTGCACCAGTTCCTAGGGCAAAGCTTCCTATTTTTTAGATATTAATAAGCTGTTTGAAAAAAATGGTTGTTTGAATATGAAAATGTGGAATACTGTTTCAGATTAGGTTAATTAAATTCCTCAACTTCTTCTGATGTATTAGTTTATTGAGACTATTATTTTGGTTCTTATGTTGTGTGTGATATTACTCATTTATTGATGTAATAATTGTTTTTAATAAGTTATAAAGAATAGGAACAAATTATTTTCAAATAACTTTCCTAAAAAGTTTCTTTGCATTTTAAAATAGTTGTACTATTTATACTCTATATTTACTTAATCCTTAAGCCTTTCTAATGATGTTAAGTGATGGAGACACCAAAACTGGCTATGCTTATGGGGTCCCCTAGATTTATCCATGGCAACAATAAGCAGCAGTGCTATAGTATCTTGAATAGACTTATGTATATTGTATTGTATGTATTGTATCTATGTATTTAATTTATGGATGAATAAATGTTAATTCATTCATTCTAGGCCGCGATCACGGGCGAGAAACCTCCCGAAGACCGGCTGGAGGGAGACAAGAGCGAGGAGAAGGAGAATGTTCAGGATGAAGAACATCCGCCGCCGGTGCTACAGGAACACAACGACGAGAAACTCCTCGAGGCGGACCCGGAGAACAAGATGGTGGAGGTGGAGGAGTACTACGTCAAGTACCGCAACTTCTCGTATCTGCACTGCGAGTGGAAGACAGAGGACGAGCTGTACAAGGGCGACAAGCGGATCGCGGCCAAGCTCAAGCGGTTCAAACAGAAGATGGCTCATCACGCTAACATTTTTGAAAATGTAAGTGTAGTTTTTTAGTTTTTGTTGTCTAAAATTGTTATTCTACCTTAAAAAATTGAGCGATAATAATAAAGACAAAATTTCTGTATTCTAAGATAGTAATAGTTCAGTGAGTCGGTGGCGCAGTTGGTAGAACACTCGGCCTCGGAACTGCGGCCTCAAAGCGTCGCAGGTTCGAGACTCGAGCTTCTTGCATACTTTTAGCAGGTTCATAACAGTTAGGAGTGTGCGATGCAGCAAATTTTTTTCGATTCAATGCGTCGATGCGAGTCGAATTTGGATTCGAATCGATGCGATTTGATTCGATGCAGTGCAACGTTAATTGCTGACAGAGTTATTTACAGCTTGCATTACTGTAATGGGTCAATAACCTTAAAGAGGATTAAAGTAAAAAAAAATGGACACAAAGTTTGAGTGAGTCTGAACCAAACATTTGTAATAGGTACTGACCCATTATAATTAGGAATTTGGAAGTAATTAATAAATTAATAATTATATCTTGATTCCTATACCTCCTTTCACAATCTCAAGAAATGGTTATTATTATTAGGCATAAAGTTTTTCTTAAAAAACACAAGCAGTTCAAGTAAAAATGAATCAATTCAAAGTTTGTTAAATCATCTAATAGGTAATTATGACAATTAGCCTAAGTAGCCTAATACTAACAAAGAAAACAAAAAACCTGCCTGTTTTTGCAGATATTTTTGTTTTGCAAGATTAACATATTCTTGTATCTTTCCCTTCACTGAGGAAATAATTAAGAATCGGGTTTCTCTTCTCGAATAAAATTAAATTATCCCTACCGGTGTCGGTATCGTCATTCATATCTGTTTCAACAAAGCTTCGGCGACTTAAGCCCAGATCGTCTACTATCTTCGTCGTAGTCTTCAAACATCTTTATTCATTTGTCATTCAATTACTTCAAAACAAAACATTCAATTGCATTCGCGAGACGGTCAAAAGAAACAGACATTAATTAACTAATGCGCAGTGCTGAGCTTTAGGACGACAGTGACGGCAGACAGCTAGACAGCTGAGAGCATCACAATACAGTGTTACCAGTTGTTGACCGTGTTTATTCACAAAAATACCTGTCTGTGCCGGAATAAACTATTGAAAGGATTACGAAATCCCCACACGGGCTTGGAAATACCCGAGAATCGGGTAATTTCTCTGACAGCAGTATTTGTTTTTGTTCCATTGTCCATTGCGCGGTCAGCCTGTATCACCAACACGATCGCGGTTACACTGCAACTGCCGCCAACCGTGGCAGTGCTCATTTTATTCTCTCATTGAAATTTGTGTATGGAATTATACAGCCATATATTAAAAAGTTGTTTGCAATAATTTGAAACTTATCATAAAGTAAAGAAACAATCTATTGCAAGAATTTTCAAACTTGGCGAAAAAATAACTATGCACTCCTTTGTCACAGCCTTCATGGCATTCTTTGTTGTTAAGCGTGTAGAGTCTGGAAGTATTACTACGCACTATGCTTTTTATAACTTCATTACGATTCAATAAAATGCTTTGAACATTAATATTATGCATTTGTATATAGTTTAAACGTTTATTTAATTGCTTTCAACACACATTAAAGGCGTGAAGTGTATTGAAGAATACCGATGCATCGAGGCCAAATCGATGCCAAATCGATGCATCGGCATTTCGATGTATGCCGAATCGAATCGCGATTCGATGCATTTTCGATGCATCGCACACCCCTAATGAGTAATAACAGTTAATTTTAAACATGAAATTAAAATCAAAAGTTGAAACTTTTATCACATTGACTCAATGGAAGTGAAATTGTAAAAAAATTCTAAGTATTTCTTTTTTTTAAAGTATTTGATGGCTCAAAAATGACCAATTTTTTATTTGGGTTTGACTAATTTGACTAAACTCTGCAAATATTTAATGTGCAGTTGATATTTCAAGTAACAGTATCAGAAACTGGTGATTATATAATTTAAACTTGCAATTAAAATATTTTGGATGTTTACAGCTGGAAGAGGATCCGTTCAATCCAGATTACGTAGAAGTAGACAGAGTCCTGGACATGGCTGAACACACAGATCCAAACACCGGGAAGACTATTAAACATTACCTGGTTAAATGGAGGTCATTGCAGTATGAGGACAGCACTTGGGAACTAGAGGAAGATATTGATCCAATCAAAATCCAGCAGTACCAGAAGTTCAACAAATTACCCCCTAAAGATCAGTGGAAGGTAAGAAAATTATTAGTTTTGTGAGATTCATGTTAACTAGTTAGTTTCAGGCTCATTTTATTAATATTATTAAAAGAATTTACTTTTCCATTGATATTCCCAAACGGTCTCTTTTCTTAAGTAATCGCCAGTTTTACTACTTATAATGATAGCATTTCATTATAAGAAAAATCTAAGATATTTGTTACACTTGAAAATTGAAACCCTGCTTTCAGTGAGTAGTCACAGAAATTATGTGACTGACTAGACAACATTAACAGCCTGGGTTGTGTCATGTTGATATTTCTCCAATTAGTTCCAGTTTCAGTTTTTTAACATATTTACCTGTGGCCTGTAGGACTAAAAAGCCTATCTTAAAATATATAAAATTTATTTTTAAATGCACATATAAAGTATAATCAGTATTGTATTTACGGCTTTGCTGAAAAACTATGCTACTCCATTAAACTTTTTTACTTAAATTTCTATTCCAATGCCAGACCAACGCGAGCGTGAGTTTATTAGTCCAACTTTCATTGATTTTAAGTTTTGTCTAACTTTGCCTGAGCTCTCACCAAAGCTAACCTATAGTATTTAACATGTAAATGTATTTAGATACTGAGCTGTTTCAGGTTATTTTTGCCCAAAGAATTAGTTTTATTTAAAGTTAGATTTAATTAGGGTTGTAGTAGTTGACTTGATTGTTTAACTTATTACTTTTAGCCCAAGAAGAAGCCGAATCCTAATGACTGGGAGAAACTAGAGGAATCTCCTATTTACAAGAACGAAAACACCTTGAGAGCCTACCAACTAGAGGGTCTTAACTGGCTTTTGTTTTCGTGGTACAATGGGTAAGTCAAATTAATTACTTTCAAAAAATCATTAAGTGATAATAGCTCACTAACTTCTTTCGCTAAGCCCCTCCTGTCCCAGTAGCTCGTACCCTATGTCTTGTTGTGATGGTATTAATTGTGTTCAAACCATGAGGGCTAGAAACCTGTGTTTGTAAGGATAAACCTTAGGAATTTTTATTTTTAACTGATTTAGTCCTATCAATTTGTCTTGAGCTTTTTACTGCCGTATTGTGAGAGGTATGAACTTAAATGAAAATGGAAGATTGCCCTTCTGGCAGCCGCAGTCTGGTGGGTTAGTTTATTTTTGATGCCTATTTCTAAATTAAGTATTCTTGTAGTGTATCCCCAGACTGAAAATTTGTTGTGTGTTTAACCTAAACATATATCAAATATGGTGTGTAATGTAATATGTCATCCATTTTTTAATTCTTAAACCCGATCTTAACTGAACCATCATTCATGTCAAAACCTTGATTCTCTAATAGTAACCATTTTAAATTACTGTCTGCATACTTGTGCTGCTTTTTCCCAGGCGCAACTGTATACTTGCGGACGAGATGGGGTTGGGCAAGACCATCCAGTCGTTGACTTTCATCAACGCTGTCCACGAGTACGGCATCAGAGGGCCTTTCCTCGTCATCGCGCCCCTCTCCACGATACCCAACTGGCAGCGAGAGTTTGAGGCGTGGACTGATCTCAACGTTATTGTTTATCACGGATCGTAAGTTTTTAATTTTTATTCTTGTTTTCTTGGCAGATTGACTAACTGACTTGTGAGGAAGGTTGTGTGCATGTTCATTGATGAGGATGGTTAAATTGGCAGAATGACTAACTGACGTGTGGGGAGGTTGTGTGCATGTTGATCGGGATGGTTAAATTGGTAATTAAGTTAATCACTTTACCACGTTCGGTGTGTGGCATGGGCATACCCGTGGTTGCGGTTGTTCTCGTGACGCATACTACGGGTCTACCTGTAGGCACAACACAAAAACTTTACCGCTTAAATGTGCACCAGCGTGGCGCTCGGGAACAATGATCTGTTGCCAGCTTGTAGCTACGAATGTGGGCTTTATTTTGGTGTAGGTTGGTACTAAATTTCCCCGAAAGATTTCCCTCTGGCAATGTTGTAAAATCCACCATTTTGTCAGGTTTTCTGGTATTTTTCCCCTCATTTTGGCAATACAAGCAGACTTGTGCAATCCAGGCAGTGCTGCTATCTGTGAGTGTTCTAAGGAACTACGTCGACTGTCGTGGTTACGCAGTACCATTACCGTGCAGTGTTTTTCGTTTAGTTGAATGGAAATAAATCGGGTTCGCTAATCCGCTGCCCCCGCGACGCCCGCACTTTGCAAACCCCCACCATTGGGTGGCACGCAGCGAACGTGTTGACTGCACGTTTATCTATAATAGCATAATAGATTAACGAGCTTACTGACTACTCTATTTTAATGGACAATTAAAGCCTTTTTTTATTAGTCAATTAGAAATAAATATAATGAAATATGTTTGTCAAATATACTTTAAACAAAAAAATACTTAAAATAACATGATTTGAACTGATTACAGTTAACTCTAGAAACTTTTTTACTATCAATTTAAAGACAAGCTTTTTTTATCGCTCATATTTTGCTATAAATTTTTTCTTAGATGATTTCTATTTTTAATTCTGCCTCTCCTGTTTCAGATCTGCAAGTAGAAACATGTTACAAGAATATGAAATGTATTATAAAAATGATAAAGGGAATCTGATAAAGGACCTACCAAAATTTAATGTACTCATAACGACATTTGAGATTATCATAACAGACTTTCATGATTTGAAAGAATTCAACTGGAGGTTATGTGTTATTGATGAAGCTCATCGCTTAAAAAATAGGAACTGTAAATTACTCGAAGGCCTGAGAACGCTAAATTTGGTGAGTTATTTGGTACTATATTACTTAATGCTAAGTTTTATGGTTTATGCTAAGTTATGGTCTCAATATTAAAACACTCAAAGAAATTATAAAACTATCATGATAGAAGAAATTGGATAAAAACAATATTTTTTAATTTTTGTTCACCAATTGTTCAGTAATCCATTGGATCCTGTTGTTGTTCAGGTGTTCATGTAGTGTTTCATGTACACTTCATCAGGTTGAAGGCAAAATTTAAAATTGTTAATCTTCCATCTTCAGGGTCATCATCTAGGAAAACTGTTCACAGACACAAAACACACACGAGACACACATACTGCAAAATTTATTTGGCCAGAACAAGATGAAACAAAATTTTTTAGCCAA
Source organism: Flexamia atlantica (assembly GCA_035578135.1). Lineage (NCBI taxonomy): Eukaryota > Metazoa > Arthropoda > Insecta > Hemiptera > Cicadellidae > Flexamia > Flexamia atlantica. Next base: position 53,143,909 of record JAQJVK010000004.1, on the reverse strand, counting down.
AACAAAAAAGATTAAAAATATGTCATGACATCCCAACTACTCGTACCATATGTTTTTCGTCCTTTATGTTTTGGCCAAATAATTTTTCCTAGTACGTGTCTAGTGTGTTTTTGTGTATGTTAACAGTTTTTACCCATGACGACCATGAAGATGGAAGGAAAGCAATTTTAAATTTGGCGTTTTGACTGGATGTGTATTTATACATGAAACAGCTGTATTCACCCAAACTACAACATGATCACTTAACGGCAACATAATTGTGTAATAAGAGGTCATCTCATAATGAAACTGAAAATTTACTGTAAACTAAAAACCAGGGAAAATCAATTTAACTTAAAAAAAATCTTATCCTTTGGGCAAATTTATCATAAAAACACCAAAACTTAACCTCATTACACTGAAAAACGTACATAATCGGATGTGATTGTTGTGCAGGAACACCGGGTGCTGCTATCGGGGACGCCGCTGCAGAACAACGTGAACGAGCTGTTCTCGCTGCTCAACTTCCTGGAGCCGCAGCAGTTCACGAGCAGCGACGCGTTCCTACAGGAGTTCGGCGCGCTGAAGACGGAGAACGAGGTGCAGAAGCTGCAGCTGCTGCTCAAGCCGATGATGCTGCGCCGGCTCAAGGAGGATGTGGAGAAGACCATCGCGCCCAAGGAGGAGACTGTCGTCGAGGTACGAGTACATCACTCGAACCTCAATTACTCTGAATGTTTAATAATCTGAAGCTCCTATAACTCAAAATCTTCAATAACTCAAACCTCAGTGACTCAAAATGTTTGGTCAATTCGAACCTCGATAACTTGAACCTTAACCTCTTAACCGCGGCGTAAATTGGCCCCCCGCAGTTTCGACGTGGCCAGTGATGCGGAGTTTAATTACACAATCAACACGAACACGCAGGCTTTTTGCCTCGAAGGCAACAAAAACAACTACCTTTGATACTGCAGAGCTCATGGCGTGGACGTAGTTCAAGAAAAATACACTAGAGTGCAGCACCAAACGGTCTGCTACTTTCAGGGTCAACTGTACAGTCGTAGCATTAAAAAAAATCCTAGCAGAACAGTTGTACCAGCAAAATAACAAAATAAATCAGCTGAGAACATCAAATCCGAGTATTATCTGGCGTCACAGTTCATGAAAGAAGGGTGTTGCAAGAGATATCTCGTGCATTGCCATTTAGGGTGTAGAGAATACTACCACAGTATAACTCTTGCGTCATGGTTAAGAGGTTAATAACTCAAAATCTCTGATAGCTTGAATTATTTTCTATCCTCAGGTAAAACCAGGCTAAGTCAAAATAACTTGAATTGATTTCAAGGTTATATTCCATTTCTGTAGGTCTAAGCAAAGCAGAAATTACCTTTATAATTCAAAATTTAGTTGATAAAAGTCAAATTAAACTGACACTGCAAGTCTTGTACATCTTTCTCAAAGTTTATTTACTCAATGGACTACCTTCACATAGAGGTCACAACTTGCCAATGAGTCATTCTTGGTCCAGAGTCATGGTTTTTTATCTCTATAATGGATTTTCATTTGGCTCACCTATATCTTGAATGTAGCTCAATTACCTCTGTAAATCGAAATCAAGTAAGAATTACCTCTTTAACTCAGAACTAAGTTATACTATACGTAACTCAAATAAAAATCGTATTCCTGTGGCATTTCAAGTTAGCCAAAGTCGACATCTCTTTGTTACAAAATAACAATGTTTAGGTAACTAAAATGTTGACACAACTAGATATGTCCTCTTACTTGGTACTATCTTTATTGTAAAATAACAACACTGCAGTAACTAAGACGTTGGCACGACTTGGTTTGGATGAAAGACTGGATCTGTGACAAAGTGGTGCAATGAACTCTTTAATAATCCCAATACCTTCATAACGTAGCTTTATCATGAACTAGGTAGGTATTGGGGACAATAGAGAACATATTTGCATCTTAATAAAATGGGCATCCTTTCCTATCCTACCAGACAAAATCTCATTAAAACAAAGAGAAGAATGCTTCTAGATAATAGGTCACTGCTGCCCTAAAAAACTTTCCTGTGCATTAATTAAACTCTTATTTTTGCATTAAATTAATTAAACTCTATTACTGCATTTTCATAATAACAAGCTGATTGATATTTGTTGCTAAACTTCATTTTGATATTTTCAGGTAGAGCTTACTAACATACAGAAGAAATATTACAGAGGAATATTGGAGAGAAATTTTTCTTTCCTCTCCAAAGGAACGACCTCTGCCAATGTGCCTAACCTGATGAACACAATGATGGAACTGAGGAAGTGTTGCATCCACCCATACCTGCTCAATGGTAACTATGAGCTGTAATGTTGCTGTGTACTATACTATTCGTGCTATTTTTTCATGCATTATGTTGTTCCTGATAGTATTTTGTTTGTATCCAAGATTGTTAGTCTAATCCTCAGCTGATAGGAATCATGAAAGAAATTTCTCTTCAAAACCACATGTGTTCATTATATTTTGTAATTATTTATTAAAATGTTCGAGGCTAAGTTTTGAACCCTTTAAGAGACAGTTGGTTCTATGAACTATGTTATTTATATAGCATGAAACGGCTCAATCTATCCTCTTGTTTTAGGTGCTGAAGACCAAATTCAACACGATTACCGTATCGCCCATGGGGACGATCCAGATGCCTATTTTAAGGCACTGATAAACTCCTCGGGTAAAATGGTTCTGATCGACAAACTGCTTCCAAAACTGAAGGCCGGAGGTCACAGGGTCCTGGTGTTTAGTCAGATGGTCCGGTGTCTGGACATTCTGGAAGACTACCTCGTTTATAGAAAGTGAGCAGTAATAGATAATTGTCTGTTTATGTAAAATTATTTTTTGGAATTATGAAGTTTCTTGAATTAGAAAGTGTCATAACTTGATGTGTGTTCAGAATATTAAAGCAAACTTTTTAAGAGGTTGGAATCATCAGCAGCCAAATTTGATAACTCACCAAAAGAATCAGTTTTATATTCTAAATGGGATACCATGTTTATTTGAATTCAGTAAACTAAAATTTGTTATGTCAAAGAAAAGCGCTTCAACTACCTCAAGGCGCTCTATTTTTAAACATTGTTTTGATATAGAAATAACAGCTCTGGTTACATTTATATAAATATTATTGCTAACAAGCCAATCCAAACCAGAATCATCTCACCAAACAATTACATCGTAGCGACAAACAAAACATAAACAAAAAAAAACAGGAACACATAACAAGCTATTTACACCCGATCCAGATGCCTATTTTAAGGCACTGATAAACTCCTCGGGTAAAATGGTTCTGATCGACAAACTGCTTCCAAAACTGAAGGCCGGAGGTCACAGGGTCCTGGTGTTTAGTCAGATGGTCCGGTGTCTGGTCATTCTGGAAGACTACCTCGTTTATAGAAAGTGAGCAGTAATAGATAATTGTCTGTTTATGTAAAATTATTTTTTGGAATTATGAAGTTTCTTGAATTAGAAAGTGTCATAACTTGATGTGTGTTCAGAATATTAAAGCAAACTTTTTAAGAGGTTGGAATCATCAGCAGCCAAATTTGATAACTCACCAAAAGAATCAGTTTTATATTCTAAATGGGATACCATGTTTATTTGAATTCAGTAAACTAAAATTTGTTATGTCAAAGAAAAGCGCTTCAACTACCTTAAGGCGCTCTATTTTTAAACATTGTTTTGATATAGAAATAACAGCTCTGGTTACATTTATATAAATATTATTGCTAACAAGCCAATCCAAACCAGAATCATCTCACCAAACAATTACATCGTAGCGACAAACAAAACATAAACAAAAAAAAACAGGAACACATAACAAGCTATTTACACCCATTTTTCAACCCCCCCCCCTTCTCCAGCCAAAAAAACCCAGATAAGATGTGTTATCTGGATAGGTTGGCCTGTTGTTTGTTGATTTGGTTTTTTATTATTTTGGTGTTTTTTTATGGGTTCCTTTACCTTTCTATTGTGGTTTTTAAAAACTTAAGTAAGGCCAAGATTCCAAAAAAAAATTTTGCCATGACAACCTCATAAGCTTCCATATAGTTTAACATTAAAACTTTGAATACCATGGGGCGTAACTCTAAGGGAATCTCGTTAAACCGTTCCTTAGTACGCATCTAGGACCCAAGGGGAGCACATATGCCAAATTTCAGCTCTTTAGGTCTTATAGTTTTGGAGATTTGCTGCCCGTTAGAAAACTGCTTCTCCTTTATAAATATAGATTCTTGTTGATAAATTCTAAAATTAAATTCCTGCTACATCCAATGTCCATCTGTTGTGTTGCAGATACCCGTTTGAGCGGATCGACGGCCGTATCCGCGGCAACCTGCGGCAGGCGGCCATCGACCGGTTCTGCCGGCCCGACTCGGACAGGTTCGTGTTCCTGCTGTGCACCAAGGCCGGCGGCCTCGGCATCAACCTCACCGCAGCCGACACCGTAATCATCTACGACAGCGACTGGAACCCGCAGAACGATCTCCAGGTAAACACCGACACAAACTACCTCATTGTTTTTGTTTAAAATTTCATGGTTGGTGATAATGAGTTTGTTTTGATTCAATTTCTGCAGACATTTGCCATCACCATTCGGTAAAAACAAATGATGTTTTTGGATCTGGAGTTTGATCCTGTCTTCAGGTGGAAAAGAACCTAGAGCATACCAAGATTTGTAACACACAACTAGAAGAACCCATACAAAAAACAGCTGAAACAGAGAACTGTAATAAAAGCAGTAAAAAAAAGTACTAATGCTGAAAATAAATAAAAAGAACTCAATATAACACAGAAATCACAAAGGTGACCGAACAGAACGGAACAAGTCCACGCCATTGCTTTGTGTGACATTTTGAGGGATAAATTAAGGGTTTTTACATTCATGCATTCAGTATTGATTGAACAGGTTGCATCAATTGAAATTTTTAATATTTGTTACTTCAGCAGCGTATCTTATTAGATTTAACTTTAATTTTTTACAAATTTTTGTAGTTTATTTGAATATTTAATGGCTAGGGGTGTGCGAATAGTGATTTTTTGGTTCGAATCGAATAGTTTATAACTATTCCGAATATCGAATATTTTCGAAACGAATATTTATGTCAATGGTTATTCGTACAAATGAGATCAAATTTTAAATCGCAGCATGTAAGTATAAATACCCTTTCGCAACAAATCTGTATACTCAGCAAATTACCAAGCTTTTTTTAGCAACTATTCAATAATTAATATAATGTTATCAAGCCAAAAGTGTTATTTCATTGTGTTTTTTTACTCTTGTCCTTACTTTCTCCCTCCCCTCCCTGTATTTATCTTATTTAATTATTAATAGCATTATAACCAGTCAAAATAATATAGGTCAACTATCAATTACTAAGGTACACAAAGGTACAACCAATCAATTGTTAAGAATTTAGAAATTTATTGATTCCTCTTAAGCATAGGTAATATTCATTTGCATAAGCATAATTAGGCCTATAGTAGCAATTTCAGGATTTCGCTACTTAACAATTCCTTTTCATTTTACTGCAACCTAAATTTGTCCACTTTTAGGCCTCTGCATCCCTTTGTTCCTTTTCCTTTTAATGAACCAATAAATTATTTGATCAGGGACTAGGCTTAAGGGATAGACCAAAGAATTAATATAAAACTTGGTTCACCAACTACTTCATATTTGAAGAAAGCCTTACAATCTTATTTGGTTTTGAGTGTGGAAAGGGATAGACTTTCACCTAGCTTACCTGAGAAATAATGTTCATGGTAGCAGCACATAGAAACACAAAAGGAGACACATTTAACACTAATATTTCGTCCTTCTGGAGGACTTCTTCAGAGTGAAGCTATGTGCTGCTACCATGAACATTATTTCTCAGGTAAGCTAGCTGAAAGTCTATCCCTTTCCACACTCAAAACCTACTAAGCCCTTGGCTCTTCCTTAGAAAAACAACTTACAATCTTATTTGTGCATTAATGCCTGAGAACAAAGATTTTGATTCTCCTAAAGTAGGCCTAATACTATAAAATAATATCAAGTCAGACCAGTAAACTTAACCTAAATTTTAAGATAATTTACAATTGCCTTTTACTTACAACAAAGTTTATTTGTTTTACTTTATAAACAGCAAGAAACTCATTAATTATTATCATAGGCTTAAGTTGTCAAACCAACATTGTACCGTTATCTAAAAATGACCATTTTAATCACCTATCAAAACAAACGCTCCGCCGGATTCGTCAGATTTCAACAAAATAAAACCAATTTTTGATCATTCAACGTTTATTTCTACGTAATTGCTTATTTGAAAAATAAGGAAATTTGAGTGATTGAAACAAACACGTGTTAGAGGTAGTGAGGTATGAGAAGAAGCTTGGGTGTTTACAAACAAACCCAGATGAACTTGGATTTTTCCAGGAGGGGAATTAAATATTTACATATGATCAATCGATTCAACAACAAATTTCTTGTGTCAGTCATGTGTTACATGCTAAACAAAAAACATTTCACCTGTTTATTGATTGTTATTCAAAGAGCAAATCATTGTTTCTAATATCAACCCACATTTTGTTTTGGTTTAGTATTTTTTATCTACCAGACTAGTAGCGTAATCACATGGTTTTGTTTACTTCTACGTCATCAATGATTTCTTCCCCTCCTCTGTTGAAACTTCAAACTCAAGCTTCTTCTCATACCTCACTACCCCTAGACGTTCTCGAGTTATTGTTAACAATTAAACTTCAAAAGCAAAAGCAGACCAAGTTTCGAACGACGACGAAATTCGAAAACGAAAAGACAAATAATAAACAGGTCCGCCAACTCTTTGCCAGCCCAAAATTATTGTACTTCATCGTATCAAAGTTGGAAGCGATGGTGATCCCGGATTCCGTTTAAGATATTTACGGCCTGAAAAAGTCGTACGAAACACCAACACGACTATTTATTTATGGGGTATTTACGGGATATTTCGTTTTGGGTTTTGGCAACTGAAGACGACTCTGGACACTGTCGGTCATCGGTGAACTCTGATTGGTCTTGATTGCAATAATTCTCTCTTTTACCAACTCAACTGATGTTTCGTCATCGGATACTGGTCGAGACAGAACTGATGAAGGATGGACTATTATTTGTTATATGATATAATGCTGTGATACTAGAATTTGTCTTACGAAAAAATTCGTTGTCGCGTCGGGTGTTGTGCAGTATGTTAACGTAAGTACTGCACGATTGATCAACACGACAGAGGGAATTTGGTGGCAAAACTGCGATGTCAGTATTATTTTACAGCAGCTATTCATCTGCTGTCTGTCCACGTGAGGACGCAACTGTTTCTGATGTAAAAAATGGATTCGTAGTTGTTTGTAACTAAAAAACGTACTTTTATTTTGAAAATGGGAACGTTTTCACCTACTTTTGATTTTATGCCAGTCCTTTAAATATTCGATTCGGTCATATCGAACTTCTTTGCAATCTCGAATCGAATATCACGATATTCGATTCGAAAAAGTTCGAAGTTCGAATATTCGCACACCCCTATTAATGGCCATGAGGAGGCCAAAAAGGTCGAGGGACGCAGGAAAGTATTTCAGTTGAATTAATTTTACCAAATAATGTGTGTTAAAACCAATAAAATACATTTTGTTTATTTCATGTTAATCTAACTTATTTATCCCATTGTCTTGTTTATTTTTTAGGCTCAAGCGAGATGTCACCGAATTGGTCAACAGAAGATGGTGAAAGTTTACAGATTGCTCTGTCGAAACACCTATGAAAGAGAGATGTTTGACAAGGCCTCACTGAAGCTGGGTTTGGACAAGGCTATTCTACAGAGCATGAACACTTCCCAGGGTGGCAAGGAGCTGAACAGTAAAACGTTGTCCAAAAAAGAAATCGAGGACTTGTTGAAAAAAGGTACTCTACAATTTCCTTCATGGTCAATTCCAGTGTTTGACTATTTTACTCTATGGCCTGGTTGCCTAATTTTTGTGTGTTAAAATATTGGCTTAACAATAAAAAATATGCTGTAACAATGGGTGGTATGGATAAGTATTTTCTAATAATGTAGAGGGTTATAAAGCGAAAATTCAGGAACTTCAGAAAGTGGAATTATTTGGGAATTTACTAAAGTGCTTTTCTAAATTAATTGAAGCTTTCAGTTTAAATGAAATTTCTGTCAAATTTAATTATGTTTTTTTATTTTTAAATATGAAATATTTCTGATAGAGTTTTTTGTACTTTATTTCAGAGGCTTTAACAATTCTTGTGATGCATATCATGATAAAAATGGCATCTCCTGTACCTTGTTCCTGACCTCCTCTATCTATCCTGACCCTCTCCTGCATCTGAAGGTAGGGTTTCTCATTACAACTATGCATTCATATCTAGTGAAGATTTATTTAATTTTATGATTAAATTATTTACTACTGATTTTTGGAGTAGTAGAAAAAGTCCCCCCCCTGAAATTTTGGAGAACAGAAATTGTGGCCGACAAGACAATGATTTTCGGGTATCACGATGCGACTCAAATTTTTGTCTACTGCGACGCGAAGACGATTTTCGTTTCCCGCAACGCAAACTCGATTTTTGTCTACCCGTGATGCGAAGATAGTTTTTGTTTAACGTGACATAACGACGATTTTTATCAACTGCAACGTGACAATAATATTTGTCTACTGTGACAATGATATTCGTCTACCGCGATGACCATATTTGTCTACCGCGCCGTCTACCACAATGACGATACTCGTCTAGCGCATTGATGATTGCCTGCTGGTACCACAATGTCCATATTCGTGTACCGCGACACGATACTTGTTTACCACGACGACAATATTTTATCTACCACAGCGAAGATACTCGTCTATCATGACAACGATATCTTTTTACCGCGACGAAGATTTTTGTGTATTGCGACGTATCAATGACATGTGTCTACTCCGACTACGATATTTGTCTTCCATGATGCGAGACTCGTCTACTGTGGCATCTATCACAAGGACAATATTTGTCTACTTCGACAACATTCGCTTACCGTGATAACGCTATTTGTCTACCGCATTATCCATATTCGTTTATTGTGACGCGATACCCACCTACCGCGACGACGGTATTTATCTACCGTTACATTAGTACGGGTTTTTGTGAGTACCTAAATACCCCATTCCCCTTTCTTATAGGATATTCCCTACTAGTAATGATTGTTCTATGTTTGCATCTCGGCAGGAGCGTACGGCGCCATCATGGAGGAAGACAACGCGGCGGACAAGTTCTGCGAGGAGGACATCGACCAGATACTGGAGCGGCGGACGCAGATCATCACGCTGGAGTCGGAGAAGGGCTCCACGTTCAGCAAGGCCAGCTTCGCCTCGTCGGGCATCCGGCAGGACATCGACATCGACGACCCCGACTTCTGGAAGAAGTGGGCCAAAAAGGCAGACATCGACACTGCCGAGAGAGGGGAAGAGGTAGGCGTTTTTCCGGGGTTGCTCTGATACTGGTTAGATTTTGTAAATGCTTGAGGTTTTTGAATTTCTTAATTAATTCAACAACCTCAAGAATAGTACCTCAAGAAGTAGTAAGTGTATCAATTCTTTGGATTTTTTAATCGATTTGAGAAAACTGCTTTTAAATAGCCTCATTTTTTTAGCTCCAATAAAAACTTGACCAAATGTTTTTCATTTTTATCAGTAAAAGAAAAAAACATGCTTATTTTCCCCAAAACACGCTTTGACTATCTATGCCCTGAAGATGGTAACACAACTGAAATGTCGGCATTCATCAACTTTGAAATCTACACGGGTTAGCTCGGAAAATCTATAAGTATGTATCTTTGGTAACATGCTTGATAAAAAACCCAACCATCAAATTGATTATCTCATTTCAAATTACAATTTACAAAAAAAATTTTGAAAATCACTTGATTAGTAAAGTAATATTTATTAAATGAATATCAAACTCTCATGTCAAGTTTTCTATTAAGTGTAAATGATGTATGGTTCTTTTAATTAATTAACTAGTACAACACTTACCCTATGTGTATTTGATGTCTATTTTAAGTTTATTATTGTAAGAAAGGGTAGGGTAGGGCTTACCTCCAGGTGGTTAAACTGCTGAAGAGCACACAAAAAAAGCGTAACACATAAAAACAAAATGAATTTTCAAAGCCAATGGCTCCCTTCAGATAGTAGGGAGTTCATTATTCAAACGCATTGGAATAAAGTTCAGGGTATAATTTTACCGCAGCAAAGGTGTTAAAGTAGTCGGTGCATTTTCGCAGAGCAAGCTAGTGATCTTGGAGCCACAAGTAACCAGTTACTCGTGGCGCACTGGAATAAAGATCAGGGTATAATTTTACCGCAGCGAAGGTGTTAAAGTAATCGGTGCATTTTGGCAGAGCAAGCTGGTGATCTCGGAGCCGCGGCGGCGCACGCAGATCAAGCGGTACGGGCACGACGAGGCGGTGATGGACATGTCGGACCTGGAGTCGTCGTCGGCGGAGGAGGGCGACGACCACGACAACGACACGGCCATCGGCGTCGGCCGCGGCCGCGGCGCCCGCCGCAACAAGAAACTGAAGAAGCTCAAGCAGAAGTTCTTCCCCGACGACTTTGTGCCGAAGGAGGGCGAGGTAGTGTACGGCGCGTGGACGCGGAGCGAGTGCTTCAAGGTGGAGCGCGGCCTGTTGACGTTCGGGTGAGTTTAAAATGAAACTTGTTAATGATCTCATTTTTCTACAGGATTTTTTTTTTAACGCAACCCATTTTTAAGATTGAATAATACACATAAATATGAAAATGAGTATTGTTTTGTTAATCTTTACATTTTACAACCTATTACGTTATATTATTACCTACCTATAATACAATCTATTATTTAAGTTTGATCACGTTTGGTTTACATTTTGTGTTCAAACAATTCGCTATTGACATAAGTATAAAGTTGTATTCTCCCTATTATATTCCTAAACACGTGTTGCAAGGCACCTCTTTGATTTTCTTGCATTAAATTTGTTATGTTTGTTTGAGGTGCTGAATATCCTGTGAATTATTTTCGTATGCCTTACTTTTTATGTATCCCCAAAGAAAATAATATAGTGGCATCAAATCTGGGGACCTTGGGGGGTAATAATACTTTAACGACAAAATTAAGTTTTGGGTTGCATTAAAAATAACACCCTGTATAACTACAGTAGCCTAAACCTCGGATTATCCACACAGAGGTTGCCCTAGTGGCTTAATGTCAAAAGGCTAGCCCGAAGTAATGTGCGGAACAGTTCCAGGCTAATGTCCTCGGTGTTGAGGGGGGTGGTTTAGTCGCTAGTTCACGGGACTTTAAGTCGTGGGAGTCCAACACTACTGAGGGGACAACGAGCCCCTCAGTGTGCGTAAACACATTCTACCTCCTACCCAAAAGAAAAACACCTCGGACTATCTGGTTTATGTGGCGAAACACCCATCCGAATAACGAAAAATCTGGATAGTCCGAGGGCATTATTGCCTTAATAGCAATCGCGAACCTAGCCCCTGCCAAATTGATACTGCAACCATCGCATCAAGACTGTGCAACATATTACTTTTAAGGCCTGTTTACACAACGACCAGACAGTAGGACAGTAGAAAAAAACTATCTTGTTCTCTATTGTTTTAAGGTGTTACTGTCCACTGTACTGGTCGTTGTGTAAACCAGGCTTTACGCCTACTCATTTTGAATCTTGAATGTCATTTCCACAAAGCTTTCTCATTTATAGACATGACAAATGACAGTAACAAAGAAATCCCAAAATTTCCATAGGTTAAGCATATGTCTGCTAGTGCTCACGATGGGAAACCAAAACATTAATACAAAATGCTGTAATTTAACTCACTGTGTATTCAAAAGTTTTGATTTCAAATTTGTTTGATACTAGATGTGAACAGTGATGCCTTGCAATTGTATCTTACATTTAGTAGGCACTCTTCACGTGTAAACTTGCTAAAGTCATATTTTTGCCGCGATTTAAATATTTTTATATCACGGGTAGACCGATCCGTACAAATCGGTATCTTGATAAGCTGAGGTCTGGGTAATCTGAGGTGAACTGTATTTAAAAAATTTTAGAGATTTTTTTGGCTAAAGCATTTCAAAAGTTTTTCTGAAAGCTAATGCAACAGCTCTTTTCTTCCTAAGTACTTTTTCCCTCATGGGCTGTATAATATTTGAAAGTAAAATTACAGCAATGCCTAGCCAAGCTTTTCTGGTTTTGCTATTTTACATTCATGTATTGCAATGGTCGCAAGTGTTAAACTGTTTGCTGAGAACTCGGATTAATTAGTTTTACGGTGTTTTCTTTACAGCTGGGGGCGATGGACTGACATTTTGAGCCATGGCCAGTTCAGAGATGGCTGGAAGGAAAGTGACATCGAAGATGTTGCCAGAATACTGGTAAGCTTATATTGGTACTCAGAAATGAATAGAAGTATGAATATGGTCATGTACGTGGAATTCAGATTTTGCAATTAATTGTACATTAAAATTACAGTGAAGTCATCTGAACCCACAGTAATCTGAAAGTTGATTTTAATAAGGTAAATTAAATTGATCCATCCACATTCCAGTATGTTAAATCAAATATTCATGTTTTCATAGATATTGCTTTGCTAGACCTCTCGGCTTCAAATTTTGAACCATCTTTATCTCTTATTGCTTTGTTTCGTGTTAAGTGTTTTACTAAAATTAGTAATAGGTTCATAAACCCTTTGTTCCAATTGCAAGATGTTAATTCAGTACATGTTGCAGATGCTCTACTGCCTCCGCTATTATCGAGGGGACGACAAGATCAGGAGTTTCATTTGGGATTTGATAACACCAATGGAGAATGGGGAAAGTGCAATACCAAGAAACCATATGGGTATGTTCAGGTGTAATTATTTGACATTGGTGTCTTTAAAATCGTAAGAAGGACAAATTTTTTTAAACCAAGGTTTTGGTTGTTTTTCAAGCCAAAATTAATTATGCAATATTCAGACATTTTACTATTAATTCTTTGCCTAGCTTTACTTCATTAAAACGTTTTATGATTTTAAATGCATATTTTAATCAAAATTGTTTGAAACTGTCAAAGATCCCTTTTACTTCTGCTATTTCTCATACTAGTTCATTGCCAAATGACCTTCTAAAATTTAAATAACATTTGTTTACAGGCCTGCACTCTCCGGTGCCACGGGGGGGTAGGAGAAAAATGAAACTAAAAATGAAAGAAGCCCGACTGCTCGGCCAGACTTCGAGTGAGCCAACGGAACTAGACCACTGGAGCCGGCATGAGAAATATGACGGGGACATCTTCCTGGACAGCAACTACAAGAAACACCTCGCCCGGCACGCCAACAAGTGAGTGGAGGAATTGGAGTAATGCAGAAACAGATAAAATGTATCTGCAAACAATCCATAAACATGTATAACATTCAGAAATTGGTTAAATGTTATTTTAGTCCCCTAAGATTATCTCTGACAAATAAAATACTTTGCCGCAAAATTTGAACTATAATCAGGAGCACCAAATAAGGCAGGTGAGTGAGTGTGCTGCTTCCGTAATCGGTGTTTGTGATTTGTTTGAGTAACTAAACAATTATTTGACCAAATGTTGAAGTAAACATAAATTTACACATAAAAGTAATGGAAACACAATACAAAGTTTTAAAAGTTGAAAATAAAATCAGTTCAATAAAATCATCTGAGTTGTTTCAGCTAGCAGATGATTTGGTAAGTTAACAGTTTTTGCCGCCCGCCTTATTTTGTGCTCCCAATTTTATAATCAGTTCATCATGAAATGTGGTCAGTGTTTACTAGGGGGTGTGCGAATAGTGATTTTTGAACTCGAGCCGAGCTTTTTCAAAAGTTTTCGAGCTCGAGCTTTTTCGAGCCGAGCTGTTTAACAGCCACCAAATTATGATGCTTGATTTGAATTTTAAAAGATACACTAGACTAAAGTTTGCATACCTTAAGTGGATGCCAGCTCAAAACTAGAAAGCTTATCTCAAAAACAAGTTAATGATCTGATAGGTTCATCAATATTTTGTATTATATTACATAAAATTGATCAAACTGGCTCAAAAAATAATTTATGTAGAAAAATTAAAAATTTTAACTCTACATTTTTAATTTGACTTCCCAATTCCACAGTACTTTCCCTTTAAAATAAATAGTTAAACTTAAATAATCATTCTAGTTACATATAGGTACTACAAAATTAATTTCAAGTGTTGAATGGAAAGGTTTTAAATGGTTATATCTTAAAAAAATAACATATTTACACTTAGTCAAAAACAAGATTGATTTTCTTAATTTTCACAAAGTAAAGACATTACAAATAGCAGTCCCAATTGTGGCATAATAAATTGATGGTTAAACTTATTATTTCTGAATATGAATGAAATAATATTTAATAACAAAAATAATTTATTGTCATCCTAAAATTAATTGCATTTATAAGCTTTTGTTAAGAAAATTATGTACGGTTTAAAAAAATTAGAAAGAAGAAAGATCAGAAATTAGGATGGAATAAAGGGAAAGAAAGAAACAGCTATCTCACTCACTCTCCTTATCAGTGGCCAGTGAGGGGGAGGGGTGGAGGTTTGTTTACTCCAAGCCCCTCTGTCCCGGTTTTTTTGTCATTGTCTGACAGCGAGCATGCGTGAGTTAATTAGGAGATAAGGAATCCTTACTACAACACGCAAAAATACAAACTACTTGGCATACAACTAAAATGACGGCTCATATTTTTTGTCTTATTTTTATAAATCAAATGCAACCAAAATGAAACTTGACCGTTAAAGAGATAAGCCGTGATAAAACAATAGACTTTATTGCTGTATTTTGGGTTCTCCAAGGTCAACTAAATATAGCTCCGATTTCCGTCTGTATGGAGATAATATTTCTTTTTACCTGTCAATGTCCTTTCCTTATCACTAGGGAATATTTTTTGTTTGTGTTTTTCTTGGGAGAGAAATGCTCTTCGGGTTTACGGTCCGCAATAATTATCTTCCCGATAAGAACTCTCTCATCAAGCTCGGCTCGAATGTCGAGCTTTTTTGAAAAAAATCGAACCGAGCCGAATACTGAAAAGCTCGACCAAAAAGCTCGACCGGTCGAATACTCGCACACCCCTAGTGTTTACTATGAAGTGGAAAGGATTTCCTTATGTCATTTTTCTTATTGAAGAAATCATTCATTGTGTTGTGGTAAGACATGAAAACTTTATTTATTGTTAAGATCCCAATTTGTAAAAAAAAAAAGCACTTTAGTTTAAACGTTTGTATACATTTAGCTTAAAACAATTTGTTCTCTATTTTAAAATAATTCCAGTCTTTACTTAATGTCTGTCTGCTTGTACTAAAAGTACATCAGGACATTCTTTTGAGAATTGAAACGATGACTGAGAATATCACATTCGCCAACTCAAATCGTTGACCGTATTCCATAACAAACCCTTGTTTTCTGTTTCAGAATCCTCCTGAGGGTGAGGATGTTGTATTACATCAAGCACGAGATCCTCGGAGACCTGGTTCACCACATATCCGACGGCCAGCCGGCGAGGTGAGTTTACGGCTGTGTACCAGGGCCTCCCGCATGTACCTGATAACATGCTTCCGCTTCCCCCGATAGTGCATTCACACATAGCCGACTGCTCTGGGGTACTAATCAATGGCCACAACATTTCCTGAAAGTCATTAAAGTGTAATTGTTTGTTCACTGAGGTTCAAATTCTTTTTGGATGCATCCATTTCGGAAGATTTTTTTGGGCAACATTAATACATATATAACCTAATTAAATTTTATTTGGTGCACTAGAGTGAAAGGATTTGAAGTCATTGATTGTACAACAGAGTAACTAATTGTTAGAGTTAGTTTTTACCCTACGACTTCATAAATACACATTATTAATATATATATTTTAAGGATCGAAATCATAAATCACCAGTTCAAATTTTCCTTTAAGAGTTCTCATTTCAAGTTTTAATTTCCACCGGTTCCATTTTTTTGCAGTAGTGTATTATAAAATGAGTATTTGTTTAGAGGAAGCTAAGAATCATCTGTGTAAAGAAATTTACATTTTATAGTGAAAGCGTTTATTGTATGGTTTTCATTTGAATATTTAGGATTTATTTGACTGTTGTGAACCCATATCATCATAAAATGTTTATTCCACCTCTAAAATAATGCTAATTTGTTTATACAAATAGTTTGTTGGTTAAATTTTCAACTTAATCTTTAAGATGTATTCACTTTGCAATGAAGAGTTTGGAAATTCAGTTCAGTTAGGCTTGAAGTTCCTGCATTAAATATTTGATATTATAGAAGCAGCCTTAAATAAATGTATTTTGAGTTGTTTTTAATTGATTTTTTAAAGTATTAAAATCCTACTTAAATCATTAAACAAAGTTCATCCAAATTTTCTACAAACTTTTTTACTTAAAAAGTTCTTCCGCCTTCAATTGAAATGAAAATTTTCTCAGGAAGAATTTCCCTCATTAAATATTGATTGGACAAACTACGCCTTTTTAATTGTTTGTTGTTAAACTGTGTATAAGACTTTTTAAAATGTCATTAAAGCTGTTAAATTTCATCCTTAGTTGAAATCAAGTTCAAAACACCTCGCCCTATTTCTTATAGCAATTACTTTTGTTTTATAAGTTGAACAAAATTTTGAAATAAGTAAAGAAAATTGTGAGTCCTCAATTTTGTGATTTGGATCCATTAATTACAAGTCTACAAAACCACCTGTAAATAAAATATATTGATTTATCTAGAAAGTTTTAATTATTTTTGTTATTTTTAGTTTTCTAAGTTCATCATCACTTGCATTTTCCCTCCTGCTTCTCTCTACAGTTGCACTACCTTCCACTCGAAACAGGATCGACTGTTCTGAAAGATAACTGTGATTTTCTCAATGTTCATAATTTATTAAACCCTATGGATGAGATATATTTTTTTTAATTGGGCTGTTAACTAAAGCTCTGGACAGCCTTACTGGCGGGTGAGTGAGTGCGCTGTTGTCGTAACTAGTGTTTATTATCTGCAATGTTTTGGTAATAAATCACATGGTCATTTGTTTATGAAGAAGTACTTTGCACAAGAAAATATTTGCTGTAACCGCAAGTGCAACTAATGTTAAATGCATTAAGATGAAAGGTTGCCAAACTAAAAGACAAGGTGATGCATTGCGCAAATATTTTCCAGAAATTTTAATTGCGTAAGAAATCTCTCGGTGAAATATTACAGGGCATTCTTTTGTAGTGTAAATGAGGTGAAACGTAAACAAAGTTTTGACAATTTTACCAAAACGTGTTTATTTAGGAGACATTTTGGGAGATACAATTTTCGCCACCCGCCAGTAAGGCTGTCCAGAGCTATAGCCTTTTTTTAACTTTTAGATTTTTGACATTAAGTTTGATAATATTGTAAATAGTTGAAAATTATGGGATTCTTATGTTCCTATCAGATGGAAAGGTAAAAGTACACCATTTGTAACAAAAAATATGCAAAACATTTTCTATTCTAGTTCAGTAATTAACAAAATCACTTAAATGCTGATACAGAAATTCATCTCTCAGAAATTTATGTGAAGCAAAATTCTTTTTTCACAATTAGCCAAATTGTAAATTTTTTGGAAAAAATTCTCTCACACGAAACGGACAAAATGTTGGGAAGTAGTGTGGAAGGTGGTGCGACTCGGCATGACACGTCCCGGCATGGTGCATGACGGACGGGCTGACCTTTGTCCGATTGCCCCCAGCGCCTTGCCGATATACCCCCCGCACTGCGACCAAGCCCCCGCGCCCTGGTGGGACCGGGACTCGGACCGGAGTCTCGTCATCGGCACCTACAAACACGGATACGAGAACTATAACCAGATGAGAGGAGATCCGGCCCTCAGCTTCCTGGCCCGCTGTGGTCCCCCCACCCACACCGCGTAAGTCCCCCCCACGCCTCACACCTCACACCTCACACCAGACCCGTTGTTGTTTTTGATTTGAATTTGTAGTGATTTATTTTTAATTTTTTACGCAGTGTTAGCTCTGAAGCTTGTCTAGTGTAGTAGGTCTGACGGCGGCTGGTGGAGTAAGTCGATTTTAAAGGCTATCTAAAAATTAATATTCGGCTGGAAGGTCCTTGTAATTAATATTTCCTTGTAACCTTCTCAAGATCCCCGCTGCTGCAGCAGAACACACATGACTAATTTGTCATGATCGGCTGCAGTAGATGTGGGAGGACAGGAAACGGGGAGATCCGAATTAATTTTTCAACTGCACGTTAATGATTTTAGATAGCCTCTATGGATAGTATTGTTTGAGATATCTTTGTTCTACAGTTGTTGAGACAGCAGTGGGTTGTTTTATACTACTGGCTAAGATCAAAGTATGAGAGGAAACTTCTGTTGTATTCAATCTTTGTTTATTTGTATGGTGGAGCCTGGCTTATCAAAACCCCAGTAATCGGAATTCCCAATTAATCTAGAGTTAAAAAATTAAAATATCCAATAAAATAAAACAACTTAAAGGAACATTAGCTAAGGGAATGTGTAAAATTAAGAAAACCCCAATATAAAAAACAATTGCTTGTTATTGGTGGAATCAAATTAGCTATAAGAAAATGATTGTGCATGATCCACAGAAGCAACCTAGCTTGAAAGACAGTCATTTCTTTATTGGATATAAATTTGCAGAAAGAAACCATCACATGTATTCCGGTTGTTAATAAAAGGGGGGGGGGGGTTAAATCCGTTCAGTAATCCACACTAGGTTTGGTCCCAATAAGTTCAGATCAACTAAGTTCTACTGTACTAGTTGTGTTTACAATAATTGAGTATTTTTTTAAAACAATAATGAGGTGTAATCAAACAACGTATGTTATTTGGATTCTACTTTCAGCAAAATCTTTGCTTGTTTGCACTACAAGTAGTTGAATTTCCTTAAACCTCTATTTATATTGTAAAAAATAAAATTTTTGACTTGCTGCTTTACTGGTTCGCCGGCCGTTATCAAGCTGTAGAAGGGATGTTTGAGGCAGTGGCCATGTTTACCTTGATTATAAATTATTTCATATAATTTGATATTATGTGTTATTTATTTATTTTTTTACGATAAACTGTATTATTTCATTTATCTTCATTTGTATCCCAATCTTGACAAAATTTTCAACTTTTCAAAAAAAAATTTAATTCCATTTAGCTTAAATTATCTAAATAACCTATCACATTGAAAAAAAAAAACAGAAGTGGTTTTAATTTAAGATTGGTTTTATTCACCCTAAAGGAGAACTCCATGTTGTTTAATTTTAGTTTAAAACTGTTGTTATAAGGAGTAAGGATTACAATCCTGGATCTGCTGAACAACAATTAAGCTGTAATTAAGTGATTTAATTAGGCCTAAATAAATCAAATTGTATGTTAGCTTGATGTTAATTATTGATTGTTGTGCAATCGATTATATTATCACTTCCAATCACCGTACTACAGCTTCACTGCTATGACTTTAGATTTTTGTGTATTAACAATTTAATATTGATTGTGTCATCTTTTCTGACATCATGTTAGGCAGTATGGTTCATAGCTCATTAGCTAACAATGTAGGATTAATAAGATTACTCATAACTTGTGGCTTGAAGGGGCTAAAAGCCCCTAATGGGGGAAAATTCAAACAATTCAATTCTTATTTATTATAGTACAAAATACCTTTATAGCAAACTTTGATATATCTTATATATTGATATCTAGCCTATCACATGGTTTTCAATCAAGTATCAGCATCACATGTTTTATGTAACCAAAGCAGACGTTTTTAGATCCCAATGATTTTTAAATGGCAAATATTTTACGTTATTTCTCATTTTCTGGTGTTTTTCAAGCAATTTCATTATTTTTCCCGCCATCACGGATTAGAGACCTTTAATTTGAGCCTTCTCCCATATTTCTACGACTTGCCAAACGCCCACAATTTTGACGCAAAGAATCGCCTTACGGAAGTAAATATATGATTATTATGCATACTGCTGTTTGCAGTTTGTGTACTGTTGTAAGCCTGTGTTATCGATTGTCAAACAAACTGAAGTTTACAGATGATGTTACAGTGGTTTTTTTAGTATGATAATCGATATAATTAAAATTTTTGTTTTTATTCAGTTTCTTATGATTTATCTGTGAAATTAATACATTAAATAAGTTATGATTTATATCTTTTTTTACTATTGAAATTAACTGTTTTGTAAATTCATTGCTGGTGATGGTAAGTTTATGTTTTGATTTTGATTTTTTTAAATATTTGCCATCACTGATTAGTAAAAAAAAGTTTCATGATGTTTCGGGATCTGGAATCTGATCACCGTCTTAAGGTGGAAAAGACGAGTGTTTTTGACTGCTTTTACAGTTCTCTGTTTTAGCTGTGTTTTTGTCCAGGTTTTCGTAGCTGTGTTACTTATCTAGTTATGCTCTAGGCTCTTTTCCATCTAAAGACGGAATCAGATTCGAGGTCCCGAAACATGAGAAACTTGTTTTTGTTAATCATTGATGGCAAATTTTCTTTAAAATCGTAATCAAAATATATTTTCATCTCGTCAGCCTGAAAATTAACTAAATTGATTCTCCTTGAAATATCTCACTTGAGTTTTCATCATAGTAAATTTTTTCTAACTCTTCCAGCGAAGAGAAAGAACTCGGCAAGCTGAGCGATGAAGAGGATGGGTCGGAGACGGCGACCGGCACCGGAGGCGAGGGGGAGAACCCTTCGGAGCCGGCCACGCCGAACCCTCCGGCGCAGGGAGAGGAGGGGCCGACGGAACCAGAGGACCCGAGCAAGCCGCAGTGGCCGAGCGCGCAGGACCTCAACTCCCGACTGCGCCGCGTGATCACGTCGTACCAGCGTAACTTCAAGAAGGAGGAGCTGCGGCAGGCGCAGAAGGCCAAGGTAAGCGGGAGACGACGCAAGGTCGAGCGGGGATGATGGACGACTGGATGTCGGTTTGAGTTTTGTCTAGTTGGGAATGAGAACAGTTCAGTTTTTTCCTAGTGTAACAGTGGGATACTGTACAGATTAAAGTTAACAGTACCTCAGGGTTCTTAAGTTTAGTGAAATTTCTTTACCACTGTTTTCATTCAACTTTGCGTAAACCTTGACGTAATGTTAGTGAAGTTTCTGTTGTCGTAAACAAAAATTTAGACTTCTTTGTTGAAAAATACTTAAAAAGTATTCTCATCAAGGCAATATTATTTAATTCCTAACAACACAATTATTATATTTCAGGATTCAATTCAGTTTTTAACTCGAATTCACCTACACTAATAGGTTTTTTTTCAATTGCTCGCTGCCTTTTTCCTAAGGCATCATTTGTTAAAGTGGTTAAAACTGCGAGAAATCAAAATTCAACTTAACATAGGTGTGTTTTTATTAGTTTTGTTGCCTCTCTTTCACTTTCTTAAAAAGTAATTCTTGGTTTTGTTTGTGAAATTTTGGCTGTTTTAACTGGGTTAGTTAGGTTGCTAAAACTATAGGCTTAAGATTTGGTTCTACAGTTAAAGGCATATACCTAATTGTAAATCATTATCTTAAGCCGATGGTTTTGAAATAAGACAAACTACTGTGGTTTAGTGTTGGGAAATTAGATGTATAAATCTATAAAATAAAAAAATTGTACTTTTACCACACATTTCTTATACAGGATACTCCCTTTTATCCGGACCCCTCGGGACCGAGGCCAGTCCAGATAATAAATTTTCTGGTTAAACTAACAATTCCAAAAATTAATAATTCAACATCAAAAATTTGGTATTTTATTACCAGGTGTGCGATGTCTGGTTAATAGGTGTCCGAATAAGAGGGAGTCTACTATACTTAGTAGGGGTCTGCGGGCCAGACTTTTTAAGTTCGGGTCGGGCCTTTAATTTTGGCTTTCGGGTCTCGGGCCAAAATCAGGTCGGGCCAAAAATATTAAAATAATTACTTTCGTATGAATTATTCATATGAACCTAAAAAGAAGCTAAATCATGAAATTAAATACAAAATTAATTGACAAAAATTACCACTATCTATTGAGGCCTAATAATTTTTAGTAGGTTAAAATTATATGAAATATTTTTGGGGTTATTTTTATGAAAAACAAGTGGACGGCTGCGAAAAACAAAGCGCTTATCTGTCGGTCGCGGATGAACGGCAGATGTAGCTTTTCAAAACTCATAATCTGCCGCGAATTACGATCGCACGTATTTGCCGATCGTAAATAAACTAAATGCAGCTTAGCGTATCTCGGGATCGGCTGTAAAATTCGATCGCACACGCGTAAGTCGTACGTAAATTCGATCGCCGGGTAAAAGGTGGGAGTAACGTATCAGGCGCGGCCTGACCCGATTTTGCCCGAACTATTTTTTGGCCTGACGCGATGTCTCGGGCCGGCCTTTGACCCGACCCGTCTCGAAAAACTCGGGGACCCGCAGACCCCTAGTGTCATTTGATTATTGATAAATGGTGACTATTATTTGTGTTGATTTTCTTATTGTGTCAATTTTTTATCTGCTGAATTACGCTTACTAATGGTAATGGAAAATGAAAATTTACCTTAAAATTTATGTCTTCATTTTACATAGAAAATCTAAACAATATGGAAGTATTAAATTCAAACATTATTACAATTTTCGTTAACATGAGAATCCAGTTGAGACAACAAAACTGCCCTTGACCAATCCTTTTTAAATACTTCTTGCCTTTTTTAGAAGATTGAATAGATTATAAATGCACCAACTTACTCCGTAGAGTTGCCTATAAAGTTCTTGCAAATTGAGTAGTTTTGACAGTAATTATTGTAGTTTTGAGTGTAGTATTGCACAGATAAATATTTAAATTAGTACCTAAATACTTTTCTTAATAAGTAGAAGAAAAAACCATATTTTACTTACACAATTACAACAATTAATTTAGAACCCATTTGAGACCCTTAACTTACTATGGGTTGGCGTTTTTATAACTTATTATGTCTCTTTTTTTGTGTTCAATGTATCTTTTGTTAAATTAACTGTTATTTCACATATGGAATAGTACATTTATACTAAAGCTGAACTCTATAAACTTTATTTTAAAGACTGTAGTCTAGTCAAGATGAACACTTAATACGCAGATTACATAGCTACTTCCTACAGTTTTTTGAGAAATTTTAAAAAGAGCGAATTGATACCCGGGTGTTCAAAAAGCCCTATAATAGTTTTGTAATATTTTTACAGTAAATAAAATGCCTTCAAAACTCTGAACATAGTTTTCTGCTACAAAACGTGGTTTTATGTAACGCTCAAATTTTGATCTGAGTAATCATTTATCAAACATTTGAAATATTTGCCGTATTAAAATTTGTAGTCGTAACGATATTATGAAGAATTGAGTCAGCAACTGTAGTATAGTAGCAAGGTGATCTGCGTGGTCTGCGGGTAGTGTGTGAGAGCATGCTTGTGTGTTGTTAGCCGATGGAGCAGCACTCTGCGGCTGTTGAGGCGATAAACCAGCAGCTCGGCACTAACTGGGACTGGCACCAGCTGGCGATGTATCTCTGGGTTAGTACCACAGTCCCAAAGTCCCGCACTCACACCATCCCCCCCCTCGCCCGCCGTGCTGGTCGATTGGTCCTCGGAAAGGTCGACAACTACTGTTGTCAAGGGCTAATGAATAGGAAGGACTCTACTGAGATGCCGATATCTTGACTATATTCTGACAAATGTACTTGCTAGTGCCGAATTGGTAGCTATCCTGTGCATCGCATGCCGCTGGACAAATAAATTTTCTTGAAAAGGTTTTAGAATAAAGTATCTGTCCAATCAACCAATCAAGATTGGTTGTGACTTAGTCACACGGTATTTCATATCAAAAATAAATTGTACACTTAATTATGCATTATAAGAAACGTAAAAAATTTTAATGCAAAATGAACATCATGACACATAATTCAAAATAGAAATCTACCGATGTGACTTTGTCTCTTAGTGTCAATTTAAAGGAGCAGATTAAATACTGTTCGTAACACTTATCTGTTACTTGGCAGCCGGGTGAATAGGAGGTACAGATCAAGTAACATACGTTTTGTTTCAACCTTCTGGAGGATCAATCGACAACCTTGTCCTGAATCAACCAGTTCTTTGAGCCTGATCAATACCTGGGAATAATCTAAATCCCCTCATTAGTGATGGGTTGAAACCGAATTTCAAATCTAAAAACCGCTAAAACTTGTAATAGTTTTAGTTTCAATATTCGATCAATTATTTTGACAATTATCAAAACTGCTAGATTTGATGTAATGGCAAGATTTGTTGGCCACACAACAAAAATTGTATTTGTTGTTGACCATGGAATGCAGATAGTATTTGTTGGCTGTGGAACAAAACAATGTTAGCTGACCAACAATATTAGACAAAAAATATTAATTTTTGCCCGTAAAAAAGTTTAGATATTTGGTTTTTCAAGTTGTGAAATTTCTGGTTTTGACTATCACTAACCCTCATCAATGGTTTCTTAGCTTTAATTTTTTTCTCTAAGGTCATTAACCCTATTTATTATAAAACCTGCATAAAAATGTCTAATCCTACTCTGCCAATCAGCGCTACAGCTTTATTGTGAGTGTCATTAAGCAGTTTGATTGCCCTCGATATATAATTTAATTAATTAAACATTAAGAGTATGAGTTGGTTACGGCAGTGCAAAAAGGACTGGGTGAAATATTTTGTCAGTCAAATTAGTTATTAGTAGAGCTCAGGCAACTATTAGCCTTAGAGGTTGCACAATAGTGTAGTTTCAGGAGCTCCAGTTATGCCTAGCAATCCTTCAAGTTGAATAGAGTTGTGTTTGTGTTATTATTTTGTTCTTATCTTTTATTTCTTTTATTTTCTTCTTTCCACTTTTTAAAATAAATCAACTACTTTAAAGATTCTTTCTTACTTGTGATGTCACAATTTTTCTTGTTTATCAGTCTTTAGTTTCAATATTGTGTTGTTCGGTTTTTTGTGTTTGATAATTAATTTTTTTTTGGTAATGGAGTTTTGTGTTGAAATGTTACTCATTAATCACTTATTTTTGCTTTTTAGAGATGATAGACAAATTAAGCAAAAATATAATATGTAATTTAAATAGATGTCTATATTAATAAGTGCAGCAAAATGCATCCTTCACAAGTTACTATAATATAATATAATAGCAAACCTGGTGTTATGTTTTCTCCTGCTAACAGCACTTAGTCTGTATAAGATCTAGCCCTCAGGAAACATCGTAAATAAGACTGTCATTAAATATTTTATTCCAAGTGACATTTCAGTCTAATAGAATAAAATAAATCTCTGTTAAAAAAAGTCACAGTTCCCCATTTCTTTAATGAAAAATTATTGCACAGTAGTATTGTTTGTATTCTGAAATAAAGCTACATTCAATTGTTAATCCTTTGATAGTTTCCTTTTTGATCCCTTTTGATTGTTTATACTTTACAGTTAAATTTCAGTACTAATCAACACTTAAGGCCCCGTTTCCAGGATGCCAGCTGAAGAGACAATCAACACAAGACAGCCCAATGCCAAACATATATTAGCATAAACACTTCTTTCCTAATGTTCATTAATGAAAATTTTAAAGTTACTAAAATTGATATAATGTTTTAACACGACTGAATGTTTCACATGTTGCAAATAGATTTCTGCTATGGGACTGTCTTCTTCAGCTGGCATCGTAAAATCGTGCCTTTACTGGAGTGATTCTCTTAGCTATTTTAAGCTGAATAAATGCTTGTTTTATTCCATCAAATTTTATTTTGATTCGTTTCGACATTTCTCACAAGTTTTTCCATTAATAAAAACTGAAAAACTTTTTTTGTTATCCAACAGACAACTCAAGCCTCAGAAGATATAGGAATGTAACTTACTCAAAACTATTTCCCAGTTAAAAGAAATATGTATCATAGCGAACGCAGGAACAAAACGTTAAACACTGAATCCAAACGCTGTTTGTAGAAGGTGGAAAGGCGGGAGAAGTACGAGCAGATCGTGAGGGAGCGAGAGAGACAGAGGCAGGAGGTGAACCAGCGCAAGTGGTCGCGGCGAGAGGAGATGGACTTCTACCGCACTGTGTCCACGTACGGAGTCGAGTTTGACAGGTCAGTGAACTCCCTTACTCTTGTACTCCTATGGCCATCGAAGACCAAAAAGGGATTTCGTCTCAAAAACACCCCATCTTCCATCACTCCATCTTCCCCTACCCTCTGCCTCCTGTGTACTAGTTCTGAGGACTGTGATGTCTGTCTTAACACCATTCCACCAACTTCTTTTCGGTCTGTCTAGAGATCTCCGCCCTTCTGAACTTCCAAATCCAGCTTCTCTCTGTACACTTAAGAAGTATTAGATTGCTTTAAATATAAACCTAATTGAAACAGTATGCTGTGATTGGACGAGTGAAGCACGAATTTGGATTTCTTTTGAAAGCTCAATTGAAATAGGTTTGTTTGGTTTTTAAAATAAAAATTTGCAGTAATTTTGACTCAGTGCTGTTATTTACAAGATAGTAGTAAACTTTTTGATCTGAACTTCTTGATCTTTCATGATTTTCCTGAATGATGATTGTTTTACTGTTCTTTAAGAACTTGAGCAATTCTTGTAGGAAGTGTTTTCATAATAACTTTTTATGGTTTTGTTTTTATATTGATTTTTATTTTTATTTAGGCAGAAGAATAGGTTTGAATGGGGCAAGTTTAAATCGATCGCAAGATTAGAAAAGAAGTTTGATGAGACCATGACTGAGTATTACAAAGCTTTCATCGCCATGTGCAAACGAGTCTGCTGTATAAAACTGACGGAAGAAGAAGGTAAGATTGTTTAATTTTTTAAACTAATTATTTTGCTACTGCATAGCTTATCCTCATCTTTATTTTTCTTCTAAGTGTTGTTTGTTAACTTAATAGTAGGGGTGTGAGAGTAGTGATCCCTCTATCTTCAGGCAAGCCAAATCAAGAGTTTTAGATTTTCAAGCATTTTGAACCGGGCTCTTTTCACAACCTTTGGTGAACCCTTGAATGATTGATAATGAATTTCAAAACAATAGAAATGCAATTTCAGCGCTAATAATTATTGTTAATCAAACATTAGATGTTTGGATTTCAAGAGAAACAAATTAGGTTTTGCCATTATTTTGGTATATCAAGCTGAAGAACATACTGTCTCCATTACCGCTGTTGTTTATGCAGCAGGGTAACACTACATCATCATCACGATAAAATTGATGTTATTGTTGTATTGCCGTAAAAGAATTTCATCGTCACAATGTTACAAATTAATATCACCTTGTGTCATCGCAAAACAAGTTTCATTTTCATGGTGGAGATCAGGCTTAGAGCACTTTTATTTGAACTTGAGCCTACCTGATTATTTAAAAATTTTGATGAAAAGTTCAAACAAGCGATTTAGCCCCTGCTGTGAACATCCCCTGTGTGTTTGCAGAGAGCACAGAGATGTACGTGGAGCCACTGCCCGAGGACAAGGCGCGGCGGACGCTGGAGAAGATCACGCTGCTCAGCAAGATCCGCGAGGAGATCCTGCCGCACCCGCAGCTGGAGGAGAGACTGAAGCTGTGCCAGCCGTCGGCTGACGTGCCCGACTGGTGGGTGCCGGGGCGGCACGACCGCGACCTGCTCACCGGCGTCGCCAAGTGAGTAAATAACAGATCACTCAGCGTAGAATTGATACAACTATAGAGCGGGAGAGGGAAGGGAAATTTTACACATCTTTTTCAAGCAACAGTCATATTCCTCACGTAAACAAACAAAAACCAACGAGTATGGTTCACTACATCCTGCCTAGCTAGTGTTGTTGGTTTTTTTAGTCTTGATGTTGTTTCCTGTTCTTTGGTTCATTGTTGTTTTATCTTGTTCTTAAAGGTTATCGATTGTCCACTAGATTAAATAGTGACACTCTGGATACTGAATTTTCAGATATATCAGAATTCCTTTTGTGTTCTGGTTTGCCTTTGTTGGGTTGGCCTATCATTGGCAAATGATAAGGATATACATTACTCCCCTGCTCTCCTGCTTCATATTTGTTTCAATGCTACTGTAAATTTCTCAAATATACTATTTTTTTATTCTATGTGATAAGACATGTCTTCTGATAGCGATGATTCTGAGTAATGAAACAAACAACAATCCGAAGAGACAAAATGTTGAACTAAAAAGTAACTTTAAACGGGACTTCCCATTTTTGTTTTTATTTTTGGAAAAAAATATATTTATGAACATGTTCAGTCTATATTCTTCATATTTAATTAAAAATAAAAATATTCAGCGTTGAGTATGAAACTTGTGGTATTATTATTATTATACTGTATACTTATGCTTAATTACTTTTTTCAGACATGGTCTTGGGCGAACTGACTTTTTCATCTTGAACGATCCAGACCTGTCATTTAGAGAAATTGTCAGGAAAAACATGATCTCAGTTAAAAATGAAGGAACTAGTAACTCCGGAAATGCCTTGAAACTCGAAAGGCCAGAAGATATTTTAAAATTAGACAGGAATGAAATAGTGGTTAAACTAGAAAAAGGAGAAGGAACGCTTAAAATAGAGAAAATAGGAAGTACACCGATGAAAACAGATGTGCCTGAAGAAGAAGGTTTGGTCAAGCAAGAGAAGGATAGCGAAGGCTTGAAAAGTGAAAAGGAACCTGTGGAATCCACCAAGTCAAACGAGAGTGGAGTGAAGGATCCTGCGGATGAGAGTAGTAAAACTGCTACAGGTGAGAGTGAAGTTTCCGCGAGTGAACGGACAGACGTTCCCAACGGTGTAGAGGAACCAAAGTGTGATTCGGAAACTGCAAGTAGTGCTGTTGAAAAGACTGATATACTCCCGAGCTCTGAAGAAACAAAGTCTGAAGCTAAAATTGAGTCTGAGGAAACCGAACAGGGTAATGATAAATCTGAAAACTCCACTGCCGCTAATCATTCTGAACAGCTGGCGAAAGACAGTGAAGAAAGTGATAAGAAGGAATACACAACATCCAAACCTGAATTGCCAAACAATATAGACGCTGTGGAGGCTCAAAGCCATGATACGTCGTCTACTGAGGTTAAAACCGATGTTGTTAAAAACGAATCATCCTCCATGGAGAAAGAGGCGGAAGACGAAAAGAAAAGCGTGGAGATAAAAACGGAAACAGGGTCTGTCAAGAGTGAATCTGACAAAAACAGTGTGAAAGAAGAAACGAAAACGGAGACAACGGAAGGGAAGACGGCAGAGGTCGTGGACAGGTTCAAGGCCATGTTCCCGGAACTGGAGGTGATGCACAAGCTACCGGAGATAGACACGACGGTGGTGGCGGACAAACAGTCGACAATAGCGCAACTCCTGCAGCAGAGCTACCAGAACCCCATCAAGTGGCCCAAGGTAACCAACTCCGCATTCTGTCTGTCTGTTGTATTTTTTTAAGATCTTTTATTCTGTTATTTTGTATAACACAGTCCTGTTATCAAAAAAAGATATTTCTGCTTGGATATTAATCAGAATTTAACCATTGATCCTGTTGTAAAGTGATGTAGTTAAACCTGCCTGCATGAATTAGCCTTGCACTAATTTTGGAACTTGATTTAGTGTAATATTTATTTTGGGTAAACATCTATGGGTACCTAACTCATTTTCAACCTGAAAACAGCGAATACAAACTCACAGATGATGTGATTTACGAAATATTATTCAGCTGTGCAATGCTGTGTTGTGGATGCTACCAACTGTGCTATGATTCATCTGATTTATATATAATCATCAAACATGTCCCAACTAAAAAATCATTATTACTAGGTTGAGAAGTAAAATTTAAATTTAAATGATTTTCAAACCCCATTCTCTGCAAAACTATCTGTCCAAAAAGTTTTTTGTTGTGTTTTAGTGTATTTTTTAGATGAAAACATAAAAGACCCCTCAAATTTTTTTATTGATTGACTAGTTTCAGCATTGAGGCCATTTTCTGATTGTTTAAATTGCTTAAGTGCTGAAATTAGTCAGTCAGATAAATTTGAAATGTACTTTGATTTTATTTTAATAATTTTACATTAATCCTAAACTGTGAAAAATGGATATAATAATAATGGTATTATAATTCGCTACAATGTTACTCTCTATCTGAAAATTGTTTTCCTATTGTCAAGTATATTTGATATGTTTTTAGTAGGGGTGTGCGAATAGTGATTTTTGAACTCGAGCCGAGCCGAGCTTTTTCAAAAGTTTTCGAGCTCGAGCTTTTTCGAGCCGAGCTTTTTTACAATCGCAAAATTATGAAAAGGCAGGGCTTGTGACAGGTTATTTTTTTATTTTTTTGTTATTTTTTTTGCTCTTGGTTATTTTTTTTATTTTTTTCAACCTCAAGAACTGCTACAAGCCCTGTTTACAGTATTCATCTGTCAGACGATCTTGTAGCAGCATCGCAGCAGACGAATCTCATCATTCTAAAATGCGTGAAAACCAAGTCTCGCCGTCAAATCTAGGCAGATTTGTGATTAATCTGTCGAGATTTTCTTTTTTACCAAGGTTAAGAATGTATTATCCCCAATATAAGGCCTGTTTTCAAATTTTTAGCAGCATTTTTTGTGTACAAAAGGTTATTTTTTGGTTATTTTTTCTTATTTGAGTTATTTTTTTTCAACCTCAAGAACCTACAAGCCCTGAAAAGGAATTATGAAGCTTGATTTTAATTTTTAAAAGATACAATACACTAATGTTTGCATACCTTAAGTGAACGCCAGCTCAAAAATAGATAGCTTACTTCCAAAACAAGTTAATGATCTGTTAGGTTCATCAATATTTTGTATTATGTTACATAAAATTAATCAAACTGTCTCAAAAAATAATTGATGAAGAAAAATACCAAATTTAAAATCTACATTTATTATTTGACTCCCCAATCCCACAATACTTTACTTTAAAATAAATAGTTAAAATTACATAATTAGAATAGTTATATATAGGTCAACATTAATTCAACATTAATTTCAAGAGTTGAAAGGAGTAGATGGAAAGGTATTGAAATGGTTACATCATATTAAAAAAATTACACACTTATTCAAACACAAGACTGATTTTTTTATGTTCACAAAGTAAAGATGATTAAAAATTAAATAGCAGTCCCAATTGTGGCATAATATTCATGGCTTAAGTTATTATTTCAGAGTATAATATATGAATGAAATAACAACAATAATTTATTGTAATCCTATAATTAGTTGCATTTCTGTGAAGAAAATAATGGACAGTTTAATAAAATTAGGAAGAAGAAAGATCATAAATAAGGACGGAATAGAGAGAAAGAAAGAAACAGCTACCTCTCTCTCTCCTTATCAGTGGCCAGGGAGGAGGGGGGTGGAGGTTGTTTACTCCAAGCCCCTGTCCCTGTTTTTTGTCATTGGACTCAGTGCGTATGCCAGAGAGCGTGAGTTAATTAGGAGATAAGGAATTCTTACTACAAAACGCAAAAATACAAACTACTTCTCATACAACTATAAATGACGGTTCATATTTTTTGTCTTATTTTTATAAATCAAATGAGACCAAAATGAAACTTGTACGATATACGTACCGTTTAAAAGGTAAGCCTTGATAAAACAATAGACTTAAATTACTTAAATGCTGTGTTTCGTGTTCTCCAAGGTCAACTAAATATAGCTCCGATTTCCGTCTAAATGGAGATAATATTTCTTGATCTGTCAGTGTCCTTTCCTTATCACTATATAGAATATTTTTTGCTTGTTTTTCGTGCGAGGGAAACGCTCTTCCGGCTTAACGTGTCCAAAAGTAGATCGCAGTAATTATCTTTCCGATAAGAACTCTCTTATCAAAAGCTCGGCTTGAGTGTCGAGCTTTTTTGAAAAAAGTCGAGCCGAGCCGAATACTGAAAAGCTCGACCAAAAAGCTCGATCGGTCGAATACTCGCACACCCCGTTTTTAGACAAAATCTAATCATTGTATTTTGACTCTTAGCAAAAGGGTTACTCTCATATAAGTCGTTGGCAGTAAAAATCTCCTACCCAACCCTAATTCCTCCTGATCCTCGGGCAATATTAATCCATCCTAACCTGTGTATGGTGTCGGCAGGACCATGCTCTGCAGGTGCGGCTGCAACACATCGTGCACTGTGTGGAGCACAAGGAGTGGCCGGTGGGGCGGACGTTCTCGGCGTACGCGGGGGCGGGGACGGGGGCGGCGGAGGGCGAGGGCGGTGAGGACACGCCCACCACGCCCCGCTCCGTCTCCGAGGGCTCGGAGGTCATCACCATCACCACGGACCACTCACGCCCCGCCGCCGCCCACCAGCCGCCGGCCAAGCGGAAACGCCACATCGCGATCGACGTCGAGACCGAGAGAGGTGAGTTGTCTTGGTTCCCCTTGCGGAAGTTGTGACACGTTTCTCATGAAGTCCCTAAGCAGGGTGTCTCCCGGTTCTCCTTTGACATTTCTTATCTAGTCCCCTAGTTGAGCCCTTGTTGTAGTCACAAAAAAATTGTTAATATTGTTAAACTTTCTCTCCTTCACTTGAAAGAGTCCCTAGTCTGTTGAAATATCATGATTTTTTGTAGTTTTTATGTGTTCCACGGCCCTCATGAAATCTTTCAAATGTAGTAAGATTTCTTAATTAACTCAAGGAAATAAAAATTACACTTCATGAAAATAAGAATATCGTGGATAGCAAACTGTGTAGTGTTAATCAAGAAAAATAAATGTCACGTAAAAAATTTTTAAAAATGTTCTCAAGGAAATTTATGTATACAGTAGAACCTGGCTAATCCGGCATCCGATAGTCCGGCACCTTCAATAATCCGGCACTGGGCTAAGGAGGGAATTTTCGTTGCTAAGGAGGGAAATTCCCGCGTTTGGCTGCGTCCGTGCGTGGTTGGTACAGTACGTAGAGTTCGTCTGCGGTCGACAGAGTTCGTCCGTGGTCGGTTGAGTTCGTGTTGAGACAAAGCACACAAACAGGGTTTAATACTCTAGCCCGTTACCCAGTAGTTGAACTGGGTTTTCATGGCAATGATGATTTGTGGCGACTTTCGTCAACGTGAGACCGGTTTTCATTGGTCAAGTAACGCGACCAATGAAAACCGGCCTCGCGTATGATGGCAAGTCACCGAGTATCATACGTCGTTGCTAGGAAAACCCAGCTTTACTTATGACTATCTGTTTTTACACGTATTTCCACTATTTTTAGACGGCCCTCAGTAATCTGGCATTTTTGATAATCCGGCACTACCAAAGTCCCAAACGTGCCGGATTAGCAAGGTTCTACTGTATAGAGTTACTTACAACTTGACATTATAAACTTTAAACTTAAAGTGCCAAGAGCAAGAGTTTGTGTTCAAATGCTCTAGCAGAATAACTCATAATTTTACTGGCTTCATTAGAAACCATAGCTTTATGCATTTCTTTCATTATTTTCTAAAAAAATCAAAATTACTTGGGGAGTGTTCATGGCATTCAGAGATCTGGCACTTCTGATGCCCCCATAACTTTAGGCAGTGTATACTGGACATTCCTTTGAACAGTCAGTCAACAAACCAATCGTGACAAATCTTTGGTCCACAAGGTACTTGTTGCAATTTTTTTTAGCATCTATATCATTCAGGGTTGGCGAGCCAATCAATCTCTCTGAGGCAAATCCCTTGCTGTTCAGGCTTCACTGGTTCACCCCCATGTGAAACATTTCTTTGCTTATACCTTTCCATAGCAATCCATGCATGTTGGCAGTTTTTTGTTTTTGGTATTCAGTGAATATTTGTGACCAGCCAGTTCCAATTCAAAATTCTCACAACAGTAAAGATGGTAGTGTTGGAGGTCACCAGACGTGATCCAGTCTGAAACGAAGATTAGCTGATCACAGGCTGCAAACCCACAAATATTTCTTTTTTCAGCATGAGGGTACCAAGGTTTGTTGGTAGCCTTCTCAGTGAAAATCGGAATGGTGTTGAAGTTGATCGGTTTCTTGCACTCAGCACATTTAGGGATTTTTTTCTGTATTTAACGGACGATCGCGAATTTTGCAAGAAGCTGGGTTTGCCGTTATTTTCGCAATCGGAACGTACGCGAGATTGTTTTCCATGGCCGATCGCGAGTTTTGCGAAGCTGCACCCTTTGTTTATTTGCGATCGCTAAAACGATCCTGTCCCAAAAAATTTCCCAAAGTAAATAAAATCCTACCCGAAAATCGGGAATTTAATTTTCCTGAAAATTTCCCGAAATTTCGGGACCCGACCATCCCTACTATTTAGGGTACATTGTAATAGGCGACTACTTAATCGATGACTTTCAGTCGGAACGAGTGCAGTGAGTGATCTGTGGTGTGTTTCAGCCAAGCTGCACGCGTTGTTGAACAGCACCAACATGCAGATGTCACACATGATGAAGCACTCCCCGGCCGCGCCCTGGGACAACGACGAGTCCCTCTCCGAGGACTCAAGGTGAGTGTAGTGCCAACAAGGTGAAGTACATTGGTAGTTTAATCGATTCGGATTATTAAAGAGTATAAAGTTGTACAAGAGTGCTGTTTAGGGGATGTGTTGGTACCAGAATTGAGTCATTCTCGGTATCGATACTGATGTTTGGAAAATCGATTTTCAGTTTTCAATACCGGTACCATTAGTACCTACTGTTTGTTTTAATGTACCTACCATACCTAGAGGCAATCTGTTGAACATTATGCCTGTTGTTTGATAAAGTTTGATTTGTAAGTTTCAAAAAGTCATAAAATGCTGCCTCACTTTTTATTTGAATTATTTAATCCTCTATTAACAGGTATAGGTATAAAAATTACATATGAAATGAAAAAATTTCCTAATTTTTCCCCCATTGATAGTTTTACAATTACCATAGAAAATAAACCCAATCAAATTTATTTTGGAAATTAGAGTCAACAAGTTAAATATGACTTTTTGGAGTCAAATGTAATTGTAGAAATATCATCGAACTCCAATAACAGTACGTGGCAGCGTTATAACCAGTAACTGATGTGTTAGACCTTGTGATCTTAGACGTGATTGTTAGTTACTCTCTTGCCAATTACCAGGGGTATCGAAGATATTGGTATTGACTTTAAACATACAGATCCTTATACTGGTACCAAAGGCCAAGAACCGATAACGAGAATTGACTCATCCCTAGTGCTATTATCTGTTGGGGGAAAACCCAAAACTATTTTCCCTGATATGTCGCAAACCCATTCTGACCAAAATATCCAGATTGTAAGACAATATAGAGAGGTTCCTTCGTTGTTTGAGGTATATTAAGCAAAGAAAGAAGTTTGGTTTATTGAAGGCAAATTTTCTCAGTTGATGGTTTGCTGAAATGTCGGACATCAGTAACGGTGTGTGTTGTAGGCGGTCGACACCAGTGGCGGGAGTGCTACAGCCGCCGCCGGCACACCAGCAGGCACACCAGACGCCGCGGGTGCTGTCCATGCCATTCGACCTCAAGTACCACAAGCAGCAGCCGCTGTCCCCGCTGTCGGTGCAGCCGCCGCCGTCGCACTCCCACACCCTGCCCGGCACCAACAGCACGCTCACACCCATCGATCTCTCCTCCAGGTACACATCCACCCATGCCACACACATCTTTCAATGGTATTTTCTTTAACCTTTGAGCGGGCGCATGCAGGGTTTTACCCTGCACGTGTTTTTTAAAATTAAAATATACAGGCATAATGCGTTTCAGCAATTGTGTCCGGCTCTGTACCTCATGGCCTCATTTTTTACATTATTATTACCTTAATTATTACACCTATTAAGTTCACTCAATTGTATCAACGATGAAATGTGATTCCTAATGAAGTTCGTCAACAATTAAATACAATATTTCGTTATTAAACATGTAAAATGGGAAAAAATTTGTGCGATTTAGTGTTGCGGAGTAAAACTCCGCATGCGCCCTTTGCCGTTTTACTAGTGAAGTGCCCGCTCTAGGGTTAAAACGAGCATAGGAATCGTCAGCCTTGATGTTGATATCTTGTAATTCCAATTTAGGATCAAGGATTTAAGGGGAGCATATCACAATAGGTGTATAAAAATAGATGTCTCAAAAATGACATCTTATTTCTCGTTTTTCTCACTTTAAAAACTATATAGCATTAATATGTATTGGTCGCATATTATCGTTGAAATAAATATTGTTTGTACATGCTTTAGCACCATAAATAATAGATTTTAGCCCCTCTGGTAATGATTGTGTTTGAATTCAATTTCCCTAGAGTTGAGTTTTTTTGTGTTAAGGTACATTTTTCATGATCACCGTTTGGAGTAGAGACTTGAAATTTTCATCAGTTGTTCCTGGTAGTTTGATAAGTAGAAATATGCAGCTTTGTAATATTAACTGCAATACCAATGGTCTAAATATTTTTAAAGCTATTAATCATCAAAATAATTAATACAAATTTAAAAGTATTAAAATGGTTTAATTACTTGCCATAAATTTATTATTTTGCTTCCGTCTACTTGTTGAGAGGCACAACAAAACATTTCATATCAATATCTTAAATACGTTTTGAGATAATGGTACCAATATAGTAGCTTGTTTCCCATATGATTTGTCTTGCGGCCTAACTCTGCATTCTCCCAATTGTACTTATATTACAATGATATCAATGAGCCTGCCTGGGAGGATTGTTGAAAAGAGAAGTTTTTAAAACCAATCTGGAATTTTTTAGTCATTTGAAATTCTAAAGCTAAAGGACACTGTTTAAATTTTCAAATTAACGCATTTACCTAATCTTTATAAAATTACGTAAGCGAAATTGTGCCAAAATTGTGGGCGTTTGGCAAAATGCAGGATAACGTTAGAGGGCTCAAACTGAAGGTCTTGATGCCAGGGACTCGGAAAAAATACTGAAATAGCTTGAAGTTTACCAGGAAATGAGAAATAATTTAAAATCTGTCATTTAAAAAGCATTGGAATAAAAAACTTCTGTTTCGTTTACATAAACATTTGGTGAACCTAAAAGCCAGTTTACTCTGAAGGTTTTTTTATAAGAAGAATTCTTTCAATTTTGTGATCAGGGTGTTTTAGTCCCTTGAGACCATTAATATGTATTATGGCCCTAGCTTTTAGAAGTCAAATCAACAACTACACATTTCATAAGTATAAAGATCTTTTTCACAATTGAAGTAGATACATCAAAAATATTGAAATTCAGCTAATTAAGTACGCTGCAACATTTTTCAGTATTAAATAAAAATATGAGTGTTAAAACTTGGAATTAACAATTTATAAAATATCATTTACAATAGATTTTCCTACCCTTCACTCTTTTTACAGTGTTCCTAAGGCAGCTCCTACTGATGCCAAAGCCAGCACCTCTAAAGACACCTCCTCATCCATGATGGACGAAGTTCAAGACTTCTCAATGCCGAGCAAAAACAAGCAGCCGCAGCAGACCAAGAGCAAGCTGGATGACATGCTAAACAAACTGATGCAGAGGAAAAATTGTGTATGTAGTTTTTATGGTTTTTTCATTGCAAATCATTTAAGTTACAATATTATTAAAAAAATATATATTGAGTTCTTGCATGAAGGCAATATTATCAAGTTGTGGCATTATTTACTTATATGACTTTCATTACAACAGAAAGCTTTGGACTGTTGTAAATTTGTTCTAGCTGGAGGATAAAACTACTTCGTCAGCCATTTTGGCGGTTGGCAAAAAAGTGGAGACTTCAAATAGCCTGCTTAAACTCAGCATGAACTCTGCTAAACGCATGATGGATTGCTTAAATAACTGACATGTTAAACACTAACTTCGAAAACAAACAGCAAACGTGCCCATATAAAAACTACGTCTATGTGTGTGATAAGAGATTTTCTTATCCTCTCTTTTTTACAGGCGCTTAACTCACTCTCTCACCCTCTAATGCGATTTACCACAACTATAATTGTACGCCACCATAAATCTAAGAAGCAAATGGAACAAAATGGAAACTTTGTAAATGCATATTTGTATGAAGTCGGATATAATGCACAATGCGTGTTTGTATAATTTGTATAACATTTGTATAACCGGTGCGACCACCCAAATTGCACCGGTATCAAAGTTATTATTAGCTATATCTGTTCTTTGGGACTTAAGGATTTGTTACTGACGAAATAATCCTTGATACCAATGCTATATGGGCAACAAAACAACCTAACAAACTTGGTGCCGCCCGAAAAAACAGGCACAAAAAAGCACATTAGGTTGCCTATTTGTATAGTTGTTCATCTGTGACTTGGCTTAAAATACAAATGAGGTTGCTATTTCAAAAAAGTATGTAAAGTAAACAAGTATTGTACATGAGTCTTACAATAATAAGATAATAATAAGATCGCGCCACAATCATCCTTCACTCATCTGTTATTCATACTTGGCTTAAAATACCTACCTGGGTAGGTCGCCATTTCAAAGTAATGAATCTCATGTGTCGAATGAATGAAGCACAATATTTGATGCGATTTAATCCCTGGACGATTTCAGCCGGTGCCGGTGGAAGAGCCGGTGGTGGGGAAGGAGAAGAAGAAGCGGAAGCTGGACGAGATCGTGCTGGGACTGTCGGCGGCCAAGGAGCAGCAGTCGGAGCCCAAGTCGAGCCGGGGCGGCGGCAGCCAGCCGAGCGTGAGCGTCACGGTGACCAAGAGTCCGGCCAGCAGCAAGCCACCGTTCCTGCAACAGGCCGAGCAGCACAACCTGCTGCTCAAGCAGCAGCAGCAGCTGCAGCAGCAGATACTGCAGCAGCAGCAGGTAAATAACAGTTCTGTTCGGACAAGCGATTGTTCAGGAGTTACCGCCACAACCCTTTTGTTGATGAAACAGCTGCCCTTTCGTTTTGTCAGGTTGGCAATGTGAGTGGGAATAATTAGTAAACTTGAAATGAATCCATCAAAGGATGGGAGATATAAATAGATTCAAATCAGTTATTAAAAATATGTCTTCATCTCCAAAACACTGATTAATCTCATTATTTGCGTGTTTTCTGAAATTAATGAATGGGAACGCAATTAAACCAATTTAATATCCTCGAATCTTGAAAATATATTTTTATGTTCGATTAATTAAGTAGTATGACTCACATCACTGAGTTGATTTTGGGTCAGTAGAATTAAATTACTCCCCTTCATATTGGTTGCCTGACAAAATCAGAGGGCGGCAAAAATACTATTGTGTGTTACCTCTAGTGATATAATATCTAACTCTCCTGGGATAAGTTTAGGAAGGATAGCAGGCTTACCTGATTGAAGTGAGTACACTAATAATTTAAACACAATTGGAATATTTCAGTACCACTGGCTTCGTTCTCACCCTGAGAACCATTCACCACCCTCAACCATTAAGAATGGTGCCAGTGGCACTGAAATATTCCTATTGTGTTTAAATTATTAGTGTACTCTATCACCTTGAATAAACTTCATTCAGGTAAGCCTGCTATCCTTCTTAAATAATCCTAATATGACCTAGAGTCCTAAACCAATGATCTAACTTCTTGGGGTAAAGGTAGTTCAGTCAATACTTGGGAACCTTTATAAGATATAAGAGCTTAAACATTTTACTTCTCCCCCCCCCCCCCCCCCCCGTACATAGTGTGTGAAGAAAAAAATTTTTTTTTGTTAAAATTGTAAATTTGAGTTGTTGGAAATATTTGTTTTTATTTTATTTTATTTTTACATTTATATTGCTACAAAACAGACATAGTCCAATTACATTGTAGCACTATTCATAAATTACTTAATATACTAGATAACATGCAAGAATAAATATTTAACAACTGATAACAACAAAGCAAATAATAAATATATCTAATGTAAATAATAAATATATAGCAACATGCAAATAAATAACTATATTTACTACTTTAAACATTCCTCAAAGTGCAAGTTATTCTTTTATGCTCCCCAAAACAAAACAAGTGGTTTAGAGTGTTTTTCTGCATGTTCAGTAAGTGTGGGTGGATGTCAGTATGACATTTAAAGTTTGGCTTGAAAATAATTCAGGATAAATTATAATTTACTATCTAATTTTATTAATGGAGTTTGAAGGTACTTAAGATCAATATTTTGGTAGTGCCAATCAATTTTAATGGGCAGCTAAACCCTCCTTTCCCCATCAAACATAAAATAAAATAAAACGTTGGAATTAAAAATTTTTAAATTTCTCAAATTAATTAATTCACTTTCATTTGGTAATAAAAATTAAGGTTGAAAATGTCATAAAATTGAATAATGGCCAAAGGGAGAAAGTATGTGTTAGATTTTTTATACTGTTTATTCGAGATCAGTAGAGGTTCCCAGCCCTGGGCAAAATTATTGGACATATTTTCACCAACCCCATCCGGGGTTACCTGAAGTCGGTGATTATTAATCCTTCAGTACTCACAGAAAACCCCTGGTCTTTTACTCTCAACTTAAAAAAGGTTAATAATGTGTTGAGTTCAAATTTCCTGACTGCTCAATTCTTCATCAATGTTTTCTATCTTCATAGTTTACATTTATCAGTGGCTGGTTACTCCTCTTACCGCTCTTGACTCAGAGTGTATTTTCCAAAACCTAGTTGTTCTCCCTGTAACCGTCACTCACCTTATGTTGTGTCAGGCTATCAAGATGGCCCAGCCCAACTCGGCGACGGCTGCCCATGTCCAGCGGAAGACTTACGAGGCCATGATCGCCGACATCAGCAAAGTGGCCGATTTCTCCGCCAAAATCAGTTCCTACTCTCACGAAGCCAAGGTAACGTAACTCTCTGCTCGTTTTCTTTGTTCGCTTTATATGTGTTTTACTCTCTTTGTGTTCGCATGTATTATGAATGAACTCCTCTGAGGAACAGGATCAAGTTATGGATTTTGGAATCGAAGTGTAGGAGATTTAAAAAGCCCTTATAGCCAGTATGATGAGACTGAGATAAATTCTTCGTTATTTGTGTTTACTAACCATTGTGGTTATAGACTTTAACTAAAAATTATTGGTTTCAAGACTTAACTAGAAATATTTCAAATGTATTATGTAAACATTAAAAAATCCATATTTGTGTTTTCTATTGTTTTTGTTTGAGTTATTTTATTGTTATGTTCGGCTTGGTTATGGGAACACATTGCAAGATTAGTTCAACCAATAACCAACAATTATTACAATAGATTTAACACTCAAGATTTTCTCTGTTGTGGTTTTATTTGTTTTTAAACATTTATTGTGTCTTAAGGTAATGATTGTAAATAGCAGCATCTGAACAGCATAAGATTGAAAAGCGATTGAGAAGCGGAACTAGAAATTAATCAGTGAGAACACATTGACAATCATCAAAGTATCTTAAGAAAAAGGATAATGAGTAACTAGTACCAATTGGACGAGCCTTGTGCGATAATATTTAATTTTAACCAATTCATTCAGTCACTGTTAAAAATTTCAGTGTAATATCTATACACTGTTTTAATACTACTCACAATCTTCTTCCTCACACACTGCTATGTTAATTCTCCCAAAGAAAGCCTTAGTTTACAAAATATGTTACAATTATTTTATTTGTAATCTTTTTTCTTTATTTTGTTACCAACACATCAAATAGACCTATTTTATTGACTTCAAAAACATTTTGTAGGATTATATTAAATTTTTGTCTGAGCGAGTAACCTGCATAGAATTTTCTTTTTGAGCTAGAAAGTTATTTTCAGCATTTGAAGGAAATCCCTGGACACGTTTTTGAAATGGTTGAGGAATCGAACAAGCAAGCCTACAAACATCGACTGCACAAGAGTATAGGGTGATAAATGTTTCCCCTATAATAATAAATGTAAAGTATCAAAAGCATAAAAAGTTATCTCAAATCACCAGTACAAACTGTTCCAAAAAAAAAACTTGTTTT
The DNA here is from genome assembly GCA_035578135.1 of Flexamia atlantica. Lineage (NCBI taxonomy): Eukaryota > Metazoa > Arthropoda > Insecta > Hemiptera > Cicadellidae > Flexamia > Flexamia atlantica. The sequence continues at coordinate 53,102,017 of JAQJVK010000004.1, read as the reverse complement.
TATGTTGTACGATTACTTGTAGATATACTAAAATATCAATAATCCTCCCTGCTTTTGTCAACTTTTTAATTGTTTAGTGATGTCAGTTGATTTTATAAAACAAAATTATCTTTGGCTTTGATTTAGAAGGAATTTACTATTTTAGCATATCGCGACGACAATTGGGGGACACTGTTAGTGTTAACAAGATTGTGTAAAAAAACTGTTGTTGTAGGTTAACAAATGGCTTGCTGAACAAACGTCGATGATCCCAGAACAATCGTTGGGCGCTGACTTTCTGTCGGCCCCGCGGCGACGAAGACCCAGGGTCGATCCTACCCTTCTAGATTGGAAAAAATTGACGGGAGATGAAAACGTGTCAGTTATAAATAGAATGACTGGTAAAAAGGTAAGGAGTACGATTTGCAGTGCTAAAGTATATAAGTATTTGAGGGGCGGGGCATAGTCCTAAAGTACATGGGCTACAAGGGCAGTCCATTTAACCAAAAGTTAACAAAAAAGCGATCAAACCAGTATTCAAACTGTTCCTTTGTGGCATATTTTTCTACTTCTAAGATTTCTCTCGATATTGTTTGCATGTTTTCGTTCACTTTTTTAAGATTTAATCTTTGAAAATCTAATGGTGCATGACATTAGCTTTGTGCATGGTTCCTCATTTTTGTGATCGTGATCGGTTTAACAGTTATAAATTTTCTAAGCGCATGAGTTGTGTGTTTTTTACAATTCTTAATGTTTCAAGTCCATAACTAATCCATCAGAAGTTGGACCCAAGATCCTTACCTGGTGACGATTTTATCTGGTTATCTCTTGATCCAAACTCTTTTTCCCCTTTTTTTGCCTTTGAAAGTGGGAAAAATTATGACATAAAATAAATCAACAACGCTTTGTTGAAAAAAGCAAGAACCATATTAATTGCTATTAAATTCTATCAAACTTCGTTGGGGTCAAAATCTCGACCATAATTGAAGGAGTCCCGCCAGTAACGTTGTAAGCGACATAGAGTGAATTTTGCAGGAAATAGAAAAAACATATAATTGCGAATGTAATGATGTAAACATGTTTGATTTGTTATATATAATTATAATATCATAAAACTATCCAAACTAGAAAGTATTACATACAATATTATCTTTCGTAATAAAAAAGTTATTACAAAAAAAGTTATTTTAAAATTGCAATAACGTTGTAAATAACAGTTGTTTACAACGTTGTTGCCGACTTTTGCGCTTGCAACGTTATTGCATGGTAAAACAAACATCGTATATTTAGTGAAAAAAAAATATTATTACAATATAAAAATACGTACGGAATATATAAGTTACACTTGTTGATAAAATTTTAAGTTGTACAGAAAATCGTTGCACTTGGCAGATACAACGTTGTTGCACGTACCTCATGTGATGGTTGTTTCCCGGGTATTGGTTTCTTCGTTTCATTTTTGTACGGTTCCCCAGCATTTCTTCTCTGCTTACGTACATTTCCGGTCCAACTTTCAAACTTAACAGGGCGTTTTTACTACGATTTAGCCGATTAGCATCGGACGGCGACAGAACGGTGCACGGTGATGTTGCCATTTTTGGCGGTTACAACGTTTCTGCAACTGCGGGACCAACAGCGCTTGGATTTCAACCTGTGGTAGTGCTGCCAACACAAGAGATATATCGACGAAAAAATACCCTGTACTGATGCAGGATGTCGTTTACAACCTTACTGCATAGAAATCTGAATTTTGAAAAAGTTGTCGTTTACAACGTTACTAGATCCCCCCAATTTACATAGATTAATACAGGGCCATTGAAAAATAATGTCAAGATTTTAAAAATCCCTATTTAAAAAGTAGAATGTTTTAGGGTTGTGAAAGAGATGTTTTTTTATGATTGCTCCAATTGTTTCCTAACAGAATTTCTTTCGTGATGCATGCAGAATATAATTCGTAATGCAGTGGCATATGAAATATAAATGCTCAGAAGCAGCCATTGATTTACCTGATAAATAAGAACTACAAAACTCTTCCATATCGTAGATAAACACACTGTTGTTCTTTTGGTCATTTTGTCAGCTATTGTTAAAACCAATATGGTTTTTGTGAGATCTTCCAATAGTGATGACACATTTTTTTAACATAACTCACCCTTGATAATTTTTGCTTCTTTACTGTGTAAAAATGAGGTGTCTCTTTCGTTATAGTTATTGGACCATAATTTCATGATATTCAACCAAAAGACGTTAGGTCAAAATATATTTTATAAGTTGACTTATTATGTGATCCACTTTTTCCTGCAGAACTACCAAATTCTGTTTACAAATCAATTAATTTTTTTCCATTTTGTATAAACTTGTTAAATATATTGAAGTGAACGAACCAAGTAAGCGATATCTATATTGAGACCATGTCGTGTTTTGCAGCTGACGGGCAACAAGGCGCCACAACTGAAGAGGCTGGCGCAGTGGCTGCTGGAGAACCCCATGTATGATGTGGACCCCAAGTGGGCGGAGCTGGTGAAGGAGCGGGGGAACCTGCCGCACGATCTGCAGAAGCGACTGCCGCAGTCGGAGAGGAAGAAGGGCCCCGGGCGGCCGCCGCTGCTGTCCTCGCCCTCGGGCTCCTCCGCGGCTGCCTCCACGCAGCCGTCGACGACCCTGCCCGCGGCCAGCCTGCCCTTCCCCTCCCTGGCCTCGGGGCTGGGCGGCCTCAACCCCAGCACGCTCCTGTCGGGCCTCTCGCTCGGCGGCTTCGACCCCAAGAACAACCCGCTGCTGCTGCCGTTCGGAGGCATGCCGAACATGGGCGCGCTTGGCGGCATGGCCGGTCTGGGCAACATGAATCTGACCAATTCGTTGTTCGCGAACCTGGCGGGTCTGGGTCTCCCCGGGTTGGCTGGAATGGACTCGAGCGCTTTGAACAACCCGGCTACATCCACACCTTCCGGCTCTTCGGACTCCAAGACACCCAAGTCTCACAAGACCGAGAGCAAAAGCGCGTCGAAAACGACACCGGTGTCTTCAGCCGCCTCGTCTCTGCCGACGTCTCTTCCCTTTTTCTTCCCCAATCCTAGTTTGCTGTACACACCGCTCGGATTGGGAGGGTTGAATCCGTTTTCGCTGCAGCCCGGCGCCATGTCGTCGGCATATGACAGTTTAGCTTTACTCAACGGAGGGTTGGGGGTGACGGCCACCCAGGCGGGCCGGGGCCACAAGAGCACCACCTCCACGACGAGCGTCTCCAGTGGGCGAGCGACGACGGTGACCTCCGCCTCCACGGGACAGAGCAAGCAGCGGCTGCCGGCGCAGTTCCTGCTGCCCCACGACACCCACCTGCTCGAGAGCCTCACCAGGTCGAGCAAGCCCAAGCAGCCGCGCTCCTCCACGTACTCGAGGGAGCAAGAGATGAAAGAGGCCTTGGAGACGTTGAGTAAAAGCTCCACGGAACTCCTCCCCAGACTGCCGCAAGAGGAGAAGGCGCCCAAACGGACGAGGGAGGAAGCCTTCGCGCCAGCTCCGGTGGACCTGGCCGCCTGCAAGCGCAGCCCCAGCCCGGCGCCGAAGAAGAGCAAAGAGTCACCAGTACCTTCACCGGCCAAAAACTTCTCCGGGCTCGATCTGTCGAGTCACGGAGGGGCGGAGGAGAAACCGAAAACGCCCCCGTCCGAAAACTTGAATCTCACGCCGAATGAATACCCGGTCGAAGAAATGAAGACTGCTGTCAATAACGACAGGCCTATTTCTCCCGAAGGGACCACGCAGGAAAGCGTGGAACCCGAAGAGAGAACGGAGGATTTGGGGTACGACGAACCCTGTGCTAGTGAGGAAACTTCGCTCCCTCCTACGGACAACAAGGACGAAAGTGGGGAGGGAGAAGGTGACGTGGGGGGTGGTGGGAAGGGTAAGAAACGAAGAGGTAAGAAATCTCTAGACGTAGTTCAGCGGAAGATGTTGCGGAGTAGTGCCGGTCGGGCAGCTGCCGCCGCCGCGAGGGCTCGCGAGGACCATTCCAACTAGGATCAAGTGACAGCATTTGATTTGACACCAACCTTCTAACTCAAACACAAATACTCTTATTTTGAAACACCTTTGTCATGAGTTTCATTAGGTAGGCAAATTTTTCTTTGCCCCGGCTTGTATTTTCTCTACATATCTGTTTTCTATTATTATTTATCCTTTGTTGAATCTTGTAAATTTATTTCTTTTCGACCGACCTTGTTTATCCCGAGGAAATAGCTTTTGTGTAAATATTGTTTTTACAATCATACCAAATGTTAAGTTGTTTTAAGATTTATTTTATCGGTCACTGCGAGGCGACTTTGCATTCTTTGGTGATTTGTTAGTATTTGTATCTTTGTACTTAGGCATGATAGTCTTCGTTTTATTTATTTGTACAAATCGGGAGGGATTTTAAAAACTCCTACAACGTTGCCTAGATAAATTTTAAATGAATGGTTCCACTGCCTTTAAAAATTGTATAATGGTAGGTGATTTGTATAGGTAAAGAAATTCTTTTTAAAAATATTTTCTAAACCGCACTTTTTGTATATTTTCTAAAATAGTAACTGTGGTACAAAACTTTATGGTGAGTTTGGTGGAAACAAACCAAATACTGTCAGTTGGCCTTGTGCGGTGCGAATGGACGAACGACTGTTCTTATTCTTATATTTTAACTGTGATACATCACTGAGCCGATTGTTTTGCTTTTAGGCTATCATTGTATTTTTTTCTTTTATACTAATACATTTTTACAATAGTTTACATTTTGTGTTGTTTGCTACAGGTATACCCCTTAATGTTTTATATGTTTCGAGTTATCGATGTATTTTATTTTATTAGTTTATTACTCTATCGCTAGATTTTTTTTACCTTTTTTTGTGTGTTCATAGTCATTCTTGTTTTTATTTCCAAAGTGTTACATTAGAAGGTGGAAGACTCGAAAGTCCATATTGGTATAACAGTATTTTAGTGACTTATGTAAATACGTGACCAGTATTTAATGCTGTTTGTTTTAAAGTATTTTTGTGAAAGTATATATTTATTATCGGCATGTCTATGCTGACAGTTTACAATAAATCTTTCCTTCTTTCTGTATAGTGAACTCGACAACATGTAAATAACTGTTATGAAGCCTATTTTAGCTAAATACTATACTGAAATGTGTACTATATGTAAAGGCGGTGAGTGAGCGGTTAAACAATGCCCTAATGTTACGGAAACTCTTGGTGTTACTAGAGAAATTAAATTAAATAGTTGAAACTATGTAAATGTAGCACTTGTATATAAACGCTTTAAAGAAGTTACGGAATAAATCAGTAGCCTTTGAAATGAAGACTGTCAACATAATCAAGGTAAAGTGACAGTCGTTTTTAAAGATTTTTTCTAAAGGAACCTTAGTCTAAAATTTTAAAAACGTGTTTCTAAATTTTTATTATGTGATTAGTTTTTGAAGTGCCAGTATTGTTTTTCTTTTATAAATTTTATTGGGGCAAACTTTGTTGAATCGTTGTATCATATCTTAGTTTGTTTCAAAATAATTTTCAATCATCTAATACGAATTATGATCAGAAACTATTTAGTTGGGTTTATTCATCAGTTAGTTTGGTAGCCACATTACCGGTTGAAGTGTACAGGCACGGAGTAGTGCGTCAGTAGAGGAATTCTCAACACTTGGTAGCAGTGTTGTGTATCGGACAAGTGTTCTTTTTTACATATTCATTACTAGTAACTTGATAAGTAATCCTTTTGTTATCGTGGAAAACTTTAATTTCGATAGATATTGCAAATATGACTTGGAAAAAGTAAAATAGATGTGATATTCTTTTATCTAAGACCTTCATGAGTATTCTTTTAATTTAATTCTGTTATTGATTGATCATTATAACAAGACTATATGACGCTTTTGGACAAAAGGAGACCACATTCTGTTTTATTTTTGCCAAGTGTGCATTTTTGCTAGTACTGAATATTGATAAAACTTGCTTATCAGTTAAAATGATCATCTGTGTGAATATTATCAAAGATTTGTTAAATTTGTATGTTCTTCATTGTGAAATAATTATTACATATTTTTTACAAATGAAGAGTGTTGTTATGATTTAAAAATCCTCTTTCCTAACTTTTCAGCACTCCCTGTTAAAGAAAAAGTAATCAGTACTTTTAAATATTTTTCAGAAAATCGGGTAACCAAGTGACATTTTTTACCATATATTCCTCGATATGTTTCCTTTGAAACCCCATCATTTTTTCGAAAATGAAACTTGTGCTCAAGCCGCCATCTTGGAAAATGGCTATATCATTTTTTATTATTACTATCAAGTTTAGAAAACAACTTCTTAAAGTTGCTTGGTTTGAAAAGGCCTAACGTTTTTATTTAACATATTGCTGTACAATTGATAAAGCTGCCAAATTGAAAATTACTGCTAAAAAGTATGGTAAATGCCATGCCGAAATATAAACAATTGTTCAGATACAAAACCCGACAATTAAAGTTAAAAAGCAAAGAGCGACAAAAGCGACTGGTGGCAGTGGCAATTGTATATTAGTTTGAAGAATAGAGAAACGTAATAGTTAATACAAGGAATACGTCATGATTGAAATTTTTTTCTGAGTAGCATGATGTAAAGTGTAGTATGTCACACGCCTAGTAAGTTTTATGGTACCTCGCATGAAAATCTCGCTTGCGCGGGAAATATCATGCTTGTCTGGCAAAACAGTAGTTTGCGGCCTAGTAACATAATATACTATACTATTTCACTTCCTGAAAAATTTATTGAAGTGAAGATGTCAGTGTACCCTAACATCCTATTTAACTACCTTTCTAGACCCCTCAATATGGTGGTCATCCTAAATAACCGAATCTAACATCCCAAACAATACTTATGGAATGGTTCCTTGTCCTAAAAAATGAGTGACACCTTGTAACTTCCTTTACCTTAAATATGATTTATTCATGCACCAATAAAATAAGTTATAAGATAATTTTTGTTTTATTTTATCACCAAGGGATCACAAGACAACTATTTTTTCAATCTTTTCTCAGGATTGATCTTGAAGCCGTGCAGAACCAAGTCAAGGCCAGCCGTCGGGTGTCTCGGGCCCATCTCCTGTTTGTACAGCAGCTCGAACCCGCCCGTGTCTGCGCTCTGGTTGTGCCGTCTGTCTAGTACAACTGCAATCGAAATCACAACTTAATCAGTTACTGTAATTCAACAAATAAATTTGTGTTTTGATTTTTGCGGACATTTGCCATTACTAGTAAAAAGTTACACGACGTTTCGGGATGTGGAATCTGACCCTGTCTTAAGATGGTAAAGATTCTTAAGGTTCCACCAGATCCTGAAACGTCCTATAACTTGTATTTTACATATCAGTGATGGCAATTGGATTTTTACTTATCAGTGATGGCAATTATCCGCAAAAATCATTATAAAAAAAATTAACTCACTGTGATAAATAATGAATTTAACAAAAAGAAGTTAATTAACACCCCAAAAGTAAATTAAGTTTTGAGTTGGCCTTGTTCAATTAGTTTGGCACTGCAGAGTAAAGTACTTGCCTTGCTAAAACCATATTGTATTTTCAAGTGATTCTCTGCCTCTGGATGGTAAACATGCTCTGTGTGTCATGTAGGCCTACAGGCACCGTGACAGGATTTTCGGGCCCCTGTGCAATTTCTAACCCCAAGTCCTGACCTGGCAACCTTTTCTTTATATGTTTTCTGTGCTTTTGGGCCCTCTTTTCAGTCGTTCCGGGCCCCTTTTTGGTGTTTCCGGGCCCCCTGTGAGCCTAGGTCCTTATACATTTACCCCCCCCCCCTGTCGCTGGCCCAGGTCACGTACCCTGATCCTCCTACCAAAAATGACACAGAGGGAACTCTTAATTGGTAAAGCAATGCAGCAAAACGTACTGACAATCTATTGTCCCAATACATCATTTTACAATTGTGTCAGCCAAAAAATACACTGAGGTCACGTGACATTGTCTAGTGTATATAAAGAATCATTGTCATAGTATACAGTAGAAATAATAAACCAAGAAGCGATCAGGGAGCGTAATTTTAAAACTTGTCGTTGCCAATGTCAGACCAACCCCATGAAGGCAGAAGAAAATAAAATACTGGAATCTCCAAAAATTCAAAAGTTAAAGTGTCATGACCTAGCAGACGATCAATAACTTATTAATAACAAGAGAAAAACAACAATTAACCATATTATCATTCATCCAATAGGAAACAACGTCATGGCAAAGAAACCTAAATGCTCCATCCAGCTAATGATAAATTCGGCTGGATCACTGTTTCTTTAAATTTATTAATAGTCTGGGCAACGAATGCTCAAAAAAAGGTATTGAGGGAAATGCATGTAAACAATTTTTGATTTGCAGCTTTGTTTGGAATAGTTTTAGGAGTTGAACATATCAAAAGTCCCTGTCCGTAGCCTATGAGCGGGAGGAGGGAGGGGGGTCTGAAGGTACCATTTTTAGGTTCTTTCCTAAATATCTTGAAAACCATCAACTTTTAGTATTCTCTCTTAAATTGAAAAATTAAACAGAATTAAATTTCCTGAAAGGAAAATATATGTTTATTTCGATCCAACAAAAGTTAAGCACTACTTTTATTTATATTTAAATAAATATTAATTCCATAAGAAGTAATGTAAATTTGTATGTAGCATACAAGCCCAATGGAGCAACGCTTTTTTACCTTAAGGAGAATGAACACCAGTCATAAAATAGCAGCAAAATTCCTAGCAATTTAAATTTTCCCAAAGTAAAGGTTTTGGGAGCTCAAAAAAGTTACTTTTCAAAGAATTATTACAAAATATGCAATTACTACAACTTTTTTATGAGCTCGCTCACACATTTATTTTAGTCAAATTTTTAAATTATTGTAAAATTTGTCAATATTTCATGAATGTTGTTTATTTTCCTTTAGGTGAGAAAGTGTTGCTCCATTTGACGTCTATGTTACAAACACATTTACATGTATTTCTTATAGAAGGGATATTTGTTAAAATATTAAAAAAGAATAGTGCTTACCTTGTATATCGGACAAAAACAGACAATTTACATTAAATTTAATTTTCTAATTCAATAAAGAATACTAAAAGTTGAAAGTTTTCGAGATATTTAGAAAAAAATCAGATCAAATCAAATACTTTTATTTCTGAAACTAAGTCGGTTACAAACAATTAATAACATGGGAGCATTAATACATTAGAAATATTTTTACGAAAATTAATAAATAAAATAAACTAATTGTTGGGTTTCAGCTCTGAGGATTATAAAGAAAAATATTCTCACATAGGTGCAAGAGCACCCGTGCGTAAGAATGAGTCTCATTTAAAAAGAATTTAAAATTAAAAAAACAATAAATGGTACCTTCAGACCCCCCTCCCTCCCCCGCTCAAGGTCTACAGGAGGGGACGGAGATATGTTCACCTCCTAACAAGTCCAAACAAAGCTGCAAAGTCAAAAATTGTGTTCCATGCATTTCCCTCTATACCTTTTCGTTGCCTGGACTTATAATTGTAGAGTGAGCAGTTACCTTTGACGACATCCTCGAGGCCCCTCTATACCTTTTCGTTGCCTTGACTATACTTGTAGAGTGAGCAGTTACCTTTGATGACGTCCTCGAGGCCCTCTATACCTTTTCGTTGCTTTGAATATAATTGTAGAGTGAGAAGTTACCTTTGACGACGTCCTCGAGGCCCCTCTATACCTTTTCGTTGCCTTGACTATAATTGTAAAGTGAGCAGTTACCTTTGACGACGTCCTCGAGGCCCCTCTTTATCTTTTCGTTGCCTTGACTGTAATTTTAGAATGAGCAGTTACCTTTGACGACATCCTCGAGGCCCCTCTATACCTTTTCGTTGCCTGGACTAAATTGTAGAGTGAGCAGTTACCTTTGACGACACCCTCGAGGCCCCTCTATACCTTTTCGTTGCCTTGACTATAATTGTAGAGTGAGCAGTTACCTTTGACGACATCCTCGAGGCCTCTCTATATCTTTTCGTTGCCTGGACTAAATTGTAGAGTGAGCAGTTACCTTTGAAGACGTCCTCGGGGCCCCTCTATACCTTTTCGTTATCTTGACTATAATTGTAGAGTGAGCTGTTACCTTTGACGACGTCCTCGAGGCCCCGCTTGCACAGCTCGGCAGTGACGCTGGTGCTGGGAGCCATGGCTGGGCCCATGTTGATCTCCAGCAGGATCGGCGTATAGTCGCTGCCCAGCAGGAAGTCTGCACCGTAGAGCTCGAAGCTGTTCTGCCGCTCGATCATCTCGTCCTGCGCAGCCAGCACGGCGCCGACGATCCCCTCGCGCATCCCCGGCAGCACCGCCGCCGCCCACTTGTCCGGCTCACCGATCTCTCTGCGGATTGTTGCAATCGATGTTTGAAATATTACGGTGACACTACTATCACAGAGAACAATCAAGCAGAGGTATCTTCTAATGTTGCGCTCAGGGTGTGTCAAGCGCTGGTCAGCTGGTGTCGAGGACTTAGTTTACCATTGATACCACGATATTGAGCATCGTCGCTGCCCTCTCTTAATTTAATTTAACTGTAGCTAGTAACTGGATGTAACTAATAACTAGTAACTTAACTGTAACTGTAACTGGTATTAACTGTACCTAGTACTTGGGCGCAACAGAAGACCCATATGAAAGCGACCTCTGTTTGATTCTTCTCTGTGACTATTATTTATAGAAGAATTGATAATGTATAGCTTAACTATACTTGAATTAATACACCTATGAAGTGCGAAATGGAGGGAAACTTATATACTTGTAATTCGCCAGCAACAGGTCAACCCCTCGAAGGGAGACGAAAACACACAAGGAGTTTCGAAATATCCGAAAATTCCAAAGTCTGAGTGTTACTATCTAGCGGACAATCAATAAACTTTTAGAAAGGTAGAAACAACAACAAACCAAATGATTCATTCAATAAGAAACGACATCTTGACAAAAAAACTAAAGCGCTCCAGCTAATTGGTATACTTATAGCCGGATCTTGCAGATAGTACTTGTTGGTTTTCGATTGTTTTCTAAGGGACATGCCAGGGGTTGGTGAATAAGTGAAATTTCCCTCCCTCTCGTGCTTCATTAATTCTCCTATAATGATAATTTATGATTCACTATAAAATTGTGTACAAATAAGTAAGCAATCCTGGCATGCAATCATACAATCTGTTTTTTTAAATGAACTACTGACTTTAATTTCAGTCTCCAATTTTTAGATAATAAGTTGTTTAATGATAAAAACATACGTAGACAGAAAACCAATCAAATTGGTAAGATGTTACAGAATTTTGTAATAATTTTTATGAGGTAAAAATCACCTCTGAAAGACTGGTGAAACCATTACATATCCATTCTGTATAAATAATCGTAACTAGGTTTATGCAACACAAAATTTTTATTTTAAATTTGAAATGCTAATTTTTAATTTTGTAGATGAATTATAGACTTCAAGATATTGCTTGCAAATGCCATAATTCATTTTTATTGCATGTTTTTTTTCCACGTCAAATATTTATTTTTTTTCTCCACTAACTGGCCAAGCAAGGAAACCCATTGATAGCAAGGATCAAGGTCGAATGGGAATTGGATAGATGTGAGGGACAACCTGCTGCTACGGACTGTCTGGATCTTGTTCGTATGTCAGCCAGCTTTGTTTGTCTTCAGTAAATATAACAAAAATTATATGTTTCAATGTTTGAAATTAATTTCAATGCTTGTGACCTTTTTAGATTTATGATGACCAATGAGTGCAACATTTAAATCAGTTTTGAAAATGACACTTCATGTATTGAAACTTAGGTAGACAGTGAATTGAAGACTGACATAAGATTTGTACAATTTTTTCAATTGAATATAACTATTAACTAACTTTAAGTATTCCTGCAAAGACGAGCAATGCCACATGTTTTCTGCGGGAAGTCTGGAGTCCCGCTGGCTGCTGTTGGTGTAGTTCTTTTGGATTGCATTGTTGGTAAGGTGAACAGACTCGTGCAGATTGGTCAGCGAAAACGGTTGAGACGAGAATCGTAGATAGCACTCTCTGAAACAATAACATATAGTACTTCATTAAAAGAACTGTGTTTAGAAACTTAGCCAATGCATGTAACACGAAGCATACTTTTAGAAATACTTTTTGTCTTAAACAAAATGAAAAATGTGAAAATGATGAATGTGTATGTCAAAATTAAAAGAGAGTTTCAACATAAATTATTATATTTTTCAGTTACATCTGATCCTCACGTTCATTCATTCATTCATTCATTGTATTCATTCATTCATTCATTCCATTTCATTTCTTTCTTTTACACTGGACCAAAACCATGGTCCAACTTGGCTGAGAATCAGAAAAGCTAAAGGTATGGTCAAGAGGAGAAAAAAAGAAACAGTCTGTACGAAATGAAAAGTATGAAAATGTGAAAAAGCCCACATGGATGAGGTGCATATGTTTAAGTTTATTTTTTGTCCAGCTTACATGGTTAGAGGGTTTGAACAATTATTTCAGATTAATTTTTTGCATACAAATATCTGGGAATGACGAGAATGGGCAGTGATTTATTAAACAAATCTGGTGATCAATTCATCTAGAGATTCTTTTTGCAATGAAAATTGAATGAAGTAAAGCTTTCTTTTTATAAATCTACTGTAAACTCACTTGTACATCCATATCACTAACGGGTAAACACTAGTTATGAGGAACCATTGGCGAATGTCAAACTTAGTTTCATAAATCAGGAGAGGCTTCTCTGTAAACAAATAAAGAAAGTGTTATGAATGTTTCATCCAGGACTGGGACTGCAGCAAGTTCTGTAATCCAGCTACTTGGAGGTCGCAAATTGCGGATTGTTATGAGCGATGGCTTGTGGACACAGTGTTCCATAGTGGGGATTAACCTCTGCACTATTGAGTACTGTGCTATTGAGTTCACAGGACCATCCTCATAATTAGACCAGTTCGTAAATTGTAAACCAGGCAAAATTTTGGTTTGGATCCCACCTCAGAGGAGAATCAAATAGAGGTATCTTCTAAAGTTGCACTCAGGTGGTGTCGAGCGCTGGTGTCGAGGACTTTAAAAACATAGTTCATCATTAACGTTGCGAGAGAGCAGCACCGTCGCTGCCCTCTCCTAATTTAACTTAATTCTAGCCAGTAACTGGATGTAACTAGTTACTTAACTGTAGGTGGATTTAACTGTAACCAGCAAGCACTTGGGCGCAACAGAAGACCCATTTAAAAGCGACCTCTGTTAGATTCTTCTCTGTGATCCCTTTTAAAAATGTAGGTTCCTTAGTTGCCTGCTTTGACTGTTGGGCTGTTAATTGACAGTTCTGTCTAAGGAACATGTCGACCTTAGTCAGTAACAAGACTACAAGATCGTGCCACAATCATCCAACACTCATCCTTCACTCATATTTGCCTTAAAATACCCAAGATCTCTAAAGCTTTCCTTATTCTATGGTGTCCTGTAAACAGCTAGTTGTTCTCTTTCATTGCATTTTTGGTCTTTAACGTCTGGTTATATCAATGTAACTTGACCTTTAAACATAACATGAAAATAAACTAACATCCACTACAAAATTTAAAAAAAGGAGTTGTTTTGCTCAATCCACACGAGACACTAACACCTAATTTCAATTTTATGGTGTAACGTGGCTGCTATTTAATTAAAGCAGTCTAAAAAGAGATTTGAGGAGTGTTTTAAAGAGGTGAACAATCGACTGTCCAATGGTTACTGCGGTATTGGTCAAACTAACTAATCTAATGGTTTGCGGGATTGGTGCAAACTTAAACAGCAGACTTAATTTCTTCACCAATAAGAATCACCCCTTTGTCCTGTAGTCACCCCCATCAGGCTTCACTAGACCCACTCAAGGCCCAATACTCCTCCCCAACCCCCAGGTAACACCAGTGCCGGATTTACGGCCGCTGCAGCGCTGGGCCCAGATTTCTATGCTGGTTCCCCTGACAACACCAGTACCGGATTTATGGCCGCTGCAGCGCTGGGCCCAGATTTCTATGCTGGTTCCCCTGACAACACCAGTACCGGATTTACGGCCGCTGCAGCGCTGGGCCCAGATTTCTATGCTGGTTCCCCTGACAACACCAGTACCGGATTTACGGCCGCTGCAGCGCTGGGCCCAGATTTCTATGCTGGTTCCCCTGACAACACCAGTGCCATATTTACGGCAGCTGTGGCGCTGGGCCCAGATTTCTATGCTGGCTCCCCTGACACCAGTACCGTATCTACGGCAGCTGTGGCGCTGGGCCCAGATTTCTATGCTGGTTCCCCTGACAACACCAGTGCCGTATTTACGGCAGCTGTGGCGCTGGGCCCAGATTTCTATGCTGGCTCCCCTGACAACACCAGTGCCGTATTTACGGCAGCTGTGGCGCTGGGCCCAGATTTCTATGCTGGCTCCCCTGACAACACCAGTGCCGTATTTACGGCACCTGTGGCGCTGGACCCAGATTTCTATGCGGTTCCCCTGACAACACCAGTGCCGTATTTACGGCAGCTGTGGCGCTGGACCCAGATTTCTATGTGGTTCCCTGACAACACCAGTGCCGTATTTACGGCAGCTGTGGCGCTGGGCCCAGATTTCTATGTGGTTCCCTGACAACACCAGTGCCGTATTTACGGCAGCTGTGGCGCTGGGCCCAGATTTCTACGCTGGCTCCCCTGACAACACCAGTGCTGTATTTATGGCAGCTGTGGCGCTGGGCCCAGATTTCTACGCTGGCTCCCCTGACAACACCAGTGCCGTATTTACGGCAGCTGTGGCGCTGGGCCCAGATTTCTACGCTGGCTCCCCTGACAACACCAGTGCCGTATTTACAGCAGCTGTGGCGCTGGGCCCAGATTTCTACGCTGGCTCCCCTGACAACACCAGTGCCGTATTTACGGCAGCTGTGGCGCTGGGCCCAGATTTCTACGCTGGCTTCCCTGACAACACCAGTGCCGTATTTATGGCAGCTGTGGCGCTGGGCCCAGATTTCTATGTGGTTCCCTGACAACACCAGTGCCGTATTTATGGCAGCTGTGGCGCTGGGCCCAGATTTCTACGCTGGCTCCCCTGACAACACCAGTGCCGTATTTACGGCAGCTGTGGCGCTGGGCCCAGATTTCTACGCTGGCTCCCCTGACAACACCAGTGCCGTATTTACGGCAGCTGTGGCGCTGGGCCCAGATTTCTACGCTGGCTCCCCTGACAACACCAGTGCCGTATTTACGGCAGCTGTGGCGCTGGGCCCAGATTTCTACGCTGGCTCCCCTGACAACACCAGTGCCGTATTTAAGGCAGCTGTGGCGCTGGGCCCAAATTTCTATGCTGGCTCCCCTGACAACACCAGTGCCTTATTTACGGCAGCTGTGGCGCTGGGCCCAGATTTCTATGCTAGTTCCCCTGAACGTTCTATGCTGGTTCCTCTACAAAAGTGTTAGTTTTTTGTGTTTCATTCAATTCTCGTTCTCAATTATCCCCCCAATCCACTCATTTTTGCCCTCATGTGGCCCCCTGCTGGCGCAGGGTCGTAAGCGCGGGCTAGGTGGGCCTAGTGCAGTGGTGTAGTGCTATAATTAGTCGTGCCAGAACGGTAATCGTGAGCCGGTGGGGGGGGAGGTAGTCCATCAATTATAAACCCTAATCACAGAGGTCTTTGTGAATGGCACTTTAATTCTAGAATTGTTTGTATATATCATTTTTGGGGGGAATTGATCAAACTCGAATCTCAGATCTCTAAATCGCCGAAACAACAAAGCAAACAACAATAGTTAGATGTCACGGGGACGTACAGCGTGCTACCAATCCGATGCAAAGTATCCGACATTTGAGGCTGAATAGGCAAACCAGCCTTTACCGCGATGCAACGAAGAGTTCGTGCTTATCATTTTGCAATGAAGAGTTTGTGTTTAACGCTTTACAACGCAGAGTTTGCGTTTACCGCGACGCGACGATGATTTAATTCTCCATCATGTGACAAAATTATACCATAGATAAGCCGCGGCCCCACTACACCACTGGTCTAGTGGTCGCTTACCGATGTACTTCTGCACGATGCACCGACTGATCTTGTCCTCGCCGAGCACCTGGATGTGGTTGACGATGTCCTGCAGGTTCCGCATGACCCGGACCCCGCGGCCGCAGAAGTCCGCGGGAGGTTTGATCACCCAGAGGTTGCGGCAGCCTTCCAGATCCATCAGCGGCCAGTACGGCTCCATGTTCTTCAGCGTCATCTTGCTCATCGTGTACAGCGCCTGGCGGCAAACACGGTCTCGGCTTGAAAACAACTGCATGAATTCTAGAGGGTAATATACCTTATTCCGTCATTGATCGACTGACAACTGAAGAGCCGGCGACCGGTTTCGACCCCTACAATGGGGTCATCCTCCTGGTTGAATATAGATGACCCTATTTTAGTGTCGAAACCGGCAGTGGCGTAGGTAAGGGGGGGGATAAGGGGGATATATCCCCCCCCCCTTAGCCCTACAGTATGTAAAAAAAATTAATTTTACTCAAAAAAATTAAAGTTAGGCCACGACTTTTAACTAGGAAGTAATTCTTTTACCGCAATAATAAATACAAAATCTTTGTAAAAATATATAAATAAAGTTATTATTGCTATTATTTAATTAGTAATTGAAAAACTGCCAAAAAATGTTATCTTTGAGGTATTGCGCGCCAAACAAACGCGGCAGGATCGGTGACAAGAGGCTTAAAAATACAATACAGTATTTTGGAATATTAGTGGTAGCGGCGAATGCGTAACTGAAAGTGAACTGTTATTGTAACAGAATCAAAGCAAAATTTCACATTTTCTGTACCTTAGTCACTGATGGTCCCCGATTTGCAAA
The DNA here is from genome assembly GCA_035578135.1 of Flexamia atlantica. Taxonomy (NCBI): domain Eukaryota; kingdom Metazoa; phylum Arthropoda; class Insecta; order Hemiptera; family Cicadellidae; genus Flexamia; species Flexamia atlantica. The sequence goes on along the minus strand of JAQJVK010000004.1, from coordinate 53,085,159 downwards.
TACCCTGTTATGAAAGACAGACGATAAATCAGTCTGAGAACGCAACTGAAAACGATGCCATTCACAGCCGAATTGATATTAGATTAAAATTCGCCGCCTATAATATTACATCTTACAGAAAAATTATAATGGTTGTTCATTTTGTCCTGAATGTTTTTAGTCCTGTATACCAGAACCTCTAATGAGGCTATACAGGCCTACATTATTTCACGTTGGAACTGAAGTAGCCAATAAAAATACTAGATTCATCCACTACCTATATTCCCTCTAACGGCCAACACCGGAACTAACGCATCTGATCTCACTTTGACGTATAGGATGCGTTTATAACTCGGTCAGTTAGTTCTGTGACCTTGCGTAATTCGCAGCGACGCGACGCGACGTGACTACAATATGTTGTGATGTCGAAACAGTGCAAACTGACAGGGTTTTCGCTCCGAAAGGAAAAAGTGAGAGTGAAGATGATACTAATGGCATTAAAAATATTATGAGATTTACTTGTTGTAACTATGCTGAAACAATATTTCAGTGATCAGTGCTAGCAGAGAATGGAGTGAAGTGGACTGATGCAGATTCCTATATTCATTTGTTATCTAGTGATTTTATTATAAAATGAAATAAAAAGTAATTTCTTCAAGCTTAAGTAAAATAAAAATGACGGATGGTATTTGTAATAAAAGCACCAAAACTACGTGAAAGCAGCTTAACAGAATTATGAGAATGAAGTAAAAACGTATACATACAAAAAAGAATAAAGCAAATGTAAGATCATTATGACATCAAACCACAAACCACTCCCCGTGTATTCAGCTCGTTCTTTTGCGGATCGAGCCTTCCGGTATGCGCGCGGCGACTACGTGTCTGCATCAATTATTACGTATAATATGAGTTCCACTATGCCTCTAGATTGCATAAAAAGCTAGTTTTAGAGTTATAATTTTCAAAATTTTTCTGGGGGGGTACCCCCAAACCCCCCGGTTATATCCCCCCCCTTGACCAAAGTCTACCTACGCCACTGGAAACCGGTCGCCGGCTCTTTGGTTGACAGACACTGACGGAATAAGGTACTTTAACCTCAAGAATTGATTCAAATAGCGATCGGAGGCAAAACGCAACAATAATGGACAACTGCATGTTTTGGCTTACACCATTAGTTTTAATTGTAAAATATTCAACTTGTTACAACCTTAAGAGAACCTTATTACACAATATTAATAATTATATGAATTATTTTTTACTCAAGAAGTTATAGTATGAGATATGGTACATAGTACAGGGTGATTTTTTTAAACACAGCCCAAAACTTTATTTTATCAGTGAAGGATTATTCCTCTCCAAGATCCCCGGATTTGACCCCACTATATTATTTTCTCTGGGCATACATAAAAAGTAAGGCCTACGAAAACAATTCATATGATATTCAGCAACACAAACAAACATAACAAATTTAATACAAGAAATTCAAAGTCGTACTTTGCAATACATGTTCAGGAATTCGATGGAGAGAGGTACAACTTTGTACAGATACCAATGGCATGGCAGATTGTTTGAACACAATATGTAAACTAAATTGGGATCAAACTTAAATAAGTTGTAAGAAATGTAAAGATTAACAAAACAATACTCATTTCATATTTATATGTGTATTATTCAATCTTGAAAATGGGTTGCATTAAAAAAAGCACCCTGTATTTTGTATTTCATAATAATTTGAAAAACTTAACCTGTCAGGTCAAAATAAACAGAAAATGTCATGTGCCTCATGCCATTCTGGGGTCAACAGGATAATGAGGAAGCCCTTACAGTACAACATCAGTACGCCGCTTACACATGTTTTCTCTCCGTCAGGCCAAACCTGTCTTGTTTACTAAATTTGAAACCATATGCAAGGAATGAAAATCAAATTGATATTTTTGGCACATCGATGCACACATCGAACTATACTTTAAAAATATTAGAACTATACAAATATTAACTCTTTTATAATACGTATGGATTTGAGTCCCCTAACTGTTAGGATTTAAGATATTTTTTTCAGAATATGAATTTGTTTACGTAAAATATCATAGTTTTTAATTTATTGAAATGTATAAATTTCATTAATATTGAGGTTGGAAACCAGCAGTTTTTTTCTATCACCCTTCATAAACTTGTGCAGGAATAAACTGTAAGAAAAGATTGTTGTTGAAGTGTAAAAATTAGTGAGAAAATCAACTATAATAAATTAATGTTCAATTTTGTTCAGTCCTCAATATAGTTGATCGCAATTTTATGTTCATTACAATCCTGTAACATATAGCACTAACCTGAATCATTGGATATGAAGTAGTTTCAAAATTTTCGTTCTCGTGAGCAATTTTATAGTACCAAAAGAGAAAATTTTTCCACTCGTCAAGTGTTGTCACACTGTCAACTTTTCGATCGATGTCATCATGTTGTCGGTGCAGGATGTATTCTGAGCATTGTGCATTTGCGAAGTCAAACACACTTAATGGTACCTTGAAATTGTAATTAAAATTATTTTAGTTTAACATTATGACCATGAAAATTGTTAACTCGTAGATTCATGATGTTTATTTCAAAGAGATAACTCTTGTTTCTGGCAGAAAAAGTTGATAGCCTAAACGTTTTCACACAATTAATAATATTTTTAATCACTTGCTTAAAGGTGCAAGTTTAAAACTCACAAAATCGATCCAAAAGACTTTGTATCCAACTTTTTTCAACTAACCTTTTAAGAATTGTACCTGCCCAAATTATCTGGAGGGGAAGAAAGGATGTGACAGGTCAACTTGCAAAAATATGGTATATGGAAAAAATCGCATACTGTAGAGGTAGCGAGGTATAAGAAGAAGCTTGAGTTTGATGTTTCAATAGAGGAGGGGAAGAAATCATTGGGCGCGTTCAGCCGCATTCCACCGGTGGGTAATATACTAACCTATAATAAGTGAACGGTAGTGGTGGACGTACCATCTACCGATCATTGTTGTGCATCCACCAATGTTGTGTTTACGGTGGATTCGGTAAGTAACCGGACATTGTTGATTGTCAAGATGCGGTGGATTTGCCTATTAGTGACTATGGTAATCGGTTACCCACCGGTGACTGCGGCTGAACGCACCCATTGATGACGTGGAAGTAAACAAAGCCATGTGATTACGCTACTAGTCTGGTAGATAAAAAATACTAAACCAAAACAAAATGTGGGTTGATATTAGAAACAATGTTTTGCCCTTTGAATAAAAAATAATAAACAGGTGACATGTTTTTTGTTTAGCATGTAACACATAAATGACACAAGAAATTCATTGTTGAATCAATTGATCACATGTAAATATTTATTTCCCCTCCTGGAAAAATCCAAGTTCATCTGGGTTTGTTTGTAAACACCCAAGCTTCCTCTCATACCTCACTAAGTGTAGGTGTAAACATGTATATTCAGTGAAAGTGTATATTTTATTCATTAAAACCTATTTTCAGCTAATTCCAGATTTAAAAAAATCTCGATATTTGGAGCAAGGCAACATGAAACAGAATAGATTAGTAAAAAACCTAAGCCCACTCCCAGGACCCTGTTGATGACTACTTTAGGTATAAACAGGGCCGTACTGAGACCGGGATAGCCGGTACAATTTTACCGGGGCCTGGGGTCAAGGGGGGGCCTGGGGCGGGTCAAAGGGGGGCCGGGGGGCCGTAATTGGCCTCCGAAATAGTGGAAAGCCCCCGACAAGGCCCGGGAATGGGTAAAAAGGGTCCGCAACGGAACGAAGGGACACGGAAATCGGGACGTGTGAGTAAAAAAAAGGGGCCCGCCACAGCTGGGTACAGCCCTGGGTATAAAATAACCACTCTGAAATCAAATTTAATAAATTAACTTGATGTAATTGGAAACCTTATCTCCCGTTTTAATTTTAATTTTTCTTAATGTTCTGATTGTCATGTTATACTCATCTCTTAGAATGTTCTAGCCCCCTTTGTTTCTATTCGGGAGCAGGAAATTAAGAGTGCAGCAAAACTATAAACTCACAAAATCGTCTGTTAAATCTCTGCCTACTAAAGACCCATATGACTTAGCGAGGCTAACATTTAGTACAATTTATTGAATTGAACTTGAAACTTACTATTCCATTTCTGAAGAAACTGTCTGATTCAGCTGTGGCGACTTGCTCAACGATTATTTTCAGAAGTGCCACACAGGCAGACAGACCAAACTCCTTGATAAATATGTTCAAATCATCTTTATTGGTAATTCTGTAAGTTTTGGGAGTTACTGTTTTTGAAACATTTGGTTGGTAATACCAATGGAAATCCTCCATGAAGCTCCACAATCCTACCTGAAAACTGATTAATGACTGACTTGGTGAATATAAATACTAATGAAAATTAAGATTGATGGGAGCGAATGCAGAGGCGGATTTGGAAATTTGCCGCCTCTGGGCTATAGAGGGGGAGTAGGGCCGGCGGCGGCGGAATTTCCGGCTCGGCAAAAGTGGTGACCTTTTTTTTACTCGCACGTGTGCTTTTTGAACCCGTTGTGGTAGTTTTGGACTGTTTTTGCCTGTTCCGGGCCCTACGCAAGGCTATTTCTAGAGGGGTTGCGACTTCTCTCTCTAATTTGCCGCCCCCCCCCAAATTCTGCCGCCCTGGGCTATAGCCCTTTAAGCCCATATGTAAATCCACCCCTGAGCGAATGCAAGTGAACAAAATGCAGGTGGTGGAAAACTGGCATACAGTTGAGTTTTATTCAATACATTCATGGAGTTCTAACATATTTGTTTGATTGAACAGTTTACAAAGTTGTTTTGGTTATGGAATCGTTTTAAATAACAGGCTTCTCTTTCTTAACAGTTAGTTGCCTAAAAAAACTATGATAAAAATCAGTTCTAAATTCTGTAAATAAATCAAATCATAACTCAATGGTAAGTGTAATTTTTGCAGCAAAGTTAATCCTGTCGATTATCTGCATCTGAATTTCTGAGTTGAATACTACTGAGTACTAACATTTAATCATTGGTTCTTTGTAGCGATACTTTACCAAAGAACAGGTAACCAACTAGAATCAACTAAGGGACCCCACACACCACTACTTATACCCCTTAAAATACCGTACATAATTTGTTTAATACCTTTGTGGAAAAGTGTTGGTTTTTAGGGAATCTGCTCACTATAGTATCATCAGTCACAGTTGAAAAATCCAAAGATTGCACCACCCATATAAAATTTATTGGAGCTTCTTTTAACAGGCGAAAAGTAACTTCAGCTGTTTTTGAGTTTATCAAATCTTCTTCAATTAACATTTCTGCAGCTAATATAAATAAAATCATTAAAAAAAGATTTCTTAATGTTAAGTTTTGTTCTACTGGATTAAGAGTGTGTGAATTAACTTTTAACTCAATGCTATCAACTCTTAAGCTAAACACTGTTTATGAACCAGTAGTAGGGAGGGGGAAGGGGAGTTAAGATCCTTCAAACTAGCGAACAGTAAGCTTGTAAGGTGTTGCACATTTATAAGAACTTGTAAACCCGTTGCTCGAAATCGAGCAATTGTTATGTATTGATTTCAAAATAAAAATAAATATGGTACAGTATTCTAGAACTATTTTATTATTCATATGCTGGTTGCACTTCCTGTCACACTGAAACATTTTACAAAAGCTTTTTTAAACTGAATTTCTTGTGAATACTGGATCATCTTTAAGAAGATGTCCATGTTTCATCAGTGTTTTGTACGAATATTATGAGCCCCTCAAAGGAGTTGGCTTGACCCGCCGCCACATTTACAGTCTCCATGAGAAAGTACTGTGAAGGGAAGGTAAATTCCAACTTTTGCAATGGACTGACCCTGAGCTAAACCAATGAATACAGACCACTATTCTGGTCTGTATAGAATAGTGGTCTGTATTCATTGGCTATACCCAAGGCTTAATTTCTAATGAAAAAAGTACCGGAGCTATGGCTCACTGGGTGGCCGGGAGGGTATGAAAAACCCCCCAGCAGTTTTATCCAGGTCCCTCCCCCGGAAAATTTTATGAATTGCAATTAAATTTGGTGCCTTTTTTAACGTTTTCATGACAACTGTGTAACGTTTGGGCCGAGTTCATTTTCGCGCTGGCTAGGTTTTGCCCTGCCGCGGCTAGAGTGTACTTGTGCCATGGTGATCAGAAGGTTGTGCTCTCCAGTGTTTCATGCGTTAGCGCCACTTGCGACTCATGGTAGAATTTATGCAACTCATGCCCTAAGTAGCATATGACCTGTCTTAGTCTCAAACCGAACTAAAATGGTTCAATAAATATACTCATAATGAATGTTAACTTTGCTTCTTTTTCTTTTATTTCTATTTCTATTTATAGAATTTATACATACAAATTTATTTTTTTCTTTTAGTATTTTTCTTTGGAATATAAAAATATATGTGAATATTAAGATTTTCACACATGTGATTCAAAATAAATGTTTTTGCAACTGAATTCTGACCCTAAGCATGTATTAGGATAATAGTTTATTTATTTACATCTTTTATCAACTGAAATGCCACCTATGCAATGGTTTCAATTCCATTAACAACATATGGCTTTGCTGAAAAACTTTGTTTGCTCCAGTCAGCTGCTTTATTTGAAAATTCTCTTCCCATGTTAAATCTTATGGAGTAATATGAAACTTTAAGGGCGTCTAGGGCTCTTCCCTTTAGTCAAACCTTTTTAAATTTTATTTCCTGCAAAACTTCACGCCAGGCTCTTTCCAATGACACCTAAATTATTAAATTTACTCCCAGAACTTTAGGAGGAGTAATGATCACAAAAAAAACCCCTAGCGTATTAAATAAGTATATATAGATAGATCACATTGGCCAAACAACGTAAGCTTCATTCAGCATTATAATCTTACTTGTCAGAGTAGAAATTATATTCTGCTCAGGTAGCTAACATATGAAACCATGAAAAGCACAAAATGAAATGCAGGCAAAAGAAAACACAAGACATAAATAATTAAAAATTCATAAAAAACTTGCTCTCATTTAATCAACTTTTTGATATTGATTTTCTTGCATATTTTTTAATATTTTTCTGTGTTTTTATTCCATTGAATGGTAGAAGTCTAAAGCCAAAGGTAATCCAGTTGCAATTCATTTATAGGTCCTTTTTACTTAAAGCTGCTTTTATGCAGTTGCTTCCTTGAGACAAAGATCTGTGCCATCTCAGTATAGCATATGAATCAAATAAAATTACCACCTACCGCGCTGACACATTGAGTGGAAGCATCCCGCACTGCACAACTAGTCATTGATTTGTCATTGATCATGTAATTTGAAAAAAATAAAAGAATAGCAAGGCCTAGGCACATTCTTGTCTCATCCTTTAGACATGAGATAATCCTACTCCTGACATGATTGAATGATAAATTTAGTCTTAGGTTATAGAAACTACAAACAAGGGTCGTCCAGAGGAACAGAACGTTTTTTTTAAACTTATCTAGTGCTGTACTCCCACCCATATTACTGAGTGCAGTAAAAATCTCCCAATCTCAAGGTGAGCTGAGGATCACTGCTGCTCAATCCCATATTTCTTCATTACAGAGTTTAAAAATGGCGACCGCTCACAAATTGACACCTGGAATGGAAATTATGGCCACATACTAAGTCACTAGGGTATGAACCTTGGGTATGGACAGCAATAGACATGAAGGCAATGTGGTCTTTACCAAAGCCTAGTTTACACAACGACCAGACAATAGGGCAGTAGAAAAAATTCATTTTTTCTCTTTTGTTTAAAGGTGTTACTGTCCCGTGTCCACTGTACTAGTCATCGTGTAAACCAGGCTTGACTGGACAATCTTTGTGATTTCAAAGATCTTTAAATAAATGTGTGCTATTTTTATCACTTACAGCATTTTTCAACCCATCCTCGGTTCTTGAGGGCGCTTCGAATGGTGGGGAAAGCTCTTCTATTTTGATTACCGATCATAAATATTTTCTGTAACTATAAATTACTTATCATATTTACTATTCATTCAGTTTTATTTATAATTGTTATTTGAGTGTTGAGGGTTCTGTAACTATAAATTATTTTTCATATTTAATATTTACTATTCATTCAGTTTTAATTATAAATTTAGTTATTTGTGTGTTGAGGGAGTGGAGTGTAAGATATAGTGAGTCGGTGGCGCAGTGGGTAGCGCACTCGGCCCCGATTCTGTGGCGGCAACGTCGCAGGATCGAGACCCGATGATGCCGCATACTTTTAGCAGTACGGTTCATCCTTGTACTGTACCGGCTCACTCCTTGGGTTTGCTTGATAACTTCCACGCACAGGCCTGAGGCCCATGTGAGGGGGCAAATGCAAGGTAAAAAGAGGCCGCCACCCTCTTAAAAAAAAAAAGTAATAAAAAGATTCTCTCATGAGTTAACAATTTGTGTCCTAGCTCGCCGATGGAGAAATTATACTTTATTTCCAAAATACACACAACATTTTTTCCACCATTTCAGATATTTATCTGAAAAAAAAACACACAACACAACACACTGAAAAAAATAACACAACACAAGAACACAAAACACACACACACACACACACACACACACACACACACACACACACACACACACACACACACACACAACACAACACAACACACTACAAAAATAACTATCACATTGACATGAAAAACATAATGCAAAAATATTGTTCATTGTAACAATACAAAAAAACCCGTATAAAATTACAAATCAATATACAAATATACAAACATATTATTGCATCAATATAAAAATACTGATTAACAGAACCTCAAAACCATCATTTTCACAAGCAGAGCGTTCTCTTCCATTTCTGCTGTAAGCCAATGCCTCTAATCAGCTGTTGGCACCTGCATTTGTTGCACTGCAACATATTTGCATGCCTGCTTGGAAATTTGAAGACTCTTGATTGTATGATTATCAATATCAATATCAATGTCATTCATAGATAATTATTTTACTCCCGCTGAGACCTCAAGTCCTATTTTACTCACTCATTACAAAGAGCAACATGCTACTCAACAAAGCAGGTGGGGAAAAATTAACAACCTTCAGAACAAACAAAAAATATAAATTTATTTAAGGCAAATGAGAGCCACACAAGTTTAAATTAGATCAACTAAAGATTTGGTTTAATTCCTAAATTTATAAACAAGGGAGGGGGTTAAAAATAATGAATAAAAATTGCTTAATCTAACAGTTTTTGAATTATTGAATTGATACTCGAGTCGGATCTGACGATATACAGATGATTTGTCATTGCTTAACCCTTTGACGTGGCAATTTTTTTACACATTTCAATTTTTAACGGTAATATTTTAATTTTGTCTATATTTTGGTTATGACCTTTGTGATTGTCAATATGTATTGACAATATGCTTAATTAATTAATAAAAAATTAAAAAAGCGTGTCCTCCTCCTCTATACAAGGGTAAAAAGAAGCAAAACAGGTGTCCACTGCAATCCCCATTAAACCTACAATCGCCGTCAACTTCCACCCAAGCCGGTCACCGTTTATTTTAGGTGGGCCCTCCCACCAACTTAGCCACACAATTGCAAGCCTAATAGGGATTGCGCATGGTGCGGGAATTGAACCCGCGCCGCGGCGTATGTCCTAAACATTGGCTCGTCAGTCAATGATTTAGACCACACGGCCGCGCAGTACCGTCAGACCAGTGCTCGTTTGAGTCTTAAAGCCTACGGCTCTGGCGGCGATTCATTGAACCGCGTGAGCAACCGGCCTGATGGCAAATCAGTGAACTACTAGGCCAAGCCGTTGGTAACAGCACCCGTCGGCAACGGCGTAGTACCTACGGCAAACCATGTTGAAGGGTTAATTATACTAGACAAATATGTTAAAACTTATAAGGCAAAATTGGAAATCTGAAGTCAGGACCAGTACCGGCCTTAGCGAGCGCGAGGCCCTGGGCGAGAAAACGTTTGCAAGGCCCCCCCAACGCCAATCCCAGTCAATGCATTCTTTACTATTAGACACATATTTAATCACTTGTAAATTAAGTGTAAAAGTGGTACGGTGATGGAAAATATCGTAGTTCTTTATACTTCTACCATAAGGCCAATGCACGAATTCTCAAAGGACACTACGCAATGTTAGAGACTAACAGTTAGTTATGGAGTTTCTAATTCCATGCGTGAACATCATTACTAGAATCCATGATAATAGCCCCTGAGCTGCAATTTATATGTAAGACTATATTACTTACGTCAAAACAGCTCAAAATAATTTTCTTGCAAAATCAGGACATATGTTTCTAGACCAGTCATTTTAAATATTTTTCAAAAAAAAAACGGGTAACCAAGTGGGACTTTTTACCATATGTTCCTTGAAATGTTACCTCTGAAACCCCATCACTTTTTCGTAAATAAAACTTGTGCTCAAGCCGCCATCTTGGAAAATGGCGGCCAAAATATAGTTTTTGAGCTATATCACGATAACTATTAAACTTTTTATACAAAAGTTGCTTGGTTTGAAAAGGCCTATAACTTTCATATTTAACGTATTGTTGTACAACAATTGATAAAGCCGCCATATTGGAAAATGGCTGCCAACAAGTATTTTTTGGCTGGTGCAGCTTAATTATTAATCTTGCTAAAAAGGTTACCAAAGAGAAGTTGCAGAGATTTTGATAATCTACCACTTTGATTTTTACTTTGTTATTGTAAACTCACAATTATAGGCGCCATCCTGGAAAAATGGCCGCTAATATTAGTTTTTTGACTGGGACTTTTTTTATTATTGAATTTACATTAGGTAACTAAATACAAAAGTTGTATGGTTTGAAAATATCTATAACTTTTGTATTTAACATATTGTTGTGCAACAATTAATAAAGCCGCCATCTTAGAAAATGGTGGCCAAATATGTTTTTCTTGGAATTTTCACCCTGAAAATTTAAAATAACCAAGTTTTAGTTGGCATCATTGGATTCAGCTTGAAAAAACTAACAATTTAGTTTTTTGAATCACTGATTTATGTCCACTGGTTACCAAGATATTGAAAATAGTAAACAAAGTGCGTTGTCCCTATGTTACCCTTATGGGAATAAGTAGAACTAGTCGTTTCCAGTTAATAAAATTAACTATTTAAATGATGAGAGAAAATTTAGGCACATATAGTAACTTATAGTTTGCAAAATACTGGATATCATTATTAGTTTAATTCTTATCAGTTTATGTTATCTTAGCGTTATTATGATTTTAGTTTGGGTTTCTCTTTAATTTTCATATTTTTTCTGATGATTTCTAATATTTTGAAGTTTTGCCTGTTGCCTTACGAATTTTTATTTTTTTCTAAATGAAATATTATTATTGTTTAAGATTTGTTTTGGGCTAAAATGAAGTATAATCATCAATATTTGCTCTCCATTGAGGTACAGCATAGTTGTTATGTTTATAGATTTTTCATGTGTGAATTTCTTCAGGCTGTGTAGAAGTGGTCTCGAACCTGAATGTGAGATTAACTACTCGTATTAAGCCTTTATTTGTTCCTTTTGATTTTCGCTTTATCATCAACTTTTCCTTGAAATCCCAATATACAAAATGCACACTTCTCCTCTTCATATGGTTTACAGTTTTCTTTCTTTAATTTGTACAAATACGCATTCTAATGTCTGCAACAATTTTATTAGGGCCTCTGGCAACCTTCACCGTTACAGGTCGTCTTCAGGCAATCCCGCCATTCCCTGCATTTAGTCTATACATCTTCAACACTTGGCATTTTGGACTTGCTTGTACATAAAAATATTTTTTCTGTTTTCGTGGCTGGGAGGCCTATAGTTAAAACTCTGTCTCCTTAAAAAGTTGAATAATTGGTTATGGATAACTAATTACTTTTATCATAAGGTATATTTCCTTTTTAAGCGAACCATTAATCATATCTCACAAGCTATCCTCCTTATTCCTAATCCTTCTTATTTTTTGTTGGAGTGTAAAACCCTTCTTGAAGTACCACTTGGAAATTGAAACACTTTTTTTTAAATAGAACTTCTTATTCTTTTGTCTTCGTCTTCAAAGAACTGATTAGGAATTTCTTTTAGGCAGGCAGTGAAGTGAATATATTTGTTTGATATTGGTGAAATGAAATTTATTGGTTTACTTTATTACGTTTTTAACACCCACTTTTAAAAATTATTTTATGTGACTGATTCTCTACAACAGATTTAAATTTTATTTGAATATTATATTTCAATATTAATAATCCACCAAGATATGGATGCTTTCATAAAGTAGTTGTTGTAAACTAAAAGAATAACCAAAAAAGTAAATAGATATCAAAGTGACAGAAGGTAGACATGAGGTTTTTCTCAAGACAGCTGTTAATTAGAAAATAATTTATACAAACCATATGTTTGGTAAAATTACTTCCATTTAAAATACATGGGAACTTTAAAGTCCAGTGGGGCAAAGCACATTGAACATAGGATTACAAAAATTATTCCATAACCTCTACAGAAAATTTCCTTTAATTTGACACCTCAATCATCAAAATCGGTTAATAAATAAAGGAGTTTTGCTGTACACAAGAAATTCCTTAGCAAATTAGTATAATAGAAGATTCTATATATCGCTCAATTCTTGACTTACATTAATACAACTTTGTATGTGGCTTCTTTTAGTTGAGATCTACTGGTTTATGGCTTAAAATAATCAATTTTTACATTTCCGTGGCAGCAAACCTGCGTGCCCATATACCATGTTATTCTTATGGAGAATGTTTTACCATACTTATTTATGAATTTATGTTTATACTATTTATCACTAGGCTTTATATTATGTTGGAATTTGTATTTACACACGTTGAATCATCATAATATGAAGTTCTTATCCTCAGTAGAAGTATTAAAGTAAATTTGCTAAAATATTCTCCATAAGAATAACATGGTATATGGGCACGCAGGTTTGCTGCCACGGAAATGTAAAAATAGATTATTTTAAGCCATAAACCAGTAGATCTCAACTAAAAGAAGCCGCATACAAAGTTGTATTAATGTAAGTCAAGAAATGAGCGATATATAGAATTCTACTTATTCCCATAAGGGTAACATAGGGACAACACACTTTGTTTACTATTTTCAATATATTATAACCAGTGGACATAAATCAGTGATTCAAAAAACTAAATTGTTTGTTTTTTCAAGCTTAATCCAATGATGCCAACTAAAGCATTTTGTATATTGGGATTTCAAGGAAAAGTTGATGATAAAGCGAAAATCAAAAGGAACAAATAAAGGCTTAATACGAGTAGTTAATCTCACATTCAGGTTCGAGACCACTTCTACACAGCCTGAAGAAATTCACACATGAAAAATCTATAAACATAACAACTATGCTGTACCTCAATGGAGAGCAAATATTGATGATTATACTTCATTTTAGCCCAAAACAAATCTTAAACAATAATAATATTTCATTTAGAAAAAAATAAAAATTCGTAAGGCAACAGGCAAAACTTCAAAATATTAGAAATCATCAGAAAAAATATGAAAATTAAAGAGAAACCCAAACTAAAATCATAATAACGCTAAGATAACATAAACTGATAAGAATTAAACTAATAATGATATCCAGTATTTTGCAAACTATAAGTTACTATATGTGCCTAAATTTTCTCTCATCATTTAAATAGTTAATTTTATTAACTGGAAACGACTAGTTCTACTTATTCCCATAAGGGTAACATAGGGACAACGCACTTTGTTTACTATTTTCAATATCTTGGTAACCAGTGGACATAAATCAGTGATTCAAAAAACTAAATTGTTAGTTTTTTCAAGCTGAATCCAATGATGCCAACTAAAACTTGGTTATTTTAAATTTTCAGGGTGAAAATTCCAAGAAAAACATATTTGGCCACCATTTTCTAAGATGGCGGCTTTATTAATTGCTGCACAACAATATGTTAAATACAAAAGTTATAGATCTTTTCAAACCATACAACTTTTGTATTTAGTTACCTAATGTAAATTCAATAATAAAAAAGTCCCAGACAAAAAACTAATATTAGCGGCCATTTTTCCAAGATGGCGCCTATATTTGTGAGTTTACAATAACAAAGTAAATATAAAAGTGGTAGATCATCAAAATCTTTGCAACTTATCTTTGGTAACCTTTTTAGTAAGATTAATAATTAAGCTGCACCAGCCAAAAAATACTTGTTGGCAGCCATTTTCCAATATGGCGGCTTTATCAATTGTTGTACAACAATCCGTTAAATACGGAAGTTATAGGCCTTTTCAAATCAAGCAACTTTTGTATAAAAAGTTGTTTCCTAAACTTAATAGTTATCGTGATATAGCTCAAAAACTATATTTTGGCCGCCATTTTCCAAGATGGCGGCTTGAGCACAAGTTTTATTCTCGAAAAAGTGATGGGGTTTCAAAGGTAACGTATCAAGGAACATATGGTAAAAAGTCCCACTTGGTTACCCGATTTTTTTGAAAACCGGGTTTTTTCTTCTAAAATGACTGGACTATTCGGGGTTAATACCCCATCTTCAGCTTGTCAAAAAACAGCAACATCATTACATTGTCTGCTTTAGTGCATCCATGACTTAGTTTAGAGAAAACAAAATTTATAACTTTTTAGACCGCAAATCTCTTACTTTTCTTTTGTAATTATGCCAAACTGTGTTGAGCACTATTGAATTGAGGCACTTATTCATTGGAAAATTTAAGTAGGAGGGTTGAGAAATTCACAGCCATAAGTTGAGAATTTTAGGTGGTCCATCAACCTGTGCGACGCCTACGCTACCACTGTGACACATTTTGTAATTCACTGGCAATAACAATTCCGCTTAGAACGGACGAAACTAAAGGAACATGAATTCACTGCTACTTCGGTACCTAGTGATTAAGGTACCTACGTACCTAGTGATTAGGTACCCTCAGTAACTAGTGATTAAGATTCAAGTTTCAAGATTCAATATTCTTTATTCATAATTTTATATACAGCAATGTAAACATTGAATAGTGTCAGGTACAATATAAAGTATTAGTGTATTTACTTTGAATACTTCCAGTAGTTCACACATAACTTTCTATAGGCCTCGCGCAAACCATACGCCTTTATCAAAAATCATAAAAGGTTAAGAGAGTTTATGGCTTACCGTTTTGCCGCCATTTTAGATTGTAGTTTTAATATCATATGTGTAATCATCTGTGTGCTGTTTTATTGTAATTTTATTATTTGTTGTCACCTATTTTAAACAAAGTAAAACTCCTCTCAGAAGCGCGAGGACCTCTAAGGTGCGAGGCCTTGGTAGGCGGCCCCTGTCACCCTACCCTAAGGCCGGCACTGGTCAGGACTCCATACTCACGATCATTGGTAGACAGCCCTTTGAAGCAAGATCAAGTTCCAAATCTTAAAGGAATTTTCTGATATTTTTAGAGGTAGTTAATGATGTGAGCTTCTCGTTTTCCCAACCATGTATCTTTGAGTGGCTTAATTTAGCATTACAAAAATTTAGCATTAAATTGTAATTGAGTGCCTTAATTTAGGGAGGTAAAAATTACAAGGTTTAGAAATTAACCTTTTTTGCAAGGTATTTCTGCTAAGGGTGTTGACTGTTCTTCTATTTGTGGAATTGGTGTGATGTATTTAATAGTTTACATTATCCCAGTTAAAAACACTAGAAGCCAACAACAGGCTTGAACTCAACTAAAATGTGGTTTATGACTGGTAAAGGAAAAATTAATTTTCCTCTTGTAAACAAGTTTTATAGAGTGGCAATTCAACTTCATTGCAATTGCTACAATGAGGCTTGATTTTAAAATCATAAAAACTTACCTTAATTGCTTGATTCACTAAATTTAAAAATTCTCTGCTCTTTTTCGTTAGAACACAATTTTGGGGTGTGGTCAGTAATCTGGAACTAACTTTTGCAGAAGGGTTCGTTATTCTTGAAATTGCTGATACAGTGTTTTGAAGATCCTTTTTGCTTTTATCAGAAGAAGTTGTCTGTGTAAAGAAATTTCTGTTTTACATTTTAACATATTACAAGAGCAATTTGTTTACATTTGACACAAGCTTAATGAGAGAATGTGCAATTTAAAAAATGTAATCTTTTACCTGCTTCTCTCACAAAAACCAAAATTTACTTTTAAATTGCATCCAGGTTTAAAAGACTTATAGATCATCAAATCAGGTTCATAGATTTATAGATCATTAAACGAGCAAAAATAAATAAATGTTGTTTAAAACAATTGACTAATTAACAGAATTTAATATTACAGTGTTCACCTGATAACAATAAAAATAAATATAGGAAATTCAGTTTTTATTCTAAACAGTTAAAAAACAACTAACAGCAACAACAGGGTTTTTAGTGTTTTTTATGGTTTGTAATTTTACTGCAAATTAATAATTTCAAATAATAATGCAGTAGGGTTTTGACTGTATGGCATTTTAAAGTTGACATTTATTTTATAGGAACAGATCATGGTGGAAGGAAAAACATAGGTGTGATATTGCGCAGGTCATGTGACGTCACTCAGGAAGCAAAGGGACGATTCTGACAGCCAGCTGATCGTACCTGTCATTTCTATTATTATTTTTGTGTTTATTGTTTTCTATTTTGTTTTGTTTTGCCGAAACTGTTTTTTTTTTAAATGCCGGGTTGTGCAGTTTTTGGCTGCAAAAACTAAAATCGAAAAACTAAGGAACTAAAATAAAATATTACAAATTTCCTTACAATGAAGACTTAAAATCACAGTGGATACGAGCGTGTAATCGTCAAGAAAATATCAATTTAAACTATGCACAAATCTGCAGTCAACATTTCAGTGAAGATTAGTTTGCCCGTGTCGAGTCGGATTCGAGTGACGGCCGGACGACAAGACGTTTACCGCAACGCGAAGACGGTAGATAGTTAACCGAATCTCAAAGTCGATTTGTTTACAGTGACGTGGCGAGACGTTAGCTTAACCGTAACGTAATTACAAGTCAAAATAACACGACGCGACGTTGAGTTCGATTAGTTTTCCTAAACCGCGTCAAATGAATAGCGCCGGACCGTAGCACAATCACTTCAACAAAATCGGTTTTCCAGCGTCCAAAGTGGACAACGAGAGGCAAACGTCACGGGCACGGACAACGTGCTACCAAACCGATGCAAAGCATTTGACGAGGACGAGTTCGTTATTATTATCACCACGACTTTGATTTGATTCACCTTAATGTGACGAAATTACACCATTGAGAAAAGAGCCAAGTTCATACGATGACGCTTTTCAATCCTCGTTTTAGGTTAACGCCACTCCGGCTCCAAAAGCCGTGGAGGAGCGCCGGCGCCGCCGCTCTGGACCGCCCCGGCCCCACTACACCACTGCTGATATGACACCCCAATGCTGTTGTAATAGTTCACGGTTAACTAAAAGGCTAAAAATACTACTAAGTATATTGGTATTTGAATAAACTAACTTTTTTTATACAATTAAAAATGATTTAACAATCATTGCTTTTCATTGTGTTTTAACAATCCTGTCTAAGGAACGTGCCAACCTTAGTCAGTAACAAGGCTACAAGATCGCGCCACTATCATCACGATCATCACACTCATCCATCACTCATATTCAGGGTAATGTCCTCCATGAGGTACCTGTCTTATTAAGAATGATTAAAGAATGATTAAAGGTTTTTTCAACTTTATCGTATTAAAACATGTAATATGCCTTTTATATTTAAAAAAATATTTGAATATTTGAAAGTACGGATACTGTTATGATCTGGTTAGGATCGGGGTTTGGTCAAATCAATTGTTAAAGTGTTCATTTTAATTTAGAGTATTTTGTTAGAGGAGTTAAGTGGAAGGAAATCATTACTGCTTTCTACCCTGGATAAACGCTGGACAGCATTTAATTTTATGGCTTCGTTTCAAAACACGCTCTACTTGTATCAAACCTACAATAAACTGTACTCATAAAATATGCAACAGGTATAATGTTTGGAAAAAATAAATATCCTTGTAGTGTTCATTCGATTTGAAAAATTGTTCTGTAGTAAATGGGAAAAAACAAAACTTAAACGTAATAAGAGGCAACGTTCTCTCGTGGTCTTATCTTTAATGATTCATAAATTTGCCGCCAGAGAGCATCACGTGATGAGTTGTTTTGCTTCCTGGATGACGTAGTTGCGCAGTAGGTGTCCATTTTAAACTGTCGGAGTAGCACACCTATGTTTTTCCTTCCACCATGGGAACAGATAGGAATGCAGTTCAGGTAGCTCCTAAAGAAACTGAATACTTTGTTTTCATTTTATGATTACCGTACCTGTGGGGGCTGTATAGGAATCAATAAACTTTTTGTTTCTCAAATCAATAAACAATACCTCTGTGTTATCAATATAAAGGTAGCAGTCAAAACATTGTTTCAAGGCTCTTTCTTAGTAATACTGTCGTAAGTTCTGTAAGTAATATCAGTTTGTACAACACAGAAGAATTTAAAAAAATTCCAAGTCCAACTGAGTTTCAACAGTAGATACGGTATGAAAAAGAAATGAAAGTAAATTTAAAGTTGAACTGAAATATCAAAAATATGAGTTACGCTGTTGCATTTTCACAAACAATTGCCTAATTGAACAAAAGATGATGAGAAGCACTTTTATTGAGCTCCAGAATGTGTTTTGTTATTATCTGAGAAGTCTAAACAACATTTAATGAAAGGTTGGATACCTTTCAAGTCACTGGTTTCACAATATGTTCTTTAAACGCTAAATTCAAAAAGTTATCATAGGTACATTTTAGTCAATTTAAATCAAATTAAGGTAATCAAGCATAGCTCTTATGGGTGAAATAAAAATTGCTGGTCAAGAGCAAGAAAAAGAATCATTGACAAAGTACTTTCTTCCTACTTGTCGGGCATAGTCCAATCTAGAGGTTTGGCTAGGATGAAATAATTAAAAATCCAGTTTCACAGATAAGTGTTCAGTCTTTAAAATGATCTGTAGTCACATTTTATCAGTAAATACTGATTTTTTACTTACTTTAAAGTAAATGCAAAACTCACTTGGGAAAGTGTAAATTAAAGTACATGTAAAATGATGTTTTTTTAGTGTAATAATGGGCATAGTACCTCTTTAGCACTGACAGTTCTGTTGCTGACAGTCTTGTTTGCCTTTTTTTGTTCATCTTCATCTTTGTCTGCTTTAGAAGAATTAGATTCGCTCGTCCGAGGGCGGGACTGTACAGAACTCGGTCTGACTATGAAGGAGTTGTTGACTCTCTGTATGTTATACTGTTGTGATCCGGTTAGAATTCTAAATTCTGACTCAAATTTTTTGTTATGTTTATTAATTGATCTAAGTAAATTTTCTTTTGAATCCACGTCATCTCCTGTAACTTTGCTTTTTATGGGTTTTATTATGTGACTGGGCACACTTGATTTTGGCATGTTTCTTGATCTTGAAATCCTTGATTGGTTTTAAAATTTGAGTGTTATTGTCTTGGCTCCTGTTGACAACTGAATATTCTTCTTAAAAAAATTAACATATGATCTAGTAGTTTAAAAGGAATTGATTCAGAACCACGAATGAGTAGCTGTTGATGATATTGAAAATTTAACATTATTATATATCATTATCCATTATTTTCACCATATTTATTACATAATTTCGAAATTAATCATTGAATTTGTTCAACACAGTAAATAAATCAATGATTAGTTTCCACAGAGCAGTGAAATACTCCCGTCGCAGCAGACCTGCATACTCAGCGAATTTCCATAGGATTTATTTTGTTTATGTGAGCATTCTACTTGTTTGAAGGAAAGTATTGTTTGAATACGTTAAGTAAATAATATACTAAAAACGTATATTTAATCATTCATGAGCTTTAAACATGAGGAAAATTAACAAGGAGACCACATTGGTTTTCATTTGTAACACATACAATTTTGTATTTTATATAATTCTTAGTCTTTTAATTAAAAAAAAGTAATCTTGTTTTAGTATATAAATGTCAACAAACATATAATAAATGAACTCAAAACAAACAAATAACTTAATCTCATGAAAAAATTAAATTCAATCATATGGTCAGTTTTATAACTAAACACCCGTGTTATAGCAGACCTGCATCTCCAGGCAATTTCAATAAAACATATTATCAATCCTCATCATTGTAAACATACCTTATATTATACTACATTTTCGGGCAGTTTAGACCAAGACATCCCCCCTCCCGCCAAATGCTCATACTTTCGTTATCGAATTTGAAAATAATTTGTATTTTTTGATATAGTATAATATATTTTCTGCAAAATCTTGATCAATGAACTCTAACTATTCAAAATAAACACAAATAAAACATTCATCACCTGAAAATTCAATCGTATGTCAGAATTGTATTTTTGTTATACTCTGTCAGGGTAACTATTCTTTTTGGAGGGTAAAATTAAAAATAATATTGGACAACGTACTGTGTTTAGCACTTTCAATATCTCAGCAACGGATTGACGTAGAATAATAATACAAAACGCTAAATTGTTCTTTTTTTTAAGCTGAATCCAATTTTGACACTTACATTTACAATAAAATAATATAAATATATTAAATCCTAAAAATAAATTTTATTTTGTCAAATAACCCTCCTTAGAGTTAACTTATCGTGCTGGTTTTCGAACTCGAAGTAATAAATGTCACTCTAGACGTATGTACCAAATTTCATCGCGATCGGACCTTTTTTACGAAAGTTATTGCGCCTACAGACAGGTATATATATATATATGAAAATGAACGAATGGTGTTTTTGGGGTCTGGGGACATCAGAATGAAAAGGTACGGTGGTCCCTTAAGTCTTACCATGCCGCCTACGGTAATAGCTACTTCCCTATAGGGGGAAATTCGCTAAAATGTGAGTCATATAAATTAATTCACTTTGTCTTTGCAGTATTGTATTTGTTTTTGTCTATACACTTAATTTATGTATTTGTTTTTGTCTATACACTTAATTTATTGGTAGAACCATAACATCCATCCACCAGCTATGTATCACAGCATAATTTTTTAGTGGATCAAGTGAAATTCAAGACCAGGGCTGTAACGATAACTTTGGCGGCCCCAGGGAAAAACTCTGGAATTTTAACGGGGCCTCCCAAATTAAAAAACGAGTTTCATATGTAGGCCTATGCCTCTGTGAAGCAATGAATTTCTTCAAATTCACACTGAAATACAAGCTGGCATTAGGAGTCTAAAGAAATATTAAATTAACTGTTTGTATTTTAAATAAAACCAAACTAAAAGGACTAAATAGAAGATGCAGTTGGGCTGATCGAAGTTAATATATAAATTAATTAACACGGGTTGTTTTTTTTATGCAACCAAAAACTTTATTTTATTATAGTGAAGGATTATTCCCTCAAGATCCCCGGATTTGACCCAACTATATTATTTTCTTTGGGAATATATAAAAAGTAAGGCCTTCGAAAACAATTCAAAGGATATTCAGCACTTCAAAACAAACATAACACATTAAATACAAGTAATTCAAAAGGATTCATGACTCGTGCGAAGTCATTATCAAAACTAAAAGAACGTTTACAATATAATTCTTTGAATTTCGCCATGAATTTAAAATGACTGACATGAACACAACACAAAACTTAAACATTTCGGCGACTGGCACCCGTCACTGAACTGGTTGGTTCCTTAACGCTTGTTAACTGCACCCCGTTTACCAGCCGTTCCTCCAGGACTGCTACAGCCAACATAACTGTTGCCTAACAATCTATAATCGCAGGCTCCAATTAGTGTGCGCTGCTAAGTGCTAATTATTGTTTATTATTTCTTTGTGTGGTTAATCAACTTTTATGATCATATGTGTAAATTTACACAAATTTACCACAAACACGTTCAACACGTTAACACAAATTTACACGTTCAAAGCCCTGAAAAAGGTTAACAAAGTTTTGACAAGACAACAAAAACATTTAATTTTGTAATTTCAGGTGAGGTTTAGCAGACAATTTGATGAGTTTATAGTTTTTGCCGCCCGCCCTATTTCGTGCCTACTCTACTCGAATATTGTTTGAGTCGTAATTCAATTTTTCAAAAGCATATTCTGAAAAACATTTCTGTATTTTTTTTTGGGTTTGTTTTAGCAGCCTTATAAATCTCAAATTCTTCCAGAGGGTGTCTAGCATGAAGCCCTTTTTACAGATATGCAGTATTTCTGAGATTTCATTAAACCTATTTATTTTATGATTCAAAATTATAATGGAATTATATTTAATGCGCTTTGAAGTGATATTTTTTATTTTAAAATGTTGCTGCAATGTTTCAGGTCAAAATTTAAAATCTTTAGTTCAAGACTTATCAGAATACTGCCAGTTATGATTGCTGCAAACGTGTTAAATATGCTTGGTAGTTATTCCAATAAAACCTAAATATATTGGCCCAACATGTTTGTGCTCTGTAATTATTCTTGTAAGGAAAAAACACTATATCCAGCAAAAGAATGTGATAGTGCTGAAATACACAGTATTAATTTGACTCGTGATATAGGGCAAAAAAAATGGTAAAGTCAAATAACACACAAAAAGTCACACAGGTAAAGTCACATAAACCTAGTACAAAGTGGACTGGGAAAGAGCCAAGTTTGTGAAAACTCATGGCAGTAGCTGAGTCACTGAGTGCCGGTTTTGTAGGACTTAGCCGTAACAGAAACAGTTTCAACTTATAATAATTATTTATATCCTATTTCTTAGTTTGTAAAAAAGTCAACTAGGTCTGTTTCAAAATGAATTTATTGAGCGTACATGTTTATAAACCTTAGAACAACATCGATGTAAGATTAATAATATACATCACACATATTGAAAAGTTAGAATTCCACGTCTTAAAAATGTCCTATTTGGTTAGATGCTGTTGGTTGATCATTCAACATGACTAAACAGATTAAAGAGCCTTAAAAAACCGTAACAATTAAAGTTAGAGACTTATGAGTGCACAAACCAAATCAGCAAAACAACAGATCAAAAATCAGCAAATTCCTCTGGATACTTGTTTTCCTTGCCAATTCTCAGGCCATCAAAATCTGTCTTCTCGAAGTTGGCGGTGTCGCCAGGGTTCTTGTACTTAGGTTGATAAGGAGACGCAACTTTCCTGTTTAACACTGCCATCCAGTTGATTGGTCTGAACCATTTGTGGTCTTTGATGTCATTGACTCCGTTCTTCAGGTTTCCATACCTCCTGGTCAAATCGACTTGAAGAATGTTCTTAACCAAGTCTTTGAGATCGGCGCTGAATTTCGGCGGCATCTTGTACTTGAGAGCAACGATCTTCTCGAATAACTTCATCTGTTCACGGGCGTAAAACGGAGGGATTCCTGCGACCAACTCGTACATAAGGACTCCGATGGCCCACCAGTCCACGGCCTTGCCGTACCTGTAATCAACACGAACTTTGAAATCTTCCTTCCTGGGTGTGTATGATATAAACCTGTCAAAGATATAAAACTAATAGACCTAATAAAAGTATCATGGTTTAACATTGAACTAATATTACTGTTTACATTCCTGCTGATATTGTTTGGATC
This sequence comes from Flexamia atlantica, assembly GCA_035578135.1. Classification (NCBI taxonomy): domain Eukaryota; kingdom Metazoa; phylum Arthropoda; class Insecta; order Hemiptera; family Cicadellidae; genus Flexamia; species Flexamia atlantica. Next base: position 53,061,601 of record JAQJVK010000004.1, on the reverse strand, counting down.
AAACTGAAAATTCTGTTCTGTGGACCTATATTATTCGTATTAATAAATATTTATAAATATTTAATAATATGAAAGTAAGAAATAATATGTATATTTCAGCGTGTATTTGTGTTAGTTACTGTGATATGTAAGTGTGTTAGGTATATTTCCTACAACTGTGCATAAACTGCCAGTTCACACACTGAAAAAAGTCCTAAAACAGCTGTTAACTGAGGAGTAAGCAATAAAGTCTTTTTCATTGCCAGCTGTTTACTTTATCACTTGCCAGCTGATTGCATTGTTATTCTACACACTCCAGCCAATTACAGTCGTTGACTCCAGCACTTCCGCTTCCGTTTTGATTCAACTGAGCTCGACTTGTTTATAACCTCAAAATCAAAGAGGCGCATTCAGCTACGATGGACTTGACTGTGATTGCATTTATTGTTAGAGAATCCAAAAAAGCAGTTGTAGGAAAAACGTTGCATGTATGTCGCGTGGAAAGTGTCTATCTCGCTTTCGCTAAAATTAATGCACGGTAAGTGTATAGCGGCGGAGCATTACAGTAAGTGTTTATCCCAAGTGAGAAAGACCAACTTTACACTCTTAATTCATAAATAACTATTAAATTCAGTTTAAAATGGTTTGAACCATTGGTTCCTAACCTTTTTGAGCTTGCGTACCATCTACCATTTTTCAAATAATTTGGGGTATTACTGCAAGGACCCTTTCCCCCTCCCATGTCCACTGAGCAACCCTGTCCTGATAACTATTCATTCGTTTGGATAACGTTATTGTTAATTCATAATTATTAATTCAATTCACGTTATTGTTATTTATTAATTCAATTATTAATTAATTTATTGTTAAATAAATAAATAAATAAATAAATTTCCCATCGAATATGTATCATGTAGACTTAATAAGTGGATCAAGGTGTTTTGTTTTTCAAATTTATCCATGATACAGATAAAGGAATATCTGATGGTAATTCTCCTGATAATGTTAGCCAATATATAAGAAAGCAAAATGAAGAGGCTATAAGCTATTTTTTGGAGAACTTAAAATCTGAGAAATGGTATATTATTGGCAAATATCAGTGTGGTAATGTTGATGAAGTAACACTTTTTGATGATTTTTTATAAACAATATATCAACTTATGGCATTTTCCCCCTTAGTCTCTAGTAAAGTTAGTAAATCAAAATAAAAAAAAGGTAAACTCAATTGGTATCGTAATAAATTGAAAACTCTAAGAGAAAATATGTTGGCCGTCTTCTCAGTTTATGAGCATTCACTAAGCAAAAAGTCAGAAAATACTCAAAACGTTTATAAAGCTTATTTGGACTGTAAGAAGCTATACAATTCTGAGCTTAAATTAGCTAAAAGAAAAGCATTTGAAAAATATATTGAAGTGGCCCACAACAGATGCAAGGCTGCCTGGGAGGTCACTAATCATGAAAACTCACCTTGTGTACCAAATCTGTGGGTTTGGGCTGAGAAATTAAATAATTATTTTATTGACTCTGTTAGGGATCTGGAAACAGCATTGATGAGGTAAATAAATCTGCATTTGATCTATTAGGAAGCTTAAAGGAAAATTTTTCATGTAACTGGAAGGAGGTGTCACCCAATGATAGAGTTAAAATAGTTTCAATATTCTCAAATTCCAAAACCATGGATTTGTATTGGCTTTCAAACTTTGTTCTATAACTGTTAATTTAATTAGTGATCCATTAGCTTTTTGTATTAACAAAGCCTTAAAAATTGATTATTTTTCTGATCTTCTAAAAATTTCAAAGGTTGTACTAGTTTTCATGAAAGGAACAAGGAAATAATGGAATTAAAATTTCAAGCATCAAAAAGAGATATCTTCACAAATTAGCACAAAACTCAAATAATCCAAAAATAATTAACTACTATAAACTATACAATAAAAAATTTATTTAAATAAGTAATTAAAGCTGCAAAGAGAAAAGCAAATGATGACTTTATAAGCAATTTTGTGAATTTCAACGCCAGTGGCTTTTGTTAACATTTTGATTGGGAACAGTCCATACCCGGATCTTGCTACTATCTAACGGTGACCTGTTTGTTAGATAGCATCATTCCGAGTGTAAAAGTAAAGCAGCATATGGCAGATTATGAAAAATGAATTAGGGAATGGTAAAAAATTAAGTAATGATATTGACATAATCTGTTTTAGTAATAGTTTAGAACTCAAGTTTCAATGATTACTTCATAAATATCACAAAATCATTGGATACTAAACCTTCTATTGAGGCAGCAGCTAATTTAGTAAACAATTGCAATATAAGATCAGATAAAAATTTAATAATGAACTATACAAACAAAATTTACATAAAAAAAGTTATAAAATCTTAAAAAAATAAACACTTGCATCAGGGTGGGATGAGGTACCAACCTTTATTCTTAAGGATTGTGGAGAACACATTGCAGAGCCATTAAAAAAATAATAAATCAATCAATTGGGTCTGGGATTTTCCCTGACAAATTAAAATTTGCAATCGTCAAACCCATTTACTGGGTAAACAATTTTTGTTTTAAACCCATTTATAAAAAAGGATAAAAAATCAAAAAGAAAACTACCGACCTGTTTCAAGATTATCAAGTTTCTCTAAAATTTTGAGATCGATATAAACAATCAACTTAAAAATTATTTAACAGTTAAAGCACTACTATCTGCTTTAACTTCCATTTCAAAACAATGGCTAACAAAACGCAATTTCCACACCCCCATCAAGGCTAACACAAGGCCTAGTAGAGATCGTGTGCCAGGTTCATTGCTCTCCACGCTAAAGGTACATTCCATATTCATTTTCAGTGCCATATATGAAATCCCTCTCAGATACACTTCTATTTAGCATTTCCACTACATCTTCAACAAAATTTAGGTCATTAGGATTAGTCATTCTGAAGTAAAACTCATTACAACAGCATAAACAAACGTTCACTGTAATGTCAAAGCGCAAACTGACAGTTTCATGCTATACACGAGTTGTTTAGGCGCGAAATAAATGGAAAAGTCGCGGGAAACCAACTTATAATCCCTGAACCTAATACATTGTAACTAATATTAGTAACAGATGCTTGTTTTTATTCAATTGAAATAGAAGAAGAATAAAAAAGTTTCTTCTTAGCCTTGATGGGGATGTGGACATTGCGTTTTGTTAGCCATTGTTTTTTCTTTACTATTTTTAAGAGTAAAAGGTCAGTATTATGATAGGAAGTAAATAAAACAATTAAATGACTTAGGTTGTCGGAAATATATGTCCTCCGCCTGCGATAATACTCAAATGTATTTTATATATATACTTGACTAACCCCGTGCAGCGTAAGCGCCGCAAACAAATGATACTTGTACTATTATTTTCCATTACATAGACACTGGCATAATATAACCTCTAAAAAATTAAACAAATTTTATGCTATTTGTTCTGTAATTAGAAACACAACTATACACATTTAATAACCACTGAAATACTTAACTGAATTCATTTACAACATGAACCAAGGAAGTAAGCAGGCGCGAACCCAGGGGGAGATTGAGCTTCTCCCAAACATGCAAAATTTGCAAGAATTCGGAAAACACAATTTTTTTAATTGAGGCCAAAAAATCTCTCAATTGTGTATTCTTCAGTAGATTTCATGATTATTTCTTTGAGATTTGGCCATCAAATCTCTTTATCACCATTGGTCAATCTCGGTGATTTCCTCGGTGATAATGATTTTTTTCGTGTCCATATAAACAATAGGAAACGCTTCTGAATAGACAGTTTCCATCTCCAATAATGGGAGTTATGTCGAAATGTTTATAAGTTGTCATAATCGTAGTTAGTAGTAATCAAGCCATGCTAACCAAACAAAATTTTAACTTAATGATAATCTCAAATATGTTGTTTGAAAAATTGAAGTTATAGTTATTTGGCTAATCTTCACTATACCAGGTTTCCAGCCTAAGTTTTCCAATAGCTACCATTTTAATTAAAGTATGACTTAAACCTCTTTAGCGGAAACCCATTTTTTTGCTGCTTTTAGGTACGTTTTCAATTTTTGAAATTTCCTTTAATTTTCCAATATGGCGGAAAACTTTATTTTCTCTGATGTAACACCCTGTATTTTATGATGTTTTTTGATTCTACACAGAAAATTTTGAATTTGTTAACACTTACATTTCCATAACTTCTGAACCTTTATTTTTACAGACACACGGGTGGTGTTATTTTGTTTGGTATCTTAAGCACTTAAAATCATGAAGGTATTGTCAAAATCGTTAGAGCCGTTTTTGAAAAATTTGGATTTTTGTAGTTTTTATGGGTTTTATGGGGTAAATACCCATAAAAATCTAAAATTCAAAAAAGTGGAAAAACATTTGGAGGTATCATGGTTTTTATACCTAGATGCCAAACTTCATGAAAATCGGACCATTGGTGTCATCTCTAGCTCTGTTCACATACATCCACACATCCACACACTCATACCCAAATGCACACACACACACACACACACACACACACACACACACACACACACACACACACACACACACACACACACACACACACACACGCACGCACGCACGCACGGATGGACAGACACTAATCTAAAAACAACTTTTTTGGATTCGGGGAGCACTAAAACAAATATATCCACTAACAACTCAAATTAAAACACTTTGGAAAAAACAATCCTTTCTCCGAAATCAATATTTTTGGATTCGGGGAACACTAAAAAAATATTTCAACTAACAACTCAAATTAAAAATTTTTTACAAAAAATACTTTCTCTATGTAAAGGGGTCAGCATAAAAAATAAGGGGTTTCCTCATAATAAGTTTACTGTTATAATAAGAAAACATCCCTTTTCAGAAAATATATGTGCATGAATTTTGCGTAGAGGGTATCTGTGAACTTTCAGCTGTTCTCTTGGGTCGTGGGGAGACCAAATATCTTGTGGTTGGTGTATATCGGCCTCCCAACAAAAACAACGATATTAGAGTTTTCTTTGACAATATTTATGGTTGCTTAGAACGATTGATGAAAAGCAACATAAGGACGGTCGTTTTAGGAGACTTCAACATAGATATGGCTGTGCGGTCTTCTGAATCTACTATTCTGCTGCAGGACATGTCATCTTTTGATCTCTGTCAAACAATCACCGGTTTCACTAGGGAATTTAAGGGATCCAAGACCATCATAGATCTTGTGTTTACGAACTCCCCTATCCATCTTTTTCACAGTTCTGTAGTAATATCATGTCTCACTGATCATCATGCTCAAGTAGCAATCATAAAAGGTTCAACATCTTTGAATACTCCTAGTGCTGTTTATCACTCAAAAAGAATTTTTTCTGAAGTAAACATCAATAAGTTGTTTGCATCTTATCTAAGTGAGCAAAATTGGTTGGATGTTGCAATGGCTGGAGGTCTAAGTTTAAAGTTTGAAACATTTCTCTCTATCATAGATTACTATTTCAAGATAAGTTTTCCTTTGGTCAGGAGAAAAATGTCATTTGGGGACAATGTTTTTATGGTTAGGTTAAATGATAGAGTTCTTCATGAAAAACAGGAACTACGAAATCTGTACATTGTATCAAAAGACCTCCCTTCAACAAACCCTCTTCGTCAGAAATACCTAGATTTGAAGAAGAGATATAGGCAATCCATACGGAATCTCAAATCTGCAAATCTGGTCAAGAGATTGGACGGTTCTTCTAATCGATCAAAAACCCTCTGGAGTTTCATAAATCTCAACAGAAACACTTCTTCTGACAAAAACAGCTGTTCTCCCAGCTTGAAATCTGATGATGGTAGAATAGTGGATCATCCAAAAGACATCGCGAATATGTTCTTACAGTATTTCTTAAACCCTAAGGATGATTCAGGCAATCGTCCTAGTGGTGGTTACCAACCTGTCAATTGTCAACAGAGTAATAGGTCATTCTTTCTGTATCCCACATGCCCCAAGGAGTTACTAGAAGTGGTGTCTGAGCTCAAAAGCAAGAGGTCTTCTGGTATGGATGGGATATCTTCAATCCTCCTAAAAAAGGTGGCACATACACTGGCATCACCTCTCAGTGATCTCATAAATGAATCATTTAGCTCTGGAATTTTTCCTGAACCACTCAAAATGGCAGTTGTAACACCAATTCATAAAAAGGGAAGTTTAGAGGATTGTTCTAATTACAGACCTGTCTCAATCATCTCGACATTCTCTAAAATAATTGAGAAAGTTGTTTTGAGACGGCTGTGGAACTTTCTAAAAAACAACAATGTCTTGTTCGCTCATCAGTATGGGTTCACTAAGGGAAAATCCACTGTAAATGCAATGTTTACAGTAATCCAGTCGTGCAAGCATTAGACACAAGAAATCATTCCTCTGCTCTCTTTTTTGATCTTAGTAGGGCTTTTGATCTCGTTGACCATAGGTTGTTGCTTGACAAAATGTACAGGATGGGAATCAGAGGTGTAGCTCACGAATGGTTCCATTCATATCTTACTGGTAGATTAAGTCTTGTCAAGGTGTCATCAATCGATGATAACAGCTGTTATCAACAACATTTTTCTGATAAGGGAATTTCATTCCAAGGCGTACCCCAGGGTTCAATTTTGGGACCAGTTTTATTCCTGCTTTTCGCTAACGACCTCGGACAAGATTTGGTGAACTCTAATCTGTGTATGTATGCCGATGACATCTGCATCACATTTTCCCACCCACTGAGAGAGGGTTTGGAAATGGAATCATTTCTAAAAGGTAATCTCTTGCTTGATTGGCTTGATCGAAATGCTTTGTCAGCTAATATTTCCAAGACTGCTCTCCTAGATTTTAGTATTAGAGACCATCCAAATGACGTCCCACTTAGTATTTTCTGGGCAATGAGTCGGTTGAGTCCGAAACCGATGCTCGCTTTCTTGGAGTGATGGTTGACTCAAAGTTAACCTTTGAATCTCATATTCATCTTGTCTGCAGAAAGTTAAGCCAAGGAATTTTTATTCTCAGAAGACTTAGAGATTTTGATTCTCCCTTCCTGCTTCTTACAGCTTACTATGGAATCATCCATCCATACATGACATATGCTGTTGCAATATGGGGGTCAGAAACGACTCGATCAAAGGCGGTATTTCGATTGCAAAAAAAGGCTGTTAGGGTTATATTTAAAATCCCAAAACTCGATTCATGCAAAGATTTATTCAAGGCCAACAAGTTATTAACATTCCCCTCAATTTATATCCTGGAAACACTTTCTTTTCTCCGACAGAACTTCTCTATCTTTAATGACTCTATACCAGTACATTCTTACAACTCAAGGAGCAAACCAAAAGGCGTTTTAAATATCCCCCGACATACAACATCATTCTTTGAAAACCACCTATATTTTTCTGCCATTAAAATGTTCAATAACCTGCCTGACCTCCTGAAAAACGAATCAAACCCTATTAAATTTAGGAGAGTCTTGAAAAAGCTGCTAGTTGGCAAGGCTTACTATAGTGTAAACGATTTTATGTGTGATAAGAACCTTATGTAATATGTACATTTTTTGTCATAGAAGAACCGTTATTTTATGTATTTATTTGTATTTGTATTGACTTGGCATATGCATGTACTTGTCTAAATGCTCAATAAAGTGACTATGACTATGACTATGACTATGACTGTCAGACATGAAATGAAAAAGTTAGCTTGGAAAACTTAAGGCTGGATAATCGGTACCTATAAACAATGGTATACTGATGGTAAACAATGGTTAAAATATGTTATTTATCATGTTCTTTGAAACAAAATTTTACACATTCAATCACCACTAATCTAAAATAAAGTAAAATCACAACATAAACAAACCATGCTATGAAAGTAAAACATGTGTTTTAAAACAAAGCTTTATTATCAGCTGATCTGTGCTGTTATATTCAGTTGATCAGTAAACACAATACTAATGAATAGAAAATATTTTATATTTCATATCAAACATATAAAATGAAGGAATATTTAACTTTTCAGGCAAATAGGCATATATAGAGTTAATTACCTTTCATTTAACACAACCTAAATGTAAATTGGTCCCACAGAACTCCAGATCTCACTCAAAATAGGCTTAAAATTTTACCCGTGTTATTGTCTTAAGAGACTTTACTTTTCGTTTTTGGACAATTTAGTGGAGTAAAAGCTGAAATCGAAGCAAAATGGGCAAATATAGATACAATTATCTTTTAATTGGTAACAGTTGTGAGTAAATCAGCCCGATAGAACCATATCAGGCTCACTGTCATAAGTTCAATTTTTCCCTATGTTAAATCTCCATAAAAAGTAAATTTCCTTTGAACCCAATTAACATAAATTTGTTGAAATGTAGCATTCATCGTAGGGCTCAAAATGACATTCAATATGAGTGTGAATCATTAAAATCGATCTTTTACAATATGCCATTTTAATAAACATTTGGACCATCAACGTTATTGAAATCAGCTGTTTCACACAGTTTAAATGGTTATAGTACTAAACAATTTAGCAATCAAATCTTATTTTTTATTTCCACCTATAAAACTCTATAATTTAAATTATATAAAACTGGTTTTTTAATCTAAAGGATAATACATGATGCATACATTTTTATGTATACTGACCATGATAAACCAAATGTTTCTTGAGCGTTTGCTCTTTTTCTGTCGTTAGACAAAGTACCTCGTGTCTTCACAATCAGCTGAATGAATGACTGTCAAATTATACCATTGCAAAGGTTTGGAAATGTGGATTTTTTTAGTTTAAAAAAGCAAGATAGCAAAAAAGTAAATAAAACCTGCAAATATAGAAAAGTTGAGCTTTTATTTGGTACAAACTGCATAAAAATGGGTCCAGTGGAAGTCTCAGACGAACTGTCCAAAGGATTGGAAAAGTTGATAAAAGTTGATTTTTTCTCCCATGTTAAATCTCCATAAGAAAAGTTTATTTTCCATTCTTGACCCAGTTAACATAAATATTTTCAACATTCAGATAAAACCTGCAAATATAGGTCCGACAACCTTCGTTTTGGTACAACCCGCATGTAAATCGGTCCAGTAGAACGGCCAGGGTCGCTGTCATGAGTTTTTCAAAAGTTTTTTAATATATAAGATTTAATGTTATCTTTTATATTTCGCGATTGTCGTTCCGGGCGGCAGACGGATATACACGCCACCCTAGGTTTTTTGCGGGCTAAAGGGCGGATATATCAGTATTCTTGAATTTTATTTTCCTTGTTACATCTGTAAAAAACTATTTTAGCATTAAAATAGCTATTTGTGTATTAAGAGCGTAAAGTACGTCAACGTCATTGTCGCTTGAGAATTGTAGATGGCGTACTTCGAGAGCGGCAATGACTATTTCTGCTCGTAATACACACAATATTTTTCCTACCACCACTAAATAAACAGTTTAACTTATTTAAGTTCAAGAAGAAAATTATTGGACTAATTAAAATTATAATATAAGTTATAGTTATAAATAAGATTAATTTAATATTGTCATGTATTTATGTAATACCAACGACAATAAATGATTATTATTATTATTATTATTATTATTGTTATTATTATTAATATTTTCCCGTGTTGGGCCGGGACAGAATGTCCAACAGTATCCCCTGCTTGTCGTAAGAGCCGACTAAAAGGGGAGGGGGGCGCTCTGGTCCTTTTTCGCGTCTCCTTTTCACAAGTCCATTCTCCGTTTCATTTCAATAGCCCGGTTGTTTTTTCTAAATCATTTCGGCCTATTTGCCGGGGTGACTCTGTGTTCTTCAGCCTCCATTGCCCTGGGGGTCTAGGACGAGCAGAGGGTACAGCTTAAAAACTGGGTTCTGCACCTCCCAGGCTGCCGGATAGTACAGGGGCCCGGGTCAGCCCAGCCAGCTGACCTGGCTGCCCTATCAGCCGGCGAAAATCCCTTTGGCCGTGGCGGTGCCGGTTGGCGACCGGATAGGGCCCTGCTGCGGTCACGGGGGGGCTCTGCCGAGGCCACTGCTCGTCTGGGACCGCCGGTGTTTTGGGGGCGGTCGAGCATAGATATAGTTGCTCTGGTGATGGGTCGGTTTGACAATCACATTGGGGCACTGTTTTGGGGGGTTACAAACGCCCAGTCTTGGGGGCTAATCCAGACAGCATGGCTAGCACACAAGGTAAAACGATTCAAAAGGTGCAAGAATCTCCCCGGGGCACCCTAACCCCAAAAACGAACCAGAGGGAGCAATTTCCTCGTCTACCCTCTCAAAGTGGGGACGTCAAGGTAGAAGACCCCTTTGGTCGGAAGCCTCGTGTCGCGAGGTCGCCACAAGGCCGAGCGACACCAACTGCTTCGGTGACAAGAACACCGGTCCTCATCGAGCAGGCACCCGCCGGCGGCGTTGAGTCGATGCACACCGACCCGTCCCCCTTCCAGGCGGTGATTGCACTTGCCAGGCAGCAGGAGGAGGAGCACCTTCAAAAGTGCTTCGCCACCCTCGCTGTCATGAAGGCCGCGACCGGCAGGCAGAAGAACATCAGCAGGGATGTGCAGGAAGGCATAGTCCAATTGGAAGCCAGCCTTAACCACATCCTTGAGCTGAGGAAGTCTTGGCAGTCGTGCGAGTCAGTGACCGCATCGACGCAGACGACACCGTCCTTGCGGGTCAAGGCCCAGTCTGCCGTTTCAAAGCGGGCAGCCAGCAGCCCCGCCCAGCCAGAGGCAGAAAAAAAGAAGAGGAGCGACGGCCCATTGCAGGACAAGGACTCCGAGAAATGGACCGATGTGGTTAAGAGGAAGGGGAAGAAGAAGAAAGTCCCGCCCCAGCAGCCTGGAAGCCAGCCCGGCCCTCAGGACAACAAGAAGGCGCCGAAGAAGAGGCCACGCAGGACGCGGCCAGACGCTCTTCTCATCAAGCCGTCGGAGGGGAAATCCTACGCCGACGTGCTGGGCGAGATTCGCAGCAAAGCGAAGCCCGATGAGAAGGGCGCCGTTATCAAATCTATGAGGAAGACCCGAGCCGGCGATCTTCTGGTCGAACTCGGGGACGCCTCTGAAAGCAAGTCTGCCTTCAGCGAAGACCTGAAGACCATCTTGGGGGCGAACGCGACTGTCAGCGTTCTGGAGCCCAAGTCGACGCTGGAGGTGAGGGACCTCGACGAATTGACGACCGAGGCGGAGGTGACTGCAGCCGTTAAATCCGCCATCGGCAACGTCGAGGTGAAGACTTTCGTCTCGAAGGCGAATGCTCGAGGCCAGAAGGTGGCGATCCTGACGCTGGGAGCCAGAGCGGCCCGGAAGCTCCTGGAGAAGGGCCACCTGAAGATCTGGTACGTGAGCTGTCGGGTACGCGAGAAGCTCGTGGCCTCCAGATGTTTTAAATGTCTGGGGTTCGGTCACGTCGCTAATCGTTGCCCCGGACCCGATAGAAGCAAGGTCTGCTTCAAGTGCGGCGGCCAGGACCACAAGGCCAGCGCGTGCAATGCAGCGCTGTCCTGTGTCCTGTGTACAGAAGCCGGCTTGAAGGGCGACCAGGTCAAGCATTCCGCTGGGTCAGGTCGTTGCGGGCAGTACCGACGTGCCATCCAGGAGCTTCGCCAGACACAAATCAAATGATCAGTGTTCTGCAACTTAATATGCAGAGGAGCAGGACAGCAAACGACTTGCTGTTCCAATTCGCCACGGAGCAAGGTGCTGACCTACTGCTTCTCAGTGAGCAGTACCAGAACCGACGCTCCGCGCAGTGGTTCTCGGATCCCTCCGGCACTGCGGCGATTTGGATTTTGGACCTCGGGAAGGTGCCTGTTCTCGATTCCGGATCGGGCAACGGCTTCGTTTGGGTGAGGAGCAGGGGTTTCACCGTCTTCTCCTGTTACCTCACGCCAAATCAACCGATTGGAGACTACCGTCACATGGTCGATTCCATTGAGGATGAGATCATGAAAACCTCTGGCGGGGTCATAGTCGGTGGCGATTTTAACGCCAAAGCCGTGGAATGGGGTTCCCCGCGGACCGACACTCGAGGTCGTTACGTCCTCGAGTCGGCTGCCAGGTCGGGCCTCTGTGTCCTCAACACGGGCGGCATTTCCACCTTTCGCCGTCCGGGGTGCAGAGAGACGATCCCTGACATATCCCTTGCCTCTGAAGGGATTGTCCAGCGGATCTCCGACTGGCGTGTCTGCGAGGAGTACTCCTCTAGCGACCACCAGGGGATCCTCTTCAAGGTCCTTCCCGAGGGCGCGCGCTTGCGCGCTGAACCTGCTCCTCTGGCTCGACGCTGGAACACCAGTCGTCTGAGCAAAGAAACATTTAAAAACGTAATTAAAGACCAGAGCATTGTGAATTTCACAAGTGCCGAAGATCTGGCAGCATCGACGATGCGACTCATCGCGACCGCGTGTGAGCAGTCGATGCCCGGAGTTTCCCGCCGCCACAGGAAGAAGCCGGTTTACTGGTGGACGCCTGAAATCGCGGAACTCCGGAGGAGATGCCTTGGTCTCCGACGAGCTGCGCAGCCAGCCAGGAACCGCCCTGATGCAAATGCCAGATCGGCTGAGCACAGAGCGGCCCGCCGAGAGCTCCGCGGTGCCATCAACCGGAGTAAAGTCAGGTGCTGGAAGCAGCTGTGTCAGGATATCGACAACGACCCCTGGGGGACGGGCTACAAACTTGTAACCCAGAAGCTAGGGGCTCGCTCACCACCTGCGGTCATGGAACCACAAGCCATGGCCGCCGTCGTCGATACACTGTTTCCCAGCCAGCCAGTTCGGCCAGTCAGGGAATTCGGAGAGGTAGGCGCCTTCCCAGTTTTCCGGGAAGAGGAACTCACCGCCGCCGTCCGATCCCTACGACCCAGAAGAGCGCCCGGTCCCGATGGCATTCCGGCGGAGGTGCTCAAGCTCGCTGCGGAGGTGAATCCAAGGCTTCTGCTCGATATGTTCAACGCGTGTCTGGCGGAAGGCGTTTTCTTTTCTTCGTGGAAGGTTGCCCGCCTTGTTCTTATTCCGAAGGCGAAGAGCACACCGGGGACCCCTTCTTCTTTCCGACCCCTGTGTATGCTCGACACGGCCGGGAAAGTGCTTGAGAAGCTCCTGCGTGTCAGGCTGACCGAGGCCATCGTCTCTGCGGGGGACTTGTCCCCGCAGCAGTACGGCTTCAGATCCGGTCGCTCTACCATCGACGCTATCCAGGAGGTAGTTGAGGCAGTGCGGAGGGCGGAGGACCACAACCACTGGTCGCGCCGCGTGGTCCTTCTCGTCACGCTCGACGTGAAGAACGCTTTTAACTCCGCCAGGTGGAGCGATATGCTGTGGGCGCTTGAGCATACGTTCCAAGTTCCCTCCTACCTCCTGCGTATGTTGGAAGCGTATTTGTCAGACCGCGTTCTGTTGTACGAAACGACCGAAGGTCAGCGGCGCATTCCCATCACTTCCGGGGCTGCGCAGGGGTCCATTCTCGGACCAGATCTCTGGAACGTGTCTTACGACAGCTTGCTGAGGCTAGACATGCCCGATGAGACCCGCCTCGTTGGCTATGCTGACGACGTCGCTGCCTTGATCGCTGCGAGGAACGTCGAGCAGGCAAAACTGAGGCTCAGCGTTGTAATGGCCAAGGTCAACGGGTGGATGCGAGATCACGGCCTGTCCCTGGCTATCAGTAAGACGGAGATCGTCGTCCTCACCAAAAAGAGGATAAACACCGTGTTCCCGGTGCAGATAGGTGACGTCACGCTCGAGACTAAGCCTGCTGCAAAGTACCTGGGAGTCATGGTCGACAGCAGACTGTCTTTCGGCGAGCAGATCCAGCGCGCCGCCGACAAAGCCGCTAAGGGTGTCGCTGCCCTTGGTAGGCTTATGCCCAATGTCGGCGGTCCTCGTTCCTGCAAGCGCCGTCTGCTCATGACTGCCGTCCAGTCAGTCTTGCTGTACGGGGCGGAGGTATGGGCTCACGCACTCGAGAAGCGAGTCTTCCGAGACCGGCTTGCCCGAGTCCAGCGCCGAGGAGCTCTGCGGGTCGCTTCAGCCTACCGCACAGTCTCCGAGCCTGCTGTGATGGTGATCGCCGGAGTCATTCCGTCCTCTTCCTTGCGAGGGAGAGGCAGGCGATTTACCGGAGGAGGCCTGAAGTGGGCCGGGAAACAGCTGCCAGGGAAGAGCGCGATCGCAGCTTCGACTCCTGGCAGCGCGACTGGGAAGCCGAGCCGAGGGGACGTTGGACCTTCAAGCTCGTACCTTCCGTCCGACCATGGGTGGAGCGGCAGCACGGCGAGGTCGATTACTACGTGACCCAGTTTCTTTCTGGGCACGGGTACTTCCGAGCCTATCTGCACCGGATGGGCAAAGTCGCCAGCCCGGACTGTCTGTATTGCCCCGGCATCCCAGACACGTCCGAGCACACCTTCTTTCAGTGCGACCGTTGGCACGTCCGCCGAGCCTCGCTTTCATCTGAGATCGGTGTGGTCGTCAGCCCAAACAACATCGTCGGAGCTATGCTCCAGGGAGAGGGCAACTGGGACTGTGTCCAGCACTACGTCCAGGCCATTCTTCGGGCGAAAAAGGTCGACCTCGACCGGCCTTAATCCTCAGCTTTTCCCCACGGAGGTTGCCCTAGTGGCGTAATATCAAAGGCCTAGCCCGAAGTAATGTGTGAAACAGTTCCAGGCTAGTGTCCTCGGTGCCGAGGGAGGTGGTTTAGTCGGTAGTTCATGGGACATCGAGCTCATGGGAGTCCGACACTACTGAGGGGACAACGAGCCCCTCAGTGTGCGTAAACGCATTCCACCTCCTAAAAAAAAATAAATTATTATTAATATTATTATTTTTTTTTTGGGAAAGGAAGGTGGAATCCATTTACGGACGAAGTGTGGGACTCGCCGAAGCCCTACCCACTAAACCACCTCCTCGTTCCGGGCGAATCTCCCCCCGGGACTGTTTCGCACATTACTTCAGGGGGAGGCCCCGTGTTGGGAAACCACATACTGGAGACCGCGGTCTGTCAGAAGAGGAAACTACTTCCCTCTTCTTCTAGCCGGCTTGGACTTGCGTTGCTGTTCTGCCTGTTTGGCGTTTTCCAGGGCAAGCCTAAAAACGCGGCATGCCCCGGAACCAGCGATGTGGTTTCGGCTGCAGCTCACTGCAGAGGAAGCAGTGAACTGCGTTGCCGCAATCCTTGTGGTGATGGCCCGACTTTCCGCACTTGAAGCAAAGAGCGGACCGATCCGTCCCCGTGCATTCGCTGCGACGGTGCCCGTAGCTCAGGCACTTGAAGCACCTGACGACCACGGTTCGCATGCGCACCGCGCAGCTCAGAAAACCCACCCGAAGGTGGCCGGTCTTCAGCACTTTGGCAGCCTCTTCCTCAGAAAGGTCGAGGACTGCCATCTTTAGTTGCCGCTTGTTTGCCGGTCCCAGTGACACCCTGCGATTGTCACCGGGTCCGCCAAGGGCCTTGTCAAGTGCTTTGACAACCTCCTGTCTTTCCGTGAGGGCGTCAAGGTCCCTCACCTCGACGGAAACACGCTTTTCTGGGGCAATGACGTTGCCCGCGTTGCCGACAGCAGCTCCGAGGGCTGCAGCGAACTTCTGCCTGTCTGAGCCCTTCCCCAGCCGGAGGATAATATCCCCCTTCGGAGTCGGCCTCGCGCAGACAATCTTGGCGGCGCAGGTGTCGGGGTTGAGATCCTTTCGGATCTTCCCGAGAACACCCGCATAGGACTGGCCGCCAGCCACTCTGACGAGCACAGAAGATGGGCCAGCGCTCGCCCCCGGCTTGGCTTTCGGCCTCACGGCCACCACGCCCTGATCGGGTTTGGTAACCGCGATAGCCGGCAGATCCTCCGCCTCCGCCTTTCTTGATTTCTTCTTTGCCTTCTTCTTTTTCTTCGTTGGCACAACCCTAGGCTCGTGCTCGTCAGAGCTCTCACTAGGGCTGTGCACCCGCTAGGCTGGAGCCGAGGAACTGGCCGCGAGGACGGCATCCTTGAGGAGCCGCCCTTGGATCCGCGACCTTGTCCTTTTCCGGGCGTCTCTCGCCACCTCAATGTCATTGACGTTGTGGTGGTATCTGTCCTGGACTTCTTCCGCCGATCTGCGCAGGAGCTTTAACTTCTCAAACAACGCGGATAGGGAGAGGATTCCCTCCTTCACCGTGTTGTTTACGTTTTTTTGGATCCTGCAGGCTCCAGTCATGTTGGCCAGTAGAGTCTCCACTTGGCCAAAAATCTCGTTCTCTTCTTCGCGGGCTTTGAGGACATTTCCCCATTGACTCTCGCAGTACTCCAAGTCTTGCGCAGTGGCATGACTGAAGTCACTGCCCATGCTGGTTGTGCTCGCCAAGCTGTTTCGGCGCAACTGTGGCACAGTCAAGAATGTCTGGTTGCCCTCCCCAGAATCCGTAGGGCAGCCCGAATGATCGGGGTGGGATTTCGGACCGGAGTCCTGACCCACCTGGGGTACGTTACCGTGGTTTTTCGCAGACATCATGCTTTATGGCCCCCTTGTAGCCGGCTTTTACGGCAAGCAGGGGATACTGTTGGAACATTCTACTCCGGCCCAACACGGAAAGAGAAGAAGGCGTGAAAAGACACCCAGGGTCTGGGGTCGAAGAAAGAAGAGGGTGAGCAAGATTAGCTCAGTAAAGAAAAAAGAGGCGAGCCAAGACCCGAGAAAGGAAGAAAGGTCTTGGCTCAAGAAGAACTGCGAGAAGGAGAGTCTCGCAGCTTGGCTCGGGAACCCGGGGTCGCCAGACACCCGAACAGCCGAAAGCCGGCCGCCCCTGGGGGAATTATTAATATTATTATTATTATTATTATTATTATTATTATTAACTAACCTGTAAACAAAGGTTCATTGAGGTTATGTTTGCTAATTCTATTGGAACGAACCGGAAGTTCGGACCAGAAAGAACCGGAGATAGAAACGCCAACTGTGAAATCAGCTGATTTAGAGCAAGGCAACTAGAATTTAGAATAAGGTGAGTGTCATATGGGATTTCTGACCAATAGAAACTGGTCTTTGGTGTTTGACGTCATAGTTATCTCTAATGTGTGCCACCTTAACCTAATAGGTAACCCTGATTTAGCGAGCGAGAATGTTCGTCTTCATTCCCGCTCGCTTTTGCGAGCGGGAATTAAATGAAAGCGGAAATGAACTGTTTCGCGTACTGTTTACAGGTGTGGCAATGTGATTATTTCCATGCAGTGGTAGGAAAACATTTTTTTTACAACATATGAATTATTTTGATCGTAATAATAACATGACATTAGGTTTTCAACTTTGGTTTGAAAAAACTACGCCCCAGCCCGCCATTCAATTTAGCCCTGGAAGGGTCAATGTCTCATGTACCACTGGTTGGAAAGCACTGGTTTAAACATTTTTCCTTATTTTCAAATTAAATAATATCACTATTTTTTATTTATATGGTATGTATTTGACTAGCTTTAGCATTATCCTTTGCTTGGTTAGGACTGGAATATAATGTTATATCCCATGGGGGCAAAATAAACGTCCAAAATCCCAAAACTTTGAACATAATATATTCATAAAAAGCTTACAGGGTGTAGCCCGATGACATTTTAAGCACATGAATAGGTCTATGAGTTGGCTGGGATCATGATCTACCTTTGAGCAAAATTTCAAATCAGTCAGTTCAGTAGTTTTGCGTTTATTTCTTAATTAATTCAGATGACAGACAGACATTTATCAGGAACCACCTCTTCTTTATGAATCTAAAACTGAAAACAGTAAGCCTAAAAAATAGGAAGCCTAAAAGAAATAATTGTAGTTTAACATTGCTAATAACATTTTTTTGTTTTAAATAGTAATAAAAATAATTATCATATTTACTATCATAATTACCCTTTGCTCATGATCACTTCAGGAGCCACGTATTCTGGAGTTCCGCAGAACGTATAGGTACGATTCCTCACCAGTCGCTTGCAGAATCCAAAGTCAGTCACCTTCAGATACCCTGTGTGGTCTATCAAGATATTCTCCGGCTTTAGATCCCGATAAACCAGATCCAAGTAGTGAAGATATTCCAATGCCAAAATCACTTGGCAAACGTAAAACCTTGCTTGGCCTTCGTCGAATTTCCCAAACTTTCTTAGATGCCCGAATAGTTCTCCTCCTGGAATAAAAGGCATGACCATATAAATGTAATTGTTGTCCTTGAAACAGAACATGAGGTACACTGTGAAAGGGAAGTCTATGCTCTGCAGGATCATTTTTTCAGTCTTCGTATGTTCCAGTTGCTTGTACTTGATTGTTTTGTCTTTTTCGATCGCTTTCATTGCATAAAACTTGCCATTCTCATTGTGTTTGATTAGTATGACATTTCCAAAAGATCCGCTTCCCAACAAAGTCACCTGCTGGAAGTCACTCAGAACTTCCTTGTGTGTAAGGGGCTTGTTCCATTGTATGTTAAATCTCTCTTTTGCTTTTGGTAGAAAATCATCCCAATCCTCAATATCACATGGCCCGAAATCCGGAAACCTTTCCTTCTTTCCTTCTTTAGGATCAGTCATGTTGATTTTAGTTTTAGATAATAGCAATGAATACACAAACTAGTCTCTCCATTAAAAATTTGATTATTTTTCTACCATATGTTGTTATTGTTAAAAATATAAAGTACAGTAAGGAAGCAACAAATCAGAAAATATACGATATAGTGTAAACTTTTTTTTTTAAATTACACTAATTTAAAAAATAGTGTAAACACTACAATTTTAACTCAGTTTACTGCATTACACTATCAAATATTTTATAAAAGATTTATTTGACCAATCAAAATTCAAGCCATCTGATTTTCAAAACAAAAACAATTATGATTAGTCAATATATAAAAGTTTTTTTTATAAAATATTTCATAGTGTAATGTGGGCCTTAACAAAAATCATGTGGGTCAGTCAAAAAGGTTAAAAAAATTGTTTGGATTTTTTTTCAATTAATATTTAATCCATCATGAAGAAAGCTTTTTCAATACTCAATTTTGCTTTACTAGGTGTCATGAAATTGTGATGTTCAAAATTACTTTAACAGCTCGTTGCCAATTACAGGTATGAAGAGTGCAATTTTTCTGGCTGGTTTCTACTTAAATCTTTCGCCTCTTACCGAAGTGATCATCTATTGAGAATGATTTATTTTTCTCTGATCGTGTTTCACCTGTAATATTATATAGTGCTATGGGGCTTTGCAACAAATGCCTCTCAAACTATGCTTTTAAAACTGCAGAAACAAGCAATTTGTATTAAAGCAGGCTTAAAGATACATGATTCCTGCAGAATTGCATTAAGACATATAGAAGTGTACATAATAAACGTAAGGGAAAATTGAATTAGGTCACTCAGGGAATTAAAATTTCAAGCATCAAAAAGAGATGTCTTCACAAATTAACACAAAACTCAAATAATCCAAAAATAATTAACTACCATAAACTATACAATAAAATATTTATTTAAAAAAGTAATTAAAGCTGCAAAGAGAAAAGCAAATGATGACTTTATAAGCAATTTTGTGTATTTCAACACCAGTGGCATTTTTTAACGTTTTGATCAGGAACGGTCCAAACCCGGGTCTTGTTACTATCTAACGGCAAGCTGTTTGTTAGATAGCATCATTCCGACTGTAAAAGTAAAGCTGCATGGCAGATTGTGAAAAATAAATTAGGGATTGGTAAAAAATGTAGTAATGATATTGACAAAATCTGTTTTATAGTAGAATTAAACTTGGAATAGGTTTGGACAACTCATTCCCGAAGACAGCCGAAGGCAGCTAAGGATCGCTCGGGAGCGATCGGCTACGAATTCTTTCACGATATTACAACTAATGTCATAATGTTTTCAGACCTTTTGAAACAATCAATAGTCAAAGCAATACCTAAGAAGAATAATGTTCACTCTTTAGATATCCTGAGACCGATCTCCCTGCTGTCAGTTTTTTCAAAGGTTTATGAAAAGATTACTTTTTCAAGGTTGTATGACTTCGTTAAAAAAAATCAACTGTTATCATGTTTTCAGTTTGGTTTCCGAAAGGGTAAGGGAACCAGCTCACATAATTTTAGGGAATTTCCGCTATAGGGAAGTAGCTATTACCGTATGCGGCACGGTGAGACATAAGCCCGGGACTATGTTATTTTTTCATTTTGAGGTCCGTAGACCCCAAAAACACCGTTCGTTCATTTTCATATACATGTATATATATATATATATATATATACACCTGTCCGTAGACGCGATAACTTTTGTAAAAAAGGTCCGATCTTGATGAAATTTGGAACAAACGTGTAAAGCGTCATTCATGACTTTGAGTTCGAAAACCAGCAAGATTAATTTACTCTAAGAAGTTTTTTTTCTCAAAATAAAATTTATTTTCAAGATTTAACACCTTTTTACTAATTATTTTTAAACTTAATTGTCAAAATTGAATTCAGCTTAAAAACACAAACAATTTAGCATTTTGAATTATTATTCTACATAAATCCGTTGCTTAGATATTTATTACTTCGAGTTCAAAAACCAGCACGATAAGTTAACTCTATGGAGGGTTATTTGACAAAATAAAATTTATTTTTAGGTTTTAATATATTTATATTATTTTCTTGTAAATGTAAGTGTCAAAATTGGATTCAGCTTAAAAAAATGAACAATTTAGCATTTTGAATTATTATTCTACGTCAATCCGTTGCTGAGATATTGAAAGTGCTAAACACAGTACGTTGTCCAATATTGTTTTGAATTTTTCCCTCCAAAAAGTATAGTCACCCTGATTTGAGATGTTTTTTAAAAATACAATTCTGAACATATGATTAAATTTGCAGATGTTGAGTATTTTATTTGTGTTTATTTTGAATAGTTAGAGTTCATTGATCAAGATTTTGCAGGAAATATATACTACATCAAAAAATACAAATTATTTTTAAATTTAATAAAGAAAGTAAGAACATCTGGAGGGGGGGATATCTTGGTCTAAACTGCCTGAAAATGTAGCATAATATATGGTATGTTTACAATTATGAGGATTGATAATATGTTTTATTGAAATTGGCTGGAGATGTACGTCTGTTGCAACAGGGATGTTTTAATTACTATAAAACTGACCATATGATTGAATTTAATTTTTTCATGAGATAAAATTATTTGTTTGTTTTGAGTGTTTTGAGTTCATTGGTTATATGTTTGTTGACATTTATATTCTACTAGAAGAACCCGTGGCTTCGCTCACGATAAAAATTAAACATACACTATTACCCATCAATTATATCGTTTTGCTTTCCCATTTATTTTTTTGTTGTTGTAAAATCTAATTCTTTAAACATATAAAATAATGTACTTGCATAAAACAAAAAAAAGTTTTTAGAAATTTGCTCTTAGTTCGCATATGCTACGACGGGGGTATTCTATTCCTGCCTAAAGTGCCTGTCTATATAAAAAATGTGACCATATCCAGCGCCCCACCAACAAAGCCCTAAATGGTGTTGCTGCCCTGGGTAGGCTCATGCCTAATATCGGCCGTCCTTCCTCTTGCAAGTGCTGTTTGCTTGTATCGGCTGTCCAGTCGATCTTGCTATCAGGTGAAGAGGATTGCGCTCACACACTCAAGAAGCGAATTTACAGAGACTGGCTCACCCAAGACAAACGCCGAGAAGAATTTATGGTCATTTCTGCTTAACGCACGGTATCTGAGCTTGCCCTGATGATGATCATGGGGCACGATATAAGAAGTGGCACCCTTGGTTTTTTCGACGGCTTTGAATCTGCTCGCATATGTAGCATAGCAAGGCCACACTGTGGGGCCTTGAGCATAATTACCCTTAATTTGAAATTTATTGCACCCCTGTCGCAGCAGACCTGCGTATTAGAAATCCTATTTCTTTCTTTCATGAAGGCATCCGTGTTAAAGGAACCATAGAACATGACTTGAAATTTTATTCACTGTAAAAGATCATTTTCTTAAGGTTTTAGGGTCTACCTTGAACAAAAAATTACAATTCCACTCCAGCAATTATAAAAAAATGCTGTCTTACGTTTTTAGGCTTTATATTGAACAAAAAGATTGAATGAGCCGTCCCGGCAATTTTTTTTAAAGTGCTGTAGATAAAATTAATACTTTACAGTAGCACACTCTTCCTCTTTAAACAGCAGTTTGTTGTCATAAAAAAGAAGTCCTTCAAGTATAAGTGATCAGTGATCACAGAAGTCCTTCAGTAATATCAATTAATTATTTTATTTTATACTACATACCAGCATTTTAAATAGTGTATTGCACTTAAAATATATTCAAAAGTTTTAGTTCATTAACCATCTGGCACCAAGTAACAAATCTTCATGTAAACAAATACAATTAAATAGCAGAAAGAAATACCATTAATTTATATCACCTGTTTTAAATTTGACTTTCACATGTTTTGTTAGTAAACAAATCTAACTCAAATTCTTTCAAAATCCCTGACATGGGTACCTTTAAGACAGTCCCAGGGCTAAGCCCTGAAAGTTATCAAGAAATTGAAGGTGTATAAACCTACTCCATGAAATTCTACATGTATCTACCAAGTTTCGTGGCCATCGGTCCAGCGGTGTCTGAGTTTATCAATGCTATATATATATATATATATATATATACCAACATCCTCTTTTATACTTATAGATAACAAGATTACAGTTATTAAAAATTATAAGACTAAGAATTATATAAAATACTAAATTGTATGTATTACTAATGAAAACCAATATGGTCTCTTTGTTGATTTTCCTCATGCTTAAAGCTCATGAATGATTAAATATGCGTTTGTAGTCTATTATTTACTTAACTTATTCAAATGATACTTTCCTTCAAACAAGTTGAATGCTCACATATACAAAATAAATCCTACGCAGGTCTGCTGTGACGGGGGTATTTGAGTTTTTGGATCGGATTGCAAATGCCGTGGATGGGTCACAGTTTACTGTTGGGGCATTCTGTGACCTGTCCAAGGTATTTGATTCAGTCAACTTTGAGATCCTCATTGAGAAGCTGAAGTGCTATGGTGTGGCTGGTACAGCATTGAGCTGGCTGCAGTCTTTCCTAACGGGCAGAGAACAGAAGGTGGTGGTGAATTCAGGAGCAGAAAGTGGCTATTGCAAAGTAGTTTCAGGAGTCCCTCAAGGCTCCATCCTGGGTCCCCTTCTTTTTCTGATATACTGCAATGACCTTCCTAACCTCACATCCAAGGCACAAATCTTGATGTTTGCTGATGACACCTCCGTTGTCTCCTCTAGTGAAAACAAGTTTGCACTATCCCAGACTCTGACTGATACCTTGGACAAATTGGACTCATGGTGTGACGCAAATGGCCTAAAACTGAATCCAACCAAAACTCAGTTTATCAACTTCCATATAAATCATAGCAAAAATCCTCAATCAGATGATTCTTATCTTCCTTCTCATTTCAATTCAGTTGTTTCCACCAAATTTCTAGGACTTGAAATCGACTCAACACTTTCCTGGCATCAGCATGTCGATCTTCTTCTTCCTCGGCTTAGTACACCATATTATGCCTTGCTAGCCATTTCTCAAACAGTAGAATTTAAGGTGCAAAGGCAGGTATATTTTGCTTACTTTCACTCCCTGATTTCTTATGGACTGTTATTCTGGGGGAATTCAGCTGAGGCAATCAGAGTTTTTAAGATGCAGAAAAGGGTCATCAGACTTCTCTCTGGCTCAGGCCCAAGAGAATCTTGCAGGCAAACGTTTAGAGATTTCCACATTCTTCCACTTCCATCCCTGTTTATCCTTCAGTGTCTCTGAAGGATAAACAGAGTAAATGCTTTACTATTTACAGAGTAAGGCTTTACTATTTTATTTGTTAAATCAAACTTCCAGAGGTTTTTTGATAATAATCATCAGCATCAATATTCCCCTAGAAATGGTGCAGTTTTACAATATCCAATTCACAAGACAACATTTTTTGAAAATTCACCATCATATTTCTGTTTAAAAATTTATAATAACTGCCCCACTCACATTAAAAACGAGCCCATTTTAAAAAAGTTCAAAAAGATGGCTACTTAATTCCTTCTTCAGAAGTGCTTTACAGCATCTCTGAGTATCTTGGCACAGATTGACAGGCACTCTGATTACAAATGTTTTCATGGTTTTTCCTCAGGCTTGGCAATTGAATTTTAGTTTATATTACATTATTAATGTAGTACTGTGTCATGTATTACGCACCTTTGATTTTTAACTTTAAGTAAGATTGATTACTGACATTGTACTTTTTGACAAGTCTAATGCCCAGGCAATTAGTTGCATGTAAGGGCGAAAGTGGATGATTAAATAAATAAATAAATAAATAAAAAATTTGCAATATGGCATTGAACTATGGGGCTCAATCTCATATGCCGAAAAGGTCTTCAAAAAATTTTAAAGAATTTTTTCCTTCTTACCCAAGAGAACCTCATGCAGACCATTATTTAAGCGATGAAATATTAACACTGCCTTGCCTTTACATATTTAAAGGTTTGGTTTCATTAAAACAAAACTATCATTAAACAATTGTTTATCATCAAAATTTGATTGATAAACAATTCAATCATCAGTACAAAACACGTTTCTAAAATCAATTACAGTACCCAAGACATCGCCTCTGACTATATGAAAATTCACCATACTATATGGGTATTAGGCTCTACATCAGTCTGCCTGCTTGTTTACAGAAAATCACTAATCTAGACAAATTTAAAATAAAGTTAAAAATCCATCTTCTCAAAAAAAATTACTACTCCATTTCAGAATATTTAAATGATAATGGCAGAGACTTACAATAACTTTAGTTGTTTTCTAAGGAAGAGCCAAGGGCTTGATACGTTTTAAGTGAGGAAAGGGATAGACTTTCGGCTGGTTTGTGAAAATTCTCTCTTCACTCTGAAGAAGTCCTCCAGAGGGACGAGGTGTTGGTGATGGGTGTGTCTCCTTTGGTGTTTCTGTGTGCTGCTGCCATGAGAATTGTTTCTCGGGTGAGCGGGCTGAGGGTCTATCCCTTTCCTCACTTAAAAAATAACTTTAGTTACTTTTTTACAATTAAAATTAGTTTTACTGTTTTAGGCTAAGATTGACAATGTCACCTGTTTCGCCAGCTGTGCTGGATTTATGAGATGTTTTTGTGACAGTAAAGATGTAATGAGGTCCATTATTAAACCAAATACAAACCAGTTGCATAAAGTTAACATTATGCAACTTTATGATACAGTGTCACTTTATGATACAGGTTCTAGACCAATGGGAGCGCGGCATTTGACGAACGTAGTGTCATAATGATAATTACCATAACCATCTCTAGTACAAGGCCGCAGTGCTAGTAAATGGCAACATCGCGCCTAAGGGTTCAGCTGTTTTGTTTATCCATACACTCTTGTGGCACTATTTTTTGTTTACTTGAAACCAGCTGGCTCTGTAAGCGAAAGTCAATGGCTTTACTATGCAAAATCCCTTGAGAAGCAACGTTGCCAGGTCAAAGGCCGCGGCCTTATTACTAGAGGTGGCTATGCAATTACGCAATTCGCACATCAGCTGATTGTTGCATTACGATTCATGTTTGAGTTGACTTATCCCATCAGCTGATGGGATCCACAACGATTCATGGTTAAGTCTGCTTATGTGCCTAACCTCAAATTTGAGTTGACCTATTCCATCATCAGTAAAAGTCATGAGTTTTGTTTAACTTCGGGGAAAATTTTGTCGTATATTGTTGGTTGTAGATAAAGAAGTGTATGCAACGATTGTATTATGTCTTTAAGCCACTCATGAGATATTTAGAATACTTACTTCGCTCGTGTTCTAACTTACATCTCACTCGTGGCTTAAAGACATTCATAATACAATCGTTGCATAAACTACTATTATTACCAATAAGGTTAACATGGAGAATGAGTACGCAGGTTTGCTGCCATGAAAATGCAAAATTAGGGCATTTTAGGCTCCATAATCCAGTATATTTTAACTAGATGAAGCCACATACAAAGTTTTATATTTTCAGAAATAGGTGAGATGTAAATAGATAAAGATTCTTCAACTAGAGGGTCGATGACCGATATACTTATATGACTTTCATAGTGGGGCTAATTTTTTTTCAGGTACAATTAGATTTTACTGAAGTATTTTAATCATAAAGTCAATGTCTATGGTAATATTTTACATGCTGAGAAAAGGGGACAAAAATCATGCTTGTCTATTATTAATATATAGATTTTTTTTGCTGCCCTGTTTGCTATATAAAATAACCATATGACATTATTCTGCAATTTGGCCCTGCCAATTCTAAAACATCTGACAGAGATAAACAAACAGTTGATTGTTTTACAAGAGTTCATGCTTTAAGTTAATATTTCACTCACACTTGTCAATAAAATTTTAGTTAAGATGTCCGACCTGCCCTCCCTTGATCCCCCGAGACCCATTCCAAAAGAAGCAGCCAAGTTCCTGAAGCTCTCCCCCTCAGTGAAAGTGATGACACTGAAGAAAAGTTCAACCACTTGCAGAGTGAAGGCTTCCCAGGGCTTGATAGGCAACAGCGCCTTAGCAGGGGGCAGTGGCTTGCTTCACCCTTCTCAAAGCTCAAACATTTCACTAGGGATGAAACCGATTAAGAAAGATAGTCGGAAGCTATCAATTTTCCCTCTTAAACCAAGTAAAGAGCAAGTGAACAGAACAAGAAGTGAGCAAGAACAAGCACGGGATGCAAGAAGACAAGTTTTAGTAAAGCGGTAAGCAAAAGTGACAAATTTGTATTATATTCATGTATAATACGATTTTTGATCTAAAGAAAAACGGCACACTTAAGAATATGATTAGGTAAGTAAGAAAAATTGACAAATTCATACATTTGAGTCCTTGCTTTGTTTGATACTATCAATCCATGCCAATTTATATTCTTGAAACAGTGTTTTTGTCAAAAAATCAAATATAAAATTAACCTGCAATTGTTATTAAGGAGTAAGAATATTTTTATTATATGCAAAATACATTTTAATCAGAAAACAGTTCAAGATTTAGTATCAGAGTATAACTTCATCCAAGCCATCCAAATTTTTAACACGTTCGCGGTGGCACGATTTTCTGTGTTCCTTGCCGCCATCCTGGTGCTCTGACTTATAGTTACTATAACTGTCAAGCTTATCGTGGGAGCAGCAATGTCCTGTGCACAGAATGCAAATATATACTATCGAGCAGTGCCGTTAAAGTTTCAGATTTCAAGCTCAGATCCTGGTTTAAAAATAAATCATACTGTAAAAAATTACAGCTTGGGAGCGATCGCTCCCACCAAGATGGCATTAGGGTTCTGCATGAGAGCGATTGCTCCCATGCCGCCGCGAACGTGTCAACCAAACAAAATAGAAACTAAGGTTTGGTCAGTTGTTGACTACCAAGTTGCCTCAAAGTATAAAACCAAACTTCTTGTGTTCTTGTGTTCAATTCATGTACAATTAATTCATGTAGGTTACTATGTTTCTGTTTAATCTAATGGTTGTCTGTGAAGTAACTTTTTACAAACAACTAAACCTATCGGGTGAATATAGTGTTTGTCATTGAACCTGGTCGACCTGGCACCTACATCCTGATTGAGGATGGATCTACAAATCCGAAATCATATCTATGGGATCTCCATATAAAGGATTGCTTAGGTAAAGCTTGCTCTCTTTACAACAAATTTTTACTTCTGAAGTTAGAAATGGCTCTAAATTAGATGACAGGATTATTTAATATTTGATAGGTAAGTATGGCATTTGCGGTAATCTATCAAATTTTTCCTATAAATATACAAATTGGCACTTTAAACCCATGGTAGCAAAAAAATCACTGTTTGTTATTTACTTTTTTTGCAAACATAAACTTGAATACATAGTTTTTTTTTCATTAATTGCAGTGTCAATAAAATTTGTTTTTGAACAAATATTTTGTATTTTTTTTAGCAAACTCTAAAATAAACTGATATTGGTTAATAGATATAGTCTTAATGGCACACTTGAGCGCAAAAACATTAAATCTTTTATAGTCAAAGTCGATAATCTCAAAATGGTTAGTTACCAATATTTTGGTGCTACAAAACTTTATTTGCCAACTAACTATAAATTGTAATTTTTAAAATGCCTGAGTCCAATCTCTTATTACTAATCTCAAAAAGAACTCTTTATTAACTCTTATAATAATCATCAAGATTTCTGCATTGTAATGTAGGGATCTTCAATTATTAAAATATTAGATGAAGAAGAGGCTAGTGAGTCGAATATTAGAAAAAAATGAAGTAATTTAACACACTGTCTGATTGCGGTAAATTTTTGCTGACGTTCACCTGAAGTAAAAACCTTGCAAAAAACTTTCAGGCCTATGTCCAAAATTTTAATGAAAAGCTAAATACCAGTATTTTTCTCTTTAATGAAGTTTGTCTATCTTTGGTTGAAGGTGGAGGTTCCTTTTCCCTTTTTTGGTTCAGCTACAATAGTTATTTGTGTGTTAAGTGAGTAAAGTACAACATTGTCTCAAGAGTGAAAACGCACCCGAGCTTGCAGGGGCGACAATTTTTAACAGGGAGACAATGTGCTTTACTCTCAAAACACACACATAATTTTTCCCTCACCTGCAATAATAAATATCCTGACTATAAAAATATTAATATGTAAAGTTCCAATGTAAATGCCATTGAGTTTGTCACATTCCAAGTTTGATATGATAAATTCAAATTTTTTAACCATATACATTCACAGTTCCTCTCTTTCCTCCTCCTCTCAAATAGTTTTAAACCATGAAAAAACTAGAAACCCAGGTTAAACACCATTATCATAGATGACAAAAAACAAGCTGAATCGGTGAAAACTTCAAGTGTTCAAGGATGGTTGCAGGCAATGTGTTAAAATACAACAAAATTAATTCATTTATATAGAAACTTACCCGAATTAAAGACGTAAAAATCTATTATTAAAATGAAAATTTATGACAGCAGCACCGGTACAGGAGATGAGATGAAATCTAAGAGCGATTCGAAGGAAACCATTGACAGGGGTTCTGCTTCAGCAGAGGAACCAAAACGTTGGTATACACGGTGGATGGACGCTGTTATTTCTACACGGAAATGAAAAAAATAACTATCAACGTGAGTTTGTTGGTAGGTTAATTGTGTTAAACTAAATGGCAGAAGGTTTGCTCGCAAGTAATAAAGACCTATGTTCATTTATAAATCATAGATTTTATTTTATAAAATATGATCTTATAGTTTGTGTTATGATTAAGTT
Organism: Flexamia atlantica; assembly: GCA_035578135.1. Taxonomy (NCBI): domain Eukaryota; kingdom Metazoa; phylum Arthropoda; class Insecta; order Hemiptera; family Cicadellidae; genus Flexamia; species Flexamia atlantica. Next base: position 53,032,377 of record JAQJVK010000004.1, on the reverse strand, counting down.
TGTGTTTATGATTACCATACTTTCAAAAGTAACTGACTGTCCCTTGATCACACAGAGTTAACTTGAATGATGGTGTGTGTGCATGTTTTGCGATGTGTTGCTAGCCTTATGGTTGATCTTCAGTTAAAAATTCACAGATTCAGTTCCTTATACAGTATAGCCCAACAAAATTTGACAGATTAGGATATCTTCAGATTAAGAGGGTGTTATTTTCAATGTAAAATTCTATTCAGCTTTTGACACTTGGCAGCACAAGTAAAAGAGCCTTCAGGTCACTAAATGATTGATTTTGTATTACTGATCAGGTTTGAATGTAATCTGTGAAACTTTTTAGGTAATTTTTTTACTTTCATGAAAATTTGTTTTTTGGCCTAAAATTCAATTATGTCCAGAAACTAGGTTAGTTATTTTGGATACATACAATTAAAATGTTAATTCAAAAATTTGTTAATCTTTTATAGTAAAAATATTCCGAATCCATTTGGCTCTTCTACCCGTCTGGTTTTTCTTGATTGAGGTCCTATATTAAAATTTGCTCACCTAGTTTTGACATCAAGCATCAGTATGCATTTATCCAAAAAGACTTGACTTACTAAAACAAAAATTTGTCCCTATGTATTTCTTATGGGAGTTTAAAGTTTGCAAGAATGTCTTATTATTGTTTTTCATACATTTCTGGATTGAAACTAGGTACAGTACATAATTAGATTATTAGATTAGGTCTTGAAATACTGATAAATTCAAATAGGTCAAGTTTAAGGGGAGTTATGGATATCTAGATAATATCTATTTGATTTTTTCTTAAATTAACTTCATTTAAAGATTAATATCTCCAGTTCTAGTGGTGTTAATAACAATATTTTGGTCTAAGAACCTTCAATGGAGTATACCGGCTTTCATTTGAGCCATTTATAATAGAAATCGGATGAGTTTCAAGTGAACACAATTAAGGTGGACAACTAACATCAAGTTTAATTTTCCTGAGATTTTTTGTTAATACTCGATAGCTCTGGTATTGTTTATGTTATTAAATATTTTTTGGTAAGAGACCACACAGTGAATTATAGGCTTTCATTTAACCAATGTGTTATTTGTATGAAGTTTTTCATGTAGTTCTATGATGTAAACTAAACTCCCAAACAAAAATTTTATTTTTTTCATGATTTACCTGCAACTATTGATCCATAGCTCCAGTTTAATTTGTGCTTTTTTATATGTTTTGGTCTTAAAACACCCCTTCAATTACAGGTTTTCATTTAAGCTGTTGGCAATTTAAATGTAACTATCTTTAGGCGAGTTAAAAAACTTCAAACTAACATAAAATTAAAAAAGTCTACTCTTGGCTGTTTTATGTTTTATCTTTAAGGTAAGTAAAATTGATTAGGGAATATGATGGCTGGCGACTCCTCGACACCGATGACCCTATAAGCAACTCACGCACACATACCATCTGCAGTTTTGCTGTGGTGATACAAACTAATTAAATCAAACAATTTTAAGTTCCCAAAAATATACGTAATTAAGTTCAAAAACTATTTCATCTTAAAACATATTAATAAATCCTATGAATCTCATAATGGGACGAATCTAATCCACTAATCAACCTCACTAATGAAACTCAAATGACGCCATTACTGTACTCTATGTATATGTAAATAAAGAGAATTTTGTCTTGTCTTGAATCAATTTATATCTGCATTCAAACTTAATATCAATAATATGCCATTATAGCCTGAGAAACTTAATGAAGAATCAGGTGAAAAACATTGTAATCTATATACAATACTACAAGTCTCTTGTTTCGTTTGTACAGAAGTACTTATAAAAATTTAACCACCCAAGGAAGTAAAAATTATTGTTGAATGATTGTAAAAATTTAAATAAAAGCATGAAAAACTAATGTTATATATAGTAACTGGATTTTTTTATGGAATATTAGTTTTTTTATCTAGCCCCAATAGTAATTTACTCTTTCGCTGTTAAGAGGTGGGGGGCCAAACAGTGCTTCCACCAAGGGCGCCTTAAACTCTTAAGCTGGCCGTAATTTGGGAGGTGGCCTAGCTCCCGCAATTTTCAGTCCAACACTCAAGAGTTCACTGTGGTACAATAGCAAGACCACCTAACACATCTCTATCCTTTTTACAATCTTTTTGATTGGGGCAACCAAAATTAATACCGTTTGATGGTATTTGAATAATTCTATTCTACTACTTGCTATTCTAGAACATAACAAAGTTTAGTGTTGATTCTGCTATTTGCAGAATTTGGGATTTCCTGGAATGTGTTATTCTGGAGCCAGGAAGTGAAAACTGCATTATATCACTCGCACAAGTGTAATTAACGTACTCAGCATTTCTCGTCTTGAAATGAAACACCAGCATGGCACATTCTACCCAATATGCTTAAATGGAGAATATTTTTGAAGTTTATTTTCGGAAGTACATCAATTTCACTTGATGTGGGGCTTGGTCTAGATTAGCTTTTTTAACACTTGAAATTCGCTGAGTATGCAGGTTTGCTACAACAGGGGCATTTCTTACCTTTCAGCTGCAGTTCTTCTTGTTGAAAACACACAGAGTCCTCCCAGCCCCATATAGGAGTTTTTTGTTCAAAATTTTATTCCTATCTAGTGACAGATGCTGCATTTGCTCAAAAAAAAACTTGCTGAACCAGGATGGTCCAATCATGTTACTATTCAGTTCTCCTTTAGTTTTTGGTTGATCGTTTATTTTAACTGCTATTAGGATTAAAGTAATGTAATAAACAATTCCTTTTGTTCTTTATTTGTGTGGTTATATAAAGTACACTTAATCTTACTGTATTCATTTTTGATCCTGGGTTGGAATATATAAATAATTAATTAATTACCTTATCCAATCTTAATTAATCGAATGAAGACATATTATGTTTTGTTCCTAAGAACATAATCTGGTCTATGTAAATAGAGAATGCAACTAACTACATCAATTTTGTTGAAGCCCTTCGTGATTTTTCAAATATCTCATGAAAAAACTTCTCAGTCAAAATATTTAAAACCTATCATGATGGTAAAAACTGTTAAAATGAACTGAAATCCAAACGACAACTTGCTGAGTCACTTGTATCTGACCTGTGAGTGAGAAGTTGGTGATGGCCAGTTCAACTTAAATTTTATTAAATTTTAACATTTTTTATCATTACTAGCTAGTGGACAAGCGCTGCTCTGCAGAGTTGGTGAAAGACTGTTTATTATAATCAGTTGTTCTTTAAAATTTCCAAAAAAAATTATAAATTCAGCCATTTTCTTTTCATTTTTACCCTGGGGGACGCTGTGATAAAAAAATGATAGGTAAGACTTATTATGGTCTTCTCAATAGTTCCTGGACAGAGCCAAGGACAAGTTTTGAATATTTTGACTGTTATAAGTTTTATATGAAATATCTGACAGATCAAGAAGTGCTTTAATTAATTGACAAAGTTGCATAATTTAGACCTGATGAAGTTCTGGGGAAAAAAACCGAGGATTGGAAAAGGTAATTAATGTATCATTTAAATAAACTTTCCTCCCTGTTCATTTGTCAGTGGATGAAAACTTATCTCTTAATTTTTTTACAGAGAATTCAAAGAAGAGGGAGGTAACGCAAAACTGTATTAAGAGGATTTGAGTAGTTTCACTTAAAATGAACCTGTAGTGAAATTATAATTCATCAACAAACTCTTTCACAAAAAGCATACATTTTATATTGAATAAATTATTATTTTTAAATAAAGGATTTTTTTAGACTTCTTATTTCAATTTTAATATGGCATCATATAAAACATTCTTAAATTTTTAAACTGATATTGTGGTGTTCGTGCAACTACCCACTCAACACCTCAGGCCGTTTGATATGTTGTTTATGTACCCTTGTGGTCAAAACTCTTTTGATCGTTTGAAATATTTTAGAATAGTTCACCATTTTTCACTGATTTCAAAAAATTATACCTTTTTCCTTTTAAGGTTTTTTAAAGTTATTTTTTGTATTGATTGTATAAAATGTCATAAAGAGAGAATCCTTGTTTTGAGTAGACTTGGTTGGAAAAAAATCATCGTGGTGAAATCATACATACGCCATTTTTGGATAATGATCTTTCAAAAAATAAAAATCCCAAACCTGCCAAACTCACCTTGCCTATTTTAGTTGATGGGCCCTTTTTACATAAAACCAGTTTTTCTAAGGTTTGTTCAGCCTTTATTTGAGGTAAAAAGTTGCTCCACTCATTATGAGTGCTTCCAGGTCAGAATCCATACATTGTACTGTAGTGAGCTCATGAGTATCGGAGTGAGATGATGCAACCCACAGAGCACCCCCATAATGATAGCACGGGTTACTCGCCAGTGCCTTCAAATCTCAGTCCCGCACCGTGAGCTCACTGCAGTAGAGGGAGAATAAGACCATTTTTGGTTCTAAGGGCCAAGTCACATTGGTCGAGCAAGAGGACAAGTTAGACCCAACCGTCAACTCGACCAATCTAAACCGACCTTTTTCAAATGGGCGAGTTGAGTTGACAATTATATACTATAGGAATCAGCTGATCCTATAGCAACTCGGCCGAGATCCTCGACCAATGTGCTGCGGCTCTAAGTATACAATTTTCCATCAAATATAGGAAGAAGTCTTAAGAAAGTTTGAAAATTACAATTCATGGCTTTGATTTGAAATTTAACTATATAGCTTCAATCAAAGCAACTGGGCAGCTATTACGGTCATTCGGAGAGTAGAATTTTTTGCCACTACGTTTATAACACCCCTCCGCAACTGAGTCATCTGTGTGTGTGTGGCAGAAAACTTCACTCCTGGCCTCATTCTGAGCCAAGGTTCGTTCTGTGTTGAAATTATCAAACATTTCATTTTTTCAGTGTTTCAATAAGGCGGGGCCCATTGAAAATTCAACAGAAAGGGTATGAACTGTTTTAGAGCTGTAAAATATTATTACTCCCATGATGTATATTTTCCCAAGGGAGAAAGAATTGATTCTTAATCTGTGAACCATACAATGACTTGAAAGGCATTAAAACGAGTGCCATGGAAAAAACCGACCGCAGACAATGGTCTGCTATTGTGTTCCTAATTCATGATAAGATCCACCCCCATGCAGCAGCATAAACTTCACACAACTTTGTCGCCTAAATTGGGACATTTTCAATCTATTGCCATGATTGCCTCTTAAAGTTAAGGTAATTTTTAAGAGAGAGAGTGTTTGCAAATAATAAGCAACTAAAAAAAGGAAACATTCAGTTTACTTAAATGTGGTGGAATTTTTAATGGTCTTTGCCATTTTAAGACGCTATGGTAATGAAATACATGATCGGTCAGTTGGCAATGTTAATTGGCTCAGTCTGAGGCCGGGAGTGTGCTTTCAGCTATGCACTCAGTTGCAGAGGTGGCGACATTGCGAGACATGGCAGCAAAACGTTATTTACTTTATGGTTTCCCTCTTAGTTAACTTGATGTCCAATTTTTTAGAACAGCTTTAGTTCCACTGTGTGTATTACTGATTAAATATAGGAACAATCAAAAATTTGCAGTAAAATAAAGTATAAAAGCATTTTTCATCTGAACACACTTTTCCGAGTGTGAGCTATCCAAATTATTTATAGTAAATTCAGAAAAAATAAATTAAAGGCAGACAAATGCTTTGCACTAGGTCTTTGATTTCAAAGGCAAATGATTTCAACCTAAAATGTTTGTAGCAGAGCTGACAAGTTTTTTTTCAGATAGCCTGCTTATATGTCTTCATACAAAATCATTATTGAGAAATGCTAGGAACACTATTGTGTGAAATTTCACACACAAAAAGTCAAAAAGTTTTAAAATAAAATCCAACCAATTGATGTTTTGTCCATCAAACTTGAGAGTGAACTCAACTTTATTAACTTTGTACATAACCAAAGCATAATAAAGTGCCAACACAAAAGAATATTTAAAACAAGTCAGACTGACAAATGTATTAAATTTGAAGGAACAATTTAATTTGGTTTGGTATACTTGTCGTTTGTTTCTTGACTCACGCTCCACTATGTTTCCAACCTACCACAATCGTAATTTTAGTAGTATTCATTATAAATTCTTGATTATGTATATTTAGTGTGCTCTTGACAAATAACAATTGCTTGGTTCTTGTCATGGTACCATATCAATCAGAAGAAACTTGATCACATCTTGGAATTCTAGCTAGTGCTCCTTGTTCTCAAGTGTTATATTTTTATGTTTTATTTCACAGCACTTGCGTTACAGCTATAAACTTACCTACTGCATTCAAAGCTGTACAGTGTGCAGATATCGTTGATGGTTACCTCAAGATGGCCTGCTTATATGTCTTCATACAAAATAATTATTGAGAAATGCTAGGAACACGATTGTGTGAAATTTCACACACAAAAAGTCAAAAAGTTTAAAAATAAAATCCAACCAATTGATGTTTTAACCATCAAATTTGATGTTTTAATTTTTTTATTAAACTTGGGAGTGAACTCAACTTTATTAACTTTGTACACAACCAAAGCATAATAAAGTGCCTGCACAAAAGAATATTCAAAACAAGTCAGACTGACACATGGATTAAATTTGAAGGAACAATTTCATTTGGTTTGGTATATTATTCATGGAAATGTATTTTTGTAGTTTATAAACAAAATTAATCTCCAGTATTTTTTTCTTACATTCTTTGGTATATAACGGCTACAAACTACATTACAACCATGGTTATTCTATTAGTTTCTTTTGCAAAAAATTAATATTTAAAAAATTTGTTAAGATATGCTTTGTTCATACGACATTTTTTCTAGAGGAATTTACTTTGTTTTCCAGCAAACTTGACAAAAACAGTCTTGCTTGTTTCTGTTTAACTTATTTATTAGAATTTGTTAGCATTTAAATATTTTCCTTCTGCCTTTTTAAAACTCTGATGCTCTCAGAGGTAGACCATATTCAGCGAACCACACTCTTGTTGGTGAAAACTTCAAGTCTAAAGAACAATAGAAAAATATGAAGTTTTTCCCACTCACTCATTGAAGAGGTCATTTATTGGCAAATTACAATTCTGAAAACTTCATATAATTCTGTGCTGAAAATGAGAGTCTCCTTGCAGGTGGATGAGGGAAGAGGGTTTCGGAGGCACAAAATAACGTACACAATGTTAAATAATAATTCACATAATTTGTTTATTAACTACTTGCTTTATCAGATCACTTGTGCCTCGGGGTCGTCAGTCGACCGAGGCATCATCCATCCATCCACAAGGAGAATCCTATGTCCACCGTCCACAATTGTAAACTTATACGATATAAAAATAAAAGTAACTATAATCGAGTCAATGATAAATCGCTTGTAGTAATTCATAGTAATATTTATTTATTACAAGAGTATTCTCCTTGTATATGAACAAATTACGTCTTACACTAATCTCAACCCTAACAATATAACAAGGTACATGTACAATACGGTTATAATATAAGTATTAATAGGTGAGACTTAAATAACAATAATTCATACTTTGTTCACTAAAATATCACAAAACGAACGATAAATAAAGAACGTAACGAAAACGTTAGAAAGTGAGCGACTGTGTCGTGTTGAAGACTGATTGTCCAGCCCCCAAGAGTGGTGTCTAGGGCTAGGTGCTAGCAAAAGAAACTGCGGGGCTACGAACAATCGAGAACCGCTAACTCTAAGACTCGACCGTGCCGAAATAAATAAGAGGACAACACTGATACTAATATCGACGAGAAGTAGGATATCCGATTAGGCCTCAACAGAAGTGACGAAGCGAGGGCTAGCAAGCGGACACACTCTTGTTGCTGGCGTTACGGTAGTCGTTGCGACGATAAACGCTTCCGGACACGACCGATAAATAAAACTACTCCGTTTGTGGTCTGTACGACTAATCGACAAAAAAACCTGAACGACGAATCGACTCTAAGTAAAAAAATCGCGGCGTAACTATAAAATAACACGGATTGTATCACATTCGTTACCGTACTCGCAGCTGTCCTCGCACTTCGGTCACTCTCTTCCAATCGAGTTGACTTTGATTCTTTTATGCTGTACAGGAACATTTATTTCTTTGTGAGTTTATATTTTAATATTTAAAAATCTTTCGTTTCGTTATTTAAAAAAATGTGGCACTTAATGAGAGATAGAGAGATAGAGAAAGTATAGTAGAGAGAGTGAGAGATCTGCGACGGTTCTCCCATGACTGTGGAGGTAATACTAAAATAAATACTCGTGGGTGTGTAGAGTTTCCTGATCACAGCCTTAGCAGCAATGTTGCGGAGTGGCAAGGGGCGACCCTCGCTGCTCTCCTCTGCAACAACAAAGACCACCGATTAGACACGACCAACACCATCATTTTATATATCCATTAAATTAATTATTGAAAAATTATAAGCAAATTAAAAATTTTACCTCACAATCCACATGATAATTCTACTACACATGGTTATATTATTATTATGTAATTTTAAATTGTTACTGTTCTAAGAAACTGAAGCCCACAAGACGGCAGGTACTCCAGACTCTTTAAAACACAGTTCCTTGCGCACCACTGATCAGGCCCGGCGACAGAATTTTTGGGCCCCTGTGCAATCTATAGCCCCGGGCCCTGAGCGACCTACTTTTACTTGTTTCGTGAGCTTTTGGGCCTCTTTTCATCCCTTTAAGGCCCTTTTTAGGTGTTTCCGGGCCCCCTACGAGCCCGGGCCCCTATGCATTTGCCCCCCCTGCCCCCCCTGTCACCGACCCTGCCACTGATGTAAAGCTGATAATCAAGCAGGTTACAGCAGTCAGTGAGCTCAGAGGGTGAAGGGGATCTGTCTCTTAGAGAACTGATGATGAACAATAGAGAAACACCAGTCTGTGTAAAAAAAGGCCTTACTCCACAATCCCAAAGATAAATTAATGAACTTATATATTAATTTCAAAAAAAAGTCTGAAGAATTGCACTCTAGCACTGATTAGCTCATTTGTCCTCTCCCTTTATATCCCTGTTTCCTCCTACTTCTTACACCCTCCAAAAAAATTTACATGAGAAAAACAAGACTAAAAATGCTAGCTGTTGGTGAACTAGCATATAACAGAAGCTTTTGGACAACAAAATCCTTCTGAATCATAATTTACAAAGTTTTACTGATTAACAATTACGGTGGAACTTAACTTGGATAGTTAAAATTTCATGGGATCAATTAAAAGATTTGATTCATCAAATTATTCAAATTCAAGTGTGCTAAACACTTTCCAGTGCTTTTTTGAAATTTCAATATATGTGTGGATATAAATCTATTCATGCTACAGATATTTATCAAAATAAAAGTTGAAGAATACTAAATTCCCAACAATTTGCGTGCTCTTGCAGCTCTTTAGCTTTGATGGATCCGGAGATATGGTCCTTCAAAGATAAACAAAATTCTTTTTGATGTTAATCCAGTCCTCCCATGTTAATGGGAAATCCTGAAAATTTTGGAGGCCACTGGGGCAGAGACCTAAATAGTTACGACGAAATGGATAGCTGAACAATATTTTTCCTCCAAATTACAAATGTATACCAAATTTTATGCCAAACGGCCTAACTGTCTTCGAACCCATTGACCATTAACATAAATTTGCTATAGCTCTACATCTTTGCGTGTATATAATATACATCTTTGCATGTTATATAAGAAGACTGAGTTTATTTCATTAATTGGCTCAAAAACTGTTTGATCGTTTGCCATTAAACTTGGTATAATTATAAAACTTTGCACGAAAGATATTTTTTAAACTATATATTTTTGTCGTAACTGTTTAGGGTTTGCCCTAATAGCCTCCGAAATCTTCAAAATATCCTACGTTACATAAAATGGAGGAATTTTTTTTTATATTTGAAGGACCATATCTCCAGATCCATCAAGCCACAGAGCTGCGAAAGCACTCAAATTGTAAAAAAATTAGTCTTTTTTAAATTTACATTTTGATAAATTTCTATAGGATGCTTGGGTTTTGATATATATGTTGAAATTTGAAAAAAGTGCCAGAAAGTGGCGCACCTTGCGGCATTTAGGGGAAGCTTGAGGCCAAAAACTTGGGTCTTACAGTAGACCCCCTCTTAACCGACCCTGACGGGACCGGACCTAGGTCGGATAACTTAAAAGGTCGGTTAAAGCAGGTAATGCTCTAAACACCTAAAAATTAAAGCTCAATTGATATAGGGTTCCATTAAAATAATTCTAAAGTAGTTTGTGGATCATTTAGAAAATAAACTATAATCATCAACCAATTTTTCAAAATATTGACTGTATAAATGTCACATTTTATAAACTAAATATTGGACGAGGCGAAAAAAAATTATGTTGACACTTTTAATAACATGTTCATGTATTTTTAACAAATTTTACGTAATGCAGTACCTATCGATTGTCAAAATTAGTGATAAGAAACAAGCAATCATTGCATTATTACGGATTAGGTAGTTGATTTATAGCTTCTTACCGGAGACCTGAGTCACAAAAACCCATTGCAAAAACATTAACTTCGAGTTTTCTACCCTCTCTTCCCCACCTACACAAACACTCAATGTGCGTGTATTTTTTTACTCTACTGATGAATGATATGATGGTTTCCGGATACGAAAACGAAAACTCACAGTACTATGCGCTCTGAAAAGCGCTTACTGTACATTTTAATAAATTAATGAATGCTCTGTTCAAAATATTTTAACCTGTACAAATAACCTGTGGAGTTGAGCGTAACGTTCCCATCGTCGGATATGGGAATGGAAATGCCGCAATTCCAAGAAAAGGGCGGTTAAACCGAACTGTTGTCAAAACAGGGTCGGGTAAAACGATCTTCAATATGTGACCAGCAAAGGAGGATAATCCGATCGTCGGTTAAGGTCGGTGAGGTCGGTTAAGTGGGGGTCTACTGTGTGTTATCAGCTGAACACTAACAACATATCCTAAACAGCACAATTGACAGACCTTTTGCTCTGCTACCCAATATTTTTGTATGTACTGGACTAATAACAAACTGTTTTCATTGTTTTATACACATTTTCTTATATGTATAATTAAGTTTTTTTTATTCCTAGTTGAAAGTGCCATTCTGGCAAAAAGTGTAGTGGTTTTGTTGACAAAATGAACTCTTGGATTTCTGAGGTATGTAGTCTAATTACGATCAACTTGGATTACGCCATGTTCCCTTAACATGATTTACCAAGAATACACATACACAGTCCATGATTTATAACCAAAACATTCTAAATATTTTGAGCAAAATATCAAAAACTTAAGAAATAGAACTATCTGGTATAAAAATTAATATGAAGCAGGCAAACTCTTTTACCTTCCAATCCTCCCAACTAGTTTTTATCATTTTTTTAAGCTTCGACATGTTTAATTTTGCCAAATGTAATAGCTCACCACAATATGATCATGAATGTTGACTGAGTTTATGAAACCGTCATTGTCGTTTTGGAAAATATAATTGATTTATCGGTAAGTATGTTTTTGGATATTGTACTATTCCTCAGTTTAATTAATCAAATCAAATCTAAAATAAATAGTAAATTATTTACTATCTAATAAAAAATTGTAAACAGTACAGACTTTGTTTTACAGAATCAAAATTGGTCATGTTTGCTTTTTACAACCTGCGTTGTATTTTACTTTGTCATGCCCTTTTTTTCTTTTTTAAAAATTCAGATTTGTTATTAAATAGCATTAAATATGAAGATATTTTTGATAATGGATATACTAATTAATATAAAGTATGAAATTAAATATTTTGTCCAAAGTGAAGTTTGAAGTGACAGACTGAATATACTGCTGTTGGCTTGGCCCCTGCTCGTGATCCTAGCTTTACAGGGCCCCATTTTACATGCTGTAATGTTTTTGTTCTCTTGTTGCACTGATTGTGTGACATAAACAAATTTGAATTTGAAATATTTAGACTTGTGTAGAGTCACAAACAATTTAAAACCCTCTTAATACAACTTAGTTCTAAATATTATACATAAAAATTACAATCTCACAATTATAAATTAACTGCTTGCTGCAGAAACCCCCTGACCGACAAATTTGATCAAATTGACTCTCTAATGAAAAATAATCAATGAAGATAAACTCATCTTTTAGCATAGAAAGAGCATGCCCCAACACAGAATCTACAATGACCTTATGTTGAGATACATTAGCCCACAAATATTTGTTAAGTTTAGAAACACCTCATCTGCAAGAAAATGAGGGGTTTCTGCAATAAACATTTTTGTACTTTATGTGTAAAAGAAGATGGGTTGGCAGTACTTTTGGGATTTGTGTTGTTCTGTCGGATTACTGTTATACTGTGGTGACTAAAAGTACCAAACTTTCTCATAAATCACAACAAAACAATAGTTATATACTTTTTTAATGTTTTTATGAAAGTTTTTATTGCAGAAAACCTTCTAATCATATGGTTTTTTGCAAAACCCTTTAACACGTTCAGCCCGACGTGCGCCACCGGTGGTACTCGACTGGATTTTTGAACTTAATAAAAGGACGATGCAATAATCGGTAAACTGACCAAAAAGACGAAACTAACCTAAGTTTTAGCTTTTAACTAAATCTTAAAAATATCCGTTGATTTTACCTTGTCTATACCTAAAATAGCTGAGTAAAATTAATAAATTGTCACTCGTGGCGCACGTCGTCTGGTGGGCGTACTGAAATCACCACGGGCCGATGTGCCACCCAACATGCGCCACCGATGGCAAACACATGATTCGCTGATGGCGCGGCAGGCGGCGAAGTGGCGATCCAAACACTGTTAGTTATTGTAACCTCCAAAGCACTTTCCGGGTAATCTTACGCCCCTTCCGCATTTTTGGCATTTTTACATCACCTTGATCTTTACAAAATTTTTTTTCCAAAAAGTTAACACGTGCGCCACCGGTGGCCACGGTGTGTCTACACAACCCTAGAATTCAAACACATTAATAATATAACCCTGCAAAACTCCGAAAGCGCTGTGAAAAAGCATCGAATCTAATGGGAACAGAGCGCCACCGGTAGTACATGTCGGAGATTCGGGAAGTTTGCAGTGCGCCTCCGGATTATGGCAAGTACAAAAACTGCCGAGGGGCTGAAGACTTAAATGAAGTTTTATTTTTATCTGTTAACCGTAACCTTACACAGTGTTGAAAATACTCTAAAAGGGATTCAAACCTCAGCAGTTTGAAGGGAAGTAGTCATTGCAATGAAACATTATTGGATGAGAAGGAAAGTTTAATTTTCCAAAGGTTTAATATTCAGCAGCCAAGGGGTTTCTGCATTGAGCGATTCGAATGATCAATACATTTCTTTTGCTACAGATGAGTAACAGAGTCTATAATAACTTTGGTACTTTTTATAGTATCTCTGGCTTTGTTCACTGAGAAGGAATACTTTTATGTTTACTCCCGTTAAAAGTTACCTGAATCTGCTTGCACGTACTCGCAGGTCGGACAGGTCCAACTTAGGATTAGAACCTCGGAACACCGGGAGGGTGCCCAGTAACTAGAAACACAAGACACTCGTTACTCCACTTCAACGCACACAACACATCGCACATAACTTAGCCTATCGCAAAGTCCTACAATTTTGGTAAAGAAAAATCATAATCTTACATTTGCAACCATTAACTAATTGAAAATAAGCGCTATGTGAAAAACTAGGTACAAAGCATTACAGTTAGAAGCAGCGCAGAACAGCCAATATTAAGTAAAAGGCCCTATAAGGCTAAAACTCGAAATCAAACCAAATAATAGAAGCGATGAGGTGAGTTAATGTAAAACAGGCTTGTGTTAATTTTAGCAACACCAGTTTAACCTAAGAGGATCTGTTGAAAACTGTACAGTCAATGTTTAAAAGATGTTTTAACAGTGGTAATGAAGTACAGTACGGCATTGGATACCGAGGAATTTATTAAAAACTTTGTTCTTTGACAGTTTTAAAAATGTCATTAATTTTTATAACAATGACTAAAATAAAAATTTAAGATTAAAAAATAATGCTAAATAAAATAATAGATACATACCGCTACAATACATTAAGCCTCTGTGCGTTTGAAGTACCGCAAAACATTGCATTGGTGTTCTTCACACATTATCTGATGCAAAACTTACTACTCCCAACTGTTTGAGGGTCAAATATTCAAACTACTGAATCTGATTAAAAATTTTACCGTCATTTTTCCTTTTGTTTACCAGTTATTTCATTCTCTTTTTCATTTGAATAGTGACAGGTAATTGAGAATGAACAACAACCAATTATTGAATTGATAACAATTGAGCTGATATGTTTTAACACTTTTTTTAGAAAATATGTTCTACATAAAAATAAATGCAACAACTTAACAGACTAATGAATAAGGTCCTGATAAATTGCAAAATTGACTATTGGTTAGTTTGTGTGGCAACTGATGCATATTACACAGCAAGAATATTTGCAAGAGCTTCACCAACAGCACTAAAATACACCATATCTAAAGATTGAATAATCCAGTGACTCATTTTGTGAAATACTCGTCTATTATTGCAGACAACACTAAAAAATATACTGCTTAACTCTTTTCATTGGAAAATTCATAGCTGAGAGAACTGTTATATGATTAGACATTTATTTTTATTTGCAAATTTCTTACTTACTGGCGATATTATCTCAAAAAATAGTGATCTGCTTTCAGGAATCCCTAATCGTTGGTCATTTTTCTTAATTGTTTCAGACCCAATATTCTTTAACGACAAAAGATTTTAAAAGAAATTTGTTTTGAGCTGCATTGAAAACTTGAGACAAAAAATGTGCCTAACTGTTTCTTTCCTCAAGTCAATATATACGATTTCACATAAATTTCAGTAGAAGAGTATTTTGTTATTACCAACATAAAAAACACAAAAATAGCCCTGAAAAAAATTAATCTCTCAGACTGGATTAAAACTGCTTAAGATTTCTTTCCACAACATTAAAATGACAAAAAGATTCCTTTTATTTATGTCACTAGTAATAACTCATCATAATGATGACAAATTCCTAAATGCACATTTTTTACATTTTCCTCTTAAACTTGGATGTTAACTAACAAAAATTCTATCGTCCGAAATGTAATTGTAATATTTTAATTGTCTTGTGCCGATGGAGTTTCTCCAAGTTTTAAAGCAGGCACTGGTGGCTTAGTTTAACAATACTTGAATTCTTTTTGACATTTTGTGTGATTTTAAATATGTCCAAAATTTTTTTTATATATGGATATAAGTACTGATTTGCAATATAATTTATGTTCATTAAAATAAACATATAACTCTAGAATCATAATACTATTCATGTTGTGGGGTTTTATTTGCAATTACACTGTTTGATTTTGCTCTTCCAACAACTTTCCATCATCATTGTTCTAAATTTAACTCTCAGCACTACTTTAGGATTTGTCGATCAAACTTACATGGGTTTTCAAGTTTGTTTGCGCCAAAATTCAAATGCCCATGGGACAACCATAAAGCATAACAAACACCTTTCTTTAATTAGACCTTTTTAATGTCTGTTAAACACAGAATTATATTATGTGCCTAAAAATACTGGCAAACTTCGCTGCCTGTAACTTAATTTTAACCTAAATTAACTTCTTGACTATTCTTGCATTAAAAACTGCATTACTGTGTAACTCTGCAGAAAAACAGTTTGAAGCTTTCATATATCTTTGACAGAAGGTTTTTGAGCTTTCAAGATTTCAATATGCTAACCACTAGCCAACCAAGAGTTCAGTAAAAACATTTTATTTTAATAAATCTTGAAAAAAGACAAGAATATAAAACTTGCAATTTTAAGGCTTAGACCTGCAGCCACCTCTGCTTGAATTGCTTTCACCACTGATATAAGAAGTACTTTAACAAGTGTTTTCAATATTCGTGATCACCAAAGATGATTGATTAAATTTTCTGAATCCCTCTTGCTAGTGAGTTTATATAACTGTTTTGAACTAATGTATTCACAGAATATTATTATATCCACAAATATTACTTCAAGTTTTCCAACTATTTTTATCTTTTCCATTGATCATAGGAAAGAACCAACACATGTTCTTTGACATGCCTGAACCAAATATCACTGGCCGCATGTTTACTGAAAAATGGGGAAGAATTGGTTCTTATGGACGTTTTCTCAAAACCCTCAAAGGGAGCATTGCGAGAGTTTTGTTTTGAACACTTCCTGTTCTCAAGTGAATGTCTCAATATTTCTCTCAGCTTAATTTTCTAAATCATAATCTGTTAAAAGTATTTTTTCCTTTATTGCCTTGAGTCTTAACTAACCTAAAACCATGCAAAAAGCTGTATACGACTGGACATTGGACATAGAAACCATGCAGCTTTTAAAACATTGAATTTTTAATGTAACTTTACTTTTAACCTACAGCATTAAAGCATCATATTCAATGTTAAGTTCAGAATATATTCCAGATTTTAAAATAAGTTTTGACATGCAATTAAAAAGAAAAATCAGATATTTCAGTACATATTAGGAAAGTGTGCAATTCCAGTGGCATATGCTTTTTGTATGACTAACGCACTAACTAGAAGCAATATTTTTATGTAGTAGTAGCCATATTTTAATTCCTAAAAAAATATATGTTTCATCCATATTTCATCATTTTTTCTCTTTTTAGACTATAACTTAAACATTTGCTGTTTGGTTCCTTCACAAAGGGGTATGTTCTGAAATAACTGTGAAACGATATAACTTCTTCTTAATTCTGTGTAAATTAATATAGGATTTTTTTCAATAACTCTTCTCATCTTTAGGGATAAATATAAATTAATAAAAGGAAAAAATATTTTCTTAAAAAGAATAACATTTAAAATGAGTAATTTTGGTACTGTTCTGTAGTCGGACTAGACTGAAATACCTGGATGAAATGAGTTCTGCCAGAGCTTACGTTGCAGTTAGTATTAGTTGAGATTGCGTACCTGCTCAAGCTTTGGGTGCATAAGTCAAGCGTTCATGCGCACAAACACCAAACAGCGTGCCTCCGTCGAGACTTACTTGTGCGCAGTCTCACTGCGTGAAGAAATCAAGCGGGAAGCAACAGATTATCACAAGATGGCTACACAATAACCTGTACACGGGGCTGGAGAGGGGGCCAGGGAGAAATAAACAAAGCACGAGATTAATTGAAACCAATAATCATGCATTTCTTTTACTCGGTAGCAATAAGATTAATACATAATACTGAACCGACACGTTACAGGCATGAGTCGAATTAGCGTTTTGACGCCTTTCCAACTTACATAACCTTAATACTCTGCTAAGCAGGTTAAAATATAAATATATAAGACAGCTAAACACTGTGAACAGTGTAACATAAAGACAAACGATAAAATATAACGAACCTATTGTACATCGTTTGTGTCGATGTAGGTACTTTTGTTAGGTTTAAGAATACATAAAGTTTACAACACATCACAAAATACTCTAGAATGTATCGTGTCGAGTATATACATCTCTTCACACCATTTAGTTTTATGCTATAATGACTATATTTTACCTAATGATTAATTAACACAGATTTAATCCTTGTCGATGTACGTATAAATGTGTGTCGTGTTTAATGTTTTATGTGAGTGTAATAATGTAATAAGTGATTTTTGAATTACAACGAGTTTATTGATCGTCCTACAATTATCGTTCACACTCGTATTATAATAAGTATGGAAAAACGGTGCATATAGACGTGTAAACACAGTTCCGCTGTCGAATGGAAGCAGCCTATGCATGCCATTGCATCGATTGAGAAGGCACTTAACCAGTAAAATTGTTAGGTCCGTTCTTTTAGCGCAGCCTCAATCGGCAAACGAAAGAAATCAAACCAAAAGCAAGCAAGACTTTAACTAGTAGCAGAATTATCAAGCATATATCAACACATAGTTTAGCGATATTCATCAAAAGATGATAACAACAACAGGCAACTATTCTAGATGGAAGGAAATTAAGATATATTTAACACTCAACAAAGTCTACAACAACTAAAATTTATAAACGACTATTTAGCTAACTCACTAAACAACTTATATAGTTTTTGTTTTATTTTTGTATGCACTGCGCACTCATAAGTGTACAACTATTATTCGATAACTGCATCATCGATAATATTAAAAACATAAAAATATTTTACAGAACAAAACAATAACATAATAATATTTAACAAATGTCGCTAATATAATACAATATTAAGGTCTGACCTTAAAATACATTTTGGTTTTGTTTGATTTCTAACATTGCCCGATTGAAGACCGTTATTATTAATCGAAACAAATGAACCGCTAAAGAAAACGAGAAATTCACCGGAAAGCAGAGAGTGATCGTAGAGTAAAAAATTTAGGAGAACACAAAATGCAACAAGGGGGAACAACAACCATGCCACCCTTTCAGCCCACTATTTACATTCGAAGCTGTGAGTGAACAAGCAAAACGAGAGTGAACAGTTTTCCAAACCTAAAAGAACGAACCTACAACGCTAATACTACAAAACCTTCAAAAATGCACATGTTAAAACTTACAACAAACTAAAAATCGTAACATAAAACTATCGACACGGTTTGCAATTTTTTTCTTTCAGAAAAAAATCAAAACAATTAAAATGTCCATTTTATTCACGGGCACTAGCGAACTATAGGAACACTATATAGACACTGAGGCCGACATCCGACATCGAAGCTACGAAGGTCCGTATTCTCAAGTGGTTTTCATTTTTTTGTACGGCTGGAGTTCGTCGTCATTGTTGTTGTTGTTGACGGCGGCCAGCAGGTCGGAGATGAGGGGCGGGGGGGCGGTGGAGGTGGAAGGGGGGTAGCTGGGCGGGGGCACGGGGGGTCGGATGGAGGCCAGGGCCGCCAGGTGGTGGGTGAGGAGGGGGTTCGGCGGGGTCTGTTTGTTGAGCGGCACCCCTGTGAACGCGGCCAGGGGCGCGGTGGTGGGGGGGGCCCGGTACTCACATGACACTGGGACGAACGGCTGCAACAACTGCTGGTACGTGGCTGACGGTTGGTACACAGGAACTCCGGACTTGTCCCCGGCAGCTCGCTTGTACGGAACCATTCCGGGGAAGGCCTGCAAAACACCACGACCGACGTCAACACAGACACACACGCACATGGACGACAATACACTCTGAACTGCCTCTTCCAACTAAGAGTACCATTTGCTACTCTAATTAGTAAATGTTTAGTCTTTAAACATTAAAGTCCAAAATGGTTTCAAACAAATTTATATGAACAGAAAGTAGCTTGTTTGTTCCTAGTGTTTGAATCATTTTCTGAAAAAATTAAAAAATAATGTAGAGAAAGAGATATAAACAGAATTTACCACAAAAATAGAATATGATTAATATTACTGAGAGATTTTTGCTCAGTAAAGCTGAGAGAATTTATGGAGCTAGAAAGAGCTGATACGATATTTTCAGCACAAACACAATTAAAAGCAAACCCAAATAAACCCTTCCTGTGTTTGGATGCTAAAATGTAGAAAAGTGATTCGTTTATTAAATAATTTAGTTAATAGCTATTTTTTGTCCCTTGATATACTGGCCTGCAATTCAACAAGATTTTTTTAACCAGCCAATCAAAGACTTTCAAACTAAAATGGTCACAATTAAATGTTCTTTGTTTTAAATTCCATTGTTGGTGATAATTTGTTTATGTTTTGGTTTTGAATTTTTGCCCAGTGAAAGCAAACGTCTGCAAAAATCAAAACATAAACTAAATACTGTCTGAAATTGTTAAAAACAGATTATTATAAGGTGTTACAGGCAGATTATTATAAATGAAAGTGACTTAATTATGAGGTATTATATAGTCTTAAGGAAAATCAACATACCTACACCTAAAATAATAAACAACAAGGAAATTTCCTGACTCTAAAATTTAAAAACTAAACAAACTAAACACTTGCTTACTTCAACTTGGTCCTGCACTAAAAATTTACCCCTTTTAATATCTTCAACATAACATTCTCTTGTGATCTCTGGTTGCAGTTAAAGCAAACAATCATTTACATAAATACCATGAAATCAGCAACGAATAAAACCAAAATTTGCCTTCAACATTTAAATAACCTTTACTGTAACTTCTAAGGACAACTAAATAATTATTTGTGCTTGGTTAGTGACCAATGTTTAGTTAATGTATGGCTGATTGGAAGCAATTGTTTGAAATGTATAATGAAGTGCAATTATAAAAAGCACAAAGCCAAATTGATAAGATTGATTGTGATTAATGAAAGTAAGTGATATTTTTAATAATGCAATTTTATATAGCTAAAGATATGTCAGTACTATTCAAATGAAGTTTTTCGAATACTGTAAGAACAGTGAATATGAATTGACATTTGTTTCTTACTCCTAATCTTGTGCCGAATAGTTGATTTAAAAAACTGTAAAGCTTACAAAGGTTTTGCATTTATTTTATGTAGCAGAAGCCCAGAAACTCAAATCCCAGGGTATAAAATTTCAAAAAAAAAAAAGAAAACTCCAGCATTATACCAGTGCAATAATAACATATCTTCCTATAAGTGTATAACGAGCATGTCTAAGGTATAATGTCACTGTAGCTACATTGAAAATGAGTTAATGTTTACTGATGAACATAGCAAAGCGACAACAGGACTGAGTGATAAAACTGACGAGAGCCCTCGGTTTACCTAACTTGCAGGACTGAGACAGCAACGACATGTCCTTTATCTCTGACGTGGTTAACTCAGAAGGTGTGGCAGCCAAGCGCAAAAATCCCTCGCTACCTACCTGTACAACTGTCTTTATTTGGGCTTGTCTTATTTGTAAAAACTTTCCTTAGGAAACGTATTCAAAGTAAATCATTAGGTTAGGTAGGTAGCAATAGCGGTAATTAATTTAAAACTGAACCATATTATTTTTCACATCCGTATAAATCATTGAATGTAAACAGACTACAACATTGGGCACATCTCTGTCAGACGTCCTGAGTAAGAAGAATAACGCCAAGAGAAGAATAACAGTCATGCAGGTGGCTGCCCGACCTTCCGAGTAAACAGCGACGGCACAGACAAACTGCTCACGGGTGTGGGCTCGTCTCTGCTGTCGCAGTCCTGCAAATACCTACACTGCCTGCCAAGGGTGTCAGGTATAATTCAGACCTGTTGTTGCTCAATGAACCTGACATTTTTTATATATTTAAATACAGGGGGACCGATGGTACTAGGTGACCAAGGGCGACCCATTCAAAATGATAACAAACAAAATATGCCAAAGCAGTTAAGTTTCACAGAATATCGACATTGACTTTAATGTAAATGGTATTGAGCTCCTGATAGTAGATTCCAAGTTTCTACTGTACTTTTAAATCAAAACGATTGATCGCTATTAATGTTTGTGAATGATTCGAAAAGCCTAATGTTTAATCTAATATGTTTTGTACATGTAGCATGTTAAATTTTTGCAGGTGACAAAGTGATTCCAGAGTGCACAAAATGATTGTAAGCAGAAAATGGAGCCAAAATGAAGTACCATTTGATGAATAAATGATAAACTTGCAAAGTATAAATTAAAATCATCAAAGAATTTTTAAATGTTGTTTATATAAAATGAAACATTCCAATAGTAAGCTCATAATAACACACTTAGCGGTTTTCAATCACATATGCCCCTGTTAAAGATGTGCTAAAGTTGTCAGCGGTGAATTGATGCATTGGCGTTTAAACGGCAAACAAACTAATGGCTTTTATACAGTTTCCCATATTTAGAAATAAAAACAGAAAACTTTAAAACGGAAGAAATTTAAATTTATTTTTAAATGTAACAAATTTTGATTAAATTTGTTAATTAGTCCACTTTTTATATTATTGAAATAATTTTTACTATTATATCCTAATGAATAATATTAGGGAAAAAGAAATTTGTTGAATAAAGGTAATGTCAGATTTCTTAGAACAGAACAGAAAAAATTTTGCATTATTGTACTATTAATCAGAAAAAATTGCTGAGATACTGTTAATAATCATTATCTTTGGCAAGCTTTAGTTGCAAAAGTATTGGTAATTTAGGTTGTTGGTATTATGAATGCTTAGGTAAAGGACAAATCCAAAACCTACACCTTGGTAGTTAGTGTTGAATAAGTAAAAAAAAATAATAATAATAAAACGCAATATTTTGAAAAAAATAAATCACAATGTTGAGACAAT
Organism: Flexamia atlantica; assembly: GCA_035578135.1. Classification (NCBI taxonomy): domain Eukaryota; kingdom Metazoa; phylum Arthropoda; class Insecta; order Hemiptera; family Cicadellidae; genus Flexamia; species Flexamia atlantica. Next base: position 53,010,170 of record JAQJVK010000004.1, on the reverse strand, counting down.
TTCTTTTATCATCAGCTCTGGTTTCTCGTTTTGAGCTAGAAACAAAGATCACACAAGTAAACGTCAATAATCTTTCATAATTCCAAAGCAAGTGCGACAATATAAGCAAACAAATATTACCTTCAGGTTAATAAAATCATAAGAGGGGTAAAGGGGAGTGAGTACCTGTCCAATTTAGTGAATATCTACGTTTCACTACCAGAAACTGTCGACGTTTTTCTGAAAGCCAAAGGGGTATCAGAAAGGGATAGCAAAGCGTACTGTTGTCACTCGGTCTATATTAAACCACACCATGCACACAGTTCACTTTCAAAGTTGAAACTTCTCGCTGTTTCAAAGTGTCTTCCTAATCATAGATGTTTTTAAGAAAAACCAATATTAGGCTAAAACTATTTTTAAACCTCTCCATAACCGACGCCAGGGTTTTTACAACTGCGTGGCGTCGATTTCGGAGAATAAATGTCAAAACGGAACTTACAAAATTTTCGTAGTAGAAGGAACCGACACTTTTCATGTCCATCTGAAACAGTGAGAACGGCAGCGCGTAAGAGAGGGGGAGCCAACGCCACGCCGGCGCCGTGACAGTCACGCGGCAAACTACATTACGACTACGGTGCGTTGGCGGCACAACAGCCCGGCATGACTGTCACGCGCCCGGCCTCAGACCAGTGTGCAAGATTAGTTAGCGGAAAGCGTTGCTCATGCTCACAACCAGAGATCTACTTGCAACATTGGTTCTAAACTGTTACTCCGCAAATCTATATAAGTATATATGGTTCAAAAGAGTATCTTATGACTTTCAAAGAAATTAAAAGATGCAAAGTGAATAACAGTGTGTTCGATAGAAAGAATATATATAATTAATAAAAAGCATGGTCACATGACAGTAGCCAATTACAACACAGTAAACTTCACTGAGCGGGATTGTGAATTGGCAATACTGGAGTGATAGCGAACTACTAAAGTATTTACTGAAGCTGAAGAAATAACCCTTGACCTTAATCTAAACATTCGATTAGCGGTCAGAGTCAGCCAAAACTACAAACACTTACTATGTAAGAAAGAGAGAGAAGAGAGAGAGGATAGATAGGTGTGCTAAGCCATGTGACCCTGCTTTGTTCTAAGCTAAACGAGTCGAGCAGCTCCTAAATTTAATATGTTTAATTTTTAACTTTAAGACTTTAAACGTTTTAAATGTGAACTATCATACTATAAATTACACTTTACACAAAAATCATATCTAATCTATAGCAGATTTCTATTAAAAATTTACTGTGAGAACTATTTAACAAGAATAAAAAAAGCTGTGACTCGTAATAAAATCTAACTTGACACTAAGAAACCTAATTCTAGCCAGCCTTGTCCCTGTTTCATAATGGTTTATTCAAAATTATATTTACATGCAATTCGATTGATTAATGTTGTATTATACAAAAGAGTTTATAAATCTACATAAAGGAAATTTATTTAATTTGCAACATCAGCATTAGGTAAAAAATAATTATAATTAGGAGTTTGTAGATTTAAAAAATTAGACTTTACCCAAATTAAACTCAGATTTGACAGATACCCTGATAATCTATTTTAATTAAGCTTTCACACCTAGATAAAAAGTTTTAAGAAATCTTTAAAGTTGATTATGTGTATTAACGCCAGAGAGATTTTCAAAAATTTTGGTCTTGTTATTCTATAATGAAAACCTGTTTTCTTTAATTAACTCATAGCCCAATGAAAAATGGCAATAATGGCAATAGGGACAATTTTTTAACCAGGTTAGAATTTTAGCGGGCAATCTTTTGACCATGAAGTAATACCGCATCTAAATATTATTTTTTAGGCAAAAAACAAGGTTCTACCTCTTCTGATTATAAGGTGGGTAAAATATAATCAAAAAAAATTTAGCAAACATTAAGATTTTTGATTCGAAAAAATTGTAAATTGTATAAATAATTTAAAAAATTATATTAATGACCTTATGTTTTCATTTTCCTCATTTCCATCCTAAATTTACTGCACTTAGTTTCAAACCAAATTCCAGAGTTATTTTTACAAACAAAAATGTTGCCCACAGTATTCTCAAGGAAAAATTATATAATAAACATCAACGCGACTTTTGAGAGTTTTGATTGAGATTATATCAATCCCTGGTCTCGTTACGACTTATGAAGACCTGTTTTAATTAACAAGTTTTTTAGTGACAGTAACAGTTTTTGTTAGTTTAATAAAAAATAACATCTGAGACCATTTCATTTCTTTTGTTTAGAATGGCACACGTTTGGCACGGTCGGCTGGCTAGAACGGAGTGTTTGTGCAAAGCGAGATGTACCAGTAGCAGGTCATCGCTAGGGTCCCTCGGGCGCTTCCGTGGCTCTGAGGACGCGACTGGCAGGCCCAGCACACTCGGCTATTAGTAAGCGGCAAGCCAGGGGGACAGCCAACAAAAAAATAACAGTCAAACAAAATATAATAAAGTAGTACCGGTGAATGATAGCCGAGAGTAGCGACTGCAGCCGTGGTGTCAAGTAGCATGCCTGGAATAGAAAGGTTAGGGCCGGGGCCCGCCTGGCACCGTCCGGTATGTACAGCGGACCCGGTTTATCCGAGAGTATCGGTTTTTAAATTAAAACTTGTAAAACCGACAACTGTCACTCGAATTATTTTAGGTTTCTATACGTATCAGCAGTTTGGTTTTATGACATACTAGATTGTAATTTCTAAGTAAATTTTTACGTTTTTACATAAAAAATCAATAAATCCAAAATTAAATGGATGAATGGATGAAATGGATTAAACGGATAATTAATTAAAATTGAAAAATCATAAAAACGTTAAGTATCATCAAAGGTAAACATAGCGGAAGTTTAACTTTTTTTGTGGTGCAGGAATATAATAAAAGATACTTGCACATATAATACAGTTATAAGTTATTGTTATGATTTAGTCTTAACTGATACAACAATTGGAGATCTGGAAGTTTTCAACTAGCATAAATTCATTTAATAATTTAGGCACAATTTTGTGACTCAATAAATATCTAGGAAGCAGTTTTGTGAGTTTTATTAAAAGTAAATTTTAATTGTTAAATATTTATTAAATGTATAAATATATACAAATACAACCAAAATACTCTATGTACACATGCCGACAGGGGGTTACTCAAATTTAGCGTCAAGGTTAGCCGATCAACCAGGGGTGTAAGGACGGCACCAGGATCGACAATCTACAAACAATTCATGCAACTTGTGACAACGAAAGCCGAGTCGCAAGCAACTCAGGGGAGTTACAATCAACACATTAGTAGAGGCTGAAAACACAACAGATTATAAGTGTAACAGTACCCTTGCTAACAAGCCATCGGCTAGTCGAGAGAAGTGTTTGTACAATCTAGTGTCGGTGCTAGGTGGTCGATAATCCAGAGCGGATACGCTACCTCACTTACCGACTATATAATAAAGCTTAATCTAGTGTAGATCGGTTAACGTTACATACTTGCCGTCTCGATCCCTGCAGAGCTAAATAGAAGTACAATTTAGGGGGTGGAGAGGACCACTACTGGGCTAAGAGAGGACACAAATACATTTATCATTCTGAAAAAAGACTCGGACCCTCCTTGGAACCAGACTCTCAAACTACCCGAGCCAAACAAAGTGATAAATAACAGGGAGCTTGCTCTTACTTGCAAAACACACTGACGACGCCGCGCTACATCGACCAGTGTCGAGTGATACTTGCGACGTACACAGGGACTTTTGGCTACTGTCTAGAAACTAAACCAGGTGTTTTGTGCCAGGTGGATAAAGCTGTTTACAGACATGCATATGGGCAGGGTCTAGTAACTCTTATACGGAAATTAAGAAAATTCATAGCTCAATCCAAGATAGTTTTTCAACAGTGAATAAGTTTTTAATAAGTAAGTAGTATTATTTTGATATTTTGAAAAATCAATTAATGAAAATGATGATTAAAGACTAAATCTGCCCCACACCAAACCATAGTTAATAAGCAATGACAAATAGTTTAAGGCTGTAGGTTTGTTAGTTTAAGGGAACAGTTAAGGATTAAGGATCAAGCAAGAGCAAACCATAACTTTAATCACTTTGATGTGCAATTGCAATCAGTGAAAATAAATAATCAAAATCACTGTTTCTGCTTTAATTTAATCTTGATGTCGGTCGAAATTGATAAAAGGTTTTGATTTTAAAAGTAAGAAGGGGATCAAAACACAATATATTACAAACCCAAAATCATGTGACTTTGTAGAAATCAAATTAAAATCAAATTGAACTTTAATTTATATCTATTATTATTTTGTGAGTGCCAAAATTGTTAGACTAATGAGTTTAAGTTACTCCTATACAATCACTTTTCCTTTTGAAATTGATTTCATTAATTTGTACGTTCAGTAAAGGGGTGACTTTGGCAAACGCAAAAAATATTTCAAACCAGCTGGTTCCTAAGAGGGGTAAGGTAAAGCAAGAGTTGATAGAGCTTAGGCTTGTCAGCAGGGGTTGGTCTGAGACGCTCCTTCTTTGGTAGAATCGGTTACAAAAGAAAGGACTAATCAGACTTATCAATTCCAGGCTTGTAAATTAATTTTAACTCAGAATTCACTTCAAACAACTAAGTAAAATTTTAAAAATTGAATCAGTAAAAATACGAAAACAAAGATACTGTTACTTTGTACAAAGAAGGAACGGCTCAGAGTTGCAGAGAAGAAAATAGAGAAGCATTTTTCGGTGGTGAGCATCTACAGCACCACCTGTTAGCGAAGGGCAACCACTCGGAAACTGCGGGACTGGATATCTCAACAGATTTGGAAATGGAATAAACAACTTGGAAAATATACTATGTATAGGGGGGAGTAAGTAAAAATTTATATTGGTAAGAAAATAACTCTTTCGGTGCCAGTGTAAACCAAGAACTTCAAGCTGTAATCCAAATCCCATAAAAAATTAAAACAATCGACCATGAAAAGACCATGGAAACACCAGTCAGTATACTGATTATTCCTTTTAACTAGCAGACTTAGAAACTCAAAAATCTTTTGATAACTGTTCATTGTGGACATACTCAGTGAGCTTCCAACATGGCAGCGGTCTGTGATTTCAATAAAAACTCTCATGAATCAAAATTACTTGACACTAGAATGAGCTTTCTGTTACAGTTACACCCACTAACTTCAGTGGGACTGAAAATGTTCAAAATAGTTCTAAGAGACTAAGGGGAGTAAATTAATGATAAAAAGATTTAAAAAAAGATACTCTAACTTTCTGCCACATTTCCGATTACATTTGACATTTAAGCAATGAAAACCCATAGTTTCGGAGCTATCATACTCATTTTAGTGTCAACTTATAGTTGAAAAACTATCATATTCGATTAATTACATTGTCAGTCAAGTCAACATCCAACACCAAAATTCAAAGCGACATAAAAAAGTTATTTAATTTAATTTTAAACTTTTTAACTTTGGTGTCTATATTTATTTGGAAAACATTTTAAGCGAAATTTTTTGTTTCCTTCAGCAGCAATTGATTCAACTTACTAAAGAACCACGATCACAAGAACCTCAATGAGATTTTCGAAACTGTTGCTTCATCAAAAACTAAATCGGCACATATTCCGTTGAACTCCCCGAACTTCCCAATACGATTAACTTCAACTTTCGCCCTTCCAAAAATCCCCCAAAAACACCGACCGGGCACCGAAAGAGGTTCCGCAGAGTTTCCTTGTGGTTGCGCAGAGGGTGTAGTGGGTGTGTCTACTCCTACCGAGTGTGCAGCCTTGATATGGGCTTGCAGGTGCAGGGGTGGGTGGAAATAGCGGCAAGGGTCGCGCGAGCACCGGCCCTTGACGGCGTCCATGCAGACGGTGACGGTTCCGTCGGGAGCCGTGGCGCTCGGGTCGCTGGGGTGCGCAAAGCGGCACTCGAGGCGCTTGCACGAGCCGCGCTGGAACTCGCGACACACCTACCCACAACCACCACCACCACACCTCATTCAACCGCATGTTCTCGACACAACAAGGATGGCTGGATGGTTAAGAGTCTTTATCACCAGAAGTGGCGGAGGGTGTTTGTCCGAGCGATGTTTGCTTTGTGCTGTTCACTTTCGACATAGATGTTTTTATTGCTCCTGATCTGGTTTGAAACTAATTAGTGGTGTAATTACCTTTATGTCATCCGGTTCAAATCAGACGGTCTTCAATGCGACCTAGGTTCCACTACTATGTTTGTTACAAAGATAGTACGGCAAACATAGTACTGAAACTTAGGTCACATTGAAGACCGCCTGATTTGAGTTGGATGACATAAAAGGAATTACATCTCTAATTTGTTTGTGCTGTTGTTGATAATCACCTGGTCAGCGAGGGTCTGTATGAATTTCAAATGAAAAGGGGTTTGATTCCCTAATGTGTTATTTTTTTCTTCTTGGTAGGTAAAAAAAATTTCTTCTTGGTTCATGATGGTTATGTCTATGATTAAATACACATCATTAACATTAAACATTTTTTTGGAAAAAGGGTATATTTCAGACCATTTTCTAGGACCATTGTCGACCTTTTTCCCCTAAATATAACATTGAAATTCCACATATGGTAAGTGTTTTTTTAATATTTTATCATTTATAATACAATTAATATAGGCCCTAACTAGGAATTCAAGTCATTATCAAGTATGAAGTAGGAGAGGGAGGGAAATTACACCTTTGTTCACCAGTGACAGGCGTGTCTCTCACAAAACAAACAAAAACCAGCAAGTATTGTTCAAAAGATCCCACCAGGTATGTTATTGACTCGGGCGCCGGCATTAGATCGAAAGTCAATAGATCGAATGGCACTGGATCGACACTTTTGTCGGGCCAGTGCCCTGTCGATCTAATGCCTGGCGGAGCAGTGCCTTTCGATCTAGTGACTGTCGATGCAGTGCCTTTCGAAGATATATCTGTATTAAATTTGGGAAATCGTGATTATTTTAAAATTATCGTAAGCAAATTTTCGTCTTTTGAAAGTTTTAACGTCGAACGGCACTGGACCGACAGGCATTGGATCGAAAGGCACTGCACCGACAGGCAGTAGATCGAAAGGCGCTGCATCGACAGTCACTAGATCGAAAGGCACTGCATCGATAGTCACTAGATCGAACGGCACTGGATCGACAGTCACTAGATCGAAAGGCACTGCTCCAACAGTTCACTTCTAAATACAGTGTTCCGGCAATACTGTCCTCACAAAAAACATCAAATTGAATCGTTAACCTCAAAATACCCATGGTTAAAAATGGGGGAAAACTATTAGTTAAATAATAGTTTATTACCTTTGTTTTCTAGTGCAAACGTAACATCAACATGTTTTTAGAGAGATTTAAAAAAAGTGAATTTATATTTCAAAAAAGATTAAAATTGCCTATTTTAATGTTTGTTTTCCAACCAATAAATTTACCTTGTTTTGCTAAAGAGAAATGAAATGCATATTTTCAATAAATTTGTTATTAAAGATACAACAACAACAGTTTTTTTCTATGAATATTTTATTAGAACTACAGTAAGTAACTAATAAATTACTAAAATAAATGTCCTACTGGAATGATTTTCAGGATTCTATATGCGATCTCCTTGTTATAATTACATGTTCCTCGATAGAAACAAAGATCCAATCAAATAGTCTTTGAGGTATGCAGTTGTTATTAACTGTCAAACGCGCTAGGAAGTTTTTTATTTTTTATCCCTCAATACACTCATAAAAGTTGTATAAAAAGATTTTGGCTCATCGTAGCTTCACCTTGGTCATAAAACGCTAAATAATAGAAATGTCAATATCCTTGAAATAAATAAATATCTATATGAATAAAGCAGAGAATTTTGTTTGTATTTGGTTAGGTATATTAAGAAAACTTCTTCAATAATAATTTTTTTTGTAATTAGAAATATTGATCTAAAGTATTTTGGGAGGTATATAATGATTACCATAGTTATAAATTAACAGAAATAATAACTAGCTTTTTTACTGCGAAGAACAATGGCGGGGCTATTATTAGACTGGTTTTTAAGTATTAAAATATTGGTGACATTTTGATCAGATTGATTAGTTTATTCTGAATAAAAAAGTAATTTCATGAATGGCATTGTTTTGAAGTACATATTAAAACGGCACTGGATCGACAGGCATTAGATCGAAAGGCAATGCACCGACAGTCACCAGATCGAACGGCACTGGATCGACAGGCATTAGATCGAAAGGCGCTGGACCGACAGGCATTAGATCGAAATGCACTGTTCCGACAGTGTTGGAGCTATGCCTGTCGGTGCAGTGCCTTTCGATCTAATGACTTTATTTTGTGTCGGTCCAGTGCCTTTCGATCTAATCACTTTCGATGCAATGACCGGATCTCTTATTGACTGGAACATTATGTTTTTTTTTCATGATCTTGTTTCCTATTGCAAGAGTAGTTCAATTTATTGTTGTTTGGATCTTGTTCTAAAGGTTGATAGTTTGTCTGCCAGATAGAGAGACCCTGACTCTAAAACTTTTGGAGATTTCGGGACTCCTTGTGAGTTTACTTATGCCTTCGTGGAAACGGCCTGTTTCTGGTGAATAATAGTATGTAAACTACCCTCCCTCTCCTGCTAGTTCCCTATTAGTTCTTCTTTAAGCTACATACACTCCTGTAAAAAAAAGAGTAAACTCAATGGAGGATTTCATAAAAGTGCCCAATCAAATAACTTTATTTAATTGGACACTTAAATAAATTTTTATGACAACCACTTGACCAGCCACAAAGTCAACTTTACTTTTGAGGGACAAAACTCCAAATGGCTACCACTGGTAAAGACTCTTAGTAGTGTGTATTTCTTAGAAAGGTGGATAGCAATTCTGAATATTGTGTAGCCCAAATGTATCTGAGAGGGGCTTTTTATCCTATGTCTGTAGCTAGTTCTCCTCCGAAGGTTTAATTCATGGCTCATTTGGAAGAGGGAAAAAATCTGATGATAAAATTTGTGTATAAAATATTGTCATGCTGTAGAGCAGTGCAAAAACTCATGTATATACTTGATCACCCAATCATTGGAATGAAAGCCATGTGGCTGTTGGTCTCATTTCAATCACCAGATATTTAGAAATTTAAACATTTTCTCAGAGGAGAATTAGGTAGAGACACAGCAGCCCTCTTAAGAAGTGGTTTTAAAATAAAAAAACGAGATTTTAAGGGTTTAGAGCTTCAACAAGAAGTCTTTTTTTAAATACTAAAGTCAAAAATGAGAGATATGAAAATGCTTTTTTGTTTCCTAATCTAAATGCTATACAACAAAAATTCGTTGCATATCATAAGATCAGTTAGAAGATAGAAAAACATTTTGTGACTAAAATCCCCACATAAGGAAAATTGTATTGATGAATAATTAAATATTATAACTTTGCCAGCAAATTGGAGGTTACCAACATGAAAAATATTTAAATGTTCGTACTCCACAAAGAAATTTCAGATACATGGCATTTTAAAATCTTTGTAGAAAAAATAAACTAAGTTGCAAAATTAAATATATACTTGTATCTTCTGGACCAAAGATAAATGGTCCAGTAATTAATTTTTGTTTCATTTAATTTGAAAAAAAAAACATGTTCAAAGAGGAAATTTTATTCCTCTCGAAAGGACAACATTTTTTCAATAAAATTAAATAAATTTCAGTATGTGTAGTGAAAACAAAGAAGTGTTGAAGCAGTCAGATGAAGAGGCCATGAGTTTTTCTTTTGTAAATTTCCAACAAAAAACGCCATTGTGGCACATCAAAACCTGTCATGTCCTTCTTCTTTGGAGTAAAGACCATGGACCCTACTTATGATTGCCTCTCAGTTCATGATACGAGGAAGTTTGCATATAATCTCGACCCTAATGACAGAATGAGCGTAGTAGTGGTGGCTGGTGAAGGTGATTATCAGGGTTACATACACTACAGGGAAAGCAATGAAACAGAAAAGAGACAGTGTATATATAGTGCATTAGTACGATCGGGGTGAGAAAGAGAGAGAGAGCGTCATGCCGGTTAGTCAGCCAGGGGGGAGAAAGTCCTCTCTCTAGTATTGACTATGTACAGGGGCCTACTGAATATATCGCCCATGGGGGAGGGGCAGGGAGAGCAACAAAACGACCAAAAATAAATATAACTAAACATATACAATCATAACTAAAAATAATATAACTAAATAAGCATCAATAAACTAAACAGTTAAAACGAAGAAACTCAACCCACATCCAGGTCTACATAGCCTGTAAAAAAATATCAAACAAACGTAAACTACAGTGAAAATATTAATCGCATAAACAAACAAGATACTAAAACTAACCAAACTAAAACTGATAAGTCAAGTAAAAGAAACACCTCTGACTATGTATACTGACAGGGAGACTCCATTGCCCTTATAGCTGGATTCCAATTTTGTCTGAACCTCACAATGTTGAAAGAGAACTCACACTTTGCCAACAATGTGTACTAATGTAATCAGTCATTAAGCTTCTAGGGGGAGACATATCAATTACTGTTAGAGATTCAGGAGAGATAGTAGCACACACTGTCAACGGTGTGTGTGCTAATAACCAGACCGACCCAGGTGGGTATCTTAAACCAAGTATGAATGACAGCTGAGTGTAGGATGATTTTGGTACGATCTTGGAGTCGGCATGATCCTGACTAAGGCCAGCAATTTCCTTAGACAGGACTGATAACTAACAGCCCAACAGCCAATGGCAACTAGGGGATAATGATAGGACTGAGGAAGAAAACCTCAGATACAATTTGAACTATGCCAGTAACGTCGGACTGAAACTGCTTCATAAACGGAAGGCTGCTAGATCAATCCTAAGCAAGATTCAAAGAAAATTTGGCAAAAGTTTGAAACTGGACCCAGCTGCTATTGGATATTGGGCTGTAAATCAACAATCCTGGGAAATGCACCAGCTGATATTTGCCACTAACAAGCTTTAATACCATCCATCCTACAATCATCTGTCATTTATATTCACTTTAAAATACACATGGATAGCATAATAATATAGTAATAGAAATAGTAATCCATCATTGTAAGGGATCACCAATAAGCTGATCGAGTAAAACATATCAGCGCCAGCTGTACTACCGCTCCATAGATTCAATCCTCTTCAGTATGCATAGTCAACAGGTAAAAACCAAAAAACTAAAACATACACAAAATAAAAAAACCAGGAACTCACACCCTCTATCGTTTTACGTTTTACTTTCACTGATTTCGATATTGAAACGAGAAATCGTCCGAGTTAGACGGTAGGTTGAAGTTGTGCGGCAGTGTCGGGACCTACCTCTAGCCTATCGCTGCGTGGCATCTTCTGCTGCGTAACCACAGTCTGCTGCACCATGCCGAGCTGGGCCGCCGGGTCCGGCCCCATCATGGCGGGGATGATCGGCGGGGAGAAGTAGGGCGAGAACGTCGAGCCCACCTGCGGCATGCCCGCCAGGTAGGGGTTCGTTGCCTACAACCACACCGGACTGTCAACAACGGGCACTGTGGGCGGTCACCGAGCTTTATATCTATCTGGAGTTACTCTGACTAAACATTTCTGAAAAGCGTGCCGTCAAGATGGCTGTGTTGTGTTGGTAACATTGTGTTTTTCTTGGACGCTCACTGGCTCTTAGGCTCATTGGTTGGACGCTATCATTCTCAAGTCAAGATGGCCGTCTACAAGTTGTCTCCTGATACTGATGTAAACAATCATTCAACATTGACTTATGAGGAAAAAATTTCAAAATTTTAATTCACAGTATGGTACAATGTAATAATGGATCTGCCTTTTTTTTGTGTAAGTAAATTATTAATGAAATAAATTAACTTACCGAGTTATCATTATTCAGTGCTAATGGGCCACCACCAAAATACATCCAAAACCGGGAAATGAGTATTTTACTCTTTCCTAAAACATTACTTAACTTTATGAAAATTAGTCACTTTTTATTAGAAACACTTTTCAAGATTTCAAAATTAAGTTTAAAATCAGGTTTTAACCTGTTAGTATACTTTAAAACAATGATAAACGCTTTGAAAAATCACTAAATTGACATTGATTTAATTGGGGAAAAAACTTTTATCCTACCAAGATGTTGGCCAACATAACATCAAGAAACACAGCGGCGACAGTGGCACGCTTTTCAGACACAGAGCGGTGACTCCAGATTATAACATAGAGCTCAATGTGAGCGGTGGAATATACTTCATTTCAAAGGTTACGGCACCTAAGGGATTAGGAGTCTGCTCATGCAAGAGCGAGGGTCCACAAATCCATCAAGTTCCACGGAAACTGAGTATGTATATCGGTTGACTGAGTTGGATTTGGTTGGAAAATATCTTGTGTTAGAAAGGGCTTCAGTTTTGCTTGCTCACTGGTTTCCCCTACATCAAGGGTGGTAATTTCCGAATTCTGCTTCGCCTTGTTTATTTACATTTTATTTAATTTCCATTACAACTCCAGTAACATGGGAGAAGCAGGCATTGGTATGGGAATGGAGATTTAGACCCTCAGGCTCATTGACAAGATTTGGGACTTGAGTCAGAGAGGTTATCTGAACCATTCTTGAGCTCAGTTATAAATCATAGCTTTTTCATCTTTTTTTAGTTTAATGCTATAAATTAGCCTACACAAATATAAATGGATATAAAAAAATCTAACTAACAATAAAAGTCAATAATATATTTCCCTGAAAACAAAAATACTCTAATCTAAATAGAGAAGTTCAACTCTTAATTATTAACTTAACAAATGAGAGAGAAGTAAGATCAAACTATTTCAACATCCTTAAAAGATTATAAGCAAAATAATGACATTTGAGATATGTGAAAGGCATGCTATAAGCCAAGCTCTACAGTGTAGACTATTTAAGCATTCATGCATCCATAGTTAGTGTTAAATACGAAAACACTTGTAAATCTACCAACCGTACTATTTTTTATTTTTATTTGAATCAATCTTTATTGAGACTGCAGTAATGATTAAATGAATTTAATTTTAATAAAACCTGTATAAAATGCTAAAAATAAATTATTTTATTTTATGAAATGCTGATATAAACTGTATATTCTATTTTGATGCAAAATGATACTCATGAAAAATTATAAAAATCAAGACTTTGTTGTTGACTAAATTTATTTTTTCCTAACAGTTTTTAGAATATACATGCTGGAGGCGAGGTTTAAGCAGAACTGTGTTAATTAAATTAAAACATAGATACTAGGATTACAATGTGAACAGAAAATTGAAAATAAGTTATATGAACCAAGCTAAAAGAAATAACAAGCTCATCTTACAGGGTTTAAATGGGGAATCCAAATATTTCCAATTATTCAACTGCCTCAATAAAATTTAATAGACATCGTTAAAAACAATTTTAAAATCCATGAAGTTTTTTAAATAGCTGTTATATTTAATTAAAACCATGACTCAAAGTAAGAAGATAAAATTATTTTTACAATTTTCACTAACGGTATAATAAACTTTTCTTTGAAAAGTTTTGTTTCTGTTTATAATGAGGTTAGAAAAATTTTACCTCCAAAAAGTTGCTTTTAATCAACTTTACAAAAATTAGCAATGCAGAGATAATCCAGGAACTAAATTTTATTTAAATTTTCTGCTTACCATGATAAATGGTCTGTTTCATAAGATTTTACAGACTTTGAAGAAGGTGAACTCACAGTGACTTGCTTACATGCTAAATGAATAACATCCATTTTGACTTACACACTCATATTACAGTCAAATTCTTAGGCAATTTTTGTACTAGCATGATTGTAAAATGTAAAACCATATCTTATAATACAGTATAGGAATGATTTATAAAAATACTGATCCAAGTTTGGATCAGTATTTTTATATCAAAGAGGATTTTTTGAAACCGGTTTTTAATTTTGATTTTTAACTGTTAGTAGATTTTGTTCAGATATACGTTTAGCAAAGATAATATAACTAACACATTAATATTACACAATTGTATAATATTATAATCAAATACTCTTTTCTTCCTTATACAATTACAGCAACAATATTGTGTGATAAACGATAAATAATTTTTAAAATGTCCTAATTTCAACTAAATCAATGCCAATAGTTTTGTTAATGTTGCAAAAATGGAAATGAGAACAAAATACAAGATTTAGACCTTGCTAGGTCGTATAGGAGTACACAGCTAGTTGTAGAAAAATCCAAATTCACATTTTTTTTGCAAGTGAGTGTGAGTTCACCCGAAATGGCGGTTTAAATAGCATGCATAGTTACTACTGTACCATCAGGCCTAAATGAGGCTGCCCAAAAGTCAGTGCTGGGGTGGGTATCTGGAACTTTCCGCCGACCTCACAAAACAGAACACAACAAATAAGAGATCTCGCCACACACAGAATAATGGAGAAAACCAAAAACTAAATAAACAAAAAACAACCACATCCAATATAATCACTGTAATACTACTGGTTAATACATCAGCCAAGTAAAATGTCAAGCCATATCAGTAACTAAGCAGAAAAAAACACCTGGTGGCGATGAAACAAGCTAGCTACTGTTCAAAGATAAAAATGTCTAGTAATAAATGTATCATTTGAATACCAATCATTGATCTCTAAAAACAACCTTTTACAATGATTGTAGAAAATGTTTGAAAAATATAATCGGAAAAAAATTAAGCCTAGTTAATTTAAAAAAAACTGTTGATATATTTAAAAGGATTTGATTTGATTTAACCAAAAGGAAAAAGTTATGTTTAGTTTTTGATCCATTAATTAATACCGTATCACTTAAACAGATTTAATCAATAAAGTTATTCCATTATTTTCATGTTATAAGGTACAAGAAGCTCTTGTTAGTCGGTGGTTTGTTAACACTGATTACCAATCCATATTACAGTAACACTTAATAAACACAAGGCTGTTACAACAAAGGCTAGAAATTTGGTAAAAACAATCTAGTAATTGAATATTTACTCTTTTATTGCTACACTATATTACACGGGAAAAATTTATAAATAAATCAACACTACTTCTAAGATAAAAATAAAAACCCATCTAAGATGACGTTGAGTGAGGCCAGGGTGCTTTGAAAATAAAGCGGGCAACATGCAAGGGGCCGCTTCCACAATATGTAGCTCCTTACATCACCAATCATCAAACATTGTAGGTTTTCGGGCACGCATTACATTTTACAGATCTTTTACTAAAGATTTGATTCGACCAAAATCAAAATGAAACTTTCTGTTTTGAAAATCAGCTGGCTTGAATTTTGACTGGTCAAATCAAATCTTTTACAAAATATTTGATAGCGTTGGGAAAACATAGTCCAGTATCGTTAGTTAAATAGCAATCAAACACTATAAAACGTCAAACACTTCCTAATATTTCTTTATGAATAAAAGAGTTTTGAAACTTTCAAGGAATTCCTTTAGGAATTAGAGATTTGTTATAAGTTGCTTGTAGGTTAAAAGATCAGTACTGTCATTTTTATGAGAAGTAAAGAGACTATTTTGCTTTGCTCAACCATTTTCTATAATTTCTTTATGAATAAAAGAGATTTTAAACTTACAAGGAATTCCTTAAGACAAGTGCTGTCATTTTTTTAAGGGGAAATAAAGTTTCTGTTTTGCTCAGCTACATAAAACTAACCCCAGTCAGCCTTGTGGGTTTTAATCATTATCGAGAGCCAAAGAACAATGAGTCGTTTCAACAGATCATCTGCTGATCATACAGCACAATAAATAGCATACAAAGGACAGCATCAAAGGAACGTAGCGTTTGCTCGTTCGTTCGGAGCATCTAGCTTTCACCATGAGTTAGACAGACTAGTGGTGTCGACCAACGGTTCTGACGGGTTACTGTTTGGGAGCGGCCCCTGGGAGGTGAGGTCCGGCACTGGGAGTGTGAGGTGCCGTTTAGACGTACCACGGTCGGCACCTGTCCTGGCACCAGTGGCTGGCCCGGCGTCAGGCCCATCTGCTGCATCAGAGCGTTCTTCAGCGCCAGGTGGTTCCTGCCGTTGATCAGCAGCTGGTCCTTCAGGTGCTGCGGTGGATGGAAGTACTTGCATGGCGGCTTGTCCCGGTTACACCGGCCCTGCAACAATGATCCCGAGTTACAACGTACACTCCATGATAATGGTGGCTTGTACCGGTTACACCGGCCCTGCAACAATGATCCCGAGTTACAACGTACACTCCATGATAATTGTGGCTTGTACCGGTTACACCGGCCCTGCAACAATGATCCCGAGTTACAACGTACACTCCATGATAATGGTGGCTTGTCCTGGTTACACCTTGCAACAATGATATCCGAGTTACAAAGTGAGAGAACGGTCCACTACAGGGCTACTGACAGGTACTTGTTCAACTGTATTATTTTCTAGGCTCAAGTAAACAGGATTTAAACGGATGAAGAGAAATCATGGGCTTAATATAGAAGAGGAGAGAGAACGGTGGAAACAGTGGATAAGATTATTATATTGGTTCGGCAAAGATTGCACTTGACGAGCGACTGAACCTCAGTAGCAAAGCCTACACAAGGAATCACACACATTGTACACTCATAATCAACTTAACTAGGTACTTCTATGTGGTTGGTGTCTTAGAAACTTCTGAATTCCTATGGATTGATTAAACAAGGATGTGAGCAGCAGCTGTCTGTTGGGCTACTTTTTCTTCGATGTATCACTACATTTTTTTAACACATTTAAGAGTTTAAAATATCCTTTTCTTTTCTGCATCTATATAAATTTCTGATAAACACAATCACATCATTAATAAAACATTACCCTACGGCACACAAAAATTAGAGAAACATAATAACAATTCATTAAGTTAATCAAACCCTTCATTCACATTCACAATTCTTTCCGGCTCAAAAGAAAGATTCAGAATCTAGAAAGCAACAAAGTCGAACAAGGTGCGGGAGTTGAAATTTTTTGCTTTCGCCCAGGTAACCAGCGGGGGATGAAAGGGGGGTCTCGAGGGGGCACTAGCTGTAATGGAGCTACACAATGATTTATGCAGTTAATTAAACGGGAACAGTGAGTCCAATTATTGGCCGCCCGCCATGTACGGCGAAAGAAACATTACCCTCGGCAATTAGCTGCCACCTCTGCCGCTTTCAACACTTGCTGTTACTGTTACTGTGTTAACCCTTCTCGGAAGGACTTGTTTGTACTCTTCGAACATACTTCCGGGTGCATTGTTTAAAATTAAGATTTTCAGTTACGTTAAAATGATTGCTTGTGACGAATATTGATATTGGCAATAAAGTTATTGGCAAATGGACTCAAATAGTCAATTTGTGAGAGCATATTTATCTTATTCGTAACTTATTGAACTTAATTTTTAAAATATATTGCAGATGGTTTAAATACCACACTGCTTCTTGGTAATATTTTTAAGTAGTAGAGGCGTCTGCAATAAACAGATTATTAGGTGGCAGGTATCAAAACAATTTTGTCATCTTATCTAGATGCTTTAAAATGAATAAATATTCATCTCTCGTTATAAAATTAAATTGCATAAGAGAATTTATTTTCTTTTAGTGAATTTATAACTTCTACAGACTTTAACCAAACAGAATAATTTCTAATCAAACCGAAAAATAGTTAATTACTTATTAATTCTATACTTAACAAAACCTTGCACCTACGACAAACTTATCTTCACTACTCATTGTGTCATAAATTTTACAAGAATTATTCAAAAAGAGATTATAAGTTTACCAAACGGTTATATTTCAGTTACGAGTCGGAAATAAGTGAAGATATAGTGTGACTGGGGAACAGAGAGCTGGGGCTATGACGGGGGAGAGGTGAGCATATATTAGTACGGACAGGTGATATATAGCCCGGATACAATAGACGCTGCTTCACTGCATATTTGACAGCCACTCGGTGATTTGATGTCCAAAGGAACACTGTTAAATATGATTTAATGACTTCTAGCCGCTCTAAAGCTTTCCAGGGGCATACTAACTGCATACCATATCACTGTGGGATGACTAAAGAATCCTTGAGATTTTTATGGCTTTAGTGATTTTTATAATATTCTTTTCTTCTAATTTAGATAATATATTTGAAAAAAGTGGTTTTTGAGTCAGGTTTATCAAACAGATGTGATCCATAAATTCAAATAATGGGAAAAACTAATTTCAGATTTTGAAATAATCTGTAGGTCTATGAATCCCTCAAACCTACAACTGGAAGATTTGAATGGTTGAAATATCCAACAAAACAAAAACAATAAGATTGGCCTTGTTAAGTTCAAGTGTAGATATTTATTTTGAATCATACATTATTTATTGTGTGATAAAAAAGAAACATTAGTGAATGTAAGTGATTGACTCTTTCAAACAACATGCAAATCGGCTACTGGTAATTTTTGGGTAAAGTTAGTTTGAAATTGAACTTTTCTAACATAAGCTTGATTTCAAAAGTGAGATCCCTACAACATGAATGAAACAGGCACTCAAGGTACAAAGGGCAGGAGTGTGAAGGCAGTTTAAACTGAGTTGTGGAAGGAATATGAAGAGGAGACTCACTTTAGGGCACAATCAACTCGAGTGCCTGTGAAAAACCACTTGTTGACATTTGTGCCATCTCCCCTTTCAAAAAGTGTTTAACAATTTTTTAATGTACAGGAGGGTGCTAGCAATTAAAAATTAAATTGTACAAATATTAAAAAGGCTGAAAGGTCAATCATGGCTGAATGAAACGGAGAGCTAGTGTTCTATCGGTAGAGGGGTTGCATATTCATTAAGGTGAGCAAGATTTCTTATTAATTTAACTATTTAACAATTTAACCATTTATTATCGGACGTTCATAGTCAAGAGTCTTGTTTGAAATTAGTGTACAAAGAGGCGCTTTTAAATCATTTTATTCTAGGTCATGGGGCCAGACTTAACCTATGGAACAATAAATAGTATTACACTTCTTAATACGTCTAAATTCAATTATAGCATAAAACCTCATTAACAAGAGCCTCAAATTGAACTTGGAAAATTCTGTTGATATGGCCGTTTTGTTATGGATGTATATACTACTACAATCTCATCAAACTGTGCGATATGATGGGATACTGAACAATTTACCGGACATTTAAAACAGACTTGTTATTGAAAAACCAGTTTTATGTCGAAGGCTTAGTTACACCATAGTCATACAATACAAATAACAAATACCATATTACTTTGAGTAAATAATCGAATTGTGTATTTTTTTAATACAAACTTTTCAAATAAAAAAGTTTCTTGAGAAGCTGATAACGGCGTCAGTTTCGGTCGCGATAGTCTGATGAGTTCGCCATACGAGGTCGCTCGTGCTGGCTGGCGGCCTTTCATTAACTGATAAGGGGGTTTATTTAGTGACAATGCGCTGCCGTGCCGACATCAGATTAGACCCGACTGTATCGACCCGCGGCCCGGACCGAGTCTGGCCTCTTACAACGTTCACGAGACGACTGGCTGACTGGCTCATCCAGAAACAAATTAGTAATGATTTTGAATTCCGCGTTCTATCCTGATTTGGTGTGGCGATCCGGAAAATCCTTAATCCCACTAACATGTTTTAATAATAATACAAGCTCGATAACCTCTATCAGTAACGATTAGTTATTGATAGTGTAATAACTTAACAAGAAATGTATACTGTATTTTAGATCGTGTGATGATTAGAATTTAGTACAATTTGTGCTACAGTTTATTATTGATTCCTTTAGATACTTTAGACACTTTTAGAAACTTTTCTTGAAATGGCGACCTACCCAGGTAGTAATTTAAGCCAAGTATGAATGACAGATGAGTGAAGGATGATTGTGGCGCGATCTTGTAGTCTTGTTAGTGACTAAGGCCGACATGTTCCCTAGGCAGGACTGTTAATTAATAGCCCAAAAGCCAATGGCAACTAAGGGACCTACATTTTAACGTGGAATCCGAACCACAATTTCCTCGGTTAACAGTTTTACGAACTGGTCTAATTATGAGGACAGTCCTATGAACGTAGTATTCAATTGTGCGGACGTTAATCCCTACTAAGGAACACCGCGTCCACAAGCTATCGCTCATAACTATCCACGATTCGTGAACTCCAAGAAGCTCTATGGATATTTTGTATCATGGGGTTTACGGTTGAGTTTAAACTGATACGTATTTGGCTATTTCCTAGAGTTTTAAAGTTGTTTTAGCTCTGACCCAATCCGGAGCAGTCAGAACAGAACAATCCGGACATTACGGTACAACGGAGTTAATACTGCGATAATTGTTTGATTTTTATACCGAAAAATCCAAATACAGCAATAAAGTTAAGCATTACGCTTCCCCTCATGCTTTAATAACACTATTAAAGCATGAGGGGAAACGTAATGCTTTACGTAATACAACTGCACGTTGTATTCAATGAATCGCAACATGAGCAAAAATATAAGAGCGTTTTTAATGCGAACTCGTGCGTATTTTTGTTTCACGTAACTCGACTCGTTACTTTATATACACAGTAGGCCTACTTCCTTGTGTGTACACGTGATTACACAGGGAAGAGACGAGGCCTACACACACGCATACAGACGTTTTCAAAGCCCTGCAAAGAGAGCGTTTCCACCAAAAAGGTTCTCAGAATTCCGGATCAAAAGATAAGATTCGAACCAATCTCTTTACAGCATTCACGTTTAATACTGTGACATTTCATCCTGATCAGCGTATTCAGACCAAATCAGCCGGTGACTTGCCGACTCTCAGCGCCCAATTAGCATGCGGGGGCGTGTGGGGCTTACACCTCGTCGGCTCCGTGTTGGGGCTGATCCGCGCTAAGTCGCTGTGAAGCTGGCAGTTTGTGACGTGTAAACTCGTCGCTGGCGGGGACAAAACACCCTTTACACCGATATTGGTGAGGATTATCTACGTGTTTAGAAGTTATGCAGCAATGTACAAAATGGCTAAAACATATTATGAATGAACTTTAGTTCATTCATAATATGTTTTAGCCATTTTAGTTCATAGTTAGTTTTTTTTTTTTTTTTCTCTAAAGATATAATTGGAAAAAACCCTGTATCTCATTTTGATCAAATCATTAATTTTCATGATGGGAATGTTTTGAAACTTTTACTGAAGCCATGATAGAGATGACAATGCTTTGAGTCACTTAAATTCCATTTCATACATCAGCCATGGAACATGGAAAGTATTTTTCCGTAAGCGTCCTCTAATATGCAAGTGTGTTCTGGGGGTGCGGAGGGGGGGGGGGGAATTCATGAAGTTTCTTGGGATCTACTCGACGAGGGGATAGAATTCTAAAAATTTGGATTGTAGAAAATTGCGAGGGATGCAATCCACAATTCACACGACATCTACCGAGCACCGTGTACAACCAGTCGTCACTGCGGCACTCCCTGGCCGGAGGCGGATAGTGTGTGATGCGGCGGTTGACGGATGGCCGGCGCGGCGGAAGGATGGCGGATATAGCGGGCGCGTGCCGCGAATGTTCAAACATCGCCTCTCCCTCCCCGCCGCTCGACGACTCCAGATATTTACAGGGTAGCGGTTTTAAATGTCTACTATCGACTTCTGCTTCAGCTTAAATATACGAATGAGTATCGAAGGGCTGTTTTGGGAAGGAGACAAATCGTGTGATGGGTCTCCTTGTGATTGTTCAATAAGGTTATAGGCACTCGGGGCTTCCGAAACGGTGTTGCGTTGTTAGATATTTTGACTTGTGACTGCGGTTTTGTGCAACACCCGGCGTGCAGGGCGGTGTGTTGAGTAGAAAATAGTAGGCTACTATCGGGTATCCGAATGGAGATTTAAGCAAATCCTCGGAATAGCAATAAAATTCAGAGGGTGTGGACGTGTTCTGTTCTAATTATAGGCCTATAGGAGATAAGCTCGATCTGTCAGGTAGGCTACATGAATTTTGTTTAAAAAATATATGGGTACATTTAAAAAGAAATAACCAAAAATAAAAAAAAATAATTTCAGAAAAGCGAAAATAGACTAAAAGAAATGCGACGCGCCATTCTAGAATAAATCAATACCGTACACAACTGTTCTAAACAACATTGTTACTGACACGTAATCCATCTAAGCACAGCGACTTTTCGCAGCGTGTAACATTGACCCCCCCCCCCCCGCCGATAATTGAACGGTCAATATCGCGATAATTATAACAGCACGCGTCACACGATAATAACCGGCGGCGGGGACAGCGGACAGTGGCAGTGGCAATGGCAGTAGCAGCTGGCACGGCAGTCGCAGTGTGCAGTGCTGTCACTGTGGCGTGAGTGGTCGCCATGGCGACGCATCGATCCACCACGTGACCCGCTGCGACAACCGGTCGCCAGTCGCCACCTCGCTGTAGCCATGCGAACATCGACTACTTTCCACTATCGACTAGTCAGTTTCGAATATCGACTAGCCTCGTCGTTCACACTAGACGATTAGTCACCGTATCAAAAGTAGACTAATTTAGTGGAACGATGAAAAAATCGAATCCCTAATCGGTTAAGTTGCCGACCAATCGGTTGAAAACGATCAAATAACGACTAGTTAAAATAAATGACTAGAAATATCGAATAGTCAAAATCGACTAGTCACTGGTCGATCACCCCAATACTAGTCGCTACCTCACTGACTCACCGTGTCTCACAGCGGGTAGCAGCTTCGAGGAACATGTTAAAAACTTCACACAAGGCTACAGACTTTCATAAAACACCGAAAGGCAAGTAAAAGGTCCATATCATTGACTGGAATGTATCCAAGTCTACACAGTGGTTTAGAGCTCCAGAAAGGACAGCGAAGGGGAAGCAGGATGTCCCTCAGAGTTTGTTACACAGAGAGGACTTGTACAGTTCGTGTCAGAAAGGAAAAGAGAGTGTCGGACCGGTCCAGGTAGGCCCGGGCAGCCCTAATCCACTGTTGTCACAACACCTATTGTCATGAGGCCGGCCGGCGAGTTATTTCTTGAGTAATTCCTGGTATAAGGAATTCCGAAGCGGCCCGCAGTCAATGACACAGGCGTGGGGGCTGCCCACCCCCGTCGCCGGCCGGCCTCACGACAATAGGTGTTGTGACAACAGTGGATTAGGGCTGCCCGGGCCTACCTGGACCGGTTAGTCAGTTCTGTTAATGAGGGCTTTCTACAGTAGTAGGCTGGTCAAGTCACGGATGTATAGGAGAGAAAGAATGCAACCCGCAGAGCACAGTGAAAAATAGCACAGCTGATGATTAGCGATGTAGTTTCGAGGGCTGCGGCCTAAAATCTTAAAAAAGCTGAAGTATCTTCGCTTTTTTAACTGAAAAGATAGAGACAATTAATTCGCAAGTAAATGCTATTGACAAACAGGTTGCTTCCTTAGATAAAGTGAATCAAATGAAATAATAAAAATTAAAATCAGTCCTTAGAACCAAACAAAACCGATAAAAAATCCAGATAATATATTAGATAAAGAAAGACCTCCCGTTCCCTCCACTCGGTATGATTCGTTCTCGGCGGCGGCGGCGAGGCGCGGCGCTCGTTGATTTATTATTAACCGTTGCCCGGATTTGCACACTCTCGGCTCTAGTCATTAGTGGTTTCGACTCCATTAATAATTCGGTCAAAACCCTCCCCAGTTGCACACCTTGCAGGCTTGCACCGCGGCTGAGATCGATCTGCCTAGAGCACGTCGCGTGCAGGGTGGTGTGTTGAGTAGGAAATAGTACATGCTATCGTTTCAGGAATCCGAATGGAGATTTAAGGAAATTTTCGGGATAGTACTAACATTCTGAGGGTGAGGATGTATTCTGTTCTAAGTGGAGATTCGTGATGATTTCTAAATCTATATTACTAATTCTGTAAGCGATTTTTTAAAATCAAAATTGTGAGAGTTTGACAGCTCGCAGGATGATGGGAGACGGCTCATATTAAAGGTCTTGGTCCCAGGGGGTCGGGAAAAATATCAGATTATGTCCAAATCTACCAGAAAATGAGAAATAACGAAAAATATATTCCATTTAAAATGCATTGGGATTGAAAAACGTCTGCTTTGTTTACATTAAACATGTGGTGCTAATGCTTGATTCCAAGCCATATGGTAGATGTTGACATGTGGGATTTTTTTCAAAATGCAGCTAACTATGCACGTTCAATGTACTATAACAAAAAATATTATAAATTTAAGATTTTCTTATTTTCTAATAATTAAGGGTTTGAGTTTTTTCATAATTTAAAATGATAAAAAGTTAAGTACGTTTGTTTAGTTTATGTTATATCGATGCAGATTTAATACCAAATGATCTATATACATATAATTACGTAAGGGAAATTTTTGCGCTGAAATTGTGGGCGTTTGGAAGGTCGCAGTATGATGGGAGGGGGCTCAAATTGAAGGTCTCCATCCCAGGAACTCGGGAAAAATACTGAAATTGCTTTAAGCTTACTATAAAATGAGAAATAATGTAAAATAGCTGTCATTTAAAGCCATTGGGATGTAAAAAGGTCTGCTTTGTTTACTTAAAACCAAATGCTAGATATAATCATAATTTTGTGGATCCAAAAGTCTATTTTCTAAGAAGGATTATGCTTAGGGGCTATTAGCCCCTTCAAGCCTCTAGTTATATTGTATTCTTGTTTTGTTACAGCTTTAGTTTTTTTACTGATTTTACAGTCCTGTGTTTTAGCTGTATTTTTCCGAGATTCTCCGGGTTGTACAACTAACTAGGTTCTGATGCAACTGAAGACAGGAACACATTCTAGATGCCGAAACGTCGCAAACACGTTTTTACTAATCAGTGTTGGCAAATGTCTGCAACAATCAACATAGAACTAAATCTGTTTAGAACTCTTTTGAAAGAAGACTTATTAGTCATGCTAAATGTTGTATGGGTTTATTACTCTAAACTGGATGTCCCCAAGCATATTTCCGTCTGGCGTTGCTTTCGAAAAGAAAAAAACGGGAAAAATTTGTTTTTAAAGGGCGATTTCTTTATGTACCATGCTAAAATAGGTTAAATATGTAGGTTAAATGAAAATACAACAGTCCAAACCATCTGAATGAGAACGTACCACACGATACGTTGCCTCCTCTACCCTGCCGCAGCACTGCCGAGTGGCTGGCGCCGCGACGCTCCGCTTGTGATCAATCCGTCCCCACTCGCCGTCGCGACGTCGAGCCTAAGTCGTCGAGTTGGGTCGGCAACAAAACCACGCCTCACTCGACGGTTCCTTCGTAAAGTGAATTGTTTAGGGACATACAATTTATTATGCCCGTAAAAATATAGCATATTCGATAAGTCTTCTTTCAAAAGGACGTCTGCAAGAGTTCTAAACGATTTTACTAGCGTTCCTAAGATTTGCTTGGTTGTTGATATCTAAGTAACTTGCATATTGCTGTATGGCTGATGTTCATTTTCACTGAAAATTAAGATCTATAAATCTTCCACAGTGTTATTCAGTGATGATAATATTAAACATACATCTTTCTGATTTATATTCCTGCAGCGCAGTGCCTCGCGCTGTCTAACATGTTTCATACTTTATTTTCTTAAAACAAATATCAGGCCTGTATGGAGGTTTGAAGGCGTAATCACAAACTAGCATGTAATTAATATGCGCAGAAAAATAAATGAAAGCGAATTTAAAATAACACTAATTAAAATCAGCTTTTTAGTTTTTCCATTGTAACGAGAGAAATTATGCTTGCTTAATAATATTGCCTAAAAATTTAAAATATAAATTGCATTGGTGAAGACAAACTTTACTTATTAACATAGATCTCTAGAGAGGTAGGTAGCCCGGTAGTTCTGTTTGTATAATCC
This sequence comes from Flexamia atlantica, assembly GCA_035578135.1. Taxonomy (NCBI): domain Eukaryota; kingdom Metazoa; phylum Arthropoda; class Insecta; order Hemiptera; family Cicadellidae; genus Flexamia; species Flexamia atlantica. Next base: position 52,984,360 of record JAQJVK010000004.1, on the reverse strand, counting down.
AGCCTTGGTCCTCACCTAATACGATTTCGACGGACTAAACACCTGCGTAAAAACAGATTTGGTCGGGTGACCCAGAGCGGAGCGGCGGGGCGGGGAAGTAATTCAAAGGGAATATTCAGTAGCTGCGAGGGCTAATGGACAGAGCTCCTTGGAGGGCCATCCCTTCATCCCCCAATAATCACCTCAGAAGCGATTAAAAATAAACTAACAGTCTGTAGGGGCTGCGTCCCCCTCACTTTGTCCGCGGGGGTGAGGCGAAATAAGAAAAATGTCCTGCAGCGTAAGACAGGCGATTTGTTACAGTCAAGAACAAAGTTTATGAAAATTGAAAGAAATATTGAATATGAAATGGAGATATACCAGAGAGTCGTTTGGCTATCATTGGTTTATCGCGGAGAGTGAGGCAAGAGTGAGTATTTACAACTTTCGTATCTGATTTTTTAACCGATTCATTTTATTTTTAATGACCACTTTTAATAAAAACAGGAAGAAAACCATAGATATAATACAAACAGACTTTTTATTTTAACTTGAAAAGGGGCTACTGCATGTAAACCGGCCACTAAAATCCTCTCATAGTATTTATTCATTAGGAACATAGTTTTAACGGATGGAAAACAAATGTAAAAGTGCATGGAGATAAACAAAAACAGTCAGTGATGTAAATAAAAAAACGAACTAGGCCTACAGTAAATATTGACAACAATTGGGAGTAAAAATATCGACCATCAATAACTGATTAACCCACTGTATTGATGTTTGTGTTCATCAATCATTTTACCAACACGAAACATCGAAAAACACATAAAACAGAACTCCGGCATCGGTGCAAAGATCCGAATGCATGTGCACCTCTTTGTGCACAAATAACTAATTACATATAGAATCGTTAAACATAGAATCAATAGTGAATAGAACGGCAGCAAGCAGTGCGACTATGAAAGCGGGCGCAATGTATTCAAAATGTTTTGTAATTAAATAGCCATTGCATCGCATAAACTGATAGGGAGGGCGAGGAGGCATCTCATAGTCGCTAAACGATCACCCCCCCCCCCCCCCCCCCCCCGACCATTCATACATCAGAGTGCTTCCATTTCGCGATATTACCGAGCGTTAAAGAATCCTATCAATGACATTACACTCTCAACATATTCATTCAACGATGTGCGTTACATTGATCTGAAATTTAACCGCTGCAATGATTTATTTTTATGGTTTAATTAACAAGTAACCCTTAACTGATGTTCGTTATAGCATCTATGTTAAAATCATTGTTACTAAAACACATGCGATTATCATTATTATTTTAATATTATTTTGGACAAAATTGTATAGTTAGTGAAGTTAGTAATGAGATGACATTTGTGATTGTATGAGATAAAGAATCGTTTGTAAATACTGAATTAGAATCTTTATCAAATACAGTACTTAAAAAAACTTACTTACAAACTAATAAGAATGATCCGATTTTATAAAAACTGCGCCGATAAAAAATATTACTAGTCAAATATTAAATCAACTAAAGGCTGTGTAACTATATACAGGACTTCCCTTGGATACCTCAATAAGGTCAATTGGCATTTTTTGTTTCCTACAAAACACTGAAGGAAACACATGTGAAAGCATTATTAATGATGTATTTACGTGCAAACTTACTTATTAATTATATCATAAATAAAATATTAAAACCTCTCTCTTTATCCTATTTAGTTTTGAGCTATTTAAAAATGGCCACACTGAATTCGTAAAACAGTTTAAACGCAGTGGAAAAAGGAAGACAGGGTTTAAAACGACCGAGAAACGGCGCAAATAAAGGGAGAGAGAAACGAGTTGGGTGGGTTCAACAAAAGGAGCCGCAGGCGTTATGATTTAAGCCCCAGATCGTCGAGAACTTTTAAGTACACAACTTGTGGCAGATTTTCATATCAGAGGAGAACAGTCGAGAGGGGGGAGGGGGAGAGTTCCGCTCTCGAAACGTTCTCTGTGCGATGTCCAAACGAATATGCGGAAAAAGGAGAGATTTGATGGTCGATCGCACGGATTTGTATCGGCCACAAGGGCGTTTTAGAGCCACCTTCATACAACATAAAGGTACAAAAAATCCTCAAAATAAACAGAGTTTCACAATTAAGCTGCACACCGTGATTGAGTGTACCGAATAAACGTTTCAGGTATTAGATTAGATTACCATTAAGACGCCGACCACCAGTAAGTGGTATTTTAAGGCGAATATGACTGAAGGATGAGTGTAGGATGATTGTGTAGCGATCTTGTATTCTTGTTACTAAGGCCAACATATTCCTTAGACAGGACTGCTAATTAATAGCCCAACAGCCAATTGCAACTAAGTTATCAACGTGGGATCTGAACCACAATTTCGCCTGGTTTACAATCTACAAACCGGTCTAATTATGAGGACGACTCTATGAACGCGATATACTTAACCCTTGAGGGGGCGCTTCGCCGGCAAAACGCGAGCGGGCGCATGCGGAGTTTTACTCCGCAACACTAGATTGCACAAATTGAACCCATTTTACTTGTTTTATAACAAAATATTGTATTTAAATGTTGAAAAACTTCATTAGGAATCACATTTCATCGTCGATTCAATTAATTGTTCAACTTAATAGGTGTAATATTTCAATTAAACATAGTAAGTAATTTTCAAGTATGAAATATGTATTAATTATTATTTACGTTTTTGTTATTTTCCTTTCGCTTCTTTTTTTCGAAAGCAAAAGGAAAAGTCCAAAAATTAATAATAATTACAAATTCATTGCTTTTATGAAGTTTAAAAAAAGGTATCAGAGTCTGTGTAACAAGAGAGGGCACTCCGCAAACTGAGACAGCATCACTGAATTGCATATAACGAGGTGCCAAGGGGGGGGTGGGGGGTATAAATAGCCTTAGGAAATTCCTGGAATGAGGGGCATAAAGTACGGAGACGGACACGACCGCCGACACCCATTATGTCTGTTTATTTTAACATAAAAAACACGTGCGGAGGAAAACTCCGCGTGCGCCCGCTCGAGGGTTAATAGCAGGGCTACTAATACGGTCTGACTTAGCCCTGACTCAATAATGCGGACGTTCATCCCCACTGCGGAACATCGCTTCCACAAGCCATCGCTCAAAACTATCCACAATTCGAGACCTCCAAGTAGCTGGATTACAGGACACCCCACCGTCCCACTCTTATTTTTCGACAAATAAGAGTTAATATTATTCACAATTAGAAAAAAATATTCTGGAGATTTAGGAATCACGACATACATGTATTCCCAATCTGAACTTGCGTAACATTAGTAACCGCCCTGCTCGGTTCTACGTTTCAACTCATTATTTTTCTCCTTTTCCAAACCGAAGAACGGCGTTCAACCACGAGGTCGCCTCGCGTATCGCGTTACAGTGGTCGGACGCGGGACGAAACGCGAGACGACGTTACACAAACATCACACGGTTGACACAGTTACATGTCTGTCGTCTGGCGACAGATAAAATACGCCGTAAACCTTCCTCGACATAACAAACCGTAACTGTGGATAAACCACTTAGTTCCGTGCCAGAGAGTGTAATAAATCTCGGTGTCCCCTATTGCAATTGATTACGCAATAACTCAAATTAAAATCATTCCCGCTAAAGACTATTCCGTGCTTGTAAAACAAATATGTAATAAGTCATTCTGTACTATATTTCTTACAACATTTCCATGTCAAAAAGTTTTTTTAAAAAAGTTTTTTAAAAAGAATGTGTTAAAAGTTTTTTTATTATTATTAGGACCCTTATAAGTATTAAGGTCCAACGCGGCTGGACGCTGCCGCTGGATTACCTGCTTGGATTTGGTACGACACATCATTTCTTCAATTATTTTTCTTTGAGTTTTTTTAGAGAAAGCATAGTAACAAAATAATTTACGTTTTACATTTAATTTTTTGGGGCATAGTTTTATTTATTCTTATTTTACAGCACCTAATTAAATACATTACTTAATAAATGAGTACTTAATCATTGATTACTGCGTATATCATATATGACTTATTTAATACAATGGACTCATAACACCTTAGCAACTTTTAGCGATAAAAAAACTAGAGCAGTCCTCTTGAATTCCAATAAAAACCACTCAGTTTTTATTATTGAACAATTTGGTTTTTAGTCTCGTTGAACGGAAAGTGAGAGATCGGGATATCATATCATTAACCTTTTTTTTGATACATTAAAAAAGAAACTCTCAAAAACGCACCGAATGTTTGATTAAATTACCGCTCTAATTGCAGATAATGAATACCCTTTTCGATACCTAGTTAAAAGTTATTCCAGTATATCCTTAAATAACTGATAAAAACGACAAGTGGGCACGAACCGTAAGCGAGAACCCGGGCAGGAAAACGTAACGAAATAATAAATTCAGTTTTATCGCCTGGTGTGACTGCTGATAAACACGTTACTGAGCAATTCTGGTAGTTAACACTGAAGGGGGGGGGGGGTTGGGGGAGGGGTGAGTCACAGTCATAGTCATACACAGGGGCGATGCCGACGGCGCCGGACATTTCCAGGTTATTTACCTGGCTGGAATATTCATAGGCGTGAGTGAGTGGAGGGCGCAATCTGCACGTTATATCAACATTACGCACACATGTCGTACACACGGTCACGTGGCGGCTATGGGCTAGGCAAACAGTGAGTGAGGCGCCCCTCCCCCATCGATCCGGTCAACCCACTCACAACTGACCGGTCTCATCAACCTACAATCTATAGCGAGTGGATTTTTAGTATATAAGTTCATCATGTGGCCTTTTATTACATTCTTTACGCGAAACGATCCTATAACCTTAGTTTTGTAGCTAGGTGACGGAGATTTTAAATAGAGCCATTTTATTTATAGCCCAATGGACTAGTGGAGACTTAAAGGAGAGCAGAATCTTTTAACACCATTTTCTGAGGATTTTGCTCAGAATAGAACTGGAACTTTCTGATTGCAATTAAAAAGATTACCAGGATCCTTAATTATTTTCATCTCGTTTTGCGCGTGTTTAAAGTCACTGCGTGAGAGTAAATAAAAGTTATATGACTTAACTTTTTATTGAGAGTTTACTATTTAGGAGCCATCCATAAATTACGTAATGCCCCTAGGGGGGAGGGGGGGGGTTTCGACAATGTTATGAACCGTTACGGGGGAGGGTGGGGGGGGGTGTTAGACGCAGCGTAACGAAACTGCTAAACCTAAATAATGTATGTCTTATTAAATTCAAAATTACGTTTTCTCTAGTTAAAATTCAAGTTTTCTCTAGTTAAAATTCAAGTTTTCTCTAGTTAAAATTCAAGTTTTCTCTAGTTAAAATTCAAGTTTTCTCTAGTTAAAATTCAAGTTTTCTCTAGTTAAAATTCAAGTTTTTAAAAAATTGTTCAAAGTTAGTATTATATAATTTATAATCACGCAAACGGAACTAAGTTTGAATAACGCCTAGTTATATAAAATTGGAAAAAAGAATGACTTTTGAATGAACTTGGTTGGACCAGATTGGATGCCCGGTTCGAACAGAACTTAACGTTCATGTCCAGTTAACAATAAACCTAGAACGGAGTCATCCTTGGAGCCAATCGTGAGTGTCTCACCACATGACCACTCCATGGGAGGACGAGTGAAGATTATTTTGTCAATGTATTTCCTGCTTTTACTGTGTGTGGTGTGTAATGCATTCAAATTTGATCAAATACTTGTATTTGTTATAACAGTAAATTAATTGTTTTATTTTAGTTTGAATTTCTTATTGTTATATATCATATATCTATTTTTAGAATACAGTAAGATAAATTGGGAGGGGTAATAGCATTGTGTTATGTAATATTTTTTTGGGGGGGGGGTTAGGGTCGCTTTTACAGTTTCGTTACGAGGGGTGGAGGGGGGTCTAAAATGCAGATTTTAGCGTTACGTAATTTATGGACGGCCCCTTAGTGACATCAGCTGCAAGACTTAAACATAAAATTATTGCTTATTTAAGAAAAAAATATCCTACTAATATTATAAAATTAAAAGTATGGATGTTTGTGCGAATATCTGTCTTTCCACAACGTGGAAAATACGTGGACTAACTGAGCTGAAATTTTGCAGGAATAGAGCCACTATATCAGAAAAGGTCATTGGACTATTTTTATTTTCAAACTCCACTAGGGCCCCACACCACTGGCTTCCAAAGTTGCTATTTTATTATTATGCATATACACAGGCTGTGACATAACAGGTTGATTGAGATCAGTTGAACACGTTAGTGGCCAGATCAGCTGTTTCAAGCTATCCATCGTGAGCGAAGCCACGGGCAAGTGGTAGTTTTAAATAAAAAAACCTCGTGCTGATCGCGGAACGACAACAACGACGAATTAACACCAGATCACCAGATGGTATTTCCATCCCTGATCAAATAAAATATTTCAATCCTTCATCATGATGAATATAAAACGAAAAAATAAGGAACCAAAACATTTATTTCAAAATCTTACGCGGGACTTTTATGTTCGCCTTTTCCTTAAAACACGGAAAGTTATCGACACTAAAGTGTGGGGAGAAATGGTGAAAGTTATGTGGAAAGTGCGCGAGGTGATAGGTCGTCACCTCTCGCCCCGCCTTGGGCTCCGCGTGTTTGTGTGTGTGTGTGTGTGTGTTTGTGTGTGTGTGTGTTGTGCACTGTGTACGTGGACGCTGGTGTGAGTGCCAGTGCAATAAGAGCATGCCTCAGATCAAATGCTCTGCTCCTCTCCACTCGACACTGGCCAGCTCGCTCTTTCATTACCTGACGCCAAGATTCTTTTGTTGCTGGATTCTGCTTAGTGCCTAGTTAGTTTTCTCACGTATTTCAGCGTAGTTTGTTGCAAGTATAATGTGAAGAACGGCATTTTCTGTCATTAAATTTTCTAATGAATTATTACAGTTAACATTTTTATGGTAAATACCGCTGGGTTAAAAAAGTGCGAATCTTAGCTAAGGATAAAAAAATTTGAGTAAAGAACATATACCATTAAATGAAGAATTCAAATTGCCGAATATTCCTAAATATATGAATGAACCAGTTATACTGAGTTGCGAAAAACTAATGGATAATGCCCGAAACAATTCTATTCTCAAAATAGTTAAGGGTTAAAATATGTAGTTAAGTAGACTATAACGCCGTGCATCAGTCATGGAAGGGTCCAACGCTGGCAGTGACAGTTAAATGTCTCCTAATTGTCTACAGCCGACGAGGTGGCTCCAAGTGACTCCTGTTATTACTCGGTACCTGACAGACGGTTTAATACAGTGCGAACCGTCCGAGACGGAGATATATCATGGTCAGTGACAGTTAATGCGTGCTAATTTTGTCTAACGACCCCAAACCGTCTAGAGGACATTATCGTAGTCCTCTCATACAACTTCTGACACTCGGTGTTGAAAGTGTATGATGAAGTGGCAGAACAAGTTAATGTTATGAACAACGTTTCAGCGTAAGTGATAGTAAATTTAACTAACATAAATTATACTCTGGCATGACGCCGATAGCTCCTACCGGATTAGGCGTTCTCGCCGCTACACAATGCGTTTCTATTGTGTTGGTGAAAGGTTGCCTAATCTGGTAGGGGCCATAAGCGTCATACTAGAGTATAATAACAGTATATCGACTGCTAGATGTCTATAAGTTTATATTACAGACGTATGACACTAAACTAGTAAAGTTAAATAATGGGACCAACTTTCGTGATTCACATCGGTATATTTGTAACATCCCAAAAGTAAAAAAAATATTTAAAAAAATCCGTTTTGTAACTAGCTGGAAAAATTGGAGGACCTTCAGGTCATAAGGAGGACTTTGGGAGGACCTTTTTCAAAAGGAGGACTTGGGAGTATTTAGAGAACCAGTTGGTAACCTATGATAAGGTGTCTGGTTTGATAACAGTCAATAGTAATAGCCTGGTATTACTTGACCACTGATACAGTTTAACGTGACATAATATGCTCAACAATCAACGGCAGACATATTATGGATGGAGAGCCAGAGTACCAAATCCTGCTGGTTGGAGGACTATGTAGTTCAGTATTACTGCATTGATTATCTCATGACTTTATCATCCCTAAATATTGTATGCACTAAATTTAAAAACTTTACAAATTAATTAAATTGTATACTTTTAATGTACATAAGCATTATATAAATTCCCCATGAAATTTAAAAACTCATTTCAACATCAAAAATATTGGAATCCAAATTTAAATTCTAATCTAATTTTATTTTTAAGAAAGAAGATGCATAAGTTCAGAGATAAGCTCTATACGAAAAAACAATTTGTTCGAACTGGGGAATGTCTTTGCACCTTTTTAATAAATATAAAAAGGAAATTGCTGGTTTTCATGAAAAATGAGCTGCACTGTATTTGGTAATTAGTGATAAATACTACAATTAAAAATTATAACGGGTCTAGTTTTAGTTCTGACCTTTCCTACTCCTAACTCGAAATGCTTATAGGAATGCAGATTAACTCTAAATGCAATACGGGAGAATACGACATTGTTGTATGCGAATGTGCAGAAGTCATAGACGTCGTGTTCCGCAGCAATTGACAGTTAATGCGAGCTAATTGTGTCTAGAGCTGTCACTGCCTCAGTCTGCTCCAGTCCCACTCAAGTCCCTTGACACATCTCGACCGACGACACACCCACAGTACACAATCAGCTGCTTTTGAAACCACTCATGTCGTGAGCAACGTATTGCGTTGAGAAAAAAGTTACACAGACTAACTTTCGTTAATTTTGAATATTTTATTAACGTGGCGTGCGGCGGATTACGAAAGTCACAAGCCTTAAAAGAAAATTTTTTAAGGAGCCTTGGGCGTACGTCAACTCCCGCCAGTTCTGACAAGAGCCGACATTTTTCACACTGTTGTAAGCACATAAGCCCAATATTTCAGCGAAGAAATAACTTTTACATTAGCTACTGTTGAGAAGAGGATTAAATTATTTATCAAAGCGTTTAGAGAAGCTCTTTCGTACAGCGTTGACACTTAGAAAACGTCTTTGAACAGAATTATAATTAAGATACGTTTTCCCAATAAGCTGTTAACCATCGCGTAAACAATATTAGTGAGAGTGTCGACCCTTCACTTCGACAACGCTTATTTCGATACAGAACCTCAAATGGTAAGCCTTTCTCTCGCCGTTGCAATACTCAGCTACAGCATTTTTTGATAGGCGTCAAGCTTATTGCAACCGGACAAAACTTTCGATTTAAAAATCTAGACAACAGGAAGACGAAAGTGGTTGTATATTTATCCTTTTATTAATTAGCTGGAGTTTCGTATGCTGCCTTCAATGAATTTAGTTTTCAAAGACGATGTTTCCAAATACAACCAAAATTTAAATTGGTGATTCTCAATATTTACTCTGTGAGTATGACGCTAACAACTTCAGTATCAATGGTGATTAAGATTTATATCACATACATTATGGAAAAAAGTTAATTTACAACATTGTAATGACAAACTAAACCTGGACAAACATCACACAGCTCTTAAGTAATATCAGGGCCATGCGTTGAGTAAACGATCAAAGGATTAAATACGTTTCCTTCCTATTAGCATTACGAGTTTGAAATCGTCCAGTTAGTCAATATGCTCAAGTAGTAAAATAAATATCGGACGATCGATGTAATTTAAGGTTTTTCATACGGCTATATCGATTACTTTTATAACAATAGTTACGCTTATGAAAGTCTACCCAGTTTCACAGCGCGATCACGGCTAAGAAGGCAAAAAGGCAATCGATCGATATAATTCAAAGCTTTTCGTCCACTTAAAACGATAGTTCTATAACAACAGTGATGCTCACGAAAGTCTACCCCTTCTCACCGCAGGTTACGTTATATTTAATACTTTTCTTGGAAAGGCGACCTACCCAGTTAGGTATTTTAAGCTATGTATGAACAGTGGATACCTGTATACATTGGTGTGAATGACAGATGAGTGAAGGTTGAGTTTGGCGCGATCTTGTGGTCTTGTTATTGACTAAGGCCGACATGTTCCTTAGACAGGAATGAAAATTAATAGCCCAACAGCCAGTGGCAACTAAGGGACCTACATTTTAACGTGGGATCCGAACCACAATTTCCCCGATTAACAATGTTACGAACTGGTCTAATTATGGGGACGGTCCTATGAACGCAGTATTCAATAGTGCAGACGTAAATCACCACTAAGGAAAACCGCATCCACAATCCATCGCTCACAACTATCCACAACTCGTGACCTCGAAGTAGCTGGATTACAGGACACGCCACCGTCCCAGTCCTAATCACGGCTGGGAAGCTACGAAGACGGACGAGCGTCTCTGTCGTCGCGATCGTTAGCGATCGATGCGATATTTCCGTCCGCAGTCGCCGAACGCCGAACGCCGAACGCCGAACGCGACAGTCGCGGTCGTCTTGGGGCGGCTCTAATTGGCGAATGGCGCTTGTCATATCTGCCAAACACAAGACACGAGGCGGCGAGTCTCTGTTGCCTGCTGGGTTCGCACCACTGAGCCGTGATTGGGGTCCGATTAAAATAATGTGGCCCTATCCGTAAGCCCAATGCTGAAATATCATTAGTCTCACGGAAGTACTTGGCCACGTTATTTGACGCTACATATACTAATGTAGATTCGACCTACTTTAAATTCACACCTTGATTTCCCACCCCTTTGGATTCAAGAATTAAGAATTTATTTGCCAAAAACAAATACCGTTGGAACTTTGTCGGTGTTTTACCATCCCCCTAAGATCAAACTCTAGGGTCGCATGATACATGCTTCCCGTAATACTTGATTCTAGAGACCTCTCACAGCTCTTAGCACAAGTATACAAACAGAATCGACATTGGGAGCTGCTTACTTACGCTTATCATCACCTACGCGTACCCTCATACACTGTTGGCAGTAGAGTAACAAACATAATTCAGTAACCAATTTCAATTGTACAGATGATCCATCGATCTTGCCTCGCCTTTCGACCCCCGCACCTCCCACACTCGTATCACTCGTATTGAGAATACAATTCTTAAAAGTTATGTAACATTCACTCCACTGCAACAACGAGCTGTTTCGACACATATATTTGCATCTGACAACAAAGACGTGCACTCTCTACCTTTAACCCTATCAGCCAGGGAAAGCGGTTTGAGCACATGACGCTACGTGACCTCTAGCATGCCTCCAGCCGCACTATCTGGTTTCTAGGAGTATATCCAAAACCCCTGATCGCAACCATAATTGACCATAACATTTTAAATGTTATAGTCAATTATGGTTGCGAGTAGTCCAAACCCTGCCGCGTTTGGTATTGGAGTATATCTGACAACAAAAACATTTAATCTTTACCTTTACCATTACCTCCAATCAGACAGGGAAAGCGGTTTGAGCACATGACGCTTCGTGACCTCCAGCCGCACTCTCTGGTTGATAGGAGTATAATGTATGATAACAAAGACATTCAATCTTTACCTTTGACCCTATCAGCCAGGGAAAGCGGTTTGAGCACATGACGCTTCGTGACCTCCAGCCGCACTCTCTGGTTGATAGGAGTATAATGTATGATAACAAAGACATTCAATCTTTACCTTTGACCCTATCAGCCAGGGAAAGCGGTTTGAGCACATGACGCTTCGTGACCTCCAGCCGCACTCTCTGGTTGATAGGAGTATAATGTATGATAACAAAGACATTCAATCTTTACCTTTGACCCTATCAGCCAGGGAAAGCGGTTTGGGCACATGACGCTTCGTGACCTCCAGCCGCACTCTCTGGTTGATAGGAGTATAATGTATGATAACAAAGACATTCAATCTTTACCTTTGACCCTATCAGCCAGGGAAAGCGGTTTGGGCACATGACGCTTCGTGACCTCCAGCCGCTCTCTCTGGTTGATAGGAGTATAATGTATGATAACAAAGACATTCAATCTTTACCTTTGACCCTATCAGCCAGGGAAAGCGGTTTGGGCACATGACGCTTCGTGACCTCAATCTTTACCTTTGACCCTATCAGCCAGGGAAAGCGGTTTGGGCACATGACGCTTCGTGACCTCCAGCCGCACTCTCTGGTTGATAGGAGTATAATGTATGATAACAAAGACATTCAATCTTTACCTTTGACCCTATCAGCCAGGGAAAGCGGTTTGAGCACATGACGCTTCGTGACCTCCAGCCGCACTCTCTGGTTGATAGGAGTATAATGTATGATAACAAAGACATTCAATCTTTACCTTTGACCCTATCAGCCAGGGAAAGCGGTTTGGGCACATGACGCTTCGTGACCTCCAGCCGCACTCTCTGGTTGATAGGAGTATAATGTATGATAACAAAGACATTCAATCTTTACCTTTGACCCTATCAGCCAGGGAAAGCGGTTTGGGCACATGACGCTTCGTGACCTCAATCTTTACCTTTGACCCTATCAGCCAGGGAAAGCGGTTTGGGCACATGACGCTTCGTGACCTCCAGCCGCACTCTCTGGTTGATAGGAGTATAATGTATGATAACAAAGACATTCAATCTTTACCTTTGACCCTATCAGCCAGGGAAAGCGGTTTGGGCACATGACGCTTCGTGACCTCAATCTTTACCTTTGACCCTATCAGCCAGGGAAAGCGGTTTGGGCACATGACGCTTCGTGACCTCCAGCCGCACTCTCTGGTTGATAGGAGTATAATGTATGATAACAAAGACATTCAATCTTTACCTTTGACCCTATCAGCCAGGGAAAGCGGTTTGGGCACATGTCGCTACATGGCCTCCAGCCCCATTCCCTGGTTGACAAGAGTATAAAGAATATCTTACAACAACGACATTCAATCTTTACCTTTAGGCCTACCTCCTCTATCAGCCAGGGAAAGCGGTTTGGGCACATGACGCTACATGGCCTCCAGCCCCATTCCCTGGTTGACATGAGTATAGAGATGGTCTATAACCTTAAACGTCACGACGCCTGACTGTATAAACAGCTAACGACGCCGCGAGGGAGGGGGCGGGGGTGGGGGGGGGGAGGCGGAAGGCGAGCGCCGCCGATACCGCCGCACAAAGAGCGGCGTCGTTGTCAATCACCTGATAACCTTAATGTCGCTCTCGCACCCATCCCCCCCCCGCTCGCGATAACAGCAATGCACTTACCTACTATCCGAATCGCGACTTACTAGGTTATTCTTTCGGTTAATCCGTAATAAAATGTGAACAAAATGAAGAAGCATTTCTGAATCCGGTAGCCTAGTAAAAAACGCTGATATCCTACTTGGGTTGTTTTTAGGGGAACATAATTAATGATGGATTTATGATATGAGACACCATGCCGTATGTAGTCTATAGGTACGTTGTTCAGGACCAGCTTTTTCACTGACACGGTGATTAACGGGAAGCCCAAAAAGTGAAGGATAATATACATCCAGATTCATTACATTCTGGTAATATGATTCTGGGTGGTATTTTAAGGCGAAAATGAGTCAAAGGTGAGTATAGAATGGGTAATGTGGAAACCTTTTTCACTAGAAAAGGCAAACTGAAGAATTTTCCAGGGAAATTATTACCGAACCAAAAATACAGTACTTCAGGTCTTTTTCTTCAAATACTTAAAATCCGGCTGTGTTTATTTAACAAGTGGGCTATACCTATACGACCACTCGGGTTTCACCAATCAGATCTCATTTATTCATGATATCCATCGTATCCAAATCCATTACATCCATCGTATAAATGTTTCGCGTATCCATCATACCCGGTAATATTACTGAGAAAAATGCCAGGTCTATTGATTACAAGAGTACCGTAGTGATTTTTAAAGCTATTATTATTGTAACGCACATCAGCTTGCGATAACTCTATGGTGATCCGTCAATTAATTTGACAATTAGTCAAATAGTTCACAATCTGCTTATTAAATAAATGTTAAGTCTTTAATTATTTAACCGTAGTTTCCTTAAAAGAGTTACATGTTACATGCAACAATTATGTAACAACAATCATAATAGTGTTAAATTATACTGTATTCGAGAAAAACCCAGAATTTTATGCTACTTTGAGTTTGTATCTCCAACTTATAATACTTCTAATACAACAAATACCTACATCTTTTTAAAATACAGGTAGAAATGATACGTTTTAATAAAAAGTAAACATAAAGCAGCAAACGTCGCCTGATATCACAGGCCTAAAACAAACTAATGAGTAAAGTCAAGTAAACAAACAGGTGAACCGCCGACGATGTAAAATAAATTACCGCTCACAATTAACCGCCCTCCCGTGTTCATTTTCATCTTATTCATCCGGCGATGTGAAGCATGTAATTATCATCTTTTGTCGCGTTCACGTTTGAAAAACTTGCTTGAAGGAAGTTTATTTAGCGTTAGAACGACGGAATTACTAGCGAGTATTTTTATTACAAACTGTAAATGAAGTTACAATAAAATTGACAATGTTGAAGATAATACTGGTTCTTATTGGCTTGAGAGAACCAATATCAAATTGGTATATGCTGAGAGAAAAATTGCAACCAATCATGACACTTGGTATTTTATAATAATGAAGTCAGCAGGTCAAATTTTCCGCATGCTTACACCATCTTGATTAGTAACAAAACTTCTAAACAATTTTATTTGTTACTAGATGTTACCCGTGGCTTAGCCCACGTTAAAAATGATAGTAAGATATTTTCATAATAACACTCTATAAACTGGTTACATGTACATGTAAAATATTCTTAATATATTTCATAAAGAAATAATTAGGATTTGTTAAAATCAAGCAGCTGGTAGGTAGCTTAAAAAATGGATATGTTGTGAGCTGACTTACATACTATAACAAACAAACAAACTCACAAACCTTCACACTTATATTAGTCGAAGTTACTTTTATATCAAGTAACTTTTACATGCGTTTAAGTCAAGTATTCAATGCATTGCTATAAAAAACTGAACATCTAAAAATGTTATGGTCAATTATGGTTGTATGATAAACAGTCATTCATCGTGCATGCATAAAACTTCATTATAAGAGTGAAATTAGGTCCAAAGTTAAGAAAATCCTACATTAAAATAGATTAACATTAAAAAAATAGACAACCATATACAATAAGGAATACAAGTACGATTCAATTTAATAATAAAAGGGCGAAAAGCGAAACGAAACGAAACGCATTAAACACAATCAGGTGTTGAACCTCTCAACCCGTTAAGAACTCCGACCCTCGCTGGAGGTAATTACAGCGTGGAGGTCCGCCCTCGCCCCGAGTGGCGCTGAGCTGGTAAACGAAGAGAAACGTCTGGAGAGAGGCGATGATTCGACATTAGCAGGGCGGGGGTGCGGACTTAGATATTTGGCGGAGGGATGCAACCACTGAGGGCGCCACTTGCGGCGGGGCGTGGACAGAGTTCCCAGATTTCAAAATCCCATTATCGTAGCCAGCTGTTAAAATTATGGTGCGGTATGTCTTGCAAAATTATCGTACAAAGGGACAAATACGATTTAATCATACAACAGTAAACAATCTTTATGGTAAAATGTAATATATCAACAGTTTTTCCGTTTTTATATGCATATGTATGAGTTAAAGAAAGAAATTACATATATTGGAATAAAAACAATGTAAATTAATTTATGTTTTATTTCAATGCAAAATGTTATCCTATACTCTTATATGAGCAATGTTATCGTCCGTTCTTGTATACTTGCTTGCTTGCACAAAGATCTCAAAAACGGCTCCGAGGATTTCCTTTTAAGTCTGGAAATAAGCAATTTATGACTCAAAAACGTCTTTTATGCAGATTAATTGGCCAGAGAAAATCTATTAACGTAATAAATCGAATTTAAAAGCTGTAAAATTTTAACATTGGCCTTATGGGTTGCCGAGATGGCAACGAAAATAAACAAGGAAAGTGTAAACAAATGAAGTAATCATAACAGCTGTTTGGAATCTACAGCCATCAAGAGAAAATACAGCAATTGGGATGAAGAGTCCATGGAGCAATAAAAATTTTTTCATTTATCAATTTTAAGACATTGAAATATTTTATAGTAACTGGATGAACTTGTAAACATGAAATAACACCGAGCAAGGCTCGGTCCACCAGGTACTCTTGAATAATACTCGATCGTGGTATTTAATGTTAAACCACAAAATTTATGTCTTGTCTGATTTTCAATAATACGTAAATAAATTACTGTTTTAAATATTTGACTCGATCATTTGACATTTGTTCATGAATTTTACGTTTATAATTATGATTTTCATCTACGGTTAGGTTTAACAAAGCATTATTTGATCCTGAAAGAAAATGTCTTTATCCTCTTTTTCTTGCAGGGGGATGGGAGTAGTACTATTTAGGTTAAAGTTAAAGATGCCTGAGATTATTGTATTAAAACAAATGAAAAACTAATTATAAACCCAAATTTAAAACGTACCAAACTAAACACCTAAACAAAGACCATTCACCCACTCACTGCATAAATATACAGCAACTAGTAACAGATAACAGGAATAGACGAGACTTCTAAGGATTTTTTTGTTCATTACGGTACCAAATAGCTGGTCTAAATAATAAGCCTATATAGTCTTCATTTTCAATCTTATTTTCTTTTAAGCAGTGGTACCTATCCAAAATAAACGTACATTTTCGCATTCGATATGAAGTACAAGAAGTACTATCGAATATTGTACAGTCCAGAGAAATTATCGCACGAATACGATAATCATCGTACATCTGGGAGCCCTCGGCTTGGAGATCTCTGCAGTCATAGTCAAACAGCTCGGCCCTGGTCATCAGCAAGCCCGATGTTAACATTTATATTAGTCTTATTATGGGCGGGCTGGGCTGGGCTACATAATTTAACTCGACCAATACCGCGTTGCTAGTGGGGCCGGACGCGCTAAACGATAACCGTACAGCGACAGTGAGTGTAGACTGTAGACCTTACCTTTGGGTGTTTTAAAACTCACGACTCACGGCTCTCACCTGTAACAAAGAGCACACTGTTAAATCCACGCATTATAAGAACTAACAAGGAAAAATGACTAAATAAAACATAAATCAAATAAATAATTTGATTCAGTAAAAATTAAAAAAAACTTTAAACAATAATATTCTCCTTGATTGTTGTAATTGATTTAAAATAGGGTGATAAACTTTTTGCCGTCACTCTAAGCAGCAATTTCTCTGACTATAGATTAGTCCATATTGAAAGACTATATATTGTAATTTACACATCTGCGCTCATAAACCATTGTGTAAGAAACTTAAAGATAGGATCTGGGAATAATCGCAGCCACATACAAAATAAATTCAGTTTGTAAAATTCTCGAAATGTAACGAGAAGTTTGGCTAAACTTGGCGAGGCTATGATTATGTAAAAACAATGAAATAAATATTTTGAATTTGAATTTGAATTAACACCCAACAACTTGTAATTTAATTTTTAAAATTGAATTTTAAAAATATGTATTTACTTGAAAGAAAATATTACAATGTTGAAGACATGTAATAAAGCCTTGCACACGATTAGGCAAAATAAAAAAAAATTCTTCCTTCTTTAAAGATAAAATGAATCTTCGAATAAAATTAAATCGCGAACCAATCGTCCACAAACCGAGCCGACGGGGCCGAGGAACTCTTTCCGGCGGAGTGAATAAATTCAATATCCAAACCGCGGATCTCCCCGTCATAAACCTAGACTCGCCCGAGGAGAACGAATCACCATGTTTACAGCCGAGAGTAGAAATGAGGAAGACTACGATCGAGGGGGGATCTGGGG
Source organism: Flexamia atlantica (assembly GCA_035578135.1). NCBI lineage: Eukaryota > Metazoa > Arthropoda > Insecta > Hemiptera > Cicadellidae > Flexamia > Flexamia atlantica. Next base: position 52,966,573 of record JAQJVK010000004.1, on the reverse strand, counting down.
ATCCGGGCAATAAAACCGCTGCGATCGAGCGAAAAAATTAATACGTAGGAATAACAAGGAGGGCGGGAGGAGGGGGACGACAAAGGAGGATCCACCCTAAAATCAAATAGAAGCGGGATTGCATCAGGTCCATTACGTAATGAGCCGGCCAAGAGAGCAACGGGATTGTATCTTGTATCCCCCCTGTGATACCCCAGCGCGATGTGGGTAGCATTGCACAACTTGCATTATTTTTACAAATAAAAACATAATAATAATACGGACAATTTTTAATACCTTTGATAATTATTTTAGCTATGATGAAGTGGTAAAGAATGTATTGGAAATAAAAGTAATATCTTTCAACATGGTGTGGTTATGAACGTGTATGATGGACCTGACAGTCTTTATAGCTGTTTCTCCATTCAAACTCGAACACGTTTTTTGAAATGTTAAGAACTGGCTACATGGTTGATCGTCCAAATACAAAAGGGGATTGTCATTTTTAAGCTGTACAACAGCAAAAAGTAACATAAGAAGTAAAATAATAATAGTTATAGAAGTAATACATCGCATAATTATTGCAATCAAACCAAGAAGTTATGTGTGATGTAAAATAAAACAAATTAAAAAGGTTGTTTTGCTTTATTAACAACTTAGGTTTGCACCTAGATGGTGTAAGCTAATAACACTTTCTAGAACATTAACACTCATAAAAGCAACGACTAACGTAACAATTAATGCAGTTAGAGTGCTTGAATAGGTTAACTTCCTTGAGACGTCACGTAATAAATTGCACAATTAACTACAACAATTGAGCAGGGAGTCACTTAAACTATATTTATTGTTACGAACAGGCATTGTATGAAACAATCGCTCTTATTGTAAGAAGTTAACAAATCTTGAATTTTTTTTTCGAAACGAAAATGACTTATTTGACTATAGTACGAAAAAAACACAAAAAAACTACCTATTAAACTTGCATTTATTCGGGACCAATTTCAATACGGCATTGTCAATGGCGAAGGAACAACATACACTATAAACTGCATACTGGTACACTAATACAATAGTTTTTATCATATATTTTACGAAATAATGGAATCAAAATTTTACCTAAGTGATTTGCTATACCATTAAGAGTGAAAAAATAAAAGAAAAGGATAATTTCATTTGACCTTAACCTCAATCAAGAACCTTAGAATGAGAACAGCGATAAGAATAGAGAAAGATGGAAATTAGAATGAGAACAGCAGAATATTTTTCAGTAATAAGAATAGAGAAAGATGGAAATTGCTTATTTCGTACCGTGAGTCAATACTTATTTAACAATCAAAATAGCCATTCGAAATTACGTACTTAAGCAATTCAATATTTAAATAAACATTGGGAAGAAGTAAAAACATTTGTATTTGATGAAAGTCAAGCTTCAGAGAAAGATAAATACATTCAATTAATGAGTAATGTTGGAACATACGGAATATCGCTTGAATGCTTAGCTTTATCCCAAATATATAAACTTAATTTTCATATATACCTTCAGCCTACAGAACCAAGAATGATGACAAGAACAATAGCAATGAGAAAGCCTCCAATAAAAATCTCTTCTCAAGATAACAGCAACATAATCAATTTATTATTATCCGGCAATCCATTGTCTGGTCATTTTGACCTACTTAAAGACTCTCTGAAAAATGGGGAAAGCCCTACAGCCTGGTTGTAAATTGGATTAGAGTCAGATTAACTTGCTCTATTTTAAGAGCCACTAGCATGTGCTTGAGAAGATCAAGGAGGAAATTGAGATCGGCTCGAGAATTTGAGGATGGAGCAGGCATTCAAAATCTTCATTGTAACAATCAAAGTTTCTAAGTAACATTTGTGAATCTGAATCTGTGAATCTTCTAAGTTTATTGTCTAAAATCATAAATTATTCATTGTGAAGTATTGTTATAAAATAAAGTATTTTGTTTCAATTTAATAGAATAAAGGTTTGACGGCGATCGAAAGATTTAATACGGTACGAAAGTCGATGATCGGCAACGATCGGCGGCAGCGATGGGATCGGGCGCCGTCAGCCGAGACGGGAGCCAATAAGGAGAGAATGAATCGCGCTAAGCACATTGCGACTGCATGCAAAACTGATCGGATTGTTGTAACAATACCCGGGTCCGTGCCGGGGGGAGGGGGAGGGGGGCGAGTCGACCAGAAAATGGCGAATCGCAACAAGGGATTTGGCGATGTTCCGGCTGACTGATTCTATATATTGGGTGGCCTGTTTCGTCCGGACGGTATAATGGCGTTGTTTCCACGGCGTTATCTCCGCCTTATCACATCTCCGCTGATACGGCGATTCTCTCCTTCCCCTCCGGCGATCTTCTCTTCCCCCCGGGCCACTCTCGCTGGCGGCAGCAGCATCACTATGATCTGTTTATATGTAAGACACAATAATGTACAACAGTTAGAGACGGGTATATTCTATAAATAATTTCTTCTTCTTTTTTTATTCCTCCTTACAAGGATTAAGAAGCGCCTTTAAAAAAATTATAAAACAACAAAAGTTTAATACTTTCTGTAAATTTAATTACAGCGACGAGAGACAAAAATACATATCGATTAAGTCAGAAACTAATAGGATTTAAAACATTTGCTAAGCCCACTATGCCACCTTCAACAGTCACACATTCAACATTTTTTCCAGTTAACTACCTCCAACCTAACACTACCATGAAATTTAATTACCAAACCTCATCAAACATTTTTAAAATCCTACAAAAACCCTTCAAAGTATATAAATTAGCGAGATATACTGTCTAACTGGAGATTCATTATGTGAGCATCACCATAAGAAAACCCCACTTTAACCATATGCGATTGGTACAATTATATGAGATAAATGGATTTTTACATCAGACATATTAAAATGGCTCGTAAATTATCTTCAATGCTCCTTAATCTGAGTTTACATAAACAAGCCTTAAGATGAACGGAACTGTAACCGAAGTCCTGCATAACGCTAGCACCACGCCAGCCGTCCAAGTAAAATCTGAAATATAAAAAGTAATAGCGTGATAAAAAAGAACTCTTAAAAAGAATTACAGTTCATTAAGAGGGCTGATAATAAATGAAGGACACAATTAAAATAAATCGTAATTAGCAGGTAGTGAGAGGGTTGGGGGATTAAAAGTTTGCGAACGGCGAGGAGGGAAAAGTTCAGGAATATTCCAGGGAATAAGCTTGTCTAAGTAAATCAGAGACACTTCAACTGCTCCAAGTAATTTGCAAAATAGAAACTATTGAAACATTTCCCTTCTGGACGATTCACTCGAGGTAAACATCGCAAAACTTAAGTGAACTTGAGTGAGATCAGTTCACTTCAATTCGTATGGGTAATTACTGATGATGAGTACTTGCCAAATAAAGGGGTTCTTGAACATCGTTTAATAAGCTCTCTTAAAAGAAGCATTTATTAAGAGAAATAATTGTGGTAACATTTCTAGCGGAAGACGTAATTTATTCTAATAGCATGCTAAATATAGTAGGAATGTCTCTTTGAAAGTATTAAGCGTTGAAAAAGTACTTTTAAGTACTGTTTTCCTGGTTACCGTGGAAAATATAATAAACTTGATGTAGAATCGGTAAAGAAAAAATAACAGAAAGAAGTGATCTAAAATTACAAATTTGCCAGAATCTTACGTTGTAACATGTGAATCTATGAATTTATTACGTGTATACTGTATATTTATATTTACCTTTCTGTAATATTTAAAACTCAAAATAGAGAGAACTTTGTGAGTGTATGTTATTACAGGTGCCAAATATTAATTAAATTACTTACACCTAATTTTGGTACTATTTTTGGTAATATGCAAAATATCGTGCGAGTTAATAGGTTATTAGATTATTTTAATTAAAACGATCGATTTGAAATAGAAAACAATTTATCAATGTTAACAGAAGCGTCTCCACGCACAGCCCCAGAGAGGTGGTGTAGCGGCGCGGGGTAGGCCTGCCGGGGGGGAGGGGGGACATGTGTCAAGCGCCAACGAGATACAGCGAAAAGCAATTATGAGGGAGTCAATTAGTGCAAGGTGTAGGATTACTGATATTCTCGACCGACCCCACCGCCGCAACCCACTACTTACCAATTATAAAGGGGATTATTTAATGACTAAACACTGGTATGACTAAGTCAACGATACAATCTATTGGCACATGATTATTCGAACGAAGTGAGTTATACTCGAATCCTCGAATATTGAAAATCACTCTTTATGAACTTACTCCTATTTTATTATTTGATCAAAAGTCGTGAAATTGAAATACATCATATGTTACCCCGAAGATTGTTTTAATCTATAAATGAGTAGTTAATTACATGTTTTATTTATTTTTTAGTTAATAACCTTCATTTCATTTTACCGCGCTTCGTTCGACCTACACGCGACATAGAAGCGTACTCCTAGTTTACGGTGAATAGACAAACAATTTTCTACCAACTCAAAACATCAGCTTCCATAGTTTATATATACTGCTCCATAAGGTGGCGTTGCATTTTATTTTTTTCCGCGGAATTAAATTAAATTATAGAATAAAAATAATAAAGGACATTTTTTACAAATTACATGTTAAACCATTTGTGATACTATCATTGTAAAACAAAAGGCGAGGTTTAACCCGAAGTCTCTGTTACCGTGCAATAAATTGCGTTTCACTCAAATAATTTTGGTATAAACGTAACATGTCTGTAATGGATAAGAAGTACTTTGTTCTAAAATTTAGTTTTTTCGTGTCATTTAATGTTGATGGACAATTACATTGATACCTCTCAATGCGTTAGTTAACAGTAAAAGAGTACTTTTTGCGAGTTCCCACGCTTAAAATAATCCTTCGTATTGTTTTCGAGCAACACGTTTTACTCAATGCACTCAATCCCGTACACAAAACTTACCCGAACAGTTACAGTACATAATATGAGGAATGGTACGAACGGCAAATTAATTGGCAGTGGTTCCGGCCATCGGACATAAGGTCCTGCAATTTCTCACGATCTACCCTGTACACTGTACACTGTATACTGAACACCTAGACCGGCTCATCGCTCCCCTGAGTAATGCCTTCAACACACCTCACATTACTCCCAATACCGCATTACTCTCGATCCGCCACATTACTGCGAACACGACACATATTGCAACAACACAGCGTTGTTTATTCCGCCGGTTTTTACCCGGTCGAGCGCCGCTGCACAAAAGGGGTTTGATTAAACAAATTCCTGGCGTTGCCCGGATTGTCGACCATTGACTTCTCCGTTATGAACCGCCCTGCACAGCGGCAAACTCCACCTCCGGGCCGCAATATCTTTCGTCTTATTTAATATACACGTAGGTGTCGAAAATAATGGTTTAAACAAAAAATATAAAAAAACTATTAATACGACGATTAAGACCAAAATGGAAAAGTGAATGTTTTCCAGAACGCTAAATTCCAAACATAGTTGTGGTATAATCGACGTATTTTTTTTGGCACTAATAAGGATCCGAGTATTTAAAAATTGGCAATTTTTTAAATACAAAACGGTTAAAGGTAATCCACGTATTTATCCAGAGAAATATTTTTTAAATTCACAAATTTTTGCCCCAAACAAATAAAAATAATTAACATATAAAAATCAATATAAAACCACAGTTTAAGCGCGTGAATATAAAATTAATAGGCCCTGCCACTTTACATTATCGGAATATGAATAACTGGCTTGACTGCAAGAGGGTTGAAACATCTTGGGAATCATGAGGATCCCATCGACAAATCCTTTTCAATAAGTCACAATCGGGTGAATAGCTTTTCTACCATTTTGAAAACCACTCCAACCCGGCGTCTCGACGAAATCCGCCTTTCGTCCGGAAAACTCGAGATTAATTACAGAAAAAGTCAAGACCCGTTATAAATGAGGCGGCAGTATCGTGTAAACAATTTAGAAGACCAGCCTGACATCGGGAAAATAATGGCCCCGGATTTTCGGACACGTATTTTTCAGAGGAGAATAAATTAAAGGAAGTGATTTAAGGTTAATTTACTGGAGTTTCCATTAAGCACTTTCCTAATGCCCTGATTTAAATTCAACATCACTCTTCGCCTTGCCGGAGTTACATAAAAAGAAATGCTTGGCGAGAAATTGAAAAGTAGCTTCAAGTCGCGAGAATTATTCAAATGGCACCATTAAGAGCGCGACGTGATCCGAGCGGAGGTAACGCCTTGCGCCGGTATACAATACTGGGCCACCTCGGCCGTTTGTATACAATACTGTAGTGATCCGAGCGGAGGTAACGCCTTGCGCCGGCGGTATACAATACTGAACCACTTGGCCGTTCGTATACAATACTCTAGTGATCTGAGCAGAGGTTCAACGCCTTGCGCCGGTATACAGTAGTGAATGAACCCCCACGACCGGTATACAATATTAAACCTCCTCGGCCGTTTGTATACAACAGTGTAACCTTAGGGTCGGAGTCGGTCACCCTATCACTTCCGTCTTTCGCCGACGCTCACAGCTGTTTCGACAGAAGTCACCCGACTGCAACTTATACGATTTCGATGGGATTTTTATACAATTGATCAACATTTTTTGAATGCGTGCAAAATTTAATAAACATTTAAAGTATGATACAAAACACGAATTTTTTTATTAATAATACAATACACAATAAGGTTTATTCATAGCCCCATTTGATTTTTAAATATTATTTATAGTGCTGAAAAAAACTATAGATATCTCAACTTATATTATAACGTAAACATTGATTATGTCTACTGAATTGGCCATTCAACTCTTAAGATAGAACCACAAATAGCAACATAAGTCGTCAAGTACAGGGCCGACCCTCTGACATTAAGCGCAAAGGTTAGCGCGTCCCCCGGCACCTTGCACCTTTCTTGGAGCCAGCAGCTCTAGGCACTTAGCTTATCGTATTAGAAATGTTCCCATGGAAATTTAGAATTCCACCAATCCAAACGTAAAGTTTAAATGCGAGGACAATGGTTTGATTGAATTATGAGGAGTAAAACGAGTACGACAAGATGTGCGGTCTCTAAGATATACGGGCCAACGCCTTCGTTAGTCGGTTATGCAAAAATACAGCTGTACTCATTTTGCCGACTAACCCCGCGTAAAAGCGGAAGGAAAACATTTATTACAGCAGGTGTCTTTGCCTGTTGTTTGTGACTACAAATTGAATTAATAATGTACACATTAATACATATAAATAATTAATTGGTACGCATTTAATAATACAATGGAAGGTCTGCTTTACATTTAAAGTCAACGGTTATGAGTTACATTTAATGACATGGTGTACGGTGTTTTAAATTTGTATAAACAGGTCAACGCCTTCATAAGTTAGCATAGTAATCTTGTCATCAAAAGCAGGGTCTACCTTGCATGAAATAGGGTGGTGGGTTTCTTTTTTCACAATGTAAGTGATGGTATCGAGTTGCCAAATCCAAGTTTTCGACCTCGGCAACCTTCCGCATCACTACCAATAAGCCTAAAAATTGGCGAAATTTAGCACTTTTTTACATTTGGCCAATTTTGACTGGAAGCATCAATTTTTCTTAAAAAACCCATAATCATTTGCCGACTAAAAAAGTAGATTAAATTATCTACTATTTAATATCAAAATTGTTATTGTAGGCTGAGTAGTTTCCGAGATTTGGCTCCAACAATAAGTGAAAGATTCGCAAAACTTAGCACTTTTTTACATTTTGCCGATTTTGACCCTGAAGCGTAACACTGTCATATAAACAACTTAATATAATTTTGAAATTATACTAAATTAACTACAATTTAAGACCAAATTAGTTATTGTAGGACTAACAGTCTGCGAGAAATCGCTCTTCAAAGTTTGTCTAATCTTGCATCAATGCTAGTTTTTAAGTTTTAAGCTAACTAATTAGTAGTGCGGGCTAGAATGTATATTTCGTTCGACTGGCTTGTTAAAATTGAAATAACTGTTGAAAATTGATAATGAGTACTATTGGATGAAAAAATTACTTGCTGACATTTTTTCATTCTTATATACAGCCCAATCCAAGGTGGCTACCAAAATAGAGAAAACAACTAGGTAATCTTCTTTAAGATTAAGGAAATAGCCTCGGACAGTGTATAGGTGAATTTTGTGTCGGTGTACCACTTCAAACAACAATTGAAAGGACGTGGGGACGTCACTTTGCCTGGACCAAGATTTTTTAGCCGCCATATTGGATGTATTATAATATTTTTTCAAATGTAAACATTGTGTTGTGGCCCATTATTTCAAACTAGAGTCGGTTATGCAAAAATACAGCAGTACTCATTTTGCCTATATATCCCCTTAACAGCCGAAGGAGAAACGTACATTACAGCTGGGTTCTTTGTTTCTGCGGTTGGTACTATACAAAAAGATAGTTATTATTTACATTTAATGATTACTTTATTTTATACCTCATGATAAACCGTTACGAGACCCACAGTAATTTATTTCGTTGCCATTAACATCATTAATGCAAGAATAATAACGCACTTCACCAGAAAATAATATTTTTTATGGATGTGCTTAGGGTTTTCACTCAATATTTGAAAAATGCAGAGAAGAATTTCATTCTTAGCTTTTAATGTAGTTATGCTAATATTCGAGGACAGTTTTTGAAGTGTAAAATACTGTCTATCCTCAAAATTAGATCAGATTTAAATAAAAATATGATTCTCAATAAATTGAGACCAATGATTTTCATAGTTTTAGAGCAAACTTAAAATTAAGTTATACTTTGTAAATTAAATAAACTATATTCAAAGTGTAAGTTCGAATAAACAAAACAGAAAAACCTCATCGCATGTTAAAAATAGTTTGGATCTCGATTTTAAATGATAAGAGCGAAGTTTATAACTCAGTTAAAAGAACGAATAAATGACGAATTTTTTAAAAAAAACTTACCGTATTAATACATTAATAAATACATTTTTCAATAACACGCATCAACAATAAAATTTCAGAGGAAGGATTGGAAATTCTAAATTCCAATAACTTGCTATACCGGGGTCCCGCTTGATTTTAGGGCTCATTCAATCCCGAGATTTTTTTGCTCAGTCCCAGGATTTTTGGGATCATAACATTTAAGTGAAAACCAGGCTCTCATCAGTTAATATAATATTATAACTATGAAAAACCAGTTACATGTTGGTTTTGATCAAATAATCACGGATTGATGAGTTATTTGTCGTCTTATAATATGTATACAGTATAAATGGTTTCCAGTTAATATTTTCAAGCTTCTGAAAAAATACATAAGGGTTTTTAACGTATTGAAATTGCTATTTAGTTTTATTACGGCGCCCTAATGATAATTTTTATCGTGCTTCCAGTTTTTCTACTTACATCTTTCCAAGTTCTGATGTTGATTGTTACTAACTATATTCATATTTTGTGTGAGCCTTTCTTTAAATTATGTTTGAATAAATATTTTTATGGTTCTTTTAGATAGTTCACAGTTAAATAGGACCATACTAATAAGGTGTTACATTTTCACTCTGATGTCTACTACTGTACTCAGTGTTTCATGATAAGGCTACGTCGTAAATATTTTACACTCTAAGTTTTGATCATGTCAACAACTCAAAACTAAACGGAAAACTGCTTTCTATATCGCATTATATTACGTTACCATATATATATGCGAATGTATACGAAATATTTCTTTTTGTTTCGGCAAATGCTATGTTGGATAAATCCCGGGATTAAAGTTTTCCAGTCCCGAAATATCGGGATTGAAAATATCGTCCGGGATGGATTCCCTATAGCCACGGCTGTGAGTCAGTAGGCCTACCGGCAGCGTGTGTGCGGGGGCGGAGAGGGACATGGAACGCCGCAATCCGGCCAGGAATGCAGAAGATCAATCACTTTTTGCCCTGATGTATGGCGCTCGCCGAGCGATAAGCTAACTGCACCTTAATCCGAAATAAATGCTCGCCCAACACCGCGCGGATCGATTCCCGTCGACCTCTCCGCTGCGGAACACCAGGGAGCCTCGTGTTCAACGTACCGCACCGGCTATTTGGCTTTTGGCGGGCGGGCCGCGGGTTATAACGGTTATTGTTACTGAATAGGCGAGAGGAGGTGATATAGTATTTTAAAACTATAGGCCTATCACTATCTTTAATTGATTTTTACCCTGAACTCGTTGAACGAAATAACGCAATATTTTACAATATGAAATGTAAATTTCATGTTTATTTGATATTCTATAGCCATTGTCGCAAACCACTCTGCTAACGGTTAGTCTTGGACTGCGAGGCCACGGGTCGGATTCCGGCCATGCCCACCAGAATTTGAGGGTTTGAACTTTTTCCCCTAAAAGCATTTAGCATCACATTTGAATGTGTGGTGTTGAGCGTTGTTAACACCACAGAGAGATCGAAAGACCGTTTCAGACGAACAAGTAACGTTACGCCTACAACCCTGCACTCTTCTAGCATCGTCACAGTTCGTAAAAGATAACCCATTATAAACAACGGGAGCAGAACATAACACGACCAGTCTAAATAAACTGACGGTAATTTCAGACTGAGAAGTTATTTGGTATGTACTATGTCGCAGCGTGATATACCATTCACTGTTAGGATCTCTATAACATATAAAGGGTGGTTTTTAATGAGCTCCCTCTACGTTTTTCTACATTTTTACAAATATCGACACAGACCACTCACTCAAAACAAAGTGTAAACATACTTAATAAAACAACGTTTGCAGGTGGTCTGGTATCGATATTTGGAAAAGATTTAAGGTAAACATATGGAGAAGTACAAATTTTAAACTCGCTCTTTATATCCTACCGAATTACAGTAATTTCTTCCAGTTGTAAAACGGCGGTATGTTGGCATAAACCTTGGCAGTTTCACTAAAACTTTCCTCTGATAATAGAGTCACAACACAGTAGAGTGACGTTAGCCACACGACTCTACTGTGAAGTTAAACAAGAAGGCGACGAGCTCAGGAGTTACGGGCGTGCATTTGAATTTCAGATGTGACCGTGGCGATATTAGCGGCTCGCGGCGGCGGTAGTCCACATGTGCAGGGAAACTCCGGTATACAGAATGTGCGGATGACGCCTACGCATAATACGGTACATCTTGGTACTGGTGTGGGGACGTGTTGGATTACTCGATGAATTTGGTGTCGACAAAAGGCACTGTTGACATTAACGCCATATCAAAGTATAATATTTCCTAATTGTTAAAACTCTTTACAAATTATGAGGAAATTATTTCAGCTTATACCTTATAGTAATTGATTTGCATAAAATTAAGAAAACTTGAGGTAAAAACTATGATGCCACATTATTATCAAATATCTGTAGATATCTGTACGGTCCTTTTTGTAGCTATCCAAATCTAGGGCGTTCAATGGTCATAGTTAGTGTGATTGCTCTGCGAGAAACATAAACCCACATACCTTTTTAACAAGAGAGATCTCAGCACCATTACCAATCAAGGACTATTCAAAGAGAATTTTAATGTTTCTGTTATTCTACGATCTAAAAACTAAAAAAATATTATACTGTACCATGGAAGCGCACTCAGTTTCAAGCCAAATTTTAAATTATAAAACAATTCGTATAAATACCTATAGATAAAAAAGTATGAAGGAATCATAAAAACTCTCCTATAATTCCACCAACAGAGAAACATACATCTAATATATATATATATTTTCCATAAGTACAAACACATCATTCGCCTACGAAAAATTTATTATTTCGCAAAATAAATAACGAAAGGGGAAAGGCCGCGTTCACGAGTTGTTACCGGAGTTTCAAAAATTATTACGACGGACAAAAGCGAGTTGAAGCATAGTTGTTAAAAAGCTCTCGAAGGAGAGGAGAGATATCAGCGGAGGATGCGGTGGGGGTGTTTGACGTGGGCAAACAGAGCTCTCATTGTGCCCAGACCCAGACCCGGTCCGAGCGTTTAATATCAGAGCCTCGTCACGCCGCGCGCCGGGCACGACTGTGTACACGCCTGTTCAAACTACGTGACCTACTCACATTAAAAATTAACATTATTCCTATAGGCGGACTGGGCCAAGTGATTTGACTTGAACTCGAAGATTATGGCGGAAGATAAGTTAACAAATAGATTTTAAGATCGCAAATGACTTTAAATTTACAGATTTAACCGAATTCCATTAAAATCTATTGTTAAGTGGCAAACACAAATTATTTGTTAGATTTGTAACATAATAAAATAACACCTGAAGGCCTACCCCATAAGTTAGTCACAACATGTAAGGATGAAATAATTTTATTTGAAGTTTACTTCTGTTTTAATTTTGTAATTCTTTAATTAAAAATAAGGCAGAAAGATTTTCTGATTCTTTGCTTGCAGATTACAGACAGGACAAATTTTATTTCAAAAAGTAACTTGTTGATAATTGAAACTTCTACACTTAATCTTTTTCTACTTTACTTGACTTGTATGTTTTTTCTTCATTTGCAGGGATTTTCTGCAATGTGGAGCAGGGCTTCCAAATGCTAAGCTGTATTATTTGCCTTACATAATTTCCAAAGGACAATGGAAACTTTTTTGAAGCCCACCTCTAGCTACATAAAAAATCTTACACTTTTTTCTGTGTCCTTAATTTAAATTAGAATTTAAAAATGAATGTTCTATGTAAAATATTTATTTTATTATATTGGACCTCGATGATAAGTTTGCATACTTATCGAGGCCAAGTATTGTTATAAACAAATATGTTTTGCTCTTATTTTCCTGAAGAGAGGGGTGCCAAAACAAAAAATCTTAGGAAGACTTACTATCTGTTACCGAGCCATAAAAATAGTGGTGGGTCGTGGCAGTTAAAATTTGTAACATTATAGTAACAAATACAGTAGTAAGTCTTTTACATCTTCGAAGAATTTTAACTTAAAATTTTTAATTTTCAATATTCAGTGTCTACGTCTCCGTTGTGTCCGGTACTGACATAATAAAAACGACTTATAATGATTAAATCGTTTCATAAGAAAATCAAAAGTTTTTAATAAAAATGTGGCCCGACGGGAAAAATCTGAAGTTAATAACTTTAAAATATTTTTAATGAAATATCGAGCTTATGTATACAAAAACCTTTTAACAACAATGACTTTCACAACAGGCGTGAAAAATGTAAAAAAGCGACAAGAAAACCCCCTCTTAAGTAGAAGATACGATGTCAAACCGGGAAAAGGGAGTGTTGTAAGAAATGCGTAAAGGGGAAAGTGTTTCAAAATAAAAAGGTGAGTGACGGGTAAAAGGGGATAAGCCGAGAATGACTCGGGTCGGGCGGTTTATCCATCAACAGCCGACAGTGGAGACATCTACTGCTGCAGCGGCTACACGCTGTCTGGCGGAGCATGGGCCAGCTCTACATCTCTACAGTGTTGATCCGAGAATGACTCGGGTCGGGCGGTTTATCCATCAACAGCCGACAGTGGAGACATCTACTGCTGCAGCTACACGCTGTCTAGCGGAGCATGGGCCGCTCTACATCTCTACAGTGTTGATCCGAGAATGACTCGGGTCGGGCGGTTTATCCATCAACAGCCGACAGTAGAGACATCTACTGCTGCAGCTACACGCTGTCTAGCGGAGCATGGGCCGCTCTACATCTCTACAGTGTTGATCCGAGAATGACTCGGGTCGGGCGGTTTATCCATCAACAGCCGACAGTGGAGACATCTACTGCTGCAGCTACACGCTGTCTAGCGGAGCATGGGCCGCTCTACATCTCTACAGTGTTGATCCGAGAATGACTCGGGTCGGGCGGTTTATCCATCAACAGCCGACAGTGGAGACATCTACTGCTGCAGCTACACGCTGTCTAGCGGAGCATGGGCCGCTCTACATCTCTACAGTGTTGATCCGAGAATGACTCGGGTCGGGCGGTTTATCCATCAACAGCCGACAGTGGAGACATCTACTGCTGCAGCTACACGCTGTCTGGCGGAGCATGGGCCAGCTCTACATCTCTACAGTGTTGATCCGAGAATGGGAGAATGAATCGGGTCGGGCGGTTTATCCATCAACAGCCGACAGTGGAGACATCTACTGCTGCAGCTACACGCTGTCTAGCGGAGCATGGGCCGCTCTACATCTTTACAGTGTTGATCCGAGAATGACTCGGGTCGGGCGGTTTATCCATCAACAGCCGACAGTGGAGACATCTACTGCTGCAGCTACACGCTGTCTGGCGGAGCATGGGCCAGCTCTACATCTCTACAGTGTTGATCCGAGAATGACTCGGGTCGGGCGGTTTATCCATCAACAGCCGACAGTGGAGACATCTACTGCAGCGGCTACACGCTGTCTGGCGGAGCATGGGACAGCTCTACATCTCTACAGTGTTGATCCGAGAATGACTCGGGTCGGGCGGTTTATCCATCAACAGCCGACAGTGGAGACATCTACTGCAGCGGCTACACGCTGTCTAGTGGAGCATGGGCCGCTCTACATCTTTACAGTGTTGATCCGAGAATGACTCGGGTCGGGCGGTTTATCCATCAACAGCCGACAGTGGAGACATCTACTGCAGCGGCTACACGCCGTATGGCGGAGCATGGGCCGTTCTACATCTCTACAGTGTTGATCCGAGAATGACTCGGGTCGGGCGGTTTATCCATCAACAGCCGACAGTGGAGACATCTACTGCAGCGGCTACACGCTGTATGGCGGAGCATGGGCCGTTCTACATCTCTACAGTGTTGATCCGAGAATGACTCGGGTCGGGCGGTTTATCCATCAACAGCCGACAGTGGAGACATCTACTGCTGCAGCGGCTACACGCTGTCTGGCGGAGCATGGGCCGCTCTACATCTCTACAGTGTTGATCCGAGAATGACTCGGGTCGGGCGGTTTATCCGGTAAAGCGACAACACGACTGTGCAATAAAACTGACAATGGCTATCGGTTTACCTGGTTTGCAGGGCTACGACTACACGACTGTGGTGCAGCTGCGAGGGGACACCGTCGTGTAGTCGTAGTCTGCACGGCTTGGTTGGGGTAAACCTTGAGGTTAGGTTAGGTTAGGTTAGGTTAAGTTAGGTTAGGTTAGATTAGCTTAGGTTAGGTTAGGTTAGGTTAGGTAAAAAATAAATACAATAGTTTGATAGTATATAGATACTGTATATATCACGGTGTATTTAATTACGTACAGTAGTAATGTGCAGTCATTTCTTTGTTTTCAGTGTAATCAAATGAAGGTAAAAATGTTGAGAAAAGTATTATATACAGCTAATTTCTTAGTTAGCATAGAAATCCGCTGTGGTAACGTAACTATAATCATAAAATGACAATTTACACTTACTACCGATTTACACATAAACAGTTATGTGAAGTGATTTTAAAGGAGTAAATATTTTCTAACTAGAAACTCAGTTATGGCATGGATAACGTTTTTTCAAGACAGCCTCGCAGGTAGCCGCGGGGGATTAGCGGCTGGGGGCTCGGTGCAGACTACGACTGTACGACTGAGCCGCTAATTAGATTCGGCACCGTCGTGCTGTCGTAGCCCTGCAGATTTTATTTATTGGCCCCCAGTGGGGTCAGGTCGCATTCAGTCGTGTAGTCATACAACCGGTTTATCCATCAACAGCCGACAGTGGAGACATCTACTGCTGCAGCGGCTACACGCTGTCTGGCGGAGCGTGGGCCAGCTCTACTCTCTACAGTGTTTATATGGTGGTAGGTGCAAGTGAGCTGTGCAATACAATAGTCTGATTGAATATGTACCGATAATAATAATATGTGAATCCAGTGATCGAAATAAATGGCGTTCCGTCACTGCAGAAGGTCTCGGTAGTCAGTGTAGAATAACTATAATTTGTTTGAGTACCCTCAATGGTCTTTTTAAGGATGAGCTGAGCAACACAATGTAATCTGAAAGAAAATGGACCAGAAATTCGTGAGTCCAGTCGGTCCAGTGAACATAACGGTATGGAGTCGCTGAGTCACAAGACATGCTGTGATCTAAAAAAAGGTCTCAGCATTAGGTATAGAGTAACTCGTTGATTTATTGACAATAATATGTGAATTAGGCAACCGAAGCTGTATGGACAGTCACAAAACGACACGCTGCGCTCTACAAACGGTCTTACAGGAGGGCAGTGAATCACCAAGTTTGATAGAGATGGGCTGGGAATAAGCATGCTGACCAAAACTGGTAACCAAGAATTAATTATTTGATTAAAAGTAGTCGTTTTCTTCTGTTACAGAGGAAGGACTGTGTATGGTTCAGTGATTCTATAAACTGAGTACCGACTGAGCTCATCATGTCTCCTTATATAAAATGGGCTGAGCAACATCTTGCTTTATCACGACTATAAACTGGAGAGCTCGCATTCATATAGCGTGGCGTGACTGCACTACAGTTTATTCTGTGAAGGTGGCCTGTGTCTGTGTCTACAGTATCCTCCTGCATGACTAAGCCATACAGTGTGTCTCATAAAGCACTTGCCTGGTAAAGTGGTTTCAGTGAAGGATGGACCGTACCGAATCATATGGATCACAGAATGATGGAACCGCTTACAACGCGTTTTGATTCAAAATGTTTTGTAAAGGATACATTAAAATAGTAGTTTATGCAACGATTGTATTATGAATGTCTTCCAGCCACGAGTGAGATGAAATATCTCACGAGTGGCTTAAAGGCATAATACAATCGTTGCAGACACTATTTTATCTACGACCAACAAGATACGACAAAATGTCCCCCGAAGTTAAACAAAACTCATGACTTTTACTAATGATGGAATAGGTCAACTCAAATTTGAGGTTAGGTAAATAAGAAGACAGGACCGTGAATCGTTGTGGAACAATCGGCTGATGGGATAAGTAAACTCAAACATGAATCGTAATGCAACAATCAGCTGATGTGCGAATTGCATCATTTGTCATTATGACACTACTTCCGTCAAATGCCGAGCTCTCATTGGTCTAGAACCAGTACTCTAAAACGACTACAGTATCATAAAGTCGTCATTATGCAACTGCTTGGTTTTTGGTGTTTTAATGTAAATCATTATAATGTTTATTACAATACCATAATTGGTGCTTATTACAATGGTCGTAGTTCATTAAAGTCAGAATCGGAAACAGATCAAGTTCTGAATAAATTCTGGTTGGTTCTGCATAAGTTGTAAAAAAATTCATTATGAATTACAAAAAAAGTTCTTTTGTATTTTTTTTTGCAAAATCAACATTCTTCAAGAACTTAAGAAGGGGTTTGCGGGGCAAGAATAAAAGTTTCAATGAAATCAAGCCGGCGAGTAAGTGATCAAAGGAAAACTTTTAAATTTCTTATTGGGTTTCAGGAGCCAAAGCAAATTAACTGCTACTACCGCTCTCATTGCTGAAAAAATGTAATCCTCTCAACAGGAAATGTTTCTTGCGATTAATTTGTGTCTGCAGTCGTGTAATTTTATCGCTCTGTCAGTCAGAAATTCCCTAATAATGTTCAGTAGAATAAATTAAAAAAGGGCTATGAAAAAAGCTTAGACTTGTTTCATTAGTCACAAGCGAATATTTAAATATTTTTGAGTACGTTAAAGTTGTCCATTTTTATGACTGCACAAAATTGACGTGCGGATATCACCAGAGACAGATAACGGATAGCTATCAAACATCGCACTAAGCTGTGATTCAGAGAAAGCGACGGAAATGAAATCATTCGTGAAACTTTGTGACGTATTTTATTCCCGATGACACGGTAATCAAGCGATTCTGTCGCACAGTAAACCCTTTATCTGTTATTGTAAATTTAAGAATAAAATAGAGTGAGCGGCCTACAGCATATTTTTGTGAATATTGATGTGAAATGCAAATGTCTCCATCACAGAATTCCTGGTAAAAGTACATTTCGGAAATAATTTGCATGATCGACCAAAAAGGAATAAAGATTTAATTGGAATAGAAACTCTTCGGTCGAAGTTGCATTTTAAAGAAAACGCTACGAAACACAGCCTATTTGTCGGGTTTCCGTAAAAAATTTCCTAGAATGAAAATCATCAGTTTTTTTTCGAAGAGTCTACAACATTAGTACAAGAAGAAACAGAGATCCGTATCACAGAGATCCGTAAATATTTAAAATCGTATACTTTTATTTAAAACAATATTTTTTATTTACATTGAGAATGTAGTTTGGATTTTATTTTTTCAAAGAAAAAATGATATTAACAATATAAGAATTACACCACCTTCGATAGCTAGCTAAATTTAACGATCCACAAACAAACCTCTTTATGGGAACGGTCCAATGTAAAACGCGGCGGTGGGGACGTAATCCAGTTGTGTAATAGCGTTAAAACAAACCAGTAATTATTGCACTTTCTTTGCAAAAGAAAGAAGTAAAATAATGAAAGAGAGGAGAGTGGGGCTTTGTTGATCTAACCCTCCCCCTCCCGCCCCCACGACAACCCTTACCTTAACCACTCGGTTTAAAAGCACTGCAAACAGTTTAGTAACGAAGAACGGGCGCTTGTAGCGTAATGAGGCGCTCATGACTGCGCTTGTCGTCAATTTCGCGCTACTGAAGGCCATCAAAGTCTCGTTCGCCGCTCCATAGTTTGTATCCACGGTGATCAGGTGATCATCCGCGATCAGGTGAGTTCGCGGCAACGATGACTGTTCAGTCGGTTTACCCTACCGACCACATGTTCGCTGGTTTAACCGGTTACGTTCACGTCGTTGAAAAATAACTTAATGCTGAAGAAGACTTTCCATTTTCGATGTAAAAGGGGGGACTTATTGTTGTGTTATTGGGGATCTAGAGTTGTGCGTTGCCAACAGAGCGCACTGCTTGTATGTAAATCACGCTCTTAGGAAAATATAATACAACTTGCGCCGTAGGAAGAGACAAAGCAAAAGTGTGGCGGTACTCACATTGCATTCTCGCCCCTTGAAACTGAATTGAGAGATTCTGCAATAACATCCTAGGGATTATTGACAGCAGCACACTCTACCGGCACACTCTACTGATGGTCGAGATGGCGGCGCACAGTCGCTGATTGTTATCCATTCATACCGGATGTTCTTTTATTTCTCATTTTACCAAAGCTGTACACTCACCAATTCCTTTTTTTATTTTTTTTTCTTCTTGAAGTGGTGAATGATTAGAGAAGAAAATAAAGAAAATGCGGGGCCAACATATAAAGACAGAAAATAGAACAAACTGATTCAACTGGGAAACATAAATACCGCTTCAAACAGTCCAAAACCAAGGGTAATATAAATTGCAAATATTTTATTCAGAATAGAACCTCTCTACAAATAGACGATATGTTTGGATCTCAAAGTAACTTCAAAGAGACAGACCTGATCTCTCGGGTGAGTTGCGGGTTCACCTCGTAATGCCACACTTCCGTCACTCCGAAAACACATCATTGCGAATCGATAAAGAGGAATAATTAATATCAGCTGAACCATAACTGAATTTGACACACGGTGCATTTAACTGACTCGGGAAAAGGCATGGAATATTCACAAGCCGTCCATCCGGGCTGACGTTTAAATTCGAATTGAAAAGTTTATATGGCGAGGAATGTATTTATTTAGGCAAATCAAACAGCAGGCGGTGCAATTGACGCGGCAAATAGTGTGATTGGGGAGGCATTGTCTTAGCTCGGACTGTACCCGCACACGCACATCTCCGACTGTACCGGCTAAATATCTAATGAACATTTGATTCGCTCCAGGATTCTTTCCTCGAAAGGGAAATAATCACATATGTCACAACTTACTCTTTAAGACAAAATGGTGTAGGCCTTTGACTTACATTTACTGAACAGAAAACACACTAGTAAATCATGACAGTTTTTACTTTAAACGTAGGAATATCTTTTTTCCAAAAAGGGGGTATTGTAAAAATGTTCCAAAAACATTTAGCATAACAAAAAAACTAAATTCCAACGCACGTACACTAAGCACCATGATTTAGAGATAAGAGAATTAGCGGCATTCAACATATGGATAAAGCGAAGTAAAAATATAAAAATCCATACATTTATCCGAGATTTGGCTGTCACAATCTACACTGCACAACTCAAGCCCGTTGGATCCGTTGATTTGCCCTGCAACCCCGACTAATTAGCAACATGCAATTTTCTAATAGAAAACATATCACCTGTTAAAATCACAAAGCAACCACTTTACATTATAGCAAATCTACATGCAATTAGCATCATTATTACGCACGAAATTAAGCTTTCTCAAAATCCCTCCGTGTGTTCGGGGATGGCAGACTGACTACTTCAAAGGTTTCGATTCGCGTAATATCGGAGGCGGCGTATTTACAAGATCTCTGGATATATATCGGTGTGTGCTGCACACGACGGGGCTCGACTTAAGTTAATTAATTGGATGGAAGGTAAAAGACGAGAGGCTTGCGTTCGTTAGCGGCCATCAGCAACAAGCAGCTTGTTTGTGGAAATTATCTCTCTCAAACGTGTTTTCTCGTTGGAACACGAGCGAATCCTGACCTCCGAAAGAGAGAAAAGTGGTCAAACAAATTGCTAACCATAACAAATTGTTGTAGTTTAAGTACTTGAGAGTGTTTTATAATTTACGAAAAGCTTCGACAAATAATATAAGTCAAGTTTATTTAAAAACCAAACTTCAAACCCATTCGTAAGTGTTCTTAATTGAAGTAAGCTATTGTTTATTTTTTGTATTTGTACAATACAAAACTATTAAGAGTGAGCCATTGATATTTGCGGTCTGGACAAGTGTAGGGTGATATTGTTCTTTTGAGTATAAATTATCTTTGTAAGGTACGAATCATAACAAAATACCGTTCTCAAATTTAGAGTTCTCACCAGAAATAAAATTACACTTCTCTATCATAAACTTTTAAAAACTGCCTTTATCTTATAAAGTAAACAATTTCAGTTGACATTGCAAGACTTTGAATCGTAGAAGGCCTTCCGATCATAATTGCTCAACCACAGTACCGGTACCCATAACCTACGATCATTTACTCGTACACACACACGGTTTTTTGGAACTTCCAAATTAAAACCCACATAAGCGAATCGCACAACCGCCGCAACGAACAAACACGCAGCACCGGTGCATCGGGAGGACCGGGGCGACGCGGACGCGAGTTACACAAAATTAATTAACGAACTCGACACAACCTCGAGCCCGGGGGACGAATATATCACGGACTGGAAAATAGGATTAATTAAAATTAACTAGTTGCGGAACCCCGTAGATTATTCGCTCTTTATCGACGAGTTTTGACTCCGATACGTAGACTATGCGCTCTTTATAGACGAGTTTTGACTCCGATACGTAGATTAATCGCTCTTATCGACGAGTTTTGACTGCGATACGTAGATTGTTCGCTCTTTATCGACGAGTCTTGACTGCGATACGTAGATTATTCGCTCTTTATCGACGAGTTTTGACTCCAATAGCAGATTATTCCCTCTTTATAGACCAGTTTTGACTCCCGATACGTAGATTATTTGCTCTTTATCGACGAGTCTTGACTGCGATATGTAGGTTATTCGCTCTTTATAGACGAGTTTTGACTCCGATACGTATCGGATTCATTACGAATAATCTACGTAGATTATTCGCTCTTATCGACGAGTTTTGACTGCGATACGTAGATTATTCGCTCTTATCGACGAGCTTTGACTCCAAATACGTAGATTATTCGCTCTTTATAGACGAGTTTTGACTCCGATACGTAGATTATTCGCTCTTATCGACGAGTTTTGACTGCGATACGTAGATTATTCGCTCTTTTTAGACGAGTTTTGACTCATATACGTAGATTATTCGCTCTTATCGACGAGTTTTGACTGCGATACGTAGATTATTCGCTCTTTTTAGACGAGTTTTGACTCATATACGTAGATTATTCGCTCTTATCGACGAGTTTTGACTGCGATATGTAGATTATTCGCTCTTATCGACGAGTTTTGACTGCGATATGTAGATTATTCGCTCTTATCGACGAGTTTTGACTGCGATACGTAGATTATCGCTCTTTATCGACGAGTTCCGACTCCGATACGTAGATTACTCGCAATTTATCGACGAGTTTTGACTCCGATACGTAGATTAGATATATTAGACACATTAATTGATTACTCGCTGTTTATTGACGAGTTTTGACTCCAATAAGCTTACGTCGCATCGATTATTCGCTGTTTATCGACCAGTCCAGACTCCGATACAAGTTTGCCGATAAATCAGAGCCGATCCGCGCGCCGCCTGGCGTAAAAGTTTACAGCTCGAACCAAACAAGCGGAGGTGATAAATCTATAGAAAGAGTTAAGCAGTTAGTTCTGCAGCAAAGAGGGCGCTAGGCACGTTCGCGGCGACATTATTGAAGAGTTTCCCCCTTGTTGGCACCTTAGTTCGCTGTTTCTTTCGCACTTGTGCTCTCCGAGGTAGATTGTAGCGTAATATTTCAAGTGGAACAAAAATGTTACTGTGAAAACTTATGTGGTATATTTCAGGACCTGTGGTAACTTCATTACACTTTTTAAACTTCAATAAATCCTATCTACAATTTCGGTGGTAAAACTTTATTTTAATTTACAAAAGTAGTTCGGCCATCATGTAATGATTCAAATTTTCACGAGCACAGTTTTTAATAAAGTTGATTTCTCTCTCTCTA
Source organism: Flexamia atlantica (assembly GCA_035578135.1). Taxonomy (NCBI): domain Eukaryota; kingdom Metazoa; phylum Arthropoda; class Insecta; order Hemiptera; family Cicadellidae; genus Flexamia; species Flexamia atlantica. Next base: position 52,943,906 of record JAQJVK010000004.1, on the reverse strand, counting down.
ATTAGAACTTTTAACTCCGAAAACGATTATTGCTCATTACACTTACACTATACGATTAAAATAATTATCAGTTTGGAAGTCAGCGGCTGCGAATCTACTTTCTCTCCTACTTCACAGTATTTAACGCCAAGACGTGTTTTAGGTTGTTAATGCTTATCTTTGTGCCATCACTAATGTAAAATCACGATAGGTTTTGAAGGAAGCGGGCTAAACGCTCGCATATTATAATGGACTTGGTTATTGAGCGCCTGATCCCTTTAAATACGTACACCCTTAGGCTTTCAAGACGTACAACGACCCCACTTCAATCCGGGTAACCCATGACATGGGATAACGCTTCACACAACCTACTCGACCGACAACATTCCTCCAGTAAACATTTTTTCCTCTCATCGGGAGACTTGAGACTTGAGACTTGAAGGCTTAGCTGCAGATTCCGCGGGAGTGCTTATGCTCTGTTAATTACTCGGTAAGCAACCCTCCAGCCGGCTCAATTACCCCGGTTAGAGCCGGTAATCTCTCGGCGCAGTTGCGGCGTGGACGGCGACTGCGGCACGTGACGAGCCGCTTTATGTCAGTTTGCGACTTGAAGTGTTGGGACGTGTCGTAGTCGTAGACTGAGGGAGGTTACGACTGACTGTTGTAGCGCGGTTATTGAGTCGACGACGTCTCGATGTCGCCGTGCTGTTTGTTACTGGCTCAGGTGACTATATGAAGTTTGTATACACTAAGTTGACAGTCACGACCGCTAGCTATCTGGGCTGTACCCGCTTTTTTCATCCAGATGTGCACAGTCGTCTCTAGGCGAGTTACGGAGATGAAGAGATATACTAAAGGTGGCCTGTAGACCGCCAACTAGGTGTTGCTAACCATAGGACCAAATGCTACAATTTTTTGAAACATTTAAAGATGATTTTTTAGTCAGACGAGAAAATAATCGTATTATGCAAATATACACATTGTTGATGTATTATAATACATGTACAATGTGGCAATTTCCCAAAGTACAATGTAGCGTATTACAAATTTCCCGTCGTTTATTTTCTCACATTTCTATTGTGATATGAAGGAGCAAAAATATTAACAAGAAAAAACATTAATTACATTTCATAACCTCGAATGGGGCATCGAAGCATTAAATTGGGATGCAAGTAATTGCCTCCCGGACACAGAATCTATTTTTACATTCGCGTTAAAATGTAATCGATAGATATACACAAAAACTCTCTACCTCTAAACATTTCACTACATTTTATTATGGTGAATTATTTAATTGCCGACTGGAAAAAACATGTAGAACTAATTAATGTTTAGGATCAAAAATATTTTTCATATTAGCTTTCATGCACAAATCGATAAACGAATTCATCTCGATTCTAAATAAACGAATAAGCGAGCCAACAAAGTTTACAATAACTTCGTCCTAACACGCGAAGTAACAAAGTCGCAAACAACGAACTAACTCGTTTGCCTAGGTAAAGAACGATAAGCCGAGTAAAAATACAGCGCGAATGGAACCGGGAGGTCAAGTCAAACAAGTTATAGCGTAAACTTTCTTTACTTTGCCACTGTTCTTTCCGAGTTGGAGAATTTACTGCGAATATCTGGCCGGTAAACAGGGACTGCGGAACGTCGACTATTCAATAAGCCGCGATTTACTGCCGAAGTCTACCCAAGTGATTAGCATCTTGGAGGTATATTGAGCTTATGATGAACACTCGGAGTTGGTGTGGAGCCTTTCTCACCCCGGGTTTTACGCTCGCCTCTCACCTTTGTGCTTCTGATTTATTCCTCTCATATCATACCGTTACTCAGCCCCACCCCGCCTTCACCCTCACCATCACGAGTTTTACAGGATAACTTGGAGCCTCGGCTTCTAAAAGCCTCGTGCATTCGTCTCCGGTAAGGGTGAGTGGGATATCACAGGGTACGGGACTAAATTGAGTTACATAAGATCAGTAAAAGGTTGTAGTGGCTAATTAAAGGTGAGATGGTGGATGTTTCAAATTAATAACTAACCGTGTCCTTACAGGCATTATTTTTCGTTAAATACATGGCAAAGTTTTAAAAGCTGATAAAAAAGTTTAATTTTACTGACTTATTTCCACCGTATTAAATTAGAAGATTGTAAAAGGCGAAAATAAATTATCAACACTGCTTATTTTCTGTCACTTGAGTTTCCCCGTTGTTCATTTGAGTAGAGGTTCATCGAAATGTAACTTGAGTTTTCCGTCCATTTGATTATTGGAGAGGTTCATTCCAATGAAAATGGATTTCCTCGTTGTTCATTTGAGCAGCGAAGTTTATCAAAACGTAACACGAGTTTTCCGTCCATCTGAATTATTTCCACCGAATTACATTGGAAGATTGCAAAGGGCGAAAATAAATTATCAACACTGCTTATTTTCTGTCACCTGAGTTTCCCCGTTGTTCATTTGAGTATCAGCGAGGTTCATCGAAATGTAACTTGAGTTTTCCGTCCATTTGATTATTGGAGAGGTTCATTCCAATGAAAATGGATTTCCTCGTTGTTCATTTGAGCAGCGAAGTTTATCAAAACGTAACACGAGTTTTCCGTCCATCTGAATTATTTCCACCGAATTACATTGGAAGATTGCAAAGGGCGAAAATAAATTATCAACACTGCTTATTTTCTGTCACCTGAGTTTCCCCGTTGTTCATTTGAGTATCAGCGAGGTTCATCAAAATGTAACTTGAGTTTTCCGTCCATTTGATTACTGGAGAGGTTCATTCCAATGAAAATGGATTTCCTCGTTGTTCATTCGAGCAGCGAAGTTTATCAAAAAGTAACATGAGTTTTCCGTCCATTTGAATTTAGGAGAGGTTCATCATCCCAGTGTAACTTGAATTTCCTAGTTGTTCATTTGAGTATTGGAGAGGTTGATTTCAATGAAACTGGAGTTTCCTTGTTGTTCATTTGAGTTTTAGTTATGTTGTGTTTTGGCAAAAACGTACCAAATGACTTATCTGACGTCACACACGATTTCAATAAACCTCTACCATCTGCAATACTAAGCGCAATACTCTAGCTCAATAGATAATCGTTAGATTGTGATTTGGCAACTAAAACAAATGTATATATTATGGCTTATATTAGTTACCTTTGATCACCACAGAAACACATCTATTAATTTGGCGTGTTTACCTGCAAACAAAGAAAAGCACGTTAGTAAACGATATTTAATTTATATTTTGCATAAAAAATAAACTTATTTCAACATATAAATATTAAGTAATATAATAATTTCAATCAAAGAGCATAAAAGGATTTAATATAAGAATTGAAGGGTTGCATTTTTTCACTCGGATATCAACGTTCAAAATGTAATCACAATTGAAAATGGTTAAAACAACATTTCGCTACTCTGCCGGCAAATTTATCTCTCACCTGTTCACATAACTTTCTGAACACCTCTATACCTTTTAAAGGTAACATATAGCAAGCGAACCGAAATAGCTATTTGTGTATTATAATTACTTATTCCATATTAGGGGGAGAGTGGGGCTAGTTGATACGGGGGCAGGTTGATACAAAAATTATTAAAATTCAACGCGCATGCGCGTACATTCAAGAGGGTGATTGGTATAATGTTTCCGAACAGTGACGCAGTGATGCAAGCAGTTTTATGGTCCAGCTACCATTGGTTACTGAGTGACGAAATATTTGTGTTTTTTTGCCAAGATAGTAAATTTTTCATGTCAAGATTGAGTGGAAATAAGTGGGCTAAGTCTTTGTCGGGAACAGTGAAATGCGGACTCATCGTATTCAGCAGTTTTTAATGAGTAAATTAATATAGTTTTCAATTACTCAGGTAACATATTTAATAGGTTATATTAGTTTTGTAACGCACGTAGTCACTGGGGGCAAGTTGATATGTTTCTTTGGGGGCAGGTTGATACTGCTTATTTTTATGCGAGATTTGATTTTTGTGAACAATTACCATCACCGATCAGTAAAATCAAAGCTGATCAGTAGTAAAACGTGTTTTTACAAACGAGTGATGGCCAAAGACCGCAAAAATCAAAACCAAATCATAAACTCACTCTCACCAACCATGAGTTTCAAACAAAGTATAAATATGTACTCTCTTAATTTTGCCAGTGTACAAGCCACGGTTTCTTTAGTTTATAATTATAATCAAAGTCTTCTTTCTTGATTTAGTTCAGAAGTTTTTTCCAGCCTTCAATAATATCAATCGCTTTTACCACAGTATCAACTTGCCCCCTCTTGGTATCAACTTGCCCCGATGTGGGGTAAGTTGAGACACTTTGAGTTGCTTAGCAAAAAAAAATTCTACAAATTCTAACAATTAATTTTTATTGAAATAAAAATAATATAAATGTAGATAAAGGTTCGAGCTTTCAAAATATTATATTCACTTTAATTTTGTACTACCAATAGCTTCATTAAAAAATGAAATCTGTAAACCGTCTCAACTAGCCCCACTCTCCCCATTATAATTATGTATTGTATTATTATATAAGAGTGCAAAGTACGTCACTGGCGCTCGAAAATTGTAGATGGCCGCACGAAGCGTTACCTGAGTGCGGCAAAACATTTCGAGAGCGGCAATGATTTTAGTCTCGTAGTACACACAACACTTTTCATACCACCATTATTTAAACAGTTTAACTTATTAACTAACCTGTACACAAAACTTCATTGAGGCCATGTTTGCTTATTGCTTATTCTAATGGAACGAACCGGAAGTTGAGATAGAAACTGTGACAATGAAATCGTCTAATTTAGAACAAGGCAACTATAATTTAGAATACGGTGAGTGTCATGGGATTTCTGACCAAAATAAACTGGTCTTGGTGTGAGACGTCATAATTATCTCTCTTGTGTGCCACCTTAACCTAATAAGTAACTCTGATGTAGCGAGCGGGAATGAAATGAAATCGGAAATGAACAGTTTTGAGTACTGTTTACAGGTGTGGCAATGTGATTATTTCCATGCAGGTAGGAAAAACCCAGTTTTACACTGGGCCGTCATACAATCCCCTACGTGTCGTGACGCACGGCCACTACAGCCAGGCCCGGCAGTGATAAAGCACTACACGGCACACTATGATCCGCCGTTATCAATTAGCCCGGACATGTAGCTGCAGCTGCAGCCGTCGCCGCCAGCGGCTTAGCCGTCATTAGCCGGCGATGCCTTATCCATTAATTAACCGGGGATAGTCGCACAGTCGCATATCCGCCGGTGACGATGCGATGTGGCATTGTCAGTTCGATAGGAGGATAGTCGGTTAGTCTTGCTTGTAGGAAAATAACTCTGGTTGTCACGACACAATTATGCATCTTGTTTTTGATTACAGTACTTGATTTGTTTTTACACTGCAAAATGTAAATTTGTTTCTATATGACTGTATGATATAAATGTATCTAACCGTAGTGGATGTAGTTCGACTAAATCACCGACAGAGAGTGCTGATATAAATGATTTATTTTAGCTATTTATTTCAGTTTTCAAAACATAATATGCTACAAAATAAGAGTTGTTAATCTTATGATTGCTCTCTGAACACCACATTGTCAAAATATTCCCTCCTGATAGCGCAATTAATACTTGATTGTAGTATACTCTAGTGGAGAATGCTGTAACTAAGTCCTCTTCCAAATCCTGGCTCACATAAAAGTTGGTACACTTTAATAATGGCAAGGACATGATAAAGTCAATACTATTATCTAAGAAATTAATTGAAAAAATAGTTTTTACAGTACTAGAAAGCCATACGTTGCGATATCATCATATTTTTCTCTCTCTAATGCTGAACAGTATATACAAGATTGATACGACATTTTTAAGGGCGTTCTTACATTATAACGAGTACTGAACTCAAGAACGATGTAAGAACAAAAACTTGAAGCTAAAAATGGGGGGGCGAAGCTTTAATGCGGCTTAAAGCTTCGCGAATAAATTAATTGTAATTGACTGAAAAGTCGCGATACGACTCGACCGATAGTTTATTAGCATGTTTAGAATTTTTTTTAATATGAAAAATAGACAGAAATCATAAGTGAAAGTTTTAGCAGATTCCATCCTTTCTGTATTCTCAAACGTTTTCAGTTTTATAAATTGCTAAAAATGAAAGTGTAATTACCTTTCTTTAAAACTCAACTATAAAACTTAATACTCCTCCTCCTGCAAATGTAAACGCATTGACAAAATGTTTGATGTATATTTTTATTTTATTTTCGTAATTTAACTTTTACACGGCTACAAAACTTCGGATTGAATAAACTCGTGGACAAATTTAATCTCGCCGTTGTTGCGAAGAAAACTCCAATATGTTCTCTAGAGCATTGCAGGAATAAGAAAATATTCGCTGAATTTCATTAAACATTCTCCACCACTGAACTACGCATGCATCTTAAATCATATGCCCCCTATACACCACTGCGAATTGCAACAAATCTCCACTCCACTCCTATTTACCGGCATCATAATTTATTCTAATGTTTTAAACAACCCAACAACTTAACAATTTGTCTACCACTAACATTTATTAATTGATAAAAGTTTTGACTTGAGGAAAGGAGAATCCATCCTCACATTCTACCATCTGGAAGAATGACATTAAATTCCACCTTTCCTTCTTCAAAGCGATTGAGTAAATTTTAATATGATGTAGTATCTAATTACATCATATTGAAATTCAATATATCAAGAAATTTTATTTAAGTATTCGAGACTTTTAAAATGTAATTAGTGAAATGAAAAATTGTCTCTGTTGAAAATGAAAAAAACAAAAAAGCAACAACATTAAACAAGCGTTCTCTGTAAGCTAGCATTGATCTCTCGGTAGGAACGCAGATTTCTATGAGACGATCGCAACATTGAGACGTTTCCACAAAAAAAGAAATACATAATCGTCTATCGCCATGTATGGTGTAATACGTGACTTTATAAAGTTAAAGACTTTGAAGTTATAAAGACGCATCAGCGTCTCGCGTCTGACGCGTATTGCTGTTCCGGTGACATTTATTATTTATTCAAGGGCCGGTGACGCCACGCTTACATAACCCGAGGGGTGGGCAGAATAAGATCCATACGATGACGCAACCCCACGGCCGCGACAGCGACTGGTGACGTCACCACGACCGTGACCGATGTAGTGGGTGCGATAAGTGCAAAGTTACACGCGCTGTTGGTCTACTGGTGTTCCGCAGGGTTCAATCTTGAGGTCTGGGGTTTTTATTTTCGATGTCGGAGCACAGAGTGCTAAGTGCTTTGCGTTCTCTGTGGCCAATGCTAGTTGAAGAACCGAATTGAAAGTTTACTGTCGACCTAAAACAGGCACCGTAGTTCTTCAACCTGAATAACGAACTCGTAAAACTACTTGACAATGACATCATTTGACAACAAAGTCAACTCCGGTGGTTAACAAAACGCTTGTGAAAACGAACGTGGAAGCATGCACTCCTTATTTTCGCAAAAAACAGTACCAGTCTTTCCAGTCTGTCTTCGTTACTCATTCTGTTGTTAACTCATCCGCTTTGTAAATGTAGCCGGTTATATTTTGGAAGATAAGTGAAAATTCAATCCAACTTGAATGAACTACGTATCAACTTGCATTAACTGACTATGATTCAACTATCATAGAGAAAGAATTCCTCTGTGAGGCTAGTCTATTGTTAAAACCTAAATAGTGAGGAGAGACGAGAATCCTTCTCGAGTGGTTCTCTATTCCTATCCAGTCTGCCAACCTCTAAGGTCTAAAGATTTAGGCTCACAAGAAGTCGTGTAAGGTAATGCTTAGTGAAAAAATGACCCAAAAATCATGTATTAAAATACTCATGCATTGAAATAATTTGATAAACTATACCATGAAAGCCTACTGGCAGTAAGATGTTACTCACTAAAACCGAATAAAAGTGTAATAAAACTCAAATAGTATTTTTCATACAGATAATGAAATTGACAATACTATAAACCTGAAGAGAAACAGAAGGTTCTTTTAAGAGAGTTATCTACAATAATTGCAACTTTTAAGTAATTGCCTTGAAAATGATTTTAACTCTTTAACTTTGCTTAGTTACGGTACTTTAATACCTCTATAATTAGAAAACTGGAAACTTCAAGACAAGACTTTTTCTCCTCATTTACATAAAATTCAGAAATAAAATAACCGAGACGTTGTGTTAATCGACGGGAAAATAAAATAGGTAGCACTATAAGGATTCAAACATTTTATTGAATAGAAGTTCAAAGGGTTAAAAAATGTATCTGATCAATTAGGATGAATAAACGTAAAATATTCGCAATGTTTCCAAATTTTTTATGAAAATAACTGTCTCTTACAAGAACATTTATGTGACAGTAAATATGCAAGGTAAAATCTTATGTGCGAAAATGTAAATCCACATTTTAAAACAATAAATGATAGCTGACTTTCAATATTTATCAATTTAATCAATATTCCAATGCATGATTTCAATAACTAATAGATTACAAACTATGATTTAAAAAATCCAATACATATTGCTGTTAACAATTCCATAGCACGAACATTATTAGCGGATTACGATTATTGGTCGCTGGTTTTTACTCAATTTAGTGACTACATTAACGGACTTTCCTGCATTTGACAGGTAACAATCAATAAAACTTTATTTTGTAAAATAACTAACAATTTCGTATGGCAATGGGCGTTTATTTCTAGATTCATATTCATCGCTCATACCACGCCTTCAACAATGAATATTATAACTTTCACCATCAATTTTAAAATCTACAAGAAATACAAGTTTTTAAAAGGGAAATTTTCTAGTCTATAAGTAGAATGCATCTTCATCTTAATTTCTCCTGGATCCCCTTATTTTTCTCTTTTGTATCCTTCTAAACAATGATACAAACAGTAAATCCTAGGGATTAATTAGGCTATAACCGGAAAGTGCATTACCACATTAAGGATTTTCAGTATTGTACATTTTACTAAATAATGTCAAATTACAGAAAAAGTGTGCGAACCAATTACGGTGTCAACTTAATAAATTATGCGAAATAATTATAATGACTTATTCGGAGTGTGGTTTTACTTTTATGCATTCAAAAAACCATGACCTCTAGCAATACAGAACCCTTGCTTTTGAAACAAATTGCACCAAATTACTTGGAAGATAACAAAATATTACAAACAAAATTAAAATTTTCAAATAAATAATATTTGTATGATTATAGAAAACTATACGAAATACATCAATCAAGGTTTCAAAGAGTTTTGTCTATAAAAAGAGACGTCAATATTAAGATTTTTTTTCAGCAAAACGAAAACAAAAATCCAATCCAAAAAAAAAAATCCAATTTTTTTTTATTTTTTTTTATTTTAAAATAAAATTAGTGCTCGACGGGAAACATCGCACACCAAATTAAAACAAACGTTGCGACGCAAACACAAGGCTGTCGCTACAAACACAAACAAAAAAACGCAAACAAGGACGTACGCAAAGCTCACTGTTTCCACTTACAGCGCGATATTTACAGACGAAATTAATTGATGGGAACGAAACGGACGAACAACGCCGGTTCTGCAGAGGAAATCTCGGCGAGCGCGAAATAAAAGAGGATTACAATAATTAAAGGTGCGTCCTGGCCGGGGGAGGGGGTGGGAGATCGGGGGATATGAAAGGGGAGTTTAGGGGTTGCAACCGGGGGTTTGGGGGAGCTCTGCAAACTGCTTCACTGACACAGTGACCCCATATCGGTATAATTGAACTTTTGTTATGCCGAGTTCGTACAGTCGGCAATATACTGGTTGAAAAGTCCTAACCCCGGGACCATATCTGACGTTATGCGTTCAAGCTGGAAACGTTTTTCTTTCTGATGATTATTCGGAGCTTGGTTTGATTCTGGTTCATTCTTAAATGGACGCGACACCTGATGCGTTTTTAAACGTGTACAATAACTAGAAAAATAAATATAAATTTGACAATTTAAAAAATGTGCCGCTCTTTGAACCTTTCCAAAGATTTGTAAATATCTGGCCAAACTATTGCAACGTAAAAATGTTATTTTGCTGCATCAATCAGCTCAAGTGTGAAAGATTGTTCGCTGTGAAAGCACCATCATTAACTTAAATAAATATATAAATAAATGATAAGGAACAAAATAAAATAGCTATGAGGAAAATTATTAAAAACAGTGAAAAAGGAAAGGGTTGTTTTATTATTTTTTAAATAATACTCTTCTTAAATTGCTTTAACGTGTTTTTATGTTATTGATGTTTTGAAAGCTTTGGCTTTGTACAATGTAAGTATACCATCCACAACCTACGCTCCACATTATTATCTATTTACTAAACGAGCTGGTTCCTAGCCACTGCCAGTCGTCTTTGTGTACCTCATAAAATATCTTTATGAAAAATTAATTTATTTTGTATGTATTTACATATATAAATTCAAAATAAAATATATATATCACTTTTTTATTGGAGTTTTTCAACCATTTGCGTTTTTAAACACTTTGTCCGGGAAAGTTTTAAGTTCCCTAAACAGCTAGCTACTACAAATCTAATCCAAGTTTAAATAATGAAAGTAATGTATTTTTACAGTAGGATGTTATCGTAACACCAACAGTTAGTTACAAACGAGGTAAGCACCAAAATACAGTTGCTTTGAAACCAACTAAATCGAAGCGCTTCGGTGTTCACCGAAAATAATAACGTTCGGCCGAGAATCAAAGGGCAAACATCGTCCGGATGAAACAAACACGATTGATAAAGAAAGGGGGAAGGGGGAAGGGGGAAGGGGGCGGTGGGAAATGTACGTGTTATTCAATCAGCCTCATATGACGGACAATATGATCAAACGGAGAGACCGAGGAGCGAGTCACGTTTGCCCTTAGACAGTTGAAAGCTGTCAAAATAAGTTGGCGCTGAGAGCCTCCGCCCGTCCGACTCTGCTTCTACCTGCTTATCCTCTTTTGGACGTCTCCGTTTTATTTATTTCTCGGCACCAACCTTTCTTCGGCTTATATTTCATCCTTTTACATGCACCTCGTCGAGTTTTCCGAGACAATCTTGTTTGCACAAAGGGAAAAAGGACAATTTAAAAGGGGTTTTTTATAAAATCATAAGGGCGTTAGAGTACAATCATCACAGGGAAGTGTTTTTTAAGGTTATATCATTTACTTACATATACCTTATTTTTGCAACATTATGCGAAACGATAAAAAAGGACAATGAAATAAAATGAAATATTCTTTATTGTCAAAAGAATATAATACATCATTGACAACGTCATACATAACAGCATAAGAGCTAGGTCACACCATTATAAAATAACTTAGGCTATATAAAAATACATAGGGAAAAATGGCAGACCAAAATAGCTTTATATAAACAAGGTACCATATGGCATCAGTTCTGGAATTGACAAACAATAACATAAAAACTAAAAATCTATATTTTTTGCATTGAAAAAATCATCCAAACTGTAAAAGGGATTGTCAAGCAGCCATGAATAAAATTTGTTTTTAAATATATTAAAAGGGTACAAACTAATTTTACTTTCTAGGAAATTATATATCCTTAATGAAATTATAATATGACTATTGTGAGTTTTGGATAGCCGAGAAAAATTTATTACTGATTGATTTTTGAAACGTGTATCGTGTAAGAAATGCTTAAAATTTAGAAAATTTAGATTTTTTATGATGTAAATGGTAAGATCGAATATATATAAATTAATCACAGTTTGAAATTGCAGATTTATGAAAAGTGGTTTACAGTGTTCCCTGTCATTACATTTTTTAAGGGTTCTAACTGCCTTTTTTTGAAGTTTAAGTATTTCCTCGATCCTAGTACAGTTACCAAATAGAATTAACCCATACCTAAATATAGATTGAAAGTAAGCAAAATATGCAGTCCTTAAATAGTTATCAGGAACTGCATCAGTTAATCTATTCAAAAGGTAAACTACTCGAGAAAGTCTCTTGTTTAGATAATCAATGTGAGCGTTCCATGTTAACTTTTGATCAATGTAAATACCCGGATCACAATTTAAAGGTGTTTTCTATAAAATCAAAAGGGCGTTAGAGTACAATCATCACAGGGAAGTGTTTTTTAGGGTTATATCATTTATTTACATATACCTTATTTTTGCAACATTATGGGAAACGATATTTTCAAGCAGCAAAATCTTACAAGGATACATTTTTCAATATCTCAAAAACACTAAACAGTTTGTAATGTAAACGCTTTGTACTTTTGAAAAAAAATTAACAATACTTTATATATACCTGTACTTGAGACACTTTTATGAAATGGCGACCTGTTAGGTATTTTCAGCCAAATATGAACGAGAGATGAATTGGGCAATGTTATGTGGCTGATTCAAATATGTTTATGTTGATAATTTTTAATTAACGGAAGAGACGAATTAAATTAACTCTTCACAACTTTGAGCTTAAAAATATAAAAAATCTATACATCAAAATAGTATCACTACCTGCTTATCCTCTTTTGGACGTCTCCGTTTTATTTATTTCTCGGCACCAACCTTTCTTCGGCTTATATTTCATCCTTTTACATGCACCTCGTCGAGTTTTCCGAGACAATCTTGTTTGCACAAAGAGAAAATGGACAATTTAAAGGGGGTTTTCTATAAAACCATAAGGGCGTTAGAGTACAATCATCAGAAGAAAGTGGTTTTGTTAGGGTTACATCATTTACCTACATTGAGGAAACTTATTTTTGTAACACTATTGGGAACGATATTTTCAAGCCCCACGCTGCTCCGCAGCAGTAAATTTTGGTATTAAGGCACAAAATCAACTCGAATCAAATAATTCTTCATTTTCAAAATTAACGTTACATGCAATGGCAGCTTCACAACTTCAATGTGACTTTCCTAAGTTGAAAGAGAGGTGCATGTAGCTAGGCCCGGTTTTGTTGGAATTTCAGAACCAATTATACCACGATTTATTACCAAATCGGTAATAACTTGTTCCACGAAAAAAGTGGTAATTTAATGAGATATGCTGTACTTAAGTTTTCGGGACAGCGACATGTCAGCCTGGCACATACGACTTTTAAAACTAACTATATACCATGCTAAAAATCCCCCGCTGCAGACCTGCATACACATAGCGAATACCATATGCAAAAGAACATCGTTCAAGCCAACATAGCAAGATTTTACGTGTTTTTGTAAGCCCTTAAAAATAAGATGGGAAAAGCGTATGCAGGTTTACTGCCACGAAAATGGAAATATTGGGGATTTTAGACTATTATTCATTAGATCTCATCTAGATGAAGCCACAAACCAAGTTTTATCGAGATATGTTGATAAATAAGCAATATATAGAATTTTACTTATTTCCCATAAGGTCAACATTGGGACAACGTACTGTGTTCACCACTTTCAACATCTCCGTAACCAATGGTCATAGACCAGTGATTCAAAATCCTAAATTGTTTGTTTTTTTGAGCTGAATTCAATGGTGCCAACAAAAAATTGGATACATTTTGTTTTTCTAGGTAAAAATAATAAAAAAACACTTTTGGGGGGGTTTATTCCCCTTTACCAAATTTGGTGGTCTGATCAGGCAGGTTCACGAAGTCGTCCGATTGATTACCACTTTACACGTCAGTACCAAATTTCATTAAGATCAGATCATAAACGGACTCGGAAATAGGAAAAAACCTAATTTCTATATATATATAAGATTTGTATTGTTCGGAATTCAGCAGAATGCTTCAGGTGCCGATGATGAATCCGATGAGAATCCGATCACAATAATCAATAGCTTAAATGAAAGTTGGCATTTCTCTGAAGGTTCTTAGACTAAAACATATAGAATTACGTAATTAGAATTGGGGAAATATATCTTCGATTGAATTCAAAATTGGGGAAATAATTAAATTTGTTTTTGATCGAGTAATACAGTAGATTAAAGAATGCCGATGCTTGATGGCAAATCTGTGCGTGCGTATCTTTAATTTAAGATCTCAATTATGAATGAAGATCGGTCGAGTAGAAGAGCCAAACGAACTCGGAAAATGAAAACCATCTTAAACTCCCATAATAAATGTACAGGGAGGAAGTTTCTTTTGTACATAACTCGAGGAATACGGCAAATAAATGAATCCGGATGCTTGATGGCTAATCTGTGCGAGCATGTCTTTAATTTAAGACCTCAATTATGAAAATCGGTCGAGTAGGAGAGCCGCACGGACTCGGTAAAGGAAAATCAATTTTTTTAAATATATAGATATCTTTCAAGGATACGTTTTTTCAATATCTCAAAAACAAAACTATGTAAACGCTTTGTATTTTTTAAACGTATTAACAATACTTTACATACTTTAGATACTTTGATGAAATGGCGATTCGGTAGGTATTTTAAGCCAATATGAATGATATGAGTTGGACGATGTTAATAATCTAATTCAAATATGTTGTTGTTGTTGATACTTTTTAATATACCAAAGAGAAAAGTATTCAAACTTCACAACATTGATCTTAAAAATACCAAAAGTCAATACATAATACCCCCGTTGCAGCAGACCTGCATACTCAGCGAATTTCAAATGCAAAACAACATATTTTAATCCAACATAGCGAGATTTGACATGTTTTTGTAAGCTCCATAAGAATAACATGGGGAATGAGTATGCAGGTTTGCTGCTACAGGTGTTTTTAAACTGGTTGGTTTTAATTCAATATTTAGTAGATCTGAACTAGAAGAAGCCATTTACCAAGTTTTATCAAGATATGTTGAGAAATAAGCGAAATATAGAATTTTACTTATTTTCCATAAGGTTAACATTGAGACAACGTACTGTGTTTACCACTTTCAATATCTCGGTAACCAATGGACATAGAGCAGTAATTCAAAATACTAAATTGTTTGTTTTTTTGAGCTGAATTCAATGGTGCCAACAAAAATTTGATAAATTTTATTTTCTTTGTGAAAAACTCAAAAACCAATTTTTGGGGGGTTTATCCCCCTTTACCCCCCCTTCCGGTGGTCCGATTGGGCTGGTTCACGAACTCGTCCGAGTGATCACCACTTAACACGTCTGTACCAAATTTCATCAAGATTGGACCATATTTACGGCCGCTATCGTGTTAACAGACATATATATACAATAATATATATAAATTCGAACGAATGGTGTTTTTTGCTTCTGGGGACCCCAAAATGAAAAGTTAACATGGTCTCGGACTTAGGTCTTAACATGAGTACTACCGTAATAGCTTATTCCTTTAAGGAAATTCGCTAAAAATTAGACAACTACGTGCTTATTCTCTTTATTACATCTCCGTTTTATTTATTTCTCGGTACCAACCTTTCTTCGGTCTATTATTTCATCCTTTTACCCGTACGTCGAGTTTTCCGGTATAATCTTGTATGCACAAAGGAAAAAGGACAATTGAAAGGCGTTTGTATAAATTCGTAAGACCATTATCTGGAACGCAACTGCCACAATAAAGTGTGTTTGTTATGGTTACGTTATTTTCTAACATAGAGGAAACCTTGTCTTATATTTTTTAATGTTAAGGATGTACAGTTTTGATTTTAATAAAAATTATGTATATTAATGTTGACGATGCGCATGCAATGTATTTGTTTTTGATAAATAAGTCTGGATTATTAGTTTCGCAATATTGTGGGGAACATTATTTTCAACGTTTAGTTTGTTTATATTTCAATAACATAAAAACTCTAAACAGTTTTATATTGTAAACGCTTTGTATTTTTTTTCAATGAAGTGATATAAGTGTTAAGTGTATTGTTCAAATCTGTTGATGAGGATACTATTTAATTTTCCAAAGAAACGTATTCGACCTAAACAACCTTCATCATAAAAACATCCAAAATCAATATTTAAAAATTACGTCACCAACAAAAAACATAACCAACCTCTGTGATTCACACATAACCCCCATTCAAACCCATATAAAAAATTCATCCTGATTACTTTCCAACTGCCGGTGACTCAAACGAACCATCCGCCAATCAATAATCCCCAATCGAGCCGTAGCCGGTAATTCGGTTAAAAGCGCCTCGCCGTTGACTCAGGCCAGTGATAGCCGCGAGCGCGCGTGTGCGTGGCTGCGCGTGCCGTCGTTATCACGATCACGCCACGCAAACTTCCCATCAGCTGATAACATCTGGCCGGCATCTCCCGCCTTTCCTTGCCTTCTGTTCCTCTTTCCACAAAATAAAAAAAAACTTTCAATTTATGGCGCGCGATACCGCGGCAGCGCCGTGTCCGAGGGAAATTGCTTTCCGCAATTCGCGTGTCGGGCGTTTTCCTCACGGTTGGGTTCGGCTGCTCCCTTCAGTTTTTTTTTTACTTTAGACGATAGTCTTTTTTAGAATATACAAAAAAACACCCTATACATATTATTTTTACATGGTGTAGTAGTACTTTTTTGTATTTCCGTAAAATTTATATTATGGACTTGTCCCGAGTCCGAGGTACATACATTTTTAGTTTAACACTTAAAAATAGTTGGGGGATTCTTAGATTACCCTGAGTGACTGATTTACCGGTTAAAGTGGCTGTGAACTAACACAATCAAAACCTTTCAAAGAGTATTCAGTTGAAGATAGAGACAATAAAGTACTAAGTGAAGTAATCAATCACGGAAAGAGATGCCGATGCTGATAAAACAGGTAAAATTACAGAATTCAATTACTGTTGTAGCCTCATTAGTGACAAATACAGATTTTTTCCTTTAACCAGGCCATTAATCGACGACCCAATAACTCCATATAGGAATGTTTCAGGATTCTTTAAGGTTACCTCAGTATGAATCCGGCGAATCATTAAATGATACTAGCCCAAAATACATGTATTTATTACCTAATTTCTTTGTTGCTTCCAAAGGCCATGCATCAAATCTCTGACATAATCAAACAAAGAAAAACTACTTACTTGAATACCCTTTGTGTACGCAAGATTAAAACATACTCATTACATGTACATTGCAATGATTTCTATTACGCTCTTTACTTGACCACTTTTGACTTTGATAATCGGAAATTAAATATCAAAAATGTAATTGCCCACTAGGCCACTGAGATTCGCTCATTTTTCACGCGGCGGTCTCCTAAGCACGTGGAGTTTTTAATTTCCGTTCCGCGTTTTGCTAAATTAGCGGGCGAGACGGTTCGCCGAGCTGGCGCGGGCCGAGGATTATTTATAAACAGAATTAAAAAATCCAGTTCGCCATTGAGCCGGTAGGCTGGCGGCCGGCCACGCCATCGCCATTGATTTCGTTTTTCTCGACGAGATTCATTAAGCGCGCGATAGACCCGGGGTTTCCATGTGTTGAAAATTAATCCCTAATTATATAATCAGCCCCTTTGGATCTTCCCCGAGTTAAATTACCACCATTCATCCACTCCCCCTCGAGAGACACCAGGTTTTCGACCGCAGTAAAAATCACTAATTATAGCTTACCTCCCGTATATGATGAATTAAAAAATATTTATATACAATAGTCGGTTTGAATGAAAAACATTTTATAAACAATGGACTATTTCGAGTTATCATTGTGGTTTTGGCATTTCAAAAGAAATTTTCTGGGAAACTATTAAAATTGAATTCGATCATAAATCCAACAGCACAGTGGCTTTGGTGCCACACTGTTATTTACGAACATCGTGTAGTTTCGTCATTAATGATCAATTTATTTATATTCAGTTACGACGAATTTTATGTTTATTTGTTTTTAGGTTTATTTAGAAACCTTATACATCTTTACAAGGAAACCAAAAGAAAAGTTGCACACGGAATATTGAGTTTTTAGACCAAGACCTAATGGAAATTTATAACATAATGTACTGCATGTACGTACATGCTAACGTTTACAATCAAGCAACAAATCCGATTACATTATTGGACTGATGACTACAAAATTTTACTCGTATGTGTAACTATAACATAGTACGAGTACGAACGATAAATCGCATCTCTGTGTAGGCTTTTCGTCACTATTCGCAATATAACGCGGATCGATTTATACAATATAAGATTATTTTGTTCCTAAACTAAACTCCTTTTCATTTACAATGTACCAAAGAAATATTTTTATGGATTAAACTGTAGTGTAAAAATTAAGTCAGTCAAAGTAGAGTCGTCAAAAAACAAAATATCAGGTTTTGTCCTATAACACACACTCGTAAAAAAATCCACTACAAACCGAGACTAGACTAAACCATTGGAGTCGAATCTAACTTAACTATTCTTTGACAGTGGAAAGGTTGAGATAGTATTTAGTGATGGGGTTGTAGTCCTGGTCGATATTTCTAACCGATTATTCGAATCGATATTTTATGATTTTTAAACTAGTCGGAAACTTTACTGATTAGAGATTGGTTTTTTTAGGAGGGGGGAGGGGGGCGAGAGTGCAGGACCCAAGGAACGGGGGTTTACCTGAGTCGTTATCACTCGGGGTTGTAAAACTGTCAAAGTATGAGGGTTGGACTGTAGGAACGGGGGGGCGTTCAGAGAGATTGAGGGGGTGGTGAAGGGGCGGTAGATGGAGGGAAGGACAAGGGAGTGTGAGAGAATGTATTTGTACATTTCTTAGAAAGAACCATTTGCCAACACTCGGCCACATAGGATCTGCTCGAAACCTAATAGGATTTGTACGCTGTCATTGGTACACTGCAAATCTTGGTACGAAAACCATTTTTTTCTATGTCACTTATTTTCCAAAGGGAAAGAAGGGGCAATCTTAATGTATAGTGTTACGTACGGATACTAAGGCCTATACACTGAAATAAATTATGGTCGTCTATACAAAATAAACCTAATGCAGAAGAATAATTGGAAATGATTTGATTAAGGGTCAGTTCTAGATGTACAATACCAAAATTATTATTTTCATAAATATGAAGACGAATATAAAATTACTAAATGGCAGCAATGGCGCCGGAATACTCAGTGTTCTTAATCACATATACAAAATTACTAAATGGCAGCAATGGCGTAGGATGACTCAGTGTTCTTTATCACGTATACAACTAATTTATAAGTAAAAAAGTCGTTTTTTACATTTCTTGGTTTGTATAGCAATCTTTATTAGGCTGTCAGGGAAGATGTATTTTTAAAGAAAATTAATGATTATCAAACTTTACATAACAGTCGTTTATTGGAAAGTAGACTTTAAAAGTTTTTTACGTTTTTTTATAATGTGTTTTTTTTAGTATACTTTAGGCTCAAACACAAACTTTGCAAGTTCTGAATAACTCATAAACAACATTTAACTGGCAAAAGAATATAGACTCAAACACTGATATCTTAAAAACTGGATTTGTATTTGCAATGTTAAGAAGAGATATTAAACACTGATAACTTAAATACATAAAATTGTTTATTTATGACTCAAAAAAATACCTCAGCACTTTAATTTACTACAGCGGTAAAGTTAACAAGAGCTTCTGGTAAGATTTCCTGTCTTAGGGCGACCACAAATAAATGTTACCTGTTCCAAATTAAGAATTAGTTAGGCTTATGAACTTAGAAAACATGTTTGTTATTGAGAAATTACGGACGAAAGAAAGCAATAGTCTGAAGAATATATTTTATTTTCTATATACACTTTACAAAAAATGTTTAGATCATAATATTTTATTTACTAAACAATATAATATAGGAATAAAAATTCAAAATTGTCAAAAATACAAAAAATACACATACACATTTAAATGTAACTATATAATTGAAATTTTATAAAAGAATATAATAAACAAACTCTAAAATAAATATAAGGTAAAGGCTCGAAAAACACCTTTTACAAGCCCTAACAAACTAAAAAAAAACATATAAACATTGAAATATACGTAATTGCAATTATATAAGAAAATAACAAAAAATAAACTCTGAAATAAGTAAAAATAAAGACTCGAAAAAAATAAACCCATTACAAGCCCTGACAAAAATACAGATAAACATAAACTCAGAAATAAACAGAACGGAAGACTCGAAAAATAAAAAATAAACCCATTACAAGCCCTGACTTAAAACAAATACAGATAAACATTACAATATACATTTAAAAAAATAAAACTTCTTTTTTTATATATTTATATACACAAATAAAAATGAAAATAAATTAATAGAAATTATTCGTTCGTTGATCAAACTACTATTAAAAGTACCAATGAATCCAAATGACTTGAACAAAGAAAAAAGAACCATAATGAATATTGCAACAGCAAATGGATATTATATAAATACATAAATATGTATATTATCACAAATAAGGAAGGTATAGAATTTTTTCTCAATAAGGATAACATGGGGAAAATCAAAACGCCATCAACGCTCCACAAGCGCAGGTGCTATTTAATTGTAGTATGGATGTTTGCTCCAAAAAAATTTAAATATTGGGGATTTTAGAGCCATATACTTTAAGTTCCATCAATATGAAGCCACAAACCAAGTTTTAGCGAATTTCCCCTATTGGGAAGAAGCTATTACCGTAGGTCTCATGGCAAGACCTAAGCCCGAGACCATATGATAACTTTTCGTTTTGGGGCCACCAGAAGCAAAAAACACCATTCGTTCGAATATATATATATACTAGTAAACCTGTTGCTCGAAATCGAGCAATTATTATGTATTGATATCAACATAAAAACAATCATGGTATAGTATTCTAGAACTATTTTATTAATTTTATGGTTGAATTTCGTGTTGTACTGAAATTTTTTACAAAAGCTTTTTTAATTGAATTTCTTGTGAATACTCATTCATATTTAAAGAGATGTCCATGTTTCTTTAGTGTTTTCTACGAATATTATGAGCACCTCGAAGGAGTTGGCTTGACCTGCCGCCACATATACAGTAGTCCATATGTAATGGACTGACCCTGACCTATACCTATCCCTAGTTACCTAAACAGGAATTACTGGAAACTGGGTTCTTTTTACTATAGAACATCACTAAACACAAAAAGAATTGTTAAAATTATATTATTTACATGTTTACATCATTCAAGGTTAGCATTTCATAGTTGAACTAAATTAATTTACATTTTCATGTAAATTTCTTTAGGATAATTGTAGATAATTGCTCATAAACGCTTCACATTATCATTCACCATAAACTCCAATTGAAGCGTATACTCAACCAAGTTCATCAAGATGAAATACACATAAATTAATTATTTTTGAAATACCCCCAGCACCATATGAAAGAAAATTAACCAAAACAAATTGATATATGAAAATCGACTGCAAATTTGTTTAGACAACTCTAATGTTCTTAAATGGGTAAAAAATGTATTATTCTGTTTTAAATGTATTTTTGTAAAACTTTCTGGAATTCAGTAGGGTATATGTTACTAAGAGCTGCTTTCCCCAAATCTAGTTTTATTTGAACTTCTGAAACTTAAGTTTAGTAACATTTGAATTTTCCTGATAATGTGGTTTATAATATAAAAATTAGAATATTCATATGGTTTAAATTAAATTCACGTTTACTTTAAACCTTAATTGGGGAAAGCGGCCCTAAGTAGCGTAGCGTCTTAGTCTAAAACCGAACTAAAATGGTTCAATAAATTTATACTCATAATGAATGTTAAGTCTGCTTCTTTTTCTTTAATTTCTATCTATATTGATAGAATTTATACTTATGAATTTTTTTACTTTTTTTATTTGGAATATAAACCAAATAATAAATATTAAGTAAATATTAAGATCTTCACACATGTGATTCAAAATAAATGTTTTTAAAACTGAATTCTGACCTTAAAAAGGTATTAGGATAATAGTTTATTTATTTACATCTTCCATCAACTGAAATTCCTCCAACCCTACATGCAATGGTTTCAATTCCATTAACAACATATGGCTTTGCTGAAAAACTTTGTTTGCTCCAATCAGCTGCTTTATTTGAAATGTCTATTCCCATGTTAAATCTTATGGGCTAATATGAAACTTTAAGGGCGTCTAGGGCTCTTTCCTTTAGTCAAACCTTTTTAAATTTTATTTCCTGCAAAACTTCATGCCAAGCTCTTTCCAATGACACCAAAAACATGAAAATCGGTTCAGTAGTTTAGGAGGAGTCTTTGTAACAAAAAAACTGCTCGCGTATTAAATAAGTATAGATGTCTGTGAGCACGATAGCGGCCGTAAATATGGTCCAATCTTAATGAAATTTGGTACAGACATGTAAAGTGGCAATCCCCTCGGACGAGTTCGTAAGCCAGCTCGGTTGGACCATCGGAAGAAGGGGGGGGGGGGGTAAAGGAGGATAAACCCCCCAAAAATTGTTTTTTTTTTAGTTTTTTACATAGACAAATCAAATTAATCAAATTTGTGTTGGCACCATTAAATTCAGCTCAAAAAAGCAAACAATTAACTATTTTGAATCATTGCTCTATGTCCATTGTTTACCAAGATATTCAAAGTGGTAAACACAGTACGTTGTCCCAATGTTAACCTTATGGGGAATAAGTAAAATTCTACATGTCGCTTATTTCTCAACATATCTTAATACAACTTGGTTAGTGGCTTCATCTACATGAGATCTAATGTATTTTAGTCTAAAATCCCCGAAATTTAAATTTTTGTGGCAGCAAACCTGCATAATCATTCCCCATGTTGTCCTTTATGGGAAATAAAAAATTTCTGTTCCTTCCTTGTTTTTTAACATTCCTTGATGGAACTTTGTTTATGGCTTCTTCTAGTTAAGATCTACTAAATAATAAATAAATACCCCCGTTGCAGCAGACCTGCATACTCAGCGAATTTCAAATGCAAAACAATATATTATAATCTAACATAGCGAGATTTGACATGTTTTTGTAAGCTCCATAAGATTAACATGGGGAATGAGTATGCAGGTTTGCTGCTACAGGTATGTTTAAACTTGTTGGTTTTGATTCAATATTTAGTAGATCTGAACTAGAAGGAGCCATTTACCAAGTTTTGTCAAGATATGTCAAGAAATAAACGAGATATAGAATTTTACTTATTTCCCATAAGGTTAACATTGGGACAACGTACTGTGTTTACCACTTTCAATATCTCGGTAACCAATGGACATAGAGCAGTGATTCAAAGTACTAAATTGTTTGTTTTTTTGAGCTGAATTCAATGGTGCTAACAAAAATTTGATAAATTTTATTTTTCTATGTAAAAAGATCAAAAAACCCATTTTTGGGGGGGTTTATCCCCCTTTACCCCCCCTTCCGGTGGTCCGATCGGGCTGGTTCACGAACTCGTCCAATCGATTACCACTTTACATGTCTGTACCAAATTTCATCAAGATCGGACCATTTTTACGGCCGCTATCGTGCTAACAGACACACATATATATATATAGATATATATATAGATATATAGATATATATATATATATATAAATTCGAACGAATGGTGTTTTTTGCTTCTGGGGGTTGCAAAACGAAAAGTTATCATGGTCTGGGGCTTAAGTCTTACCATGAGACCTACGGTAATAGCTTCTTCCCTATAGGGGAAATTCGCTAAAAACCAACCATTCTAACATACCTGTAGCAGCAAACCTGTATACTCATTCCCCATGTTATTCTTATGGAGATTACAAAAAATGTCAAATTTCGCTATGTTGGATTGAATTATGTTCTTTTGCATTTGAAATTCGCTGAGTATGCAGGTCTTCTGCAACGGGGGTATTATCAAGATATGCTGAAGAATAACAAGCAAGATCTAGAATTTTACTTATTTCCCATAAGATTAACATTGGGACAGTGTACTGTCTTTACCACTTTCAATATCTCGGAATCCTATGGAAAAAAACAATAATTCAAAATACTAATTGTTTGTTTTTCCGAGCAGAATTCAAAGATGCAAACAAATATTGGGTTGTTTTTATTTTTCTCTGTTAAAAATTTGAAAACCCCCATTTTGAGGGGTTTATCACCCTTTACCTCCCCCCCCTCCCGTGGTTCGATCGGGTTGGTTTACAAATTCGTCAGAGTAATTACCACTTTAAACGTCCGTACCAAATTTAACTAGGCCTAAGTCTGGGCCATTTTGCGGCCGCTATCGTGTTAACACACACACTCACATATTCAGAACGAATGGTGTTTTGCTTCTCGGGGCCCCAAAACGAAAATTATCATAGTCTCGGGCTTGGGACTTACCATGAGTACTACACTAACAGCTTCTTTCCCCTAGGTGAAATACGCTAAACTAGTAATCGTAAATCAAGTTTTAATTTAATATTCAGACTTTGTATACTTATTGTATTAGTTCAAATCAAATCAAATCAAATCAAAAATTATTTATTTCGCTTTAAAGTTTACAATAATTTACAGAGTTATTACATACATTTTAGATGCATTGCATCTTAGCCTAATCTTAAATTAACTCTTATGTTGTTAGCGAAATTAATCTCCACATAGAAAACCCGTGCGTGGAGATGAGTCATCATTTACCATAAAAAATGCTTTAATTAATTAATATTGTATATGTTTATTGGGAATTGGAAAGATACAAATTAATAATTTAAATTGACTGAAATTGACTGAAGGAGACAGATGGACGTTCAGGTTAAACAAAGACAAACAATTTTATGGAATGAATGAATGTGGCAGAAAGGTAAAAAAAGAGATAAAAATGAAAAAAAGTACAACGTTGACGGACGGACGGACGGACCAAATTCCTCTCCGTTGTAATTCACAACAGTGAGACAGCAACAAATACACACACACACACACACACACACACACACACACACACACACACACACACACACGCTCAATCGAACTCGTCCATACACACACCTCGCACGCACACATACACACGCTCATACGCACGCACAAATGCACACCAATTGCTCTCGCATACCCACACACGTTCCTCGATTTTCATATCAGCTGCATTGTCATTGTCTATAAGTTGATACAAACAGTCTTTCTACACCTTCTCTTCCAGTAATAGTAAGCCATTGCAATATGTGTTTTTTGTAAAGCATGACTGAGTCTTGATTATTCCGTAAATGTCGAGGAAGATTGTTGTATAAGTGATGGGCCAAGTAATAGCAGTTTGTTGTTGAAAATGTCCTCGTTAGTCTTGGTATGCGTACTCCTTGCCCAAGTGCTGTTCGTGTTCTATAGTCATGAGTCACGCGTTCAAAAATGTCATCAGAGTGTTTATGAATGTACATAGTTAAAGTCCTGGTGAAAAGTTGTCTGATATTAAGTACATTCATTTCATTAAACAGATCATCCGTAGGGTAGCGACGACGCTTGCCCAGGGCTGCTTTAATTATGGCCTTCTGTGTAACCATTAATGGTTGCAGAATGCTGTAATATGCACAGCCCCAGGCAATTATTCCCCCCTCCAAGACAGACTGGACGTACCCAAAATATGCGATTCTAATTTCTCTGAAGTCTAGAACTTGGCGTAATTGATAAAAAGCAAAAATGAATTTTCTCAGTTTTTTATTTAAATAAGCAATATGATCTGTCCACGAAAGTTTAGAATCAAATATCACTCCCAAATATTTGTATTTTTGGACCCTTTCGATCGCGGGGCAATTGCATGCGTAATAAGGAAACATTCCACATGAATGAATTTTCAGATCGTTGTTAAGTGCGTCCCCAGATGATCTTAAAGAAATTGGCATAAATTTAGTTTTTCCTACGTTAAGGGTGAGAACATTTTGATCAAACCATTTTTTAATTCTAGATATATCTCTTTCAGCATCCGCAAAAACTGAATTCCAATCTTTCCCTTTGAACATTACCAATGTGTCATCCGCAAAGAGATAGAATTTGCCCTTTATATCTAATTTAACAAGATTGTTTATGTATATTAAAAATAACAAAGGCCCCAGCGTACTACCTTGAACCACCCCGTAATCTACACGTTCTAAATTACCACTGACACCGTTAATTGTGACAAACTGTTTCCTATCTTGAAAGTAAGATTCAAACCACTGCAAAGCCGATTCTTTAATGCCAATGAATTCCAATTTTTTGAGAAGGATTGCTCTGTCTACCGAGTCAAATGCTTTTGCTAAATCAAAAAATACTAGCATTACACGATTACCTTCATTAATTGCTGTATTAATATCTTTATTTACCTCAAACAATGCGTCATTTATATTTGTTGACTTTCTAAAGCCAAATTGCCGAGAAGTTAAAATTCTATGTTCGTTCAAATATTCATTTAATTGGTCTTTGACTATTTTTTCAAGGATCTTGGTAAACACACTCAACAACGATATCGGCCTAAAATTGGAGGAATTTGTGACGTCTCCCGTCTTGTAGAGGGGAACAACCTTAGCAATTTTAAATGCATCGGGGAACTCACCGCTACGGATGCTCATATTAATTATGTGTAAGAGTGGACGTCTTAAAGTCTCCCAGTTTTCTTTCAGTAAAGCAGCTGATACACAATCATACCCCGGAGCTGAGCCCCCTCGTAGATTAGTCACATAGTGAAACAGTTCTTGTTCAGTCACAGTGCGCAGAGTGAGGACGGAATTGATAGCGTAGTCAGCATCGTCAACAACAGGTGGCCCGCCCGAATCTATCGCTGCTGCTAACTCTGGTCCAACATGGGAAAAATAATTATTAAATTCGTCGGCCACCTGCTGTCTCATGTCGATGTCAGAATCGGTGTTAGGTCTGTTTGCAGTAAATAGTGTGAGAGGAAAAATGTCTTTTTTTACACCCCTACCCGCCAGTTCATTAAGAACACTCCAAAATTTTTTGGGATTATTTTTTGATTCTAAGACTTTACTCTTATAGTACTGATTTTTGGCTAATTTTATTTCTAGTTTTAATTCATTTTTCATTGCATGAAAAAGATTCTTTAAATCTGTATTAAAAGGTTGTTTTTTTATGGTTTTGCTTAATTTATCTCTTTCTCTTATTTTACGTATTAGATCATGAGATATCCAGGGCTTTCATTTCTTAAATCTTGTATTAGAATTGTTGGACTGTTTAGTTGATTTAGCTACACATTCCTGAATTTTTTCGAACATGTTTTTTGAACATTCATTGACGTTTTGAATATTTAAGGTTACTGCCCAGTCAATATCTTTAATATAAGCACTGAGCAATTTTGTATCTATGTAGGAGTTCGTGTTTTGAAAGGTTCGTCGTGACATTAGTGCATAGTCAATTTGTAAACATATACTGTAGTGGTCTGTAATCTCCGTCCCCACCACCGCAGTTCGTAACGTGTTGAAGTCATAGTGTTTAATAAAAAATGTCATAGTTAAAATACTACTAGGCATGATGCAGTACATTACGCGTTTAAGGTAGGCCTATTGGTATTTTTTAACACTGGTTATATTTACACGGGAGCATCTACAGTAACACATAAAAAATCATGAAAAAAAATGTTCTGACGAACCAGATAGTAACAATTAATTATGTTTATAGATGAAAAAAGGTTTTTTATCCTGTAAAGAATTCTTATATTTTGAGGTACTAATATAACATAGCTAATTATTTGACAAGTTAGTAAGATTTCCTTTGAACGTAGAAATAAGTGATATTCGGATATTTTCACTAGAATTTTAACAGGAAATTGTTGTTCATAATATCTCCTTTTAAAACTATGGCCCTTCCTGCTTACAGTTTCATGTCTACTATTCATACCACTTGACACTTTCTGTACCATTCTTATCCGCTCAAACAAGGGCGATTTGGGGTGGTTCAATGGAACTCAGCTAGCTAATCCGGTCAGCATTCCAGCGTCTTCTCACGTACCCCAGCGCCCCTCCCCCTTCCTCTCTCGGTGAGTCACCTCTCTCTGGGTTGTTCCAGCCCTCGTGCCCACCGTCCAGGCCAGAGGTTCTGTAAGATTTATGACCCTCTGGCACAAAAAATAAGGGTACCTCTCGTTCCTTGAGTCCGTCTCCCGGGGGGCGACTAGACTGGTCATTGTTTGATGTTGTGTCAAAGCGACAAGTGTGAACGACTAAACTGGAAGACGTACAAAACTAATCGATTAGTATCTGGTCGATAATAAAAAGTAGTCGGTGTTGCCATGACTAGGTCGGGGCGTGAGCGAGGAGGGGGGAGGGAGGAGGTAGGGCGGCAACAAGGCGATGATGATAAGGCGTGTGATAACAAACGGACTCATTACACGGTGCAGCTAATGCCGCCCACCGCGCCTACAGCGAGCCAAAAACATAACCCAGCTCTATAGAGTTGAGAGCTGACTTCTGATAAACAGACTCAGAATATAATTTCCTACATCACAATTTTGTACTTTTTGGTACCTTTTTGTACCGCAAAAAGAAACTTTTGTACCTTTTCAACATTAGAGATATAGCGCATATGCATACAAAAGATAGATCCCAAGTCTACACCAAAACACAACTTGGTTAAAATTAAAAATAAATAATATCATACTTTTGTACTATTTTTGTACCTTTTTGTATCACCCAAAGAAATTTTCGTACCGTCCGAATAACGGCTGTAGAAAGAAAACAACGTCGGATCCTAGGCCTACAAAAACACAAGTACTTAAAATTTTAAAATAAACTATACTATTTTATTGTACTATTTTCGTACCGCTCAACGGTACAAATAAAAAATTCTGTACCCACCATATTAAGTTTTTTTTGAGGTTTTAAAAGTCGGATCCCAGGTCTGCACAAAAAACACAACTTCATCGGAATAAAAAACGAATTACATCCGAATTTTGTACTTTTTTGTACTATTTATCAGAATTCGGCTCACAACTCTATAGAGCTATGTAACCCGGCGCATGGAGCTCCGGCAGGCACCATGTAAATTAACCCTGCGACCACGCATCTTCGCATTTCAGTACAACGGATTTTTTGTTCTTTTATTTTGTGTATTTCAACGCCAGTGGCATTTGTTGACGTTTTGATCGGGGACGGTCCAAACCCATATTTTGTTACTATCTAACGGCGACCTTTTGTTAGATAGCATCATTGCCCAATGACAAATGGCAACTGGACCCAGTTTCGATCCTGTCAGGACTCGAACCGGCGACCCCTAGATTATGAGGTGGAGGTGAGCGCGCTTTACTTACTCACTATCCAGTCGATTACCGAAATGATAATGATTATCGATAATCGAATTGACTGACTGCACGAAGTGATTGAAACATATATGTCTACCTTTATCATCTTTGAACCTAAAATAAACGAACGAGTAAGTTCAACATGTCGTAATATTCGCTTACAACTGAAGTGTAATATTCAATCTGATGACTTTTGGCAAATTCACAAAAGTACAAAGTACTAAGCATAAAAAATAACATGGAACGATTTTGAACAATGTTATACTTAGGAAAACATTGGAAACACCGAAGCTAAAAAATCTGATTTCTGAAAACACAATATATAAATCCCTTAACCTATATAAAAGTTTAATTGATTACAAACTTGCTATTTCAAATATTACTTTACACACGTTCACAGCGCAGCCAAGGTCTTATGCATTGCTATCTTTTTCTAAGCTGCTTATATTTTCGTTTCTGAAAAAAATATAATACAATTCAAATAGAACTTCTCCAAGTAATTATTACATTAAGAGGCCTTCACAACGAAAACTGCCTTTGAAGTAAAAGTATCATGGGATTTGCATCCTGCAAATAAACGTGAAGTGTACAGATAACGGTTGTAACGTAGACAATCAATGATAGGAGTTATTATTGCAGTAAATGACCAATTAAAAAATAGAAGGGGTATGTCATTCAATCTGATGACTTTTGCGAATTCACAAAAGTACTATCTATAAAAAATAACGTGGAACAACTTTGAACAATGTTATACTATGAAAACATAGGAAACAACCGAAGCTAAAAAATTTGATTTGTGAAAACACAAACAAATCCCTTTACTTATTTAAAAATTTAATTGATTACAAACTCGCTATTTCAAATATTATTTTACACACGTTCACAGCGCAGCCAAGGTCCGGTTATTGCTATATTTTTACATAACCTGCTTATATTTTCGTTCCTGGAAAATATAATAAAATTTGACTTGAACTTTACCATGTAAATATCACAATATGAGGCCAGCACATTCAAGACCATCTTTTGAAATTAAAGTGTCATAGTATTTGCATACTGCAAATGAATGTAAAGGAGTACAGAGAACGTTTCGTACATAATCAATGGTAGGAGTTTTTATTGCAGTAAATGATCAATTAAAAAAATAGAAAGTGTTTGACTGTATACGCTATTCGGAGGACGCGAGTCGAGCGACGGAGCGCCGGTTATTCGCAACATTTACCCGTTCTGCTTCCGGATCCGCATCCAAATCTAATCAAAGTTGGGCCCAACTATGCAGTAAGTCTCGCCCCTGTGTCTGCCCAGTCACAGTGACACCGTAACCATCAGATCTCACCAAAACCCTCACTTCCACCATTCGCCCTTCACCAGACTTACCAACGATTTGTCCAACGACAAATTAAAAGTTTATTTGTCAACGACGGAAAGAAATGATGGTATTAATATTTACAATTTTTCTCATCGTGATATTACTCGAGAGTTCTTCAACGGGAAACATATAGTTTCCGGTGGAAGATCCTGTGACGTTAAAACGTTTAAACATCAACCTTACCTCCATCAAAGGGTCCAAAGGCTCATAAGCATTATGCGAAAAAATAAATAATACAAAAATACGTATGTTACAAAAATCAAAATTTATAGCATCTAATAAAATACGTTAAGTTATAAAAGACTTATTCATATGGCTGTAAACAAAATAGAACTGAAATCAAACATTAATCAGCATGTATGGAACAAAATTTAATTTAACATAAAAAGCATGACTCATCGGTTACAAATTCCAAGTGCCTCGGCAGTTTAAAGAACTCCACCGCGAAGCAGAGAGCGATACACTCGGTACTCATGCGGTACACGTGGCTCGCTGACCGCACATCTTCATTAGATTGATACCACACTTCGCCGCCCAATCACCAATCAGCCGAATCTCCCGTGTGCCGTGTTAAACTTTCGCGTGAGGGTTCCGCATGTTGAGATTTAAATTTCATCATTCTCTACAATCCGTCAACTGATTTGAGATTTAACTTTAGTAAATTGTCACTTTTGTCGGTGACTGCTGATGTATCTCGCTGGGTTTACATCCTATACTCTTATATGAGCAATGTTATCTTGTATGCTTGTATGCTTGTTTGCACATTTATCTCAAAAACGGCTCCGAGGATTTCCTTCAAAGTCAGGAAATAAGTAATTTATGACTCAAAAACGTCTTTTATGCAGATTACTTGGCCAGAGAAAATCTAATAACATAATAAATCGTATTTTAAAGTTG
Source organism: Flexamia atlantica (assembly GCA_035578135.1). NCBI lineage: Eukaryota > Metazoa > Arthropoda > Insecta > Hemiptera > Cicadellidae > Flexamia > Flexamia atlantica. The sequence goes on along the minus strand of JAQJVK010000004.1, from coordinate 52,912,649 downwards.
TAAAATTTTAACATTGGCCTTATGGGTTGCCGTGATAGCAACGAAAATAAACAAGGAAAGTGTAAACAAATGAAGTAATCATAACAGCTGTTTGGAATCTACAGTCATCAAGGGAAAATACAGCAAATGCGATGAAGAGTCCATGGAGCAATAGAAAAGGTTTCTATTTATTAATTTTTATGACATTGAAATAATTTATAGTAACTGGATGAACTGGTAAACATGAACACCGAGCAAGGCTCGGTCCACCAGGTACTCTAGGATTTAATTCGAAACATTCAACGTATTAAACAGCCACCTTATGCTATTTTAATAAATAATGATGCTATTTAACATGACTTTTTATGCTTTATAAGTATCTAGGTTTCTTGAGTTTCTTGCACGACAATACACGCCACGCTCAAATCCTCCTACCTTAGTTATACCATAAACTTGTCCCCGGTACGGCTTGAAGTCGCACAACTTACTTAACGACAACTACAGTATAATTCCTTTTAAACTCGTGCATAAGAGGACGAGATAAAAGACGCCGGCGGAGGCACTGTAGGGCAGGGGTCGCGTTTTATTAGCAGGGGCTTCTAGTTTATCTGCGCCATTAATTAAGTGGCGATGCGACAAAGGTCGGCCAGGTCGCGTTGCGCCACCGGGGGTCACAACACGCGAGCCCGCTATAAATCTCCGGGAGCCACAGACCCACAGAAGCTATCGGTAGTGACACGTAAAAAACTGCGATATAAAACAAAAATAGCATGCGACCATCCCCAGGGGTTTATCAAACTTTCGCAATTTGCCGGGGGCGGGAGGCTGGGGCCGGAGGCCTTGGCGGTGCAATTAAACGGTTCATGCGATTCGCGACGATCCCGGTGGCGTGTGTACGGCCCCTGCTGCTGCTGCATGCAGCGGGGATAATCGCTGTTTACGGCGTTGTCGTGTGAACGCCGCTGTTTAAGAACGTTGTAAAAGTCGTGCCGTTCCGTGCTAAAGGTCGGGGCCTCGCCGTCTCCGGCGTGTGCTGATAAGTCACTGTTATCATTTTGTTACTCACATCAGGGGCCCTATTTTTGAAATGGGTGAGTTGGCGAGTGAGTGAGTCACTCATACCTCAAGTTTGTTGTTTCTAATTATAAAATGAATTCACAGATAAAAATAAAAATATTCCTAACCAACTTTATGAATTCAGCCCAACAATATCTGTGTCTATCATTTCAACAGGTAACTATTCTTAAAAATTCATAATTTGAATATAGACATCTTACAGATTGAGTAATTCACCAATCCAACAATTTTTACTCACCAAGCAATTGGCTGTTGAGTAAAAATGTGCGAGTTGAAAGGAAACAAACTTTTTATTCTTCTCTTTTGAAGGAAATAAGCCTTTCCAATTAGATTATGTTTACTTTTTGATACTAAATATTTAAATGCGTCCGGATAGCCTTTGAACTGTTTATTAAATGCCTTACAACGAAATTGACCTATAAAAATACAAGGTAGTTATAAGTTAAAGCAACGTAAATGAGGTAATTTCTTAAATTGGTCAATGTTTACATTTCGATTTCTAGTTTGACAGATGTATCGCTTAAAAACGTTGACATACCACGTGGTGTTTTAAACAATACTACCATCAGCTGACAGGTGACTTGACGAGTGAATCACTACTCAAGTCTCCTGTCACCTGATGGTAGCATTGTTTTAAACCACCACGAGGGATGCCAACGTTTCAGACGATACATCTGTCAAACTAGAAAGCCAAATGTAAACATTGACCAATTTTTAGGAACTACATAATTTTTCGTTATTCAACTAAAACTAAGGACTAAGGAATATGTCGACCTTAGTCAGTAACAAAACTACAAGATCGCGCCACAATCATCCTTCACTAAACTGTCATTCATACTTGGCTTAGAACCTGGGTAGGTCGCCATTTCAACTATTGTGTGTAATGGTATTGTATCTAAACTATCTATGTATATTTATGGGTCAATTCAGTTGTAAGGCATTTTATAAATAGTGCAAAGGCTAACCAAACGCATTTAAATATTTAGTATCAAAAAAGTAAACATAACCAATTGGAAAGGCTTTCCATAATTACTATTATTTCCTCCAAAAGAGACTACTATTATTATTTCCTCCTGTAAACTCACACGTTTTTACTCAACAGCTTATTGCTTGGTGAGTAAAAATGGTTGAATTGGTGATAAACTCAATGTGTATGATTTCTACTTTAAAATTATGATTTTAAGAATAAATGCCTACACAATAATTATACACAGATATTGTGGGGCTACGAATTCATTAAGTTAGTTAAGAATATTTTTATTTTTATCTGGGAATTCATTTAATATTTAGAAACAAATAACTTGAGACATGAGTGACTCAACCAACTCGCCAACTCACCCATTTCAAAAATAGGGTCCCAGGACAATGGCGAGTCGTCATGCTATTTTCTAAATAATCAATAATTAAGTTAAAAAGGTGAGGGTAAATCACAATTATGCCAAGTGAACGCAAGGGCGGGGATTCATGTTTACACCGCCGCTCTCCGGCGAACAATAATCCACTGCAAAACACCTTACACAAAGTATTTGCGGCGAGTATTAGAGCGGAATCATAAAAGTACACCGTACGTCTGGCGCGGGGTGGGGAAGAGGTACGCAACTCGACGGGATTGTAGTTGAAGGAAGTTTCCTAAGCGGATTTTCATGCTGGGAGGAAGTAGAACTAGGGACGCGTGCTCTGCCTGTCGCCTTCCCACCTAAGCCTTCCAAATTTACGACATGTACAATATTCCCTCCCGTTTTATATCTTTAAATTGTCGAGCCTAAAACCTGACTTTACAGGGAAGGAAGAAACTTGTTTAACTCCTACAAAACCTTAGAGAAATTCTGCCGACAATCCCTCTGCTAGACAATTCTTCTAGACAACGAATATTTAGTTTTTATTACAGCCAGACTTAGTAATTTAAGAGATGTTATTCGTGGCTTCGCCCACGTTCACAATAATTTGAAGCAGCTGGTATTTTTTCTGCGCTGTTTTTTGTATCTGTCAGTAATAATTGGCTTTATTTGTTTACATTCATCTGCCAGGATGGATACGTTGTTAAAACTGACTAACAACCTAAACAAACTCACATTCTTTCCCACTTATAATATTAGAAGGATAGGATTTATCTGTCCGAGCTGATTTTCATAAACTAAATATCATGTTGAAAGAAACATAGAGGTGACTCACAAAAACGTTTTAATTAATAAAATCAAAGTGCCATAAAGCGAGATACACAAAGAATTTAACATATATAATTCGTTGTGGCACTAACAGACTATTATCATATCAAAACGATAAATCACAAAATAACAAGAGAAAAGAAAAGAATAACTAAAGGAAAACAATTTGTCAGAACGAATCAAGCGGAGGTGAACCGCCGAGAGAGCAGCAGCCGAGCGCCGGGCGCGGGGCCGACACAGACGACGAGAGTGGTTCTGAATTTAGTGCGGCTAAAGTTAGCCGTATATCTGCCGGTGTTTATCATCCGGCCGCAACATATGTTGCTTATGAATCTCTTTCGAGCGTAACGCCACGAATAGAACGCTTATTGATGTCGCCGAATAAAACACCTGTCGCCGTCCGAGGCCGCGAGAGCGCGCTAGCGACCGCGAGTGGCACCTTGTCGCTCATAATTTGGCCAAAGTTTTGTTACACGCCGTTGCCAAAATCAACACGCTCGTAATAATTCACGGCTATTTTTATACAACACCGGTCGCGTTTCATTTTAATAAAATAAAGCTGCGGTTGAAGCCCGTCCAAACGGCCGCGGTCGTAGGTTGGCCGCGAGAAAACAACCGATTCCATCACGTTGCTGGTGAGAAATGTTAGAGAGTTGTTTACTGCGTAAAAATACGTACGTGTTGCTTTATTCTATTTCCGGTAAAAAAACGGTATAGGTGTGACTTAATGTGAGAGAAAGTAAAAAAATTATAAATACTTAATAGGGACTGATAGAGGGTTACCGTAAAATGGCAAGGCCACATGTAACAAATCTTTATGTACCAACTGCAATGCTGTTAATTTCAAGAGAATAGACTTCTCACATGTATGAATACTAGTTCCTTTCATAATTAAATCGGTAAGCAAAGCAAAGTTAAATTTATAAGAAAAGTAATAAAAAAAGAGACTTGAGGCAAATGAAAACATCTGGAAAATAAACTTAATTTTGCTTCAATAAGGCACGACTCCTCAGATTTAAAAATACTACTTCCTTCCATATTTCAACGGGGCGAAGCGAAGCAAAGCAAACAACGAGATTCCACCACAAAAACACCTGCAACATTTAACAATACATAAAAAATTGACATGGCAAACAGGAATATCGATCACCCTCGGTCAAACCGTTAATCACCGGATCGGTCGACACTCGAGGACGACACATCAACATCAACATCAACATCAACGTCAACGTCAAAGTCAACGTCAACGTCGCGGCCGCAGCGCCGGAGTGACGTCGCCGGCCGTAATTTAATAAAAATCAATGCGGCCCGAGTTTAGGCACCGGCACCGCCTCGCCCTCCGTGACGTATCGCCCGGTAACTTTCGCAACCCATCAATGTTTTAGAGACATGTTACCAGTCTGTCATGTCGATGAGCGCATGACGGGGAGGAGTTTATTTTGGTAGGATGTCCTACCTAGGGTATCTCGATAAATTTAATTTTTTTAACTGAAGATTCATTGACTTTCATTCAAAAGTGTTCTTTCGGAACCGATCGGTTCAAGACGGGTCCTTCGTTTTTACCGGAATTTCATGTCGATGAATGTTTAGGAGACGTCAAAGTTTACTTTCGTTGAATTACTTTCTACGGAGTCTAGAGGCATGAGTAAACTGATAGTAGTTTCCTTTCGCTTTTCATTCGACAGTTCTTTAAATAACTTTCTGAGAGGTCTTTGTATTACCAGACTATGTTGATGAGTACATGTTTAGGTGATGTTCAAAGATTTCTTTGCTTGCATCACTCCTATTTAGAAGCATGACTAAGCTAACTAGAGTGTTTTCTACCCTCAAAACTATAACCCACGCCCGGAGAAAACGAAAGTAGAAGAATTTATAGAATTAAATTTTTTGAATTTTGGGGAGCTTTAACACTATCTTCTTCTATTTTTAATTCAATAGCTCATTTGAATACGGTTTTGAGAGGTCTTCGCTGTACCAGACTCGATAAGTGCAATTTAGGAGACGTCCAAAGTTCATTTTGTCTAATGTTCTTAGTGAGAGGCTTAAATAATTTTTAATAGATTGTGTTGAAAAAAATTTTGGAATATTTTTCAGATATTTTTCTGGAAAAACTTCAGATATTTTTTGTAACACTATATAAAGCACAGTAAAATTTTCAAGAACAGTATTCATTGTAAAAGTCTACTTATTTAACCAGTTATCAATATTCTACCTCTCCAGGGGGTGCGGCCCACACAAGAATTTCATGCAAGCATGGGTTGATATTTACATAAAATTAAAGCTCTTAACTAGTAGAATGGAATGCCACTGCTCGGACTTAAAAGACAACATCAACATCAACGTCAACATCTGGCTCAATCTGAAAATTCCTCCACAGAACTTTAATATTTGTAATGGTAAGATTCACTTATTATTTTGTAGCGTACTATTCTTACGCTAAGACCCTTTGACTTTTATTTAAGTTACCAGTGTTGAAAATGAAAAAAAAGTTTAAAAGTACTATAACTAAGTTATAAACAGGTTAAAGGCAGGTTCCATTTGCTTAATTAAAGCGTCAGGGAACACTCTTATCTAAATTAACAATCTTGAGGACTGAATGTTTATCCGTGAGTTGTAGGTGAAGTCGAAATCTTACCAAACTCCAAGTCAACCGTTGATACATAAATACTGCTGAAGGAGGAAAAGGTTGTGGCAATGACAATGTGAACAAATATTACAATAGCTTTTAGTTTTGTTTATGAAATAATTCTTGAATGATAATAAGTATTTGATAATATTAAATTCAGTATATTAATATTTATTTAATAACTCCCCAGTAACAGCTGAGTAAATTAGTGTTATGATACAAATCATTAGGAATCTCTAAAACATCGAGGGTAGTTCCTTTAAAGTGCGACTATAGCACACAACATACAACGCAATACAACTGATAAAAAATTAGACTAACTCTTTAGAGAGAAGTTATTTACTTTTTGGACGTTGCACAGCACACACATGTTACAAAATTATACATTACAATTATTTGATTTTTCTGTTTACTATTTATTTATGAAGTAATGCTAACAATCTTAATATGATGTGTAAGATACTGTACTTGTTTCACAAACCATTCACGTTGATGATGTGAAAAAGACTAACCTTGATTCATGTTAAAATATAAAGTTAAGCACTGCTAAAGTAAGTTGGAATAATAATCATTGTTGTAAATATCTTTAGCCCCAATCGTCACTTTTGTCCTTGGGGCAATCCAAGCGTGTATAGATGGTATACTTCCTTCAAATATTAAGAGAACTTAAAATTGAATAGTAATATTTTGCGATACAGAACAATTTTATCATTATCTCAAAAAACCTATAATGTTTTACATCATTTCAACAACATTTTCCACTGAACCCTTATTACAATACCTTAAGACTCAGAGGCTACATAATGACTCTATTTCATTACGATTGCCGAGATTTCTCCAGCCACTCGCGGCCGGGGGAGGACGCACGGCTCTATCGATTCCCTCACCACTGCAGCTTTCTTGTCAAAACCCGGATTGTTCTGTTAATTACTATTATATTGCCGCCACTCGGCGCGCTTTTGTTCGCCCTCCCGCCTCCCGCATATCGCCCCCGGCAATATTTCATCGTAACAATTCTGAATCGCTGTCGTTCCATTTGAAAATCAAAATGCCCCGACGGTTCCCTCGTTCTCCGGCGACGAGTTTAATTTCCGTTACGCGTCTGGTTAATTTTATTATTTTATTGGCCCGGATAGCATGCGATTAGTGGGATGAGTTGGACCCGTTAATTTCATACGTGATCTATAACGCTGTAATCCAGCTAAAACCAGATCGGTTTCTAATAAGAATGTAATATAATCTTTCTGTAATATAATCGTAATATATCTACAATAATAAAGAGAATTATAAAAATTAACATAACTCATACAATCACGAGGACTGTTGTAAGTTATTTACAAAAGACAGTGAAATAAAAAAAAACGTCATAAGTAAACATTTCTGACAGCAGAATCTTTGTACGGTGGTACGTTTACGTTATTGAAAAAGAGTCTCATACACAACTTTATAACAAATTCAAATGAAAATACTTTGTGTAATAATCGTATAACATTATTTAATGTAACAATTATCCAGTTACAGTAATACAATTTACAAGGGAAATTAGTTACTCAAAACGATAAGAGGCCGAGTAATATTTCGCGGAATATGTCAAATGATAAACGTTTTGAGTGTTCTCAACATGAAACGAAGTTCAAATAGCCCTAATTACCTTTATACTTCACTTCCCGGTTACATGAACTAGAAAGGGTTAACGCACCGAGCAAGCAGTTTTTCAACGTTGCTGAGCGCAAAACAACAGAAACATAAAACTGTTCTCGTTAAAACTTAAGCCAAGTGTTTATTACTGCCGACCTTGTTTCGCGTGTGTTTATATTTAGAACGACTCGGGTTACTAATGTAATTACTCTCCCAGCGAAACTGGAAAGCTAATTCTAACGGACTCAAGTGAAATTGTGGCTCAGTGATGTAACAGCGTTTACTTGTAGTATATGAATAGGGCTCATAGTTTATATGAGAGAATTTAGTGAGCATTTTAAACAAGACAGAACAATGGTTAAAAAATTACGGAGTTTTAGATTCAAATATATACCCTGTAATATTAAGTTTTGAGGCGCTTTGTTTTGAGAACAACGAATGCAATAGAGTACTTGTTTAGCTTTACTATGGCTGTAATAATTCTAGTTTAGCTTTGTTATGGCTGATACATTCATCAACTACAGTATGACTGATTTATTATTAACTGAATCATCACTGCTACAAGGTAACATGTTTAGCTTTCAATCACATCAAACTTTTAACCTTATCGACGTTGTTTTACCACTTATCTTAAGACATTCATATAATTAATCCAAAAACCGAGTTACATTACAATGATTTTTTAAACAATGGGAGTAAATATTGAAATTTTAAAAATTTGAACGAGTTCAGTTAGTTATTGAAAATGCTTGCTGTCAGAGATTTTCCCAAGTATGAAAAAGTAAGTGTGTTTTTATACACTTTTTTATTCCTGTTTTAAAAACAAGCTCCCAAAAACTCATAAATTTTTAAATTTTAAAATCAGTTTGACGAAATCACTTACAACAAAGCTTTGGCACGGATACCATCGCATCGGTACTGGAGTATAGAGTTTAATTAATAAAGGTGAAAGGACGAAATCGTAAAAAATGAATAACAAATAATCGTGGAAAAGTTACTCTAATCAAAATAGGCCTAACCCTAACTTAAATGTTCGTTCGCTCGGGTGGTGCGGCGCGGCGGCGGAAGGCGAGTCGGATAGCCATATATCAGTGAGTCCGACTGGACTGATAAGCCCCAGTGGTGAGTGATAAGAGGAGATAGCCTGTCCTCTGTCACGCTTATCTGCGGTCGCCGCCTCCGCCCCCGCCCTGGGAGGCTGCAGCGTGAGGCAGACCCAGAGTCACGATCCTGTCCGTCTGAGGCCACGAAAACCCCTCCGTTCGTGTCACCGAGTCACCGACGAATAGTTAGAGAGGAAGTTGGAGAAGAAAAGTTGGAATGAAAGTTTATACTTGAAGAAATGGTGACACATCTTGGGGTTTAGGACGAAGTTGACCTTAGGTGGATCCACGCCATCTATTATTTGTCACCCGTCGTTGTGATGATAAGAGCCAAATTTTACCAGACGATGCGATCAACCTCACAACAACTGGATTTTGGAACGAAACCGCTGAAGGGTCATTGACGTGAAGAACGGGTAAGTATTATATCCCTCAATTTACAATTTGAAGAATAAACAAGATAAATTTTACAAACAAAATTTTTATATCTCCACTATCTACTTTTTTTAATGAGAAAGTAAACAATTGTCCCTTTAAAATAAAGAAAAGTATGAAATTTCAATGAGTCCAACTAAACAGACTCATTTCCAACATCCATCATAACGCCACTTGCCACAAAGTATCGCTAAACGTACCTCAGCGAGGATGCAACGTGCCATAACTGTGGCGATAGCTCTTATCGCAACACGTTATCGTCGATGCAACGAGGGTTCACACACACTCACACCGACACACACTGGCAGGGACGGTATCGCGTGAAGCGTCACCAAAATAGATTACTTTATTCGAGAGCAGCTTTGCCGATATTGAGCCAATTTCCTTTAAGCGAAAACGCCACCTCTCCAGTCGCGCCTTTTTACTCCCTGCAATCGTTTTCTTACAAAACACACTTCTCTTAAGTGCTCATTTAACATTTCCTCGGGGAGTTTAAAAGGAAAACGTGGCTAACTGCGTTCTAAACGATTTCGATTGTTGAATTAAATTTTCGGAGTAAAAGAAATGAAGTCAAAGGATTGAAAACTAAACTTTTTCAAGCTTTAGTAAAGAACGCCTCCAATTAATGACATTTGTAGGGTTTAATTATAGCTAACAAAAACATTAGAAATTCACTGTTGGTGATGGCGAGTTTGTTATTATTATTATTTTAGTCTAAACATAAAACATATATTCCAAAATCATTGTAGTGACTAAAATTTCTCTCAAAAAATAAATCTGTAAGTATTGTTTCGTTATTTCTCGAGGAGGAGTAAAAAATGGTTTATGCTAAATTAGATAAGTAAATTTTGATTATTAACCAAGCAAATATAACTTTTTTACTGCTTTATTCCATTGAGATTGGGATGAAGCACTAAATGTCTGCTTAAAAACCTAATAGAAAGAGGAATTATTAAGCTCAATACTCATGAACTGTTGTAAAATTGCGTTAAATTTAGTTTTTTTTTTAAGTTCATTGCGTTAAGTGAAAGCTATTTATTGGCCGTATGAATTTCTCATCGTCCAACAATCATTAAATTCACGAGACTAAGATTGCAAAAGCTTTTTATTGGCCGTATGAATTTCTCATCGTCCAACAATCATTAAATTCACGAGACTAAGATTGCAAAAGCTTTTTATTGGCCGTATGAATTTCTCATCGTCCAACAATCATTAAATTCACGAGACTAAGATTGCAAAAGCTTTTTATTGGCCGTATGAATTTCTCACCATCCAACAATCATTAAATTCACGAGACTAGAGTGCTTTAAGAGATGAACGTGGTCGTCGTAAGACACTGGACATTGCAGTTGCCAACTCACAAGTTTGCGACGAACTTGACGAACTCATGTCAAATAGGCCGAGCAACTGTGTCTACAAGAAGCAACTTTGGTCGCCCATCCAGTGTTTAACCACACTAAACGTCAACAGTTAACAAACACAAATTGTAAACAGTTCGCTTTTGTCTGTACAATTTACAAAGGAAACAAAATTAAACGTAAAAATCTCCTAGAAGATAAGTCGTGAAAACTGTTAATGGACTGTTAAGCCAATCATCTTGCATCATAATTACAATGTAGTAAAAAAAACGAAATTTCTCTTTGGAGTTGAGTTATTAACCCAAAAAAACACTGTTCTCCAATATATTTATATACTTATTATGAACGAGTATCTGATGGACAGTTTCTTTCTACTCGAACTCTAATCCTTTTTGTAGTAACAAAAAGTTTGACTGGACAGTTCTAGTTTTGCTTATATTTAATTTTTCGTTGTGATTTCCTTGCCAACTTAGCAGCTCACGGTATGACCCCATTTAAAATTTTAACGACTTTCAAACTACTGTTTTTGCGCAATTGCATGTCTGACCAAGTAACCTCCATAAAACATGTTTTTGAGCAAAAATTAACCAATTTCCAAATTTGAAGGGGATTGTTGGGGCCGTTTTGCAATGAAATGTGCGAAAACAAGCAAACGTACATTGCTAATAATATTAAAGAATAGGATAGGGGTTTTGTGATCAAGCTCCTCCTATTCTGAACTGATTTTAATAATTTAGAAGTCCTTAGATAGAGCTCGGCGTTAAGTTTTGTAAAGTCTAAAATGTATTAAGGCAAGAAAAGAGCATTATGGAAAAAACCACTAAAATTTTGTTAACAAAAACAATATGTAACATTGAATTAAAATTTTAAGTAAAGCTACAGAAAGAAGTTAAAAGTCTTTGAGCAAGGCCATATGTTAACATTGGAATTAAAAGGTTGAGTACATTCAATGAAGCAAACTTCCTCGATAAAACAAAAATAATAGTAGCATTCTAAAATTTAGAGCTTTTGCCTGTGCAGGTCACTAAAACCCAATATTGTTATAACAATGGGGATCAAACTTTCCTTTGTTCGCTAACATTGTGTAGCAAAGTTAAAAATTTAAATAATTGTGAAAACGAGGTTTGATCTGGCATGCACAAAAAAGACATACATTAAATTTTACAACGATGTTGTGTTTCAATACTAAACTCACCAACAGCACTGTTACGAGGATATTCGAAAATACTCACCTGAAACAAAACAAAGAATTTACCACTTGTAACTTTATCACATAAAAACAACAACAATACGAACAAAACACGTCTAACAGAGATCAAAACAGCCCTTAATTGCGAGCAAACAGTATAATCGAGAACAAATGAAAACATTGACGGTGCAAAACCAATACGGAGGCCAAGTGGTGATAAGCGGTCCAACGGATACAATTAACACGGTTCAATCGGAATGAGTGACGTCACCAGGTGATAATTGATAAGCGGGTGGTGATAAGAGGAGAGTGGGAGGCCAATTAGGCCTGTAGAGGCCTCGACATAAGATCTAGTGACTGGAAGATCCTTTCGTCGAAAATCGCCGCAACTTAATTAAAGTTTATCCTGTTTATTGTGATTTGAGCGAACATTTTATATATGTGTAACAGTTTCACTGTTCACAAATAGATTACCTTAAAAAAACAACCCTCATATTGGAAGAGACAACAGAAGTAATTCGTTGGTTGGCAAGTGAAACTCCAATTTTGAACTGTATTTTTTATAAAAATAAAAAGCGGGAGAAAGAAGGGTTCATGCCATATGACCTGAAGTACTTTGACGTGTTATACTTTTTATTCGATAATAATAGAACCTTCCCTATAATGATAGACAAAATGACACAATATAACATTATTTTTTAAAGTATAATCATACAGTTTAAATTGTAATGCTATTACAGTCTACTGTAACATTTTTGCCATGCAAATAGAATATTAATAAATATTTACTTTAAAAAATAAAAAATTAACGCGTAATATTTTTAAAATGAGGAAAACGTGATAAAATTTAAATAATATAAATCATTACTTCAAGGGGAGCTAATTAATAAAAGAAAAATTTTGTTAGCGCTTTTCGTTGTACACCATGGAACTTGAAGAAAATTGGCGTCAATATTTAAAGACACTGGCGCTTTAGTGAGAAGCATTCACTATTTTTACAAGCTCATCTCAATTTACACCTGGTTACCGGGCAGACCGCGCCAACCGCAGTGGCGGAGAGGAGGCACGATGTATTGGACAAGTTTGAAGAGCAATTATTTGGACGGGTCGGACCGGGCTCGGGGCACGTTCCCGCCGAAATTCGCAGTCGAAATGACGAGTCCCGCACTTCATCTCTGCACCCAATTGCTCGAGTAGTTCAGTTAAAATGTTTAATAAGTTACAAATGTAACATTAAAAATAACCCTTGAGGTGTATCTCCTTAGTTAGTTTTCAGTTATTAATTTTATGGAAAAAATATTAATGTTGTATTATTCAATTACAGTAAAAGCTCTCGTATAGGTTTATCTAATGCATACATTATCATAGTTTTTCGAGTGAGCCAAGATCCATTCAATTGTTGATACGGTATTTTTAACTTTAGGCCTACCATCATGCTGAGAACAATTCGAGCTTGGTCGAGTGCTAGAGAGGTTGGGTTCACGATCAATTTCGATCACGGCTGGAGCAGGGACGTAGCCAAGGGGGGGGTCCGTGGGGTCCGGACCCCCCCCTTCCCGCTAATTATTTTAATAATTATGATATTTATTCAATCCAGTTACGAATTACACTTTCTCTTTTTATCAGTGCATGGCGCAAAAATAATGTAAGCAATATTAAGGTAAAAGAGTACAAAAGTACAAAGTACAAACAAAATTTAACCGTCCGATTTTCATGCCAAAAATACAAACTCCTCGATCCCTACAAACGTGGTGTTATCGCAATTGAAGCTGACGCCTGCTATCTGTCCAGCTGCGTTCCCAGGCAGTTCTTGGAAGCAGACGATATAAACAGTTCTTATCTTATTTTCGAAACAGTTCTTATCTTATTTTCGTATTCTTTATTTCTTGCCTACCTTTTTACATTAGATTAAATTATTTACAACCTCTGAATGTAATCCACGTTGAGTCAGTTATAATCGATTCTTCACCAGAGTAACTACGTGCGTTTTATTATGTGGCATTTAACGAGTAATGTTTAGAAAGAAAAATGAACGCTTTTGTGATAAGGAAGAAAATAAGTATTTCCAGTGATTTTAAAGAGGTAAGAAGTAAAAGATAAAATTTACAAATAGTTTTAATTATAGTTATTAAAATATTACTACATTCTTGTAAAGAAGAACATCGACTATCCGGCGGATCAACGAAGGCCTTAAACCTAACCTGGCTATTAATGGCTTAATATACTTTAGGAGAAATATAAACTTTAAAATTGCCGTAAAACCAGGGCCGTACTCAGACCGGTATAGCCGGTACGATTTTACCGGGGCCCGGGGTCAAGGGGGGCCCAAATAATCTCGCCCTCCGAAATAGTGGAAAGTCCTCGACAAGGCCCGGGAACAGGTAAAAAGGGCCCGTAACGACAACGAAGGGACCAAAATCGACACGTGGGAGTAAAAAAAAAAAGGTCACCACTTTTGACGAACCGGAAATCAGCTACGGTTTTGACTGGAACGGGTGCAGTACCAGGACATGAGGGGCCCGGCTTCATATCTTCACCGGGGCCCGCCAAAGCTGGGTACAGCCCTGCGTAAAACGAATGATTAGTGTTAAATGTCATTTACACGCATTATAATAATGATTTAAAAATAAATTTAAACCTGCGTTTCTAAAGCAGTAAAGAGGTTTTAATCAAGAGTTAATGAAGGCAAAATAAATAATGTTGATCGAGAGCTCGACGAGATACGCAAGAGCAAATCTTATCTTTATTCACACGTCCATGGCTGTCTCTTCGCGTATAATATACTTTAGGAGAAATATAAACTTTAAAATTGCCGTAAAACGTAAAACGAATGATTAGTGTTAAATGTCATTTACACGCATTATAATAATGATTTAAAAATAAATTTAAACCTGCGTTTCTAAAGCAGTAAAGAGGTTTTAATCAAGAGTTCATGAAGGCAAAATAAATAATGTTGATCGAGAGCTCGACGAGATACGCAAGAGCAAATCTTATCTTTATTCACACGTCCATGGCTGTCTCTTCGCGTACTCACAACTATAGAATACCCTACTGGTCTTGTGCCGTAACGTAACACACTGACAAACACTGATTGTGACTGACGTAACACTGACAAATCTCATGATTAGGAATCGGTCACAATGGTAAACTAGCCTAACCCACTGTGCTCTCTAGACATAACAAGTTTTGAGTGAAAGGGAAGAATTAGAATGATAATACTGTAACCCTAAAAAAACCAAAACGCATTATTGGCGACAGTTTTAAGTCTCGGAACCTGATTGCTGTATGAGGCATTTCATTTACACAACTTTTAAATTTATCTCTTCCACAAATAAAATTTTCAATTACAGATCATTACCCACCTGTGATTGACTCAACTCTTTCCAACCCGAATTTACTCTTTACTTCGTAAAATATATTTTTTGAAATACAATATAATCGGTACTTTTTGAGTTTTACAAAAAGGTAAAAAATAAACAAAAATAAATAATATCAGATTTTTTACGTAAACATTTTAAATTATTAATAAATATAAAAATATGATGACATATTTTTGGAAATGAATTTATTATATTTAAGTAATAAATTAGCTAATTGTGGTATTTTATAACTACGTAATTCTCAGCACTGTTACGCGGGTCGAATTTCACTATTATTTTGTCAACTACTTGAGTTGTAATATTATCCTCTTATTTACTGATAAATTCTTTTGTATTTTAATATCAAATATTAATTGTTCATTCTTAAATGACATGGGTTTAAGTGTGAAGTTTAGATAATGATGCCTAATAGTCTACCAAGCAGTATCTACTACCTGTTACGCATAATCTCGTGTCCCCAAACTCACGACCCTCTCGTTAAAAAAATGGGGGGGTTACGTCGTCTGGACCCCCCCCCCTTCCCAAAATCCTGGCTACGTCCCTGGCTGGAGGACGAATCCCACCTAACCTACAACTCATATCTAGAGGGCAATTAATTAATCAGCAGGTCACATCATGGATTGTATTGATTCCCTCCTCGCTCCACGCCAGTACGCTGTACAGCCGGTTGCAGTTCACGTGGTCCTCGCTCCACGCCAGTACGCTGTACAGCCGGTTGTAGTTGACGTGGCCCAGTTTGTCCATAAAACTAGTAAAACAACCCCCAGAGTAAGGTGGAACACTCGATGAACCGTGCTAGCAGCTTCCCCTCCAAAGCCATTTTCACTCGTGAGCAATGTCGGAAGGCTGCCTTAGTCATTCTGGTTCCAGTACAAATACTTTTTTCGATTTCATATTTTGCAAAGATATAATTCTCGTATAAATTGGTCGTCGCGTCCTTATACACAATTTGAGTCAAAATTTTAAGGAAATCAGTAAGTATTTAGAGGGTAAATAGTTTATTAAACTATGCGTACATTAAACAGTTATACTTTAACTCCATAATTTTAACCGTATGTAGCTTAGTTTTTACAGATATTAATTTTGCATCAAAATAAACAGAAATACTTGATATATAGCGTCGCAATATGAATTAGAAAAATCCATAAAGGCCTACTACTGAAGCCAAAATTTATGACACAGCTTATGAACGACAGCTTTCCGGCCTAGCTTACGGGTCAAATGTTCGGTACAACTACATCGAAGGGGTGTGATTAATCGCTCGACCAAATTTTCTGCCCCACCCTGGATGTAGTTCCACTATTTACGGACGGCCCAGATGGCGTCACGTGACAGTGCGACACTGTGACAGTCCGAGTGGAATGTGCTTCATTAGCCTATATCAAGGGCTGTCACGTGTCATAGCGGGCGCGGACCGCTGACAAGCGCAGGCCGGCGACTTAAAAATACCGACTGATTCACGGGTCGGGTTTCTCGACATTTCTCGTCGATGCACTATAAATACTGACGGTTCCCGGCGGGTCCGTATGGGTTAATTTATGGATATGAAGGGTTTTGTTGACGGAGGTTTATTACAGGCCTTCTTCTTGTACATGGCGATTGCTTCTTGGACCGCAGAACTGTGGATGAATTTACAGTTCGCGCTATATATCTCCGGCGGCTAGTACGCTACTAACCGTATCATATGATATTTTGATTATATGATATAGGTAAAAACAACATTTGACAAGCAGCGGTGTTTTAGAACAATGATTTCAAGGCAGTACCCCCTCTTGCCCAGCACCTTGCAACCATAGACTCAGCCATATCTGGATATATAATGCGTAAACTGTACTTTGCAATGATGTTATTTGTTCCGGTAAGCATATACAACTTGAAAATATATAATTAATAATTTATAATAAGTATTGCAGTTGCTCTAATTTTTCTCTTTTGTAGTGTCCCTAATACTTGGCGCGATGTTTAAAGTGAGGAAGCATAGTTGATTATCTACGGTCGCTGCCACAGCGTTTACTTATGTGTAGTTAAAAATTACTGTAAAAGTTAGAATTCTGTACGACACTTTTATATCAAATACATAAAAACCTGAGAATACAAAAAACACAAAATACTAAAAGATGACAACGAACGTATTTGGATACCTGATATTCCACAAATAAAAGCTGTGACAGGATCGAGTATGGGATCCGAACCGGGATAAAAGTTTATTTGGCTCCTAGCGTCTTATACATGAACATTTGCACCACGAGTCCCCTATCTGCAAGCACTGTACGTGATACACGCTGCCCCCCGCCCCCACTAACGAGTTCCCCTGTTGATCTTGTCTGTTGTGCAACGTCTTCGCAGATTTACACCCGCCGCGCTTTCCCGCCTAACGCAATTACACGGGGGGTTCTATTGCCTTGTTTTGCTCCTCGATCGCACCCCCCCCCCGCTCTGGCACACTGTCCGTCCCGCCACTCCGCTCGGCGACGGCGCAACTTTTTTAATATGGAAATATTGTCTGCGCCGAAAGTGAGGAGCGACTGAGATTCAGTCGCCGACGACGCGATTGTTTAATATTCAAAGCGAACTACAGCTGCTGGAAGATTAAATTGTTTATTCAGCCCGTCCGTATTTTATTACTCGGTCAATATTGTTGTTGCGCTCGATGCGCTTCCTCAGTTTAGTTACTTAGTCGCGATTCGGTCGGGGGTTGTTTTGTTTGGCTTCGTCCGAACGGAGGTTTACCGCGGAACTCGCTCAGTTAATGAGAACTGAATTTGAAAAGTGGATTGTTTAATATTGACTGCATGACCACTCTAGCGTCCACACTCGACACTTAATTAGGCAAATACTATTTTCCCCCACCTGCTATGTCTAGACGCTTTTTACTCCTTGTAATGAGTGGGTAAAGTAATATTTTGTCTCCCAGCGGAAGACAAAGTAAACTCATAAGAATAACATTAAAACCAATAATTCTAAAATTTAGCGCCTTCAAATTTCTGTGCAGACATAGAACTCTTTTCTATTTTTTCCAAATAAAGAGTATTTGCCTATTATAATTTTTGTATTTGAATTTTTTTTTGAAAAAGTCAAATTAAAAAATGATATACTTTATTCATAAATAAACAAAAAATAACAAAATTATATCACGGTGAAAGCTCATAGTGAATTGAAAAATAATCCAAGTAGGCAAAACATGCCTTTGCGTGGGTACCGAGATCTTGAAGTCGTAATACAAGTTAGTAGATCTTCTAGGTAATTAAGGTTTTGAAATAATATGATTAAATGAATTTATAGAAGTAAAATACAAAGTTAATTACGTTTGATTTAGTTTAAACAAAGTAAAAAACTATAATACTATAAGCAATTTTTCTGCGAGCTTTAATGAAGAGAGGTATCAAATGATTATTTTATTAACTGCATCAACGTATAACGTGATCAAACATTTAAAATGTCCAACAGTAAATAACACAAGAGAAAATGCAATTCCCCCGAAGTTTAATAATAACTGGTATGGCTTGTGAAGTAAATGGAGCTTGACCGGGGCGGCCGCGGTGTGAACCGTGCCACCGGACCGACTGATGCATAGTGATGATGATATCAAGGTGACAATGCATAGTGATGGAGATAACGTGATACCAAGGTTACCGCGCCGGCCGCAAGGTGAATGTGCACACTGACCGACTGGAACTGAAATCGTGATACGTAGGTCCACACACACTGTAGTTAACGTAGTGAAGCCTGCATGTTAATAGTTGATTGATTAATTGACCAAATTGACTGGATAGCCGAGTGGATAAAGCGCTCACCTCGAAACCTGAGGGTCGCCGGTTCGATTCCTGACAGGATCGAAACTGGGTCCAGTTGCCTTTTGTCATTGGGCTGTGAATTAATGATGCTATCTAACAAAAGGTCGCCGTTAGATAGTAAGTAACAAGACCCGGGTTTGGACCGTTCCCGATCAAAACTTTAAAAAATGCCACTGGCGTAGAAAGACACAAAAGACAAAAAATAGTATAAGCACATTGTTCTTGTATTGATTACAACAGCGGAAAACTTTCAGTTACAAAGCGCAGATATATAAAAGATATATCTATTTATCTACGCTACAAGAAGACCGTAGGTCGGAGTTTCACACTCTCAGCAAAGTTCGGCCCCCTTTCGTCCACAAGATTGTGGACCTAATTCGTTATTGTCAACCTATAGCTTTTATCCTGCATATTAATAAACAAGCGAACGACTAATTTCGTAGCGACCGCTGAACCGATCTTTAAGACGAATATGTCAAATTAAAGCGGATAATGCGTAGGTTTGCCGAATTTCTTCAGTATTTACGTTTTTATACGGGCTACGCCCTTCAGCCCGTCAAATGTTGGGTCAATCCAATTCTCATGGAGGAAAAAAAATAATTGGCAGCTACTTTTAAATTACGATTACGTCACGCTTTTGAAGTTACGTCACACATACTACTTATATAACAATCCAGCCAACTTAAGTTACGACACTCTCTTGTACACACACAACTACCTTTACGTTTCATAACAAATTAAGGTTTTTTGCGGTAAAAAATAAAGAAAATCTCGCTAAAAGAGGAAGGAGAGTGGGGAGAATCCCCGAGGAGTCGACCTGCAGTGCGGCCGACGTGCCCGGACTGCCGACTCTCGCAGGCAGGATTGATTGTGTCTAATGAGACGAGCTGCGGAAGGAAACAAGCCTTCTCGGCATCGCCAATCGTCCACGGAGCGATACGGTGGCGGCCACGCCGAGCGGGCACGTTGCGTAACCTCAGTGTCCCCCGAGAAAAAACATTGTCGTACCAAACCAAGATACCCCCGTTGCAGCAGACCTGCACACTCAGCGAATTTAAAATGCATAACAACATATCTCAATCCAACATAGCGAGATTTGACATGTTTTTGTAAGCTCCATAAGAATAACATGGGGAATGAGTATGCAGGTGTGCTGCTACAGGTATATTAAAACTGGGTGGTTTTAATTCAATATTTAGTAGATCTGAACTAGAAGAAGCTATTTACCAAGTTTTATTGAGATATGTTGAGAAATAAGCGAGATATAGAATTTTACTTATTTCCCATAAGGTTAACATTGGGACAACGTACTGTGTTTACCACTTTCAATATCTCGGTAACCAATGGACATAGAGCAGTGTTTCAAAATACCAAATTGTTTGTTTTTTTGAGCTGAATTCAATGGTGCCCACAAAAATTCGATAAATTTTATTTTTCTATGTAAAAAATTCAAAAAACCCATTTTTGGGGGGTTTATCCCCCTTTACCCCCCCTTCCGTTGGTCCGATCGGGCTGGTTCACGAACTCGTCCAATTGATTACCACTTTACACGTCCGTACCAAATTTCATAAAATCGGACCATTTTTGCAACCGCTATCGTGCTAACAGACACATAGATATATATATATATATATATATTATATATATATAAATTCAAACGAATAGTGTTTTTTTGCTTCTGGGGGCCCAAAAACGAAAAGTTATAGTGGTCCCGAGCTTAAGTCTTACCATGAGACCTACGGTAATAGCTTCTTCCCTATAGGGGAAATTCGCTAAAACTTGCTTATTCATTTAAAGAATCGAAATTAAATATAAAATTAGATTCAAAACATTATTAAACTGTTGGACCAGACAAAATTAGGATAGTGCCAAATAAAAAATCATTTTCTTTAAAGTACGATTATTATCGAACGTCAGGGAACATTGCATAATCTAGAACATGGAACTACGAGATGGTGATTTGTCCCGACATTGTAAGGGGCAAAGAAAATTGAGCACTTTTGAGTGAAAGTCCTGGTTGTGTGAATCTAGTGGTGGTTCATTATGTTCGAATCTAACAAAGAGCAAATTCACTGAGAGGCTCCGGTTTATACAAAAGGAAATCAATGCTATTGACTGTACAAAGGTGTTAGCCAGAACTAAAAACTACTGATAAGTAAATTAACACAAGTTTGTATTAATATTAGTTTAAATTTAGTGACATTTAAATCCATACGAATCTAATCCTCCCCCCCCCCCTAAATAATGCTCTATAACAGTGTTTCCCAACCTTTTGGTGCTCGTGTACCACCTACCACATTTTCAATAATTGGCGTACCATCGCAAGGACCCCCTCCCCCACCACTTACTTGGGGGGGGGGGTTTGGACCCCCCCCAATAATTGCTCATACATCCCTTTGGTGGTTTTGTTTTTGAAACTTAAATTAATTTATTTTACATGCCAATGTACATTTTTAGATCATATTTTGATTATAAGAACATGTTGACAAATTAACAAGCTCATAACAAATTATTGAGCTCATCTCAACTCTGCTCAATAATTTTATAGTCGTTATGGCGAAAGAACCGAATGAATTTTAATATAAATTGGTATTCGGTATAAATTAATTGGAAAAACTGGTAGTATTTTTTTAATGGAATGAAAATTTTTAAATGCCAAAATGTTTTGTAAAAAGAATTACTCTTAAAATGAAAGAGTGACAATTGTTCCTAAAATATGGTACGAAATTGGCATGTTATGATCAAAACAGATAGCTACTGAAAAAGTTAGTTAATAAAGTTAAGGCATTTAGTGCGATTTTACTGATCGACGGGACTGTGTTCGTTCGTAAACCTAGCATTTTACTTTGTACTACTTCTTCAATCTCTTGTGTACCACCTGAAAGGCCTTCGCGTACCACTGGTTGAGAAACACTGCTCTATAATGCTTACTTTTTAAAAACTCAAAATAATAAGTCAAGAATTACATTAAAACTAAAAGAGCTCAAACTTCACCACTGGCAAGTCTTTAAACTAACTCATAAAACATGTTATGCGTACTTTATTCAAGAATTTGTAGGTTTCCCCGAATACCAGCACGAATATTGCACACTGAAAAAGTTAAAAGTGGTAGTAAAGACGAAACAGTATTTTAAATTCACAACTTCCATTAACAGCAGATTATATTATCCCGGAAATTTCTATGGCGTTGTAAATAGAATAAATAACCACATATATTTTTGTTTTAAGTAGGTTATACGCTTTTGAATAACGGCTTGGCGCGTTGCCAAATTTCGCAGTGGGAGCGCTATGGGTTATTACAGTCACATGAACGATTATTTTCTCCGCTAACAACACGAGTTTTTACAATCTTATAACTACGTAAAGCATATAAATCACGAAAAACGCTCTGCTTCCAGCACAGTATGTACGGAGGAGGTTCGTGTTGGACTACGACATTTATTTGCTCATGTTCCTATGGTTATATTTATACAGTTCTGGGTGAACGGAGTCTTCCGCCCTCTCATCGTTTTCTACTATTAGCAGTTTACTATTAGTTTATTATGAGTGCGTGATTTAAAGTTATACTGTAAACAGCGGAATAAATCTTCAGGACATAAAAAATAATAAAAATAGTTTTTAATTTATTTTCTTAAAAACAAAAAGATAACCACTCGAACTAAAAATTTTAGAAACCAAGCACACTGCGTATTCGGGGAGGAAATACAAGGATTTACTTGAAATTGAACAAGACCACTTTGAAAACTTTCTGCCCTCGGAGCACAATCCATTTTACTCATTGAAAGTTTGTTATCTCATCCGAACAAAATGTACTTAAGTATCCAGTAGAATCGAGTTTCAGATGTACTGCATCCAAATGCAACACACCAACTTTAAATTTATGTAGGCCTAGCTCACTTTTGAGGTTTCGTTAAAAGGGGCAAAGTTAAGAAAACTAGAAGTTGATTTGGTTTGTGATCAAATTACATTGTTATTAAAAATAACTAAGGAGAAATTATTGGATATAATTGCTTACTTTCACATGTGTTATGGTTAATTCGAACTACTACGTCTCATGGGCAGTTTTTGAGTACTGTAACTTGAAATAATGCTAGTAAAATACATAAATACAGTAATAATAAATGGAAGATCGAAAATAATTGCAAGCGACTTCCAGTTAAGTTGTATAAAAAATTATAAAGTTTATTGACAAGAGCCAAACAAAATTAAATTGTGCTTCACAAGCAAAATTAAAATTTTTCACATCATATGATCAATAAAACCATTACAATTTTCCAGAATCTGTCATATTATGCCCAAAGACATGCGACAGAACGACACACACCCCGTCAACGCCGACAAGACTGCAGCAGGCGGCGAAAATGTAATTCTGCGTTGAATTACTATTCACCGCGCGCGCACGTCACTCCGGCTGCATTAGGCGACAGCGCAGTCAGATTAAATTCCATATCCGCGGCGCGCGGCGCGGCGCGACGTATTTCATTTCAGTGGGAAGCGAAACACCAACCACCAACCAGCCCACCAGCCCGACCACAATGCGAGTTAGACCCTCTCTTGGATGTGAGGACTTTCGTATCGGCATCGCGTTCTCTACATTCAGAGAGTATGGGGTGTCAAACTTGCCCGTGACAATGGTGGAAAGGTATTCTGTGAACCCGAGTTATTCTGAGTAGCTGACATAAACAAAATGTTAATCACTTAATCACTTTAATAAGACAGGTATACCTCATGGAGGACGTTAACCTGAATATGAGCGAAGGATGAGTGTGATGATAGTGGCGCTATCTTGTAGCCTTGTTAATTAGCAAAAACTCACGAGACTCTGTACCACATATAAAGGAGTGAAAGATGATCATGATATACCGTGAAAACAATTACTGCCGTCTTAGTAACTAAATACAAGCGATTCATCGTAAATGATTCACACAAAAACGCTGTAAACAGATTTACTCTGATAACAGTTGAATTGTATACCATATTATACGTACAATTGTAGTATAGTTAAAGAGGAAATAAAGATAACATCACATATGGATCAAAAAAGGTAAGTGAAGATCTATCGTGACTACTCTGACGCGAATTGTTTGGAAAAAGAGGTTGTTACAAAATCATTCTTTCAAATTTTTTGTAACTAATCAGTGAATCCTCATAAATCCTGTATATATTAGCTGCATAGCTATTAAAAATCAATGGAACACATTGTAACATAAAATCCGGTCAAAAAAGGAGCCTGCACGGTAAACTTTGAGCTCCTTCTTTAAGCCCTCCTCACCTGCCGCTGCCCTGAGTTATTCCTATCCCGGGAGAAAGGCATGTTATCATTATGGGAAGGCTGGGAAGGAATTTAAGGAGTGTTTAATTAAGTGTTCCCTCAGGAGGCCGACTCGCGCATCTCCTGATTTAGAAGAGCGTATTTCCTGCCACGCGGCAACGCGGCGGTTAATATTTATACAGCACTGGAGGCCGTGAGTACGTTTCCACGAAGATAAATCAACAATTATTGAGTCAACTGCAACATCTGCGTTATTTAACTTTGCAATAATTCGCATCAAACGAATTTATAACGAATCCTAACCGGGAGATGTGAAAATAAAAAGCTTCTCTATTGTATCACTCTATATTTCAACTTTGTTTCTTCATCTATTATCATTAAAGTACTTTTAAAAAATGAGTAGGAACTATTTTCAAGAATAATATTGTTGGCGTACAGTTAGAAAATAATTGTGCTATTAATTACAGTACCAACGAACTGTAGTTTAATGGCTCATAAAAGCTCTACAGGAAAGCTCAGTAATTTATGTTATAGAGGTGAAGTAAACCCTTTTAATACTGTAAGTGACAATTAACATTTCATAATGTAAATATTTTCAAGATAATATACCCAATATTTTTAAATACAAAAGCAGGAGAATTTAAATGTACATCTATCAACACAAAGTTAAGTCCAAAATTTTTATCATGCAATATTATAAGGTTATTATAAATTACTTAATCGACACTTACTTAGGAGGAGCAACGCAATTCCTTGATTTTTAGTTCAACTTAGCAACTAAAATCAATAAAAAACAAACAAAAAATCACTAAATCAATAAGTGGTGTGTGGTGGTTTAGTTTTGATTTCAGTCCTAATGAATTTCTTAGGTCCCCGGCCGAAATTTCAAACTGGAAACCGACCCTGATAAAACACATCACAAACGAGGACAAATGAGAAAGAGCTGAGTTGATTTGTTCGCTACCCGTAGCCGTAGCCGGTTACAGCTTATTTATAAGCCAGAACTACGCGCCGGCTTTATGAGTCGTACAAAAGAAATAAAAGAACGTCGATGAATTGTAACATACGACTGCACTAAAGCGGCGCAATTGACTGGGGTATCTAATTTACGGGGCTTTGCGAAACGCGCGCGAACTTGGAGCTCTCCCAAGGTCTGGTCGGCCGGGGGCGGCGCGGCATACGGGGTGAGACTGGAGGGGGGTACAGAGACCCGGGGGGGTACAGAGACCCCGGGGAGGGGGGTACAGAGACCCGGGGGGGTACAGAGACCCCGGGGAGGGTACAGAGACCCGGGGGGGTACAGAGACCCCGGGGAGGGTACAGAGACCCCGGGGAGGGGGGTACAGAGACCCCGGGGGGTACAGAGACCCCGGGGAGGGGGGGTACAGAGACCCCGGGGAGGGGGGTACAGAGACCCCGGGGGGTACAGAGACCCCGGGGAGGGGGGGTACAGAGACCCCGGGGAGGGTACAGAGACCCCGGGGAGGGGGGTACAGAGACCAGGGGGGGGTTACAGAGACCCCGGGGAGGGGGGTACAGAGACCCCGGGGAGGGGGGGTACAGAGACCCCGAGGAGGGGGGGTACAGAGACCCTGGGGAGGGGGTACAGAGACCCTGGGGAGGGGGTGTACAGAGACCCTGGGGAGGGGGGGTACAGAGACCCGGGGGGATACAGAGACCCCGGGGAGGGGGGTACAGAGACCCGGGGGGGTACAGAGACCCCGGGGAGGGGGGTACAGAGACCCCGAGGAGGGGGGGTACAGAGACCCCGGGGAGGGGGGGTACAGAGACCCCGGGGAGGGGGGGTACAGAGACCCCGGGGAGGGGGGGTACAGAGACCCTGGGGAGGGGGGTACAGAGACCCTGGGGAGGGGGGGTACAGAGACCCGGGGGGATACAGAGACCCAGGGAGGGGGGGTACAGAGACCCTGTGGAGGGGGGTACAGAGACCCGGGGGGATACAGAGACCCGGGGAGGAACAAACACCAGCCGGCAAACTGTCCGGCGAGGATCGCATTGTTCCTGGCTTATTGTCTGGCAAACAGCTACTGCAACATCACAGGGACCTTATAATGATGGAACTTAAATGAAATTAACATATACTGTATGACATTAAGCTGAGTTTTTATTTCAACGTGATACGGTTCTCCTTAAAAGTCTAGTTCATCGTTTTAAGTATGTATAGTCTACTCAGTTAAAAACATAATTTTTTCTTAATGTTTTTGTTTTTGCGTTATTGTTGTATTATAATGATGTATCATAAATAAAATTAATATATAACGTTAAGCTGAGTTTTACTCCAACTTATATGGCTCGCCTTTAAAAACTAGTAGCCTACATCATTTTAATTATAGCCTACTTAGTAGAATTTTTTCCTATTGTCTTGTTTTTTCGTTACTGTTGTATCTTATAAGCACTTCATGGAAAATACTCAACACTATTATTGCCTTTTAAATTTGATCTTTTATTCTTAAAAAAATGTGTATAAATGTATATCGATTGGTGTTTTCGATTGATTTTATGAACATTTGTTTATTAGCAGAGCTAGCGCATCTCGCAATGCGAATCGGGAAACAAAATTTATACTTCACACTGGACTTTACTTGTTCTTCAATTGGGTTATTCATATAGTCTTTGACAAACAAAATCCTCTGTTATATCTTCCTCAGTTTACTTTTTCTTGTTGATTTTGAATATTACCTCACTTGAAAATGTCCTTAAACTAAACGCACCATCCGATAAGATGTATGTAACACGAAGAAAAAAATAAAGAAATTATCTCTTAATTACTTTAATACTCCCGAACTAAATGCACCACAAAGATAACCAGCACCAAACGCTAAATCGAGCCGTGAATCGAAACGATATAAAGTATTAATCGGTCAATCAAAACCTGGTGTGACAGGCGGCCGGATATATCCGGGGATTTCGCCGTTGCTCGGGATCAGTTCGGACGACGCCCGAGCGGCGGCGGGTAGGCAGCCCGCAGCACAAGTTCGGATAGCCGCTGCCCCGACCCCACTCGCAGCTTCTTATCTGCCCGCTGCAGCTATAATATAG
This sequence comes from Flexamia atlantica, assembly GCA_035578135.1. NCBI lineage: Eukaryota > Metazoa > Arthropoda > Insecta > Hemiptera > Cicadellidae > Flexamia > Flexamia atlantica. The sequence continues at coordinate 52,885,573 of JAQJVK010000004.1, read as the reverse complement.
AAACAAACGGGCCGTGCTACAAGTTTTACGACTTTTGGGAACAATGTTGCTTGCGGGGCCGACATATCTCGAGCACCCTCGCAAACATGGATTTATCATCGATATTTCACGCGCTCGTTAGTTTTCGTTGTTCATTATCTTGTAAATCTCTGAACAAAGCACCAAATACTACTGAGGAATGACTTAAGTCAATACTGTAACAATAATATCTGTATTTATCAAATACATCAATACCAATGAGTAATGTTATGGATTTATAATCAATACGATACACAACCCTACCACTCAAAAATTACCGTTATGCAAGCGAATGCATTACGCAAAACGCAAAAGAAATTTTATATTTTAAATCGTTAACTCAAACAATAATCAGCTTCTTGAAAGTCTATAAAAGTCCAAACTTTATCTCCCGATAACTAGGTAGCCATTGTATTTCAGTCTTGGTAGCAAGAAACTTTGTTGATGACCGAAACTTTGAGTATTAAATAATAATTATTTGCGTTAACAAGTGTTAAAAAGTTTTTTCTCAAACTGCAACTTAAAAACATCGAATTAATATTTGAATTCCAGTAACTATGGTAAAACATTGATTATACCCACATTATAATATTACATATATTGTAAAAGTATATACAGTATATTGTAAAAGTAATATATCGTAAAAGTAACAACACTCTAGTGTCTCACACCTGATATTAGACGACTATTGCCTTAATCAACATTGCCTATAAAAGAAAGGCATCTCCCTTTATCAGCATTCCTTTCAGGACGTTGTGCTGAATGATGGAATGCTGGAAAACATCTACAAATGAAAATTCGTCTCCACCACCTCGCGAAAGTGACATATGATTTCCGATTTCTAGAAACATTATTAGCACTTGCGAGCGTATTGCCTTTAAAACAAAAACATCTCCCTTTATCAGCATTCCTTTCAGGACGAAACATTCATTTCTAAGACGGAATGCTGGAAAACATCTAGAAATGAAAATTCAAATCCCCACCACCTCTAGAGAGTGAGATATGATTTCTGATTGCTGGAAACATTATGAGCACTCGCGAGCGCAAGACGCGCTACGCCGGGAGCGACTCCGACATCTACCGGGGCAGATAATTCCACTGGAACCGAGCTGATTAAATTAACGGCGAGTACGACTGCAAGCTAAACCGCTCTGAATATCATTCGGATTTAATTTGTACCCGAACGTTTTCATAAGGTAAAGAGGATTTTCATCGTGCATTATCTTGGCGAGTGGCCGAGGTGTTTCATCTCGCTCTAGCCCGGTGAGTGCTCCTTTAATATTTCATTGCCGTTTCAACAGGGCCATTACTTGTATTCGAATCAAAATGGTTTTTATTGCAACGCGTTTTGTATTTATACGCTGATGAGCAAGGTTATAAATGATTGGAAAATTATAGGGATGGTTAAAGTCCACTGTTTAGAAAACGGATTATTTTTATAATGATAATAGATAACAAAAATATAGGAGAGAAGCCACATACATTAAGAGTGTAGTCTTTGTTTACTTTTTAGATAATAACATTAAGTTTATATGATGTATTCAACAGTAACAAAATTATATTGGTTAAAAATCAACGTTAATGCAGTAACGTTACGTTGATGTTAAAACAAAAAAATGTTTATAATTCGTATATTTCGGCTTTCTGTCTGAAGCCATCTTCAGCAAATAAATGATGATTATATATTTTTAATCAAAATTATTCGCGTCCCGAGAGATTTGTTATATTAAAATAGTGTTTTAATACACCATGAATCAATAACATTTTTGGAGGGTAATAATGTAATGGAGTACAAAATACTTATCACAGAGTCAAAATTAATAGCTATCGGACAAGTAGTAAAGCAGGCGGTAGGGATGGATAAATTCATACAAAAAACTAATATTTACGAGAAAATAAAGGTACAATGTTTGCGGTAAAGTATTAAAAAAAACTGCATCGTGCATGAATCAGAAAGCACAACAGAACGAAATGAAGCTGAAACAATTTCTGGTGGAAACGCGCATCAAAGTCCGAGCGAACGCGGACGCCAAGCAGTTCAGTTCTATTTCCATGCTAATATCAACAGTGGAAACCGAGTTTGTAACCAGACACGCAAATAACTGTGGCGTTCCCTAATTGTAATTGTGCTGCATGATTGGTGGCGCACAACGCGAGCTGTCACCCCGACGCGACGCCGACGCAGGTGTCATTGTTGTGCCGCGGATCGAAGCGTTCCGAGTCGTTTGGAATCATGAAACAGTCGGATTTTCCATCGCAATCGCAATATTTTTGACAAACTTTGTTTGCAAATGTGTGATGGTTTTCAAATTGTTAGTTTCGTTAGAAGGTAAAAATTTTCTTTCATGGGACCAATTGGAAACGTTTTGTGATACTGGAAATTACTCACTAATAAGGTTAAAATGAAATAAAATTTCTTCTTTACAAAGGGGCTTTTTTATCTTATATTACTGAGGGGAAAAAATCTGAGACAAGATAAATAAGATAAGATAAATCGAAGAAAAATGTATTAAAAATATTTAGGATTTGCGCCATATCCTTAATTTTACTTTTACCAAATCATTAATTGTACTTTTACCAAATCATTAGATGGATTTTTATCAAACCCCTAGGGTTTTAACACCCTGAAAAAATTCTAGAAATGCACGTTCTTTATTGTTTAGTAAACTTATACCGTACAGAGTCAAGAAAGAAAGAAAAGAAAGAAAGAAATTATTTATTTTCTCTTTTACACATAAATACAAAACCGTGAAACAAATTGAAACACATGTCAGTCCTGATATAAAAATGAATAATTTACATAATTAAGGAAATATGAATACCCATACCAGGATGACATTAAAAAACCTAACCTATATTCTAATAACATAAAAATAACTTTACAACTTCACAAAGTGTAAAAGAAAAAATATAGGGCCTCACAGGCTTAAGCCTGATTTGAGGTTCCAGCACTTACAATTAACTACATTCTAAAAAGATACAGCGATCAGAATAAAATTAAATTATATAAGTATCTGAAAGAAAATAACTGAATTTATCGATAGTGTTATCCATGAATAAAATATAAAATTAAACTTGAACAAAAAACTTTTTTTAAATTAAATTTAAATTTAAAGGTGAAATTCATTTTCTACTGATTAAAATGTGAAATATTCATGGTTAAGCTAAGTGATATTATTGTCTTTGTACTTAAGAAGTAATTAAAAGTAACTGCTCTAAGTCCTCTATTTCTAATAACCATACTTTTAATAATTTGAAAGCCAAGTGTAGCCAATTTTACATAACAACATAAATGTACTTAATTAATATGCAATACATACAAAAATTTCAGCAAATAAATACCAACATATAATGAAGATAAGGAATTTAACTTTCAGTAACTCCACATTCAGACCTATTTCGACTGAAAACCAACAAAAATATTTTCTGTAAGTTAAAGACGCCGCAACAGAATTAGGCGGAAACGAAGAAAAGAAAAAGGATTCATTTTCTGAGATTTTGTTTTCATCCTTTTATGCAGCCCACGCTAACTTGTAAATTGGATTGTTCCTTTACAATGAACCTTGTTTTTGCTGTTTGCAGTAAACCCTCATTTCGGGCGCGAATGGCTATGGGAGCCCCACTGCAGTATTATTGGGTGCGGAATAACTAAATGTATATTCTCGCTATTTTTTTCAGTTCACAGTTCTTACACCTGGTAACATTCAGCGTATATTATGTTACTTTATTATATGTAGCATACTATTTAAGCAGTTAGAGTTATTATTCTATTACAGTTTGAGCAGATTTATTGGAAAAAATTAGTTCAAACCTACTATAAAGCTTTTTCCAAGTATTATAGACCCACCATGAGTTCACGAAGTCTTGTAAAGCAAGCTTATTTTTTACTCACACCATCCAGTGGCCCCTAGAGAACCCCGTTTCTCACACTTCCATAACATAAACAGCCACAAACTTTACAACATAAAACCGTCACTCCGCAAAAAAACTGAAATAACTTAAAATCGAAATCGACACTAGCCGGCACGAAAGCGGCAGTTAGCATAAATCACCACATTCTATTTCCATTCTGCGGCGCATGCAAGGTCCGTGCTGCGGGGCGGCCGCCTACATTTACATGTTTCCGCGATAACCGGCGAGTATAAGGTGTTATCACCCCCCGGGGGGCTCGGGGGGCAATAATACATCGTTAGCTCACCTTCCGCGAGTGTTACTGTCTGAGAGGGTGGAAACTATACTCAAGTGCTTCACTTCTCCGTTTTATTGCACTTGATTATCGTTGGCTGAAATTTGTCTGCGTACAACGTTATTGTGTTATCCTAGTCCCGGTTTAGGTTCTAAACAACGTAAACAGCTTCAGCACTTATTTTGATACAAACTAACTGTTTTGGGTAATTTTTTTAATTCATCAGTAAAATATCTGAACAAATTAGGATAAGTTAGTCTTTTATCTATGTTTGTACAGACAGTGCATAAACTTGTAAAATCTGACTTGTGTATTCATTGACGTGACAACGAATAATACTTTGGCCCGATAAGTATCTAAAACAAATAAATGATTTCCATCGTGATTTGGACACCAAAATAATTAATAATTCACAAATTATTTCGTGAAATTCGCGCCATTTGAGAGCTTTATTTGGGGGGGGGGGGGTTATTAACAATCATTTGCAAAACATTATTAATTTGTAGTTTTCCCCAGGAAAAAGGCTAGGTTCATTTAAATTGCAATCGTCCGAGGTTATTAAAATCGAATTGGCATTATTATCAATTTTTTTAAGTTAACAGGTAGAAAGCAATTACAACAATTATTTTTATGCGCCAACGAAGGCAAAGCTTTGAGCGTAAACCGCGACCAACGCATTTAACGCCCGCCTTTAAACTTTATTCAGCTTATTATTTCTTTGTTAAGTGAATTATATAGATAGTTCTCGCCTCTAATAATAAGAACAGTATTTCAAACACTGCTGGGTTCGTGCAGTGGGAGGACGAATTTATTATTTACGCATGCATTAACTAGCATTAACTATATAAAAAATAAACGTACTTAACGTATCTTTAACGTATCTATTCACTAGTGAATCGATTTTTCAGTCAGGTTTTCTCAAGTTCGTTAACCTATTTGCGCGCACTGAAAGTTCAAATCTACTATTTGGACAAACTATATAAGAATAAGTTATTCCGATCACAGACGCGCAAAACTAGTAAAACACTTCATAAACTTTATTTCCATCCGAAAGCACGACTGCGAGGGAACGGGAAAGATATGAAACTTTTAAATCCATCGCGACAATCAGGGGGACTGAATTTCGTTAGAGTTGGCGTGTTTTTAACGGGGAGCGCGAGACACGACCGCCCCGGAAACTTTGACAGTTTTCAACAACCTTTAGAAATTCCGGGAATTATTCAACTCATCGGGTAAGCAACAAGCGTCCGCCGCTGGAAACTTCGGCGGGGAGAAGCTCGGTCCGAGCGAGAGAATGAATAAAGATGAACATCAGTAAAAGTTGGGGCGAGGGGCGAGGTGCGAGTCGATGAGACTGAGGAATGACAACCACCACCGCCGGCGCCGCGCCGTGGACGACTGGGGCAAGTGGGGTTGCTGGACATGTGGGTTAAATTGGACATGTGTTGGTTGTATCACTGACTTTGTATACAGAGGAGACTTTTCATCGCCAAAGTAGGGTACCAGCTTTTGTGTCAGCCAGAATTTGAAACGTAGTTATATTATACTCTCCAACACGGCATATTGTAGTCAACTACTAATTGTGCTTTAAATTGGAGTTATTAAGACAAATTGGAATTCAGAGAGCTCTTGAAGAACTCTTGTTTTCTAGCATATTTAGTTTAAAAAAACTTAAACTAATAGCTGAAATAAATCATTTATAGCAGTATTAGTCAGTGACTTAATCAAACTTCGTCCACTTCGAATACTGGCTGACGAGAAAGGTACAAATGGGCCGTAAGCATGGGAGGTTTCCTTCTGTGTACAAATCAATGCTTATATGATAAATATTTATCCTGATATGAAAATATATATATATCTGTTATAATATTAACGCTTGAGATTGTTAATCTAAAACACATTATATTTTCAATTACATTAAGTCAATTGAAGAAATGTAAAGAAAACCCCAGATGGCCAGATGGATTTAATTATAGTATTGTAATTAAAAACTAGCGTACTGCTTCATATTTCAAGAATCAAATTTTAACCTTCAGTACCTATTTAAGCTGTGATTTAAATCGTTATAACGAAACCTATCTGCAGTTTAAAAATTAAAATTAATTTTACCAAGCTAACGAAAAAAGTTTAAGCCCAACAACTAAATAGAAAGGCTTAGATTGGGCGAGGCGACGTAAAAACCTATTATTAAGAGTCAAGAGAACAAACCCGAGTAAATTTGAATAAAATCTTAAAGAGTCCAAACAAATATTCTCAAAGCGAAAGAGAAGGAGCCGCAACAAAGATAAACACTCCCGGCGAGCTCTTTCATCAGCGCGGAATTACCGGGGAAATAACTACCGGAAAACTCCGAGTCGGGGAATTCGCTGACGAAATTTAATTGGCAAATAAAACCGGGCGGGGCTCGACGAAAACGGAAGCTCCTCAGTGGAAAAAGATCCCGACCGATTATTATACGGTTAATTAATTAATTTACATAGTTTAATTTTTCGCCGGCCCGCGTATTCGGCGCAGTAAAGTGCCGTTCCATCTGAGCCCGCGAGATAGCGCGGGTTACGACGTCGTACCTCGCGTTTACACCTCACATCTCACCCGGCACCTTTTACCGAAATTAAATTATGCAAACTTGCTTATTTCAAATAAACAATTTTCAGACATTTTCACCTGCAAGTAGGACTGGGTTTGAATGTAATCAGGCGAGATGCTGGATCCCCTTTGGCCATTAAAGCAAAGAAACGGCGATCATACATCAAACAATTTAAAGTAAAGAAACGAACGGAGTAATGAGCAGTTTAATTAGGATAGCGCCTGTTTAAACATTTATGCCCTGATTGATTTACCGGGATGTGCAAAGAACATAAAAACTCCAATAATCAAACGAATTTATCAGCAATTAACACTTCTTGTATTTGATGTAAGGTTATCGCTAACATTTCACAGCTTCCAAGCGATTCAAGGTTTGATTAATTTACAAACCTGTGTAAAAAAACCTGTGTGTATAAATATTCTAATGATTATACACGTTAAACACTAATTACTAACACTTCTTATGAAGCTCTTTGATACATTGCATAGTCACGACAGTTTTTTTACGGTATCGTTAACATTTTTCCCAGCTTTTAACACAATTCAATTACTATCATCTCACCTGACCGAAAAGAATCCGGGCGGCTCGGAACCATAAAAATCATCACAGGAAATTTTTAACAGTAACTCATAACCAAACAAAGTAGTTGAATGATTTGAAAGAAACCCAGAAGCTATTTCAAACATGTACCCACTGCACGCTGTGTTATCGTATTAATTTCCATTTATAAAGGGCGGTCACAGGTGACAAACAGACGGGGAGACCACGTCCATAACAGAGAATCACCGGTGGCGGAATATTCATCCATTAATGCTTTGAGTCGGGGCGAACGCTGGCAAAAATAATTGGATACGTTAATGAAATGTTTGTCCGCCGGTTTTTCAAAGACAGAACGTCGTTTATGGGGGGGGGGGACAAAACGAAGCGCTGGCTAAAAATTGGCTGAATACAGGACCAATGTTGCGGTATAGAATGGGCAGATGGACAGACACGTGTGGGTTGCTGTCATTCAATACAGATATAAAGGGGGAGGGGTGTAAAAATATAAATTAATTTTCCCTTCATGAAATGTTGTGTCAGGTTGTAAAGTTTATTTGCGCAAGGTAGAATAGACGATTAAATATAAACCAATGCATTTTTTCATAAGTTAAATATTACTATAGAATATAACTTCTTTATTTTATCAAATGGAACATTTGTTCAGATATAAATAAGTATGAAAAAGATTAATGATAAAATTCAATTATTAAATATGTTATAATATTAAGAGAAAGGAAAAGGAATAAATTAGAATTTAAGGAAGATTCATCTCATAAATACGAATTAAAGAGGCAACTTTTCCAAGAATCAAAGATTTGACTTATTCCCGACTAAAGCAAATATCATTAAATTATTTCCGCGAAAATCGTTTAGCCTTTTGATAACAAACTGGATTCACATTGTAACAATATGTCAAATGTATCCCCCAGGCACACAACGCCCATTGCAATAAAATAAACATTCCAGACAATAAAAATCCAACACATAAAACGTTATAGTTCAAACCTTATTATTATTAATTTGTGAACCCCCTGCCAGAATTCATCCTACCCGCGCGGACGCGACCTGCAGATATTAACCAGGAACGAGTTTCCCCCGTAGTCGACAATATCGGCCTTTAAAAATCGGTTCGCAGAGCAAACCTTCCTGAATAAACGGCGCTCATTATATAACGGGGAAGGAATAAATATTCATTCGGACGTAAGCGTTTCTCAGGTGGGGGCGGTGATAAGGCTGATAAGGCGCGCGCCCCGGATAAGCAGTCGCAGCTGTTTATAAACGAGCCAGATAGGCCGTAGCACGTCCCCGGCACGGGCGAGTAAGCTGTTTTTATTTCCCCTTCGTAAATAATTAACGGCGGATGATTAGATCGCTCAGCCAATTACCGACAACGAACTGCAAGTCAAACAAGAGTGATCCTCGGATGATGCTCGCGCTCCGCGTTCTCATTAACTTTCGGCGCAAACATCTCGAGAATCCTCCGCCGCGAATACTTGCGACTTGCACCGAGAGATTAATCCGCCGAACGAGGCGATTACGCAGGTTAATAAAGTTAAAGATTTTGAGATTTTTGAATTTTTAAAAAGGTTTTCACCCGGGTCAACGTTAACGACGGGTTTAAGCGGTTGAATATTACTTCGCTTTCGGCTGAGTGCAAAGTTTTTCGTTAATTAATTCTTGATTTTAAAGACTTCCCGAGTTTATGGTAATGGGGTTTTAAGTCACTTAGTTGAGTCATAAGTTTTTTAACAAATTTCTCCTTAATTTACATCAATAATTCAAAGAGTTTTCTGACAATGACGGAAACCGCTGCGGATTCGTTACCATACCAAATACATACGTCAATAACTTCTTGATTAGCATGATACGTACTGCTGTATTTACTGGATATAAATTAAAAACGTCTTCCAACACTTAAAAATATATTTACCCTCGTACTGTTTTTACATACAAATGGTAAATATTCCACCAATTTTTGTATATTTACCACCTTGAATGTAAATACAGTATAAGCGTAAACATGTTTTTAAGTGTTGTAAGACGTTTTTTTATTTACATCCAGTGAATATGTACGTCATACTTGTAAATAAATTAATTGATTCAATAAGTTTCTTATTGATCGTGAAGAATTAGCCTACCTAACATTTTCGTATGTTTTTGGATAACAGTTGAAACCCAAAGAACGGAAAATAAGACCGCATCTCGAAAACACCTCAAAAGTTTCAAGTGAAAGTGGAAATCGTAACATGAACGAATGAGTTGGAGAACGTAGTAATTCAGAAGCGCGCGGACAATCCGCAGCGGGGTCAGCGCTCAGCGGTCGGGGCGAGCTGAGACAAGGTGAGGCCGCGACCCGCCGCCGCCGCCGCCGGACACTGATGAATTTATTGGCACCTCCACCGACCTGGCCTGCACAGAGCTGCTCCCTGCACTGAGCGTCACAAACGGCCACTTCGTACCCATCGTTTCGATCAAGAGGGTTCCCTACCTACGCCAAAATATGCCTAAAACATGCTCTGCGCGATGTCATTTAACGCCTGCAGTTTTCAAATAAAATTTAATCTAATATAATCTTTCAAAGGTAAAGTGTTGTAGAATGTTTATTGCAAATACAAAATCGTTCATATTTGCGCATTCTGAAGATACATTCCGTTGAAGTTGACCAACTTTAACGCCTCGTATTTTTTTAAAGAGTGAGTGTTGGCGCTCTTTTTGGCGAGTGCCAACCCCCACCCCCGGGAATGTTGGGGTTGGGGACACACGGACCAGTTGCGCTCCAACAGCCGATCGCGCCGGGCGTCAAACTCACACATTTATTTTCACAGTTACTTGTTTAAAGATTTCATTCACATTTGCGTTCAGCTATAATCATGTTATAGTGTACAATTGCAATTTTGCCATCAATAAACAGTGTTTCATCAAATTTTCAGCCATAGTTATTATTTACATTTCAGTTAATTTCTGCCCCCATAAACATTATGTTCGTTCAAATTCACATAAAGTCACGTACACAAACAGTGGGATTAACGATTTTTGAGAAGCAATAAACACTCTATAACTCTTTATCTTTACAATGGTATTTCCAAAAAAGGATTATATTTAGAATTGAAGACTCTAAATGACACCGCGTTTGCACCACCTTCGCGGCATAAAGTGCAAATATTTAACATGGGCTCTTATTGAGCCGAAGTTCCAAAATTCGCCGCTAGTGTCGCAGAAAAACGAAAATTGCCGTAGGTAGGAAACCCTCTTAACAAAATGCGGTGTATAAATATTTATTTTTTAAATTCTGATGTTCTTTCAACAAGCGTGTACACAGTACCTCCCCAAAAAGATAGAATTTCAGTAACTGGGTCTGATATCAGCTTCTAATAAACCATTCTTGTTGTTCGAGAAATGTATTTTTGCAACAAGAGGCCCATTTTTTGGTACAGGTGCTAAAGCAAAAGTAAACATAGAACGTACCGAATTAAATAATTATTTATAATATTTATCTAGCTATATCAAAAATCTATATTTACTTAAAAACGTAGTCTTGATCTTAACCGTAGCTCAAGGTATTTTCGGAAATCATACATTTCCAAAATTAACATAATAAGACCTAACCTACCTAAAATAACGGAATCATTAGTTTAGTTTAGAAAGCAAACTCGCCCAAATTATTAATTTCTAACGTGATGTGATCTGATATCGACTTTCACTCGTCACGCAACATTGATAATGAAAGTAATAATTGAATAAGGAAAATCAACTCAGTTGCAACAGGAACCGTTTGGAATTTCTTCAAATAATTAATATTTAATATAACTCCGTGCCGAAAGTTGCTATTTTAGATAACAGCTAAAATGGTCCTGATATCAGCTAAAATGGTCGTTTCCCTAGCTCTAAATTAGAGCTTGGAAAAACGGTCGGCTGATTTTCCCTTGCTCCTGATTTTTACTTTCCCTTGCTCTCAGTTAGTTTTCCATTTGTCCGCGGAGCGCGCTAAGTTTCCTTTGCAATTCTTTTACGATTTAAAATAGCTGTTTTTACTTTTTAACTATCTATCGGTAAACGGAAACATGTTACTAGTTTAGTTTAGTACTAAGCTAGTTTTACTGTGTTATTATCATTTTGCATATTTAAGATTTCTCCAAATATGTCTAGCATTCCCAATATTATTATTAATTGATAATTATAACAGTTTTTTTTTATTTACTGATGTCTTTTTTGTGTGTATCCTATGTATTTTTGCGTCGTGATGAAAAGTATAATTCTTAATCATTCTTAATAAGACAGGTATCTCATGGAGGACGTTACCCTGAATATGAGTGAAGGATGAGTGTGATGATCGTGATGATAGTGGCGAGATCTTGTAGCCTTGTTACTGACTAAGGTTGGCACGTTCCTTAGACAGTTAGTTTACAACTTGCACCGAAAGTGATTTGTACTGAAAGTGATGACTCGGCTTCGCCACACAGAGTTCGCTTTTAAATGGGTCTTCTGTTGCGCCAGAGTGATTGCTAGTTACAGTTAAATTTAGCTACAGTTAAGTTAGTAGTAACTAGTTACATCCAGCTACTAGCTACAGTTAAGTTAAATTAGGAGAGGACAGCGACGGTGCTGCTCTCTTGTGCCATTAGTGCATGGTGAACTATATTTTTATAAGTCCTCGACACCAGCGCTCGACACCACCTGAGCGCAACGTTAGAAGATACCTCTGTTTGATTCTCCTCTATTGCTTCGCCTAGCTCTTGAAACAGAAACTTGAGCGCGCAACTTTTCGTATTAATAAATAATGTACTGTAATAATAACACAGTACATTCATAATATGTCCAAAAATATCAAATAATTAATTGTCTTGTAAAATGTTAGGAGAGAAATTGGCTTAAAATGCACAAGGTAACTTAGTTCTTGACGGTATAATTTTTTGGTGATGGTATTATTATTTGATTTTTCGCTACTCATCACTTAAATTATAAAAAAAACATAAAAACTATTTGTTTTTGTATTATTTAAGTGATGAGTAGCGAAAAATCAAATAATAATAAGGTAACTTAGGTGGTCCTACTAATAATCAATTTTTAATAATAAATCTCTATGTCTTTACCCAATTTTGGAATTTAATTTATATATTCCATAAAATCGAAACCAGACTAATTTCATAGTATGATGTTGGGACATGAATTATTCATAAAATTAATATAAGACACCCAACAAGGCAAGGGACAAGATTTTAAACATTTCCCATAAAAATTAAAAATGTCACGTGACAATCTACATGACGTATGCTGATGTCGAACCCCGAGCACACGCTTGGGCGGAGGTCGAGTGAACGTCGGAGGGAAGTGCGACCGAAGCGCCGGGGCCGCGGTAAACGCTGCACGTCGTTGATCAAAGTCGTTCAGTGTCAGGAAGCTTTCAGCGAGCGACTGACAGCGATCGACATCCTGCACGGGATAAAGTCGCGATAGCGAAAACTATCGGCGAGCCGTGACAATTGATAGATGTGTAGCGCAGAGTTCGGTGTTCAGTTTGTTCGGAACAACTGGTTATTTTCAATACATTACTCTTAGTTGTAAATGTTGCAGGGTGTTTTTTTAAAGCAACCCATTTTTAAAATTGAATAATGCACATATAAAGATGAGATGAATATTATTTTATTAATCTTTACGTTTATACAACCTATTATTTAGGTTTTACCACATTTAACTTACATAATGTGTTCAAGCAGTCCGCCATTGAAATGCATTCAAAGTTGTGCTCTATCCATCAAATTCCTGAACACGTTTTTCAAAGTATCTTTTTGAATTTCTTGTATTAAATTTGTTATGATTGTTTTGAGGTGCTGAATATCCTGTGAATTGTTTTCGTATAGGCCTTATTTTTTTCTATCCACAAGGAAATAATATAGTGGGGTCAAATCCGGGGATTTTGTAAGGGAATAATCCTTCAATGATGAAATAAACTTTTGGGTAGCGTTAATAATCCCCTTTTAGATAAGTGAAGATAGTTGAAATATTTATTAAAAACCTTATGTTTTGCTGTACAATAACACACAGTTTGTTTTAAATTTGAGCAATAATGCATCCAAATATTTTTATAAATGAGTAAATACTCCTTTCTTGTACTTCTTCCCATTTTCGAGAACTGGTAGTTCTAATCAAACTCTAGCTTTCGGTGATATTGTTAACCACTGTTTTCGTCAAAGATTCCGACCATATATGCCTACTTATCAATAAATTACCCCCCCCCCCCCAAACAATAGTAAAACAAATATTTACCTACTAGAAAAGAAGAAACCCTTACTACCAAACCTGCGTCTGACACAGGGCCTGCTTTCTCCCGCCGGTTCGTCGAACCGTTGCGCGATCGCCAATATTAGAATGTTTACTACAGCGGTCTGGGGAGTAGACAGCAGCCGTATACAACGCCATGTCGGGACATATAGCCGTGTCGGTATCTCGTGGGGCCGCCTATAACTTGGCAGTGGCCGACTGGTAATTGTACCGCGACTGACTTCGTACCGCAAACTTACTATCCACCCATACATACCTTTGTCCGTCTGTCTGTCCTTATCAAGTCGCACCAAGAATACAAAACAACGAGAATATAGTTGCCTGGTTAAAAAAAATCATTCTTCATTATTTTTGTTTTAACTTTGAGATGTGATTTCCATTATTTTTTATGCTTTCTTTAAATTCTCAGCTCAAAAACTATTAAAAAAAAAACTAAGCATGATAACGACACACTCTCTCACGCACGGGCTGTAATGCCTATGTGAGAGAAATTTCTTATGTATCATAGCCAAGTCAATTTAATTTATTTGTAAATATTTAATTTGTAAAAAAAAATGTGCGCTATGACTGATACTTGTGTTGTAAATATTTTCCGAAATAAAGCTGATTTGATTTGATTTGATTTGACCCCGCTCTCTCACCTTGTAAGCGGTCCTAAAGTATGCACAAACAATGAATTCTCAACTTTTAGTTTTTCAAACCTATTCTATTTTGGACTTCTCTCACCTTAATGTATTTTCTGGAGAGCTGTATGCCCAATTTTTGTTGAAATGGTGGAATTTCAACGCCGTCAATTGTTCTTGAAAACACTTACACACATAAAAACACATATATACACGCACATTAAATTATTCGTTATGAATTAACTCACAAACAACCTATAAAATTCCAAATGTAACTACAGTGAATAATTTACAACAATGACAAAAGACACATATTTTTTAAGCATTAAATTTTTTAAAGCATTAAGTGCATCGTCCAACAAAGATTAGTAACCTAAATACAATATTGTACATTGCAACTTCAAACAACATGTACTCTTCAAAAACCCGTACAAACATCTTTTCGTTAATCCTTTTAAACAGTTGGCTTTGTTAGAAGCACAATAATAATAATTAGGGCTAATCATACTTAATTTATCTTATGACAGACGAGCCATTTATTTTCATGATTAATTACTTTGTTTTTGCAAGGCAAACACCTCTCTATCAAATTTTTCTTCGTTTTAAAAAGAGTTTGCATTGCCAGTGCACACATGAAATATCTTATACCAGTTAAGTTTACCTTCATATAGATTACATTCGTTCCGATGATTAAATCAGTTTTTAACACGAGTCTTGGCAAATCCACTCTGACTGACCGATATTCTTTTCCCGATAAAAATGTATCCCGTCATTTAATTAAATAACTTTTAATTCAAGAAAAGTTTAAATTTATGCAGTAAAAATTGATTAAAAACAACTACTTATTCGCCAATAACATTAACAAAAATCGAAAAACAAAACCTGTGATTTACTGGGTAAGAACAGTGCCTGCTCGAGTTGTTCGCTGTTTGCAGTTTGATCCCGATGATGCCATTGGCCGCTTGGTTGCTACCAGCGAGCAAAGATGGTTGCTACACAGCGGCGACGGCGACGGCTGGCCTACTTTTCTAACACTGGATCTCTGCTTTGTCCGCGCATATTGCGGCAATCAATGATCTCACAGTAAACAAGATAACACTCCAGTCTAAATTTCGATGAAAACATCGCTAAATACAAACTATTGCAAGTTCAACTCTGTTCGTTTTAATGTTTGTAGACATTACTGAAGTAATTTTTTTTGTTATTGTTCGTGAGTGTAACCAACTACGCAGGCTGCTGAAAAAGTTGAATAATTTAAAAATTTTAATAATCAATATTTTTTTTAATTTTAATAATTTAGTTGAAAATTTTAATAATGTTATGAGTTACGATAGCTTACGTACGTTTTTACGTAAATATGAGCAATTAATTTAACCTTATTATCCTCCTTGCGACATTGTAATATTCACAATACGTAGAATATCTTTATACGGTAGATCTCTTGCGCAGGTGAGAGTAAGAAAAAGATGTGACGTCATGGTAGTCTAACACTTGAAAGAAGGTTCAGCAAGTCCACGTGCAAACCTCGTGAAACTACGCCAAATCTCGTGAGATTTTTCATTACTAGAGTGGAACATAGCCTTCATTTGTTGACAAATAAATGTCTAACCTTGCAATAAAAGGTGAGTTAGAAGCTTAAGAAACATGTTATAATAATAAATGAGCTGTCTGTGGTTGGTGCTAATTTGGCTTGCAGTGAGACTTGCTGGTGCGTCGACTTGCAAAAGAACTTGGCGCAATAATTAGTGTAAAAGTACTTTCGCTGGTGCGCACCACCGACCAGCAGAAAGCTTGCTGATTGGCTGGTCTACTGGGCATATTGTTTATGATATTTACCGAACAGATGTTCAAGTTACTGTGGTAATATTTCCTACGATTTTACAACTTTCGCCAAAACAACAATGACAATGCATTCAGCAATCGTGAATGTTACAAATAATTTTCAATAACTGTATTTCCGCGTCTCTGCCAGACTGAAGCTGCTGTATACAATAACTGCACGCATTTATGTGCGCTCGGAAGGGAGGGAAAATGACGTATGTAGGATGGCCCGGAATGTTCCGGGGTTGTATCAATGAACAAAATGAATCTCAGATTCTCTTTCTCATCAAATTCTCTTCCTTGTTTATTCTCATGGTATCAAAAAGAATTGAATAAAAAATTGTAAGGTCCATTCAAAAATTGTAATTGATGGGGGCAAAATAAGAGAAACCCTTTAGATTTCACTAAATATATTGATTCAAAAGGACCTTCTATTCGTCTATAATCTGTCCGTGTGAGGGCGCTGTAAGGGGAAAATGGCTAATACTCAAAATTCAAAGCAAATGTAACCTGCTTAGTTATTTCAAAGCGAATAAATAAAAAAAACGGCAAATTCAACGGCCAAGTGCTATAAGCATGCATAACTTAATCAGGAGCTCAGCAATAAATGTATTTTTTTCTCGCCGTTGCTTTGCTTTGCTGTCTCAATCACCACATTTCAGAGCTATTCGAAATACCATGTCTTTGTTATCCATCTTAAGGAAAATAGTCGTCATCCCTGAAGATCATATTTCACATTCTGATTATTTGGGCAAACTGAGTCAGCCCATCCACTAACAAAAAAGAGCGACAATCAAAATGAAGAACGTGTTTTCCTTAACTGCCATGACGAAAACGCACGATAAAAACAATGAGCGTCAGACAAAAAATTAGCTGCGATAATTAATTGTCGCCCAGACAAGGGCTGCGATGGCGCCCGAACAGGGGTCTGTTTTTGGCTGGGCTAGTTACCGTTACCTCGCAACCGCCCCTCTTCGTCACATCGTTACCCCACGGTGATTTCCGCCCTTAGTTTTATCATCCTACCTACAGTATTCTCAACGACGCTTGGATTAATTATGCCGGCTTGCGCCTAATTAATCAAAGAATTCCACATTATCGTGATCGTTAGCTAATTTGCAAATGTAATTTAGATAAATTTGTGATGGAAAATATTCGATAACCTTAGAAAAATTTTCTTTCAATTTGTCAATTCATACAATAATTATTTTTGTTAAACAAATGTCATACAGCTATTGAAAAGAGTTTAATTTTTCGTTGTTGACACTGGATATAAATAAAATGTTTTACAACACTTAAAACATATTTACACTTATACTGCACTTACGTACAAGACGGTAAATATAAATAAATGGAAAATGGAAAATGATGGAAAGTGCCGATCGTTTCGAATGGTCACGCCAATCATCACGCCCAATGAGACACTGGCACGTTCAAGAAGGCGGCCTTACTTATTTCCTATTAGTCCGGAAAACAAGGTCCTAGAGGACCGGCAACCAAAAGGAGACATGACAAGGAAGGCCGCCATCTTGATCCTGCCAGTCTCTTATTGAGCCTGATGATAACTGCTGTGACTAATCGAAATCGATCGTCATTTTCAATCTTAAATGTATATTTACTATGATGTGCTAAATGCATGTGAGTTCAGTGCAAGTGTAAATGTATTTTTACAGTAGTAAGACTTATTTTACTGTAAAAAGGTAACAAATAAAGAATTTTTTAAATAAAAACATATAACATATAGACTGAGTGAAATTAATAAACAGCCTATACAATTTTTTAAACATAATGTATTATGTTATCAAAAATCTTAGACTTAAAATTTCATGCGAAGGATAATTAAAATGAACCTCGTTGAAAAGAAACGATAGAGCAATGAGTAACGGTCGGCACACAGGGAGTAGCCGTGCAGTCAGTCGGTCCCTGCACGTGCACGTCGCTCGGGCGACTACATGACCGCCGGCGCCGCTGTTATTGGCTCCGACACCCGATTGTTTCCACATCTCAGAGGTCAATTCCGAAACTACTTATTGCCATCGGTTGCAATCAGTGTTCGATATATTTTTCCGCCCTTAAAAATAGATTGCTAGATCATGTGAAACGTTAAACCAAGACATTTCATTTGTGCGTGCTGACGAACAGCATAGACAAAACATAACTTTTCTTATACGTTACTCCATTATTAGTAGCGTTTAGTAACAAAAAGATGCTAAATTAATATATCCTAATTAGGAATATCAAGGGGAAAAGACTGAAATAACATGTGCATTAAAAATAATTAAATGTAAATTCTTCCTCAAATACAATATAAATTTAATTATAATACATATTTTCGTTGACAGACTTAAAATCAAAACGATATTACCTACAAGCTACAGTAATTACGAAACATTGTCAGGGGAACGTAACACAGTCGGACGGCGACAATCCCGGACGAAAAGCGTCCGATTTTGTCGTTCAAAGGCAAATTTGATGCCGGTCGTTTTTGTCACCTGCATCCGAGGTTTTGGGGGGGGGGGGGGGCACTACCAAAAGAGACCAATCAGGTTTATCAACGTCAAAATTCGTACTCGTCCTACTTTGACGTTTTCCAACTTCGTCATTGTCTCCATCGTCATAAATACCATGAAAGTTAACACGAGGACAGAAACAATTGTGCAAAGCAGAGCTCAGAATCAAAGGTAATCACGCAAGGATTCTCTCCGACCAGCGACCCTATCGAAATTATTCTAATACAGTCAGGGCGAAATTAGACTAATAGTCGCTATATCAAACACAAACCAATTTCGAAAATCGCTTTAGCAGTGTTGCGCTGCAGGTGTACTAGGAATCGCGAAAGAAAATTTATTAACACAATCAAGATGTGTAATTTCCACAAAACCGTTGGTTTGACAATGGTTTGTTTTAATTATTTATTGAAATTGATTTGAAAGAGAATTTTTTGATATTTTCAGAGGGTATAGGCTACGTAAGCTGTACTTGTTTGAGAAAAAATAGCAATTTTATTGCCATAAGCTCTTTATAAATCAGGTAAGTTTTTAACTATTTCTAATATTCTACAATAAAACAATCGACATCTTTATTGAGAAAATAAATTTATCGAGTTTTTATTTCACTGTGCAAACAGAGTAAAATAAAAAATACAAGAAAGGGCGAGAGACAAAAGAAGATAAGAGTTTATGAAAACGACACTTAGATTTCGGGTTCGCGGTAAAATACAATGAACAAGCAGGCCACGCTACAATAGAGCTTTGAGGCGGATATTAGAAAACCGTTTCAGTGTTGACTGTTTATACTCACCAACAGTCGAACCCAGCTAAAGCGAGCAATTCACTTGGGACAAGTACCTGTAAAAACATCAACACCATAAGAACACAGGAAAAACTAAACAATTATATATATATATATATATATATATATATATAAAATTTTAATTACAGGCCAATAATTAACTGGAAGGTCAGGCTTTAAACTCCGTAAGTTTAAAATTTATAGGTTTACATTAACTAATTTACCTTAATATAGTTTTAACTAAATAAAAAGCCCAATTTTTTATTATGGTACGAAAAATTTGTCATATAATAATGAAAAAAGTGGGCTTTAAAAATAATCTAATTTTAAATATGAACTAGTACTTATGCATATTCAAGCCAGAACGTAAAAACCTTTTGTTGTTGAATTGAGTATTCATGTTTACCTAATTTAAATTTTTAAGTATTCTTTCATTTCATTAAATTTCTACATGAATTGCAGTTGAAAATTAAACCCTTTGTCATTATATAATCTCAAAACATTATAAAAAATCACAAAATTGTGTCCTGAGATGAGTTTATCTGCTCTTACATTTGACTCCAGAATAATTTTATGATTTAGCGTTGTCAGAGATCAAGAGATGCTAATAGTAGTTTATGCAACGATTGTATAATGCATGCCTTTAAGCCACGAGTGAGATGTAAGTTAGAACACGAGCGAAGCGAGTGTTCTAAATATCTCACGAGTGGCTTAAAGGCATAATACAATCGTTGCATACACTATTTTATCTACGACCAAGAATATACGACAAAATTTCCCCCGAAGTTAAACAAAACTCATGACTTACTAATGATGGAATAGGTCAACTAAAATTTGAGGTTAGGCAAATAAGCAGACTGAGCCATGAATCGTTGTGGAACAATCAGCTGATGGGATAAGTAAACTCAAACATGAATCTTAATGCAACAATCAGCTGATGTGCGAATTGCGTAATTGATATTATGACACTACTTCCGTCAAATGCCGAGCTCTCATTGGTCTAGAACCAGTACTCTAAAGTGACTCCAGTACTCTAAAGTCGTCTTTAGAGTACTGCTTGGTTTTTGGTGTTTTAATGTATATCATTATAATGTTTATTGTAATACCATAATTGGTGCTTATTGCAATGGTCGTAGATAAAATGCAGTTAAAGATGCCAATCCTACTTGCACTAAGGGATAAATGTTTATATGATCGAGCATTTTCGAAGATCAGAAATGCTAAAACTCAGTTAAACATGCAAATCTTACTAGCATTAAAGGATAAATGTAGAACTAGTAAAATACAGACAAACGGTTGATTTTCTGAAAAAATTGCACTTTACCATTATAGCTTTTACTGAACGAGTGAACAACGATAAAAATAAAACCAGTTACAAAATAAGCAGAGCCAATCTCTAAATTCGTAAAACAATTAACACAATCACATTACTCCCTCTACATTACAACAACCCCCGTCCGACCACACGAGTGCAGTTGCCATGTTTACTTCCGAGGATCCACACAAAGCGTAATTTCGCTTTGTCCAATCAGAGCATCGCTGTCAAACATTACGAACCGAAGAAGCATCACTCGCCGCCTCCGACCCCGAGAGCGTCGTCCTTGAGTGTTGTATTCCGTGCAAATATTTGAACTCGACTACAGCCTGTTTGCCTGATATCTCTCTGATTATAATTATTGAAGACATTTCTCCCCTCCCTTTGTTGCTATATCCAAACACAACAATGAGCATCGATACTCAAACCAATACACAATGTTCCCTTGATGAGGAAATCGTGTTAAATTCTGAGTCGGTGTCTAGTGGCTGGGTAATTGGTATTAGCTGTTGGGAATCGCGAGTTGTGTTGACAACACCTTCATTCATCAACAAGTATTATAGTTTTACACGAAGATTGTTTATATATAATTTGATACTATCAAATCATCAAGTTCTTACTTAATACCTCTCGACAGGTATGTAAGTATAAATGTAATGACAATAAAAATGTCAAGGTTTCTGAAGCATATACGGAAACATTTCTAGGTAATTTCGTAGACATCTGTTTACTTTAGATACTTTAGATACACAGAGAAGGGGAAGAATAGGGTAAAATAACATTTAAGGACAAAAATATTTACTGAAGTTTGGAAGATGAATTTCCGCTTATGGCGATGTTTTAATAGAGTTCGTTCTGATGCACTAATATGGTCCAAGCTTTATAAACTTTTCTTTTATAATCCAAGTCTTACCACATTGCAAAATTGTGGTAACTACTCTCTTCGATGAATAGAAGTGACCTTCTGATTAAGTAGGCCTAATGTCGACGAAGCTTGTGATTAGGGGCGTGCGAGTACTAGAATATCGATTTTTTTAGAGCCGAGTTTACATTAATCGACTCGACTTGAAGCTTTAAAAAATACTCGAAGTTCGAGCGGAGAGGTTACTCCCGCCGTTTCCTCGAAATTAAGCGTGATTCAGTTTTACAGTAGTTTTCAGACCTCGTTTACCCTCTATTGGTAACAACTCCTTTATTTTACTTTAAAAAGTTATTTATGTCAATAAATTTATTCCACTTTACTCCTTTCTGAAGTTAGAAGTTCTTTCACTTTCTTCGTCGATTTAAGAAAAAGGGTTGGCTGCTATTTCAACCAAGTTTAAGTTCAAAAACGATTTTAACAAAACATTTGTCTTAATTTTGTTTATATCATTTGATATACTCGATCGTGACTCCAGAACACCTATACAATAAATAGCATTGCAGTATTAAATTGTGCTTGAATAATTATCATGATTTTTGACATTGTAATTATGTAAAATTAGAAAACTATTATCTTTGTTTCTAAAAAAACACTCGGCTCGAAAAAAGCTCGAAACTCGAGCGATTATTTTAAAAATCAACTCGACTCGACTTCCAAAATAACTGCTCACACACCACTACGTGCAATGATAATATGAATGAGTACAGTATATTAATTTTATACTATCACAAAGTTCAATTTATAAATATACAAGTGGTAAAATCTTTTTACCTACATTTGACACAAAAAAGTCATCTCTTAATATAGGTAGAACCCAGCGACCAAATGGTAGAACCACATAACTTTGCCTCTAAAAAATCAGATGGTTTATTCCCAGCCACATTTTTATTGTTTTAACACGTTTTATTTATGTCCATATTATGTACCACATATTATGTTATTATTGCACCACATATTATGTTATCCAAAAAGTACAATTTCACTGATTTTCAGAACTCTCTATCGCAGTTTTTGAGAAAAACTGAGAGGCAAAGTTATTTGGTTTTAGCATGGATTATAAAGAAAAAAATAGATAGTCCAAGCAATGTTAAATTTTGGAGCAAAAATATATGATCATATGTTACAAAACTTAGCACATTCTGGTAGAGAATTTTGGTATTAAGTAAATTAAAAATACCTTTTTATCCTCTCTTTCTCACTCCTAGTTTTGACGTTTTAAAAATGAAACACCTTTTTAACCCTGTACCATATTTAAAACCGGTAGAAGCAAAAATGTTCCATTTCAGGCATAAAAATCTTAAGCTACAACTTCTTTAAACTTGTCCAACGATATCATGGGCTTCAAAATCTCTGCTAATTGTAAATTTAATTTTATCAAACTATAATTTTATCCTCCCTCTAGACAAGCTTACACACATTTTGTACCAAATAATATATTATACAGAATCTCTAACAAAGTTGGAATGAACTATTCTACAAAACAATATTAAAACCAAAATGAAAGCCTAAACTTTCAGACCCCCCGAGGCGCTGGAGACTCAAGGTGCAGCCCCCGGCATTAGGGTTTTGTAAACGCGTGTTGACGCCGCCGCGACGCCGCCCCTACCCCTCAATATTGCAGGCCGCGCCGTCACGCACTCCGCCTTCAATTACTTTTCTCATAAAGGCTTTTATGACTGCTGTTACGATGTGAGCTTTCCGACAAAATTTTGTTACGTCTTGTCTCGCCCGTGTCGGATAGTTGTGAGAGTGCCAATCATACGGCGACTTAGTCTCGGAGTGTAATAACAGTGAAAAATGAAGGGAGCGAGATGAATTGTGAAAGTTGGATGGTATGTACGTTTTATTACCTTCCAGGTGGGGTTCAAGTAAAAAGAAAATACAAATTTTATTTGTATTCTTCTACAAAAGTAAAAGAATATGAACATTAATATCCAAGTACCGCCAAAAAGTCCAATAAATGCAAAATTAGGGTACTTAAGGCAAAGAAAATACCAACAAAGAGAGGAGGGGGTATTTCACAAATTCAAATCTTTCTGGTCACTATAAAAAAAATATTTGGCGAAACAAAGGATTTAGTGCAATTAAATCATCAACGCATTATTCTTTTTAAGCAAACTTGTGTTACCTTAAAACACCTTATATTCTATTTTTATCTGGATCGACTTTTCAAAATACAATACTTTACAAACATGTCAACAGAAAATACATGTATTGAACACATCGATAAAATCACATCCTATATTACTTTGGAAAGCACACACACCCGAGAGCGCAAAGTTCGCGACATCACGGGGGGGGGGGGTGATGCGGATATTGGGGGGGGGGGGGGTAATCGTGTGTTAGTCGTGCTGGGGGGGGGGGGTTGGCTCATTACCACGTAACCCGGTTAAAGGCACTTTCGCCGTCTCATCATCGCGGGTAAACACTTTTATGATCAACACCTGATTGGATGACAAAGTCCCCGAGGTACGCGGAGTGTCGCTAAGCGCCAAGCGCCTCACCGCTGCCCCGTGTAAATCGCCCGCGACGAGGAAATCAGATCGATAGGAAATAAATTTCAGAGGGCCTATATTCCAAAATTATAGGAAAGGTTATGATTATATGATGGTAACAGAATATGCGTTAAGATCAAAATTAGATATATTTATACATATAAAATACAATGTGCGATAAAACAGACCATATAGCTCTAAAAATGATCAAAATATCCCTTCATAAAGGTGATACATTTTGGAAAAGTTTTTATTCAAGCCATAAACTGAAATGTCAACAATACAACTAACTTGGTAACTGTAACAAACTATAAAATCGAAACAATTCCATGTTAATATTATGTTTTGAAATGGCGCGAGATCACATTTAGCAACATACCATTACAACAGGTGTAATTTATTTTGTAAAATTAGAACATGTGATCATTGAAGAGGGAGTTAGTAAAACATTTAGCACCAGGCTATTACAACGTTGAATGTAATGTTTCATGATAAAACTCCATGAAATTCCATGTTAATATTATGTTTTGAAATGGCGCGAGATCACATTTAGCAACATACCATTACAACAGGTGTAATTTATTTTGTAAAATTAAAACATGTGATCATTGAAGAGGGAGTTAGTAAAACATTTAGCACCAGGCTATTACAACGTTGAATGTAATGTTTCATGATAAAACTCCATGAAAATATCTGACGAAAGACGTTTCAATATTCCAATCCTCTCCATCTTGTTGTATTCGTCTGTCACTTTTCTAAGCAAGAGGCAATCTCTCCTTCGTTACAACACATTTTCTGCATCAAGATATTTCTTGTTGATTTTATTGAATAAAGTTATCGCAGTGGCCAAATATTATATTAGTCTAACCTTGTAGCTGATTAAACTTTTTTTTATTGACCAAACCGCTTGTAAAATAAAGATATAGTTAGTGTTAAATACTAAAAAATTCTAAAAGAAATTTATTTTTAACTGCGCTATTTTTTTTATTAAGGGCAAATGCCTCTGGCGGCTGATTACTGTAATCGGTCTCTTAATTATACAAAATAACAATGCTTAAACTTAAATGTTCAAGGCACCAATGAGCAAAAAAACATATTAAGGGTTTTACATTTATTTAAATGAGCATAATAAAAACTACTACCTATACTCATTATACATTCCTAGACGTGTTTAATCTAACGTCAAGTAAATCTTTCAAAAGTTTTGGGAGGCTTTCCTGGGATCCCTGAACACAACGAATGTAAATTTCATAACGCATTAATCCATGTTAAGTGAAATTAATACACACAAGAAAGTTCAGATGTCATTTAGGGGTGTGCGAGTAGTGATTTTTGAAGTCGAGTCGAGTCGAGCCGAGTTTTGAAAAATACCCGCGAGTTTCGAGCTTTTTTCGAGTCGAGTTTTTTTTAAGTTTATAATATAATAGTCATCATGTTTCTACTAATGGTAAAAAATTATAATCATTACTCAAATACAAATTACAGTTTCGAGGTAGTTAAACTCAAAAGAGTTATTGAACTAAGAGCAGATATGCAAATAAATGATACCAAAACAAAAGAAAGAAAACCTTTTACGTAACTCACAATAATTCTTGATTTGATATATTTTTCAAGCCTAACTTGTGTTTAAGACTTACCTGGGGTTTGAAATGAAACGAAAACACTAATTATAAGCCATGACCAATTACATGACTCAATTCATGATTAGGCCTAAAATATTTCCTTTGAGTTATTCACACAGGTAAATTTTTATTGATGTAACTGTCAACAAAAAAACTAAGTTTTTATTTATTTGGAATGGTTTCTTAAGTATAACAAAAATCATTTTTTTACGAGATGTAATAATAAATAACCTCAAACTAGAAAAGATAGAGTGATATAAAGATTTATGTCTTTAATAACTAAAAAGAACATTTTTACTTTAAGTTTATAACAAACGAGGTTTCAGTTATATTCGTTAAAGATGGATTGACATAGCCGTAATATTCTTTCGCACGTGCCGATTTCGGGTAAACGGCGGGAGTAACTACTCGACTCGAACTTTCGAGTAATTTGCAATAAGTCGAGTCGAGCCGAGTAGTGTATACTCGGCTCGAAAAAAACTCGATTCTCGAGTACTCGCACACCCCTAATATCATTAAATATCTCCTCAGCTTTCCCTCACTGATTTAACTATACGTCAGATTAGTAATTGTAAAATATTACTAGTTTCTTCTAAATGATGAAATGGTCATAATGAAGTGGCAATCCAAAAATGTTTTTTTGGCTGTACAGAAATCAGTATACATAAGCTAGTATGAATAATTTCAATTAAATCAAATAAATGCATCCCTCTAAAACAAACCTCAACATTTCACAATGAACGGTTGACAGCCGCGAAATGACAATCGTTTCAGATTTCACGAGCGCCTCTCCTCGCCCGGAATCACTCACGTACCCCGCTTCACGTCGGCCCGGCTCATTTCCCGAAAGATATTCTCATGAACGATGAGGGTGTATAAAATAAAGAATTCCCCGGGGGAGTCTTACCGGGTGATTTATGTCGGACGAGCCGTTCCGTTCCGCATCTGGAGAAACGGTAAATTTATAATGTAACATTCTTTTGCCGACTTACAATTTTTGTCTTTTAAAAAAATGACGACGCTGTTTCATTTCTTTATTCGCTGTTCACTAGGGTGCCGTGTGACAGCAGCGGAGGTGGGCGAGAGGGGAAATAACTTTGATTTCAACGCAGTAAACGGGCGAGTTATTAATTATGACCGTGCAATGCAGCTTCTCTACGGTGAAGGTGATTTACGACCATGTATGTAATATTGATTATTCGTCAATACCAAATAACAATGAATAAAATTATTTTATTGCAGCATTACTGTTATTTTATTGCTGATTCAACGATTTTCAGCATCCCCGTGACTAAAGTGCAGTGAATAAAATTCCCCTCAGACAGAAATTGCGCTGTAAATTTATATCCACTCTTTATAGCCCACCATATACATTTTATTATGTACCTTCACCGTCAAAGAAGTAACACTTCTACGTCCAGCACAAAGAAAAAATCCAACTTATCATAACACAACCCGATCACTCTTCCAAAGCATATACGTTTTATACGTTTATTAGAGTAAACTCCAACAAAATCAACATCGTCGAAGGCTGATTGAGGAGTGGGGAGGAGGGGGGTCGATAAAATAAATACCGTGTAAGAGGGTCGGCTCGTCTAACGAACCAGATAACGAAATCTGCCCTCGGACAGTCGCAACGAGCTGGGCGGAAACTGCCCTCGACCTGCCTCCGAGCCTCGTACACGTGCACTATTGTACGTACATACTACGTACGTATGTACGTAACACGTATAATACGTTTCTACATGTACACTCGTTCAATAATGCATCGCGGAGTACACGAGTGAAAAACGTACTACGTACGTATGTACGTAATACGTATAATACGTTTCTACATGTACTCGAACAATGCATCGCGGAGTACACGAGTGAAGAACGTACTACGTACGTATGTACGTAATACGTATAATACGTTTCTACATGTACTCGTTCAATAATGCATCGCGGAGTACACGAGTGAAGAACATTGGTGATACTATATACGTGGTAAACAAGTGTGGTGCAATAAAGGGGATTTTAATTTATCCTCGGCATTGCAGCCAAAGTTGTTTGGAAATTGCGCGGATTTAGATTAAACGTTTTGGTTTATTTTTAGTTTTAGAAAGAGGCATGCATTTTTTGTATTTGTAGAGTTTGGCTCAATTTATTGAGGGGAGGCTCACAATCAATTGAGAAAAGTTTAAATAAAACGTTCAAAATATACACAGCTTACATAATAAATTAATGTACAATATCATCACCCTTGGGTGTTTAATCTCCTTTGCAGAGGATTGTATATTTTGTTGTAGTTTCATTAATATTATAATTTAAAAGTAACGTATATCATTAAACAAAAAATAATTAATTAAATTAACAAACGAAACTTTCTCAGTCAAATAATCCAAGATTTTAATGAGGATTATCAATCTTCAATTAGCCAAGGTCTTGTACTGAGAATTTTAAGCTCGATTAGATCAGAATTATTAAAAATTTTCTATTACAATAAAGAAACAACTGGCGCATATTTTATAATACCTTGTAAACGAATATAATTAGCTAGCAACACAGTCATTTGTTTTAATGGATGATTTCTTAATGTTATTTACTTCGGAGCAGGCGCCTTAAGCGAGCTGGGAAACCTAGTGGACCGTTTTATTATCCATCTTTATTAAGGAGTATTATGATGTACCAGTTGGAAATAATTCACTTGCAAAAAAATACCTAAGTAAAAAATCTTGATTACAAAGACTTACGAGCAAAAACACTCAAAAGCAATTACTTTTTTTTAGAAAGCGGCCTTCTTTGGAAAATAGAAAAGTGCTTGAGCCATATTATCTTAAAACTTTTTAAGAAAACAAGGCTGGCGATGAGCGCCAAAGATACACTGATTGAATTTAAATTCCTAGTTAGACGAGGGCGCGGGGTAGATTTAATTAGGGGGAGTAAACACCTTGAGCTGAAGTAACAAATTAGCTTTAAGGGCTTATTCAGATTAGAAGGGAGTTCTTTTTAAAGATTTTCTCCTTACACTGGTACGTAATATTTTGACGCAAAAACACACGTTAAGTAATACCAAATACACTCTGTTTTTTTTATTTATTAAAAGTTACTCCGCGTCTATGGCATCTTCACGGGTTTAGACTTGTAACTGAACATCGACAAAGAACACAAGTTAAATTCTATTAACTTGCACTTATACCATTTCCAACATACCTAGACAAATGTAAAATGTGTGCTTTCTGGGTTTAAAAACATGAGAAAGAACATGCACCAAAAAAAGTATAAAGATTAATGCATTTTACAATTACTATATTGCGCGATGGAATGAATAGCTATTTGCATTCTACTTTTGGCATCGGCAAAACGAAATGCATAAATGGCGCCATAAGCCGTGTGTGGGTTTCTCCAATTGGCACTGCTTTCGGAGTTCTTTGTAAAGGCCTAATATTGCTTATTCTTATTTTAATCGAATTATCTATTTATATATTTTACCCTGTGTACGAATAAACGTCGGTTTATTTTTGCGTAACAAATATTCAAATTATCGTATTTTCAGCACCGCTCACCTGTGATAAGGATACTACAACTGTCAACTTGATCCATTGTAGTACTTTTAACACATTTTAAGAATGGGATCATTTTATCCCGAGCCAGAAAAAACGAAATTTGTGTCCATAGCAGAAAATGGTTATTTGTGTGTCGGATGAATAAAGAACAACATTGTCTCACGAGTAATACCGAGTAATACTGCGAGCCCTCCGGCTTGCGAGGGCGACAATAATTGTCACGAGGGAGACAAGTGCTTAACTCTCGAAATACAACCAAAATTGTTTCCCAACCTGCAATAATAAATACCCGATCTTTAAACATCTATTTCATTGACTTAGTAACTAACAAACTATTTCCATTTTGTTTCGAACTGCAATTGGTTGCGAATCCGAGTAGCTGCAACCATTCATGTACCAGCGATCAGCTGATTGTTGCAACATTCTGACACGCTTAATTCGTTGACATACTTAGAGCAGATTTTTGTCAATTTATTATGTGAGTACCTGGTGGACCGAGCCTTGCTCGGTGTTATTTCATGTGTACCAGTTCATCCAGTTACTATAAAATATTTCAATGTCATAAAATTGATAAATAGAAACCTTTTTTTATTGCTCCATGGACTCTTCATCCCATTTGCTGTATTTTATCTCGATGGCTGTAGATTCCAAACAGCTGTTATGATTACTTTATTTGTTTACACTTTCCTTGTTTATTTACATTGCTATCACGGCAACCCAAAAGGCCAATGTTAAATTTTTACAACATTAAAATTCGATTTATTACGTTATTAGATTTTCTCTGGCCAAGTTAACTGCATAAAAGACGTTTTTGAGTCATCAATTACTTATTTCCAGACTTTGAAGGAAATCCTCGGAGCCGTTTTTGAGATAATTGTGCAAGCAAGCATACAAGCAAGCAAGCACGCACGATAACATTACTCATATAAGAGTATAGGATTATTCCTATCTCTAAATCAGCTGTTAGCGCCTGCCATCTGATGAATACCAACGTATTTGCACGTCTGCGTAGAAATTTGAAGGCGCTCGATTTTTAAATTATTGCTTTCAATGTTTTTCTTATTGGTTTACCTCACTTTACTCCCGCTAAGAGACAAAATATTATTTTTCTACTCATTACAAGGAATAAAAATCGTCCAAGCATATCAGGTGAAGGGAATGTAGTTCGCCTGTTATGAAACTCCTCGTTGCAGAGCGAGGTATTGCAGAGCAAGTACTGGTACAACAGGCCGAGTTGTCGGGCAGGGTGACGGGCACGACCGATCCAAGATGGCCGCCGGAACTGTCGACGAGACAAAAAGATGATACGGATGAAGCGGGGGTTTCGCGCCGAAACTGCATCCAGTACACAACCGGTTCTGCCAGTGGTCCGCGACATTGGGAAACACGCCACCTTGCAATACCCGGCGAATCGCGACAGCGGCGGCGGCGGCGGCGGCGGCGGCGGTGCATGCTGCTGCGGGGAATACAGATGGCGCGGCGCGGCAGTGAAATATCAATCGTGCCCGGCTACTTGGTATGCGTCTCAGTTGATGCGACGTAGGGTGTTTTGGATGTGTAAAAATATATCCGATACGTAATACCAGCGGTTTGTAAGAATTTTCAGGGATGTAACCACGATACAGCCCGTGGCGGCCTTATTTTTCTTAACTCTTTGCGCTTTTTCAATCTGAGTTTTCAAAGGTGATTTTTAAATATTTACACTAAATTGCGGTTTTTAGATAATGTGGAATTGATTTTTATGGCCAGAGTCAGGCTGTGCAGAAACCTTTGCATACACTAAACAAAAACTGTGAAATGCACGTGATTTTTTTCCTCAATTTAGAACTTGCTTTGTACACGTTTTACAGCGTTACAAGTAATTCTAGTAGATTGCAATTTTATTAACTTTATATCTAGTAAATGTTAACTTTCTTAAGAGATTGTCTTCCAAGAAAAGTGTTGAGCCGTTCCTAATACTACTCCAGTCTAATTAAATTCTCACAGACATAAAAGAAAGGAGAGGATTTAATGTGATTGCAAACAGATTGTGAAAGAAGATACCGTAAGTCGAGAAGGTTCACAAAGAAAAACCAGAGTGCTAGTAATGAATTAACATTCTATTATTATACTAATTCATAAATGTTGAGTACTGAAAAATGCTTTTTTTGATGTTTGCTTAGTAAGTCGTTTGGCAAACAAAAACAACATTAAATTTTGTTGAATTAATTTTATACGGTATTTTTTGTTTGTCTGCTTGAAACCAGATGGCATTGATTTTGTTCTCTCTTGTTGTTATTTTAAATTCAAAACTTGTGCACATGACCAACAATGAATTATTGACGCAGTGGCAAGTGAGATGAAGCCTCCAATAACATGAAGATCCCTATTCTCTCTTTTAATTTATTTGTTGTAATTCATAATAAAGTTTAATTGTACTAAAAACAAGTCTACTAAATACTCAATAAATTTAACAAATCACGTTTAAATGTAACACTTGGCATCAAATCATTACCCTAGGGTTATTGCGCTATGGCATGAAATAAAATACCTTAAGATCACAACTTAATTATCTACGATTAAAAGTTACTGGGCTTGACGGAATATTGATTAATCAAATCACTATAATTGCAAAAATCCACTTTATAAAAACGTATCATATCTAATAATATAACTCCTTAAAAAAACTTCCTATATACAATTACAATATACATACGATACATTAAATTAGTGATTGCAGTAAGGTTTTTATAACGTTGCGAATGTGCGGGGGGAGAACGGAAAGTGAATAATACGTAGTTTTTGTTGCAATTACAAAATTATAGGTCTTCATTTCAAAACGATGGGTTAGGCAAATCGTTACTCAACACTATCACACAGGCTAACATTCCCAAGGTAAACCGAGCTCGCTCAAAACCAAGTCGCAGCTACAAGTTGTGTGGGGAAGAGGAAAACAATGAGACATGTTGATGCAGGGGGCGGAGGGGTGTATTATTAATCAAGAAGACGGCGAGCTGGGGGGTGCGGAGGCAATGTTGTGCGGTTCAGGTTAGTTACTCAGTTATTACGCATTCCAGAGGCCAGCCAGTTATTCAAAAACCACCCTCGTACGGGCCGGGAGTTATTGCAGCCATAATGGGGCATTTCTAAACTATTCTCTCGTTAATACACTGCACTACATCACCGTGAGCCGCCTCGCTCATAACCGCGGGCCCGTCTCGACCGCGCGGTTACAACAATGAATTGGCCTTTTAGTAAACTTGATGCGGACATTAGGGGTAATGGTGCGTGGGGAAAGTCGGTTTCCGCTGAGGTGGAATTTTTACAACACGCGGACTGGGATGTAAATAGGAAATGAATGATGATCGAAAATCGCCAGTTCTGTCCGCGGTTGAAGCACAACAGACGCAACGAAGCCAGCGGTCCTTTCATATTAGTTGACCTCCTCACGCACTCACCTTGTCAGTAGTCCCGTAGGATGGGGTGTTCTCTTAAAATCTTCCATAGTTACTGTTTCAATCTTAACTTTATGGTTGCTTCTTCTGCTTAGAGTAATTCTCGCTAATTCGGACAAACATCTGATATAATAGTCGTTATAAGACTATACATTTATTAACATAGTTTGTTACATAAGACAGACGTCTTAGGTAACAAACTATGTTAATAAATGTACTATGCGTTTATTGGAGGGACTGGGACATTGGCTACAGGGGAGCCAATTAACTTTTATTAGACCACTTAGAAGTAGGCATATCTATTAATAAATCATAATACATTAATAAATGCGATTGTTTTAAAGGAAGTATATAATTCCATTAAATCCCCCTTCCCACCGGGGTCACACACGGAAACGAAGTTCATTTAAACCAATAAAAACCGACCGACTGACCATTTAACCGGCATAAAAACTGTATACCACACGGTCCCGGCGCCCACGCCGCAGTTTCAGCCTGGCGTGCAGCCGCGGCGGCGCCGGCCCCGGCACGCGAGGCGGAAGGCGCTAGCGCTGCAGCGGCGATTTGCATACTCGGAAAAACCGGAAGCTACCGGACAAGCGGGGGAGAGGGAGAGGCAGCACGACAGGTGACGTGCGTAATGGGGTAAAAACGGCCGGTGACTCACGCGGGAGGTTAATTAGCGTGAGTGAGCGCTGTACACACGCACACACACACACACACACACACACACACACACACACACACACACACACACGGGAGAGGGCGTGGGTAAGTAATTGGGCGCCAACTACGACCACCGCGGAGCATCGTAATCAACAAAGCGGCAATCTGCGCTTATTGAGGCTATAGTCGTTTGATTAATGTAATCGAGCGACGCACCCGCCTCCCGCGGTTCCCCGAGGCGACTTGGCAACGCCGCGCTGGTGCTGTATGGATGGGAGATGTACTTGGTACATCTGACGAATTGGCAACGTCGCGTCCGTGCTGTATGGATGGGAGATGTACTCCAGAACTGACGAATTGGCAACGGAATGTAGAGACAGCGTTGGTGCTCTCTATTGAATAGGCGAAACACAGCAGAAAAGATAATAAGATTTGGTATTGTTGCTAAGCAGGGACAGCGCTGGCGCTGGTATTCCCTAATAAATAAGAGAGGTTTTACCGAAAATAGTAAAAAAATTGATAACCGCCTTGCAGGGACAGCACTACTGCTCTCTGTTGAACAGAAGTACTTAAGGAAAGATTTTACAATTTGGCAACGTCACCAAGCAGGGACTTTGATGGTGCTATAGAGAACTTCTATTCACTAGAAAGCTGGTGAATAGAAGTGGTTCAGAGAATATGATACGACTTGGCAACGTCGTGCAGTCACGGGGCTGGAGCTCTCTGGTGTGTACTTTATGTACTACAGAAGAGATAACAAAACTTGGCAAGGTCACCGTGCATTCTAATCGTCCCTGATGTTTCCTGTTGATCGGTAGGACTAGTGATGGAGCACGGATTGTTAAAAATTTCCAACACAAAAATATGCTTCAACATTTTTAAACAGCACCAACAAACGCGATGAAAGCGAAAGTGAGTCGATTAAGGTCACCAGGTGAACGAGTCCGAGCCAAATCTCAAATTAAACCTTCGTCAATTCGCCTCAATCGAGATTCAAACAACAATGTTACACTGTCCTTTAATTACAGCGATCTCCGATGCATTCAGTACAAATTAGAGTCAGCAACGCACACAGACACACCAGCGACGCTGTACGCGACGCCCACCGCGGCCGCCGCTGCCAAGCCAATATTCACTGTCATCAGCACTGACTTATGACGCCATAAAGAAAATGGATGCGGACAAAACGTCGGGTCGCAATTTGGGAAAGAGCGAAGCGAGAGAGAACAGGTGTCTGGCAAGTCCGGTGGCGATAAACTCTGCGAACTGGCACGGCTGGGCGGATCAAACAAACGGCCAGTAATCGAATGAACCTCCATCGGCGCAGCTTTGACCGCTACCGGCCAAACAGCGGGAGTGGCACTTCAAAGATGGGGAAATCGGATCATTTATGGGTTTGCTGTCCTGGATGACTATACAACGCCTTTGCATGAGCCTCTCGTTGAATTCTCTGGCAATTTAGGTTTAGGTTTACATATGACATTCTTTTTGAGCTTCGAGAGTTCCAACACATTTATAAGAACGTGACGTTTTTCCCTAATATTGTTTAGGCTCATAACATTTTTCAATAACGATATTTGAACGACAGCCGTAAGTGACACTTGAATAATCGAATGCATTTACAACAATCAATCAACAATAAATTTAAGATACGGTAAAAATATTTTCTTGGGTCGCTAGATAATCATACTTTTTAATGCTCAATATTAAAAGCATTTACATTATTTATTGAAGAAATGCGGGTGCGCAACAATAAAAATATGGGAGATGTCAGTAAAAATTTAATTTTTTATCGAACCAAAAAACAATTAACGCACAATATATTTTGTGGTTTAAATTTGTAAATAATTAAAATGATTTAACATATCTTAGCATTCTTGGCAAATATATCAACCTATACACTACAATCTCCCGACCATATACAATAAAATAAAACGACCAAAACCAATACCTACGGACAAGCTACTCTCACTTCTGACGGACACAATCTCGGCAATTCCGCCCCGGGCGAAAAAATTAGAATCGACCGGCCGCTCTCAAAAAGCATAAAAGGCGAATATTGAATTGGGATTTTCTGTCTTTGGTATTATTTTATGAAAGAAGCGACGACTGCGGAGTTATCGACAGCGGTACAATGGGCCTGTCAACGATGGAAATAATGTTTGCGCGGGCACAATGGCGGGACAATCCCGTGTGTACCGAGTCTGTGTACCTGGGCGCGTCTTGCCCGCTACGTACAAAAACAGTCATCACCGTGTGGGTATAAGTACGGAACGGTTAATGGTTAAAACACCGTACTGGTGATCACTATATTCATACATAACACCATCCTCATAACTAGACCTGTTCGTAATTGAAGTTGGCGGAATTGTGGTATCCCACGTTAAAATGTAGGTCCATTAGGCAGTTGCCGTTAGCTGGTGGGTTATTTTAATTAAAAGTTCTGTCTTAGGAACATGTCGGCCTTGGTCAGTAGAAGGCTACAAGATCGCGCCAAAATCATTCTACACTCATCTGCCATTCATACTTGGCTTAAAATACATATCTAGGTTGGTCGCAATTTCAATTAATGTATAATATATGACATGTAGACTTTTTAATCTCAGGAAGAATTAGTAAACGCTAAAACTACCGATCATGTAAACTTTTTGATGTAAATAAGTTTATTACAAAGACCATAAACATTTTAATCTTTGAGTTTTCTAGTTCCGAAAATGTAAAGAGAAGTTTTCTTTGAATAAACAGTTCTACGTTAAACACACAAGTTTTCCCTTTTACGAAATATGACATCAAAAGTTATTCATTAAAACATCTACTCCCTTTTAACCCTGTTAAAAAGTGGGCGCTAAAAATATAAAACCGAAAAAATAAATAAACACAAAGCTTTAATTTAAAGAGCGGCTTAAAACTTTAAAGAGCACAATTCTTTAGGACAATCGTCGATTTCCGTTCATCAATTGATTGAAACTGCGGTCAGTACGGTCGGTGCGGGAACGACACGAACGCGTTTCTCCGGCCCGGTCCGATGTTCCCGGCTGTCGGTCGGGGAACGGCGGACAGTGGACTGGTAAATTGAAACATATTGGCCAGTGACAATTGATTTACCGCCGACCGCCGCGGTCGACTCGGTATTGGCGACTGCAAACAACTCTCATTACGCCAGCTGACGTGTCAAGGGCCGATGAAAAGGTCGTTGCGTAAATTTACTTATAATGGTCAGTGGACTTACAGATTTTGAAATGTTATTGTGTTTAACAAATATATATTTTGAAACATTTAGGAACAATATACTGAAAATTTAATTAATTGACCCCTTATCAAACGATCATAGTGGAGTCTTTGGTTTCCATTTCATAATTTTGTGCAAGTATACGAGGAATGTACGAAATAAATTTCCATTTCATTTAAATATGTTTGAATCTTCTTCTGTCTATAGACCATTGGCTTATGCAAAACCTCCTTATATTGGAACCACCGCGATACACTGTGATAGAATAAGCTCAGGGGATTGTCTCGTGTATTTTATAACAATTGAAGCTCATTATAAAAATAAATATCAGGCTGGGGCCTCGTTAGCCTCGGATTGTCCGAGTAAATTAGCATTATCACTGAAGGTTCTCAAGCGAAGCGCAGTTGTTCGGTCGATAGGCTGTTGCGTAAAAATATTCAGAAAACTCGTCAGTAGCTTACAGTTATGTTATTAAGTTTCAAAATATATCTATTTAGGGAAATTTAAGAATGATAAACTGAAAATTTAACTGACCCTTTAGCAAACGATCATGATGGAATTGTCGGTTACTTTCTTATGATTTTCCGCAAGTAGATAACAAAATGTTATAAACAGTTTCATAATTTTCCAATTTATTTAAATCTTTTTCTGTCTTTAGTCCATTGGCTTATGCAAAACCCCCTTCTTGTATTGGAACTGCGATACACTAATTGGAATAAGCCAAGATGATTGTCTCGCTTATTTAAAAAAAAATTTAAGCTCATTATAAGAATAAATAGCGATCGTTATCTGATGTCTGAGTAAATTATCATTATCACTGAGGTGCTCTCGGGCGAAGCGCAGTTGTTCAAACTGCAGTAGGCGTCCAAGTCGGTTTGTCTGTATCTTTGTATACAAGATTGTCTGGTTCGCTGCCAAGGACGCGGTTTTCAACCAAACGAGATCAAACTTGGCACGTGCGTTCCGGCGGCTGTTTTAAATAAAAAGTATTAAACTAAACGAATCAACAAATAATTCTAACCTACAATGTATTTTGCAAACGAGGAAAGGCAGACGACTCGAGCATGTGGTAAGTCATAATCATTTAATACGAACAACACTAATGCACAATATTATGTGGCTGGCTGCTATGAACGTTAACGAGACGACTTTCAGTCGAGTACAACATGTTTAGCAATGATGGAACGAAATCAAATTAAAGTACCTTTCAAGATAAATCTTATAACGAATAATTGTTTCCATGAGTACTTCAAATAAATTCCCTTTGTATACTCTGTTCTTTAAGGTAAATAATGAAATGATCTTGTTAAACTTACAATGACTTCGTATTGGATTTTTATTTGAATCCGTCATTAAAAACTAAATGAGGTGCTTGATGGCGCATAAATTTGCAATCAAATTAAACGGGAATTATGTTATTTTTAGCGAAGTGAATGATTTATTTTTCAAAACGTATAACCTACAGGAACAGCTGCAAACTCCCTCTTAAATTAATTATAAGACTACAATCAATTTCTGTCCATATTAAATAGATATAATAATTTATTGTATTTTTATTCCTTTATCATCTGGATTGCATTGTTATTGCCTAACATTTTTAAAAGCCATCAAATTAACATTTCGATCCTTATGATTATATTGTTTTACATTAAATGTAAAAATTGTATACTATTAGTGAGCTACACGTTGACTAATTACATCGTAATAAAAGTATAACGAATGTTACGATCCTGAGTGTGGTAACCAGTTGCCTAAAAACTATGTATAATAAGAAGAAAATAATAAAAACGTACGTCTACAATTATTCCTTTTTCGATGCATTGATAGATTCCAAACGCAGCTCTGTGGGGCTGGGATAAGCCATATCAAGACTTGTGCGGCTTCTAAACCCGGCCTCGCTGAATGTGTAAATACGAAGAAACCCTGCAACGCCCCCACAGCTATTCTGGGGCCTGCACTGCACACTACAAACTACAAACCCGCCGGCATGCTGGCAACACTACCTTCACT
This sequence comes from Flexamia atlantica, assembly GCA_035578135.1. Taxonomy (NCBI): domain Eukaryota; kingdom Metazoa; phylum Arthropoda; class Insecta; order Hemiptera; family Cicadellidae; genus Flexamia; species Flexamia atlantica. The sequence continues at coordinate 52,846,990 of JAQJVK010000004.1, read as the reverse complement.
TAATGCATACTCATTGAATAAATCACAACGAAGTGGTACATTTATTAAGGTCATTTTATCGCGAAGAATACTATACCGTAGTTATATTTCAATTGACAATTAGTTCTACATGTCTTTTTACATACACGTGACGTCAAGTCGCGTTACATCCACGTACGGCCAATTCGGCGATTCCGGAGGGAGTGCTATACATATTCGCATTCGCACGGTACGTAACGTCCTCATTCGCATCCGTACTTTAGATTGCGACATCCAAAGTCGCTGGGAAAAGCAAGTACCCCTGGCGTATTAATTAAGTAAATAGATTACAGATAAACTGGATAAAAATAAATTTATATGATTACATACCTAATAAAACAAAATGTCCGAACTTAAGGTTTGATATTACTGTAAAGTTTGCTATTAACTCTTTTATATTCGTAACCCTTGTATTTTAAAAGTGATTATCTTACTGGCATTGATTATATATTACAAGCGACAAGCATCACGAAATAATAATAATTATTAATGTAATTAATATAAATGTTGAACGCCAAAAACAGGACTTTGAACAGATCTTAGCCCCGGTCTTAGGTAGAAAGAAGTCTTTCTCCAACCTCATAACGTTTCCCGCGAGGGTCAGTCGTCAGTTATGGATTGACAATCGTAAAATGAACAAATGACGAGGGAAGGGATACGGGGAGGGAGCGCAGGTGCGGTAACAGATAACGTCTTCATACAACGCGACGCGACGCGATATGGAACCAGCTGAGCAAACGAGGAACGACGAACGAGTGCTTGATTGCAAACGACAACGAGCGAGTGGGACATTAACGAAGGCCCCTGTCCTTGGGGATAGACGCTATCGTGGGCCGTCCCAGTGTCTGGCTTGGAATAATTCATCATCCACTCGTTTACGACATTGGAGGAGGGTGGGTCAGCATTATTGCAGAGCGGTCTGCGCACTGAATGAGACAATGAGAGAGATCCTACCTGATAGTGAGCGAATATTTGGTTGCTTTCAAAGTAAATTAGTTGCCTAAGCCCTTAAAATATAAATGCTAATTGGAATTATAGAAGGATGAAAATAACAAGTAGATTAACATATAACTAGACCGTGGGTCGGCAATCTACAAGTTTACTATGCAATTTAGAAATGTACGTAAAATCTTAGCGCCAAATGTTTGAATACCTATTGTAACCAGCCTGTAAGTAATCCAGGTGAACTGGATAATATTACACAGGGGGCTTATATAACGGGATTTCAAGCCCGAACTCAAAAGAGGGTGTGCAGTTATATTTTAAAAATTAGCGAGGCAGAAAACAACAAAATAAACTTTGGGAGAAAGATATATAAAGACTTAACGTGTTTATACCGATCCGAATAAAGCCTCTTTCAAGAAAATTAAAATCCATATTAAACTCAACTGGAAATTCAATCAATATAAACGAAACTGCGGTCCGTCACTCAAAAACCCCTCAGTCAAACCGAAATAACAGACATTATCAGACTGATGCCAAGGCGTGTTTCAATTTAACAACTTTAAAGCGAACAATCTCGCAAGATTCCGGGGTCGCACTTTCGAACATTTCGAATTACTCGACTGTCTCTCGCTGTGATACATGGCGGAGGGTCCGCCCCCCCCCCCCCCCACTGACTGCTCGTCCCCCGTCCAACTCAATATTGCATCTCTTCTGCTCGTTTTAAAAATTGCGAGAGAAGTTGGCTGCAATGACGTTTATCATTAATTATGCACTCAATATTGCATCACTTCTCTTGCTCGTCTTAAAAATTGCGAGAGAAGCTGGCTGCAATGACATTTTGTAATTAATTATGCACTCAATACTGCATCTGATCTACAATTAGTTTTAAAAATTGCGACAGAAGTAAGCAGCAACGATATTGAATACTAATTACTGTATATACCTAGTTTTTGGAATGTAAACTTATTTATTTACTTCAATGATTATACTTTGAGAGTGTACAATATACTTAATTTTGTGGAGTCAATCTTGGTAGGGTTACAGTAGAGCGCCGATCATCCGAACTAATTGGGGACAAGGGGTGTTCGGATAACTGAATATTCGGATAATCGAAGATGAAAAGACAATATTTTAAAATTATATGTGTTACGTAATTCTTAATAGTAAAAAGGCTAAAAAACGATCAAACAAAAATTATTCAGTTAATTTTATTATGAAATCTATCAGAATACATTGATATCCCGGCGCAACGGAAGTTTCGGTTGGCCGGCGAATTTGAATTGCTTGAGAATCATGTTCAAAATACGAATAATTACGGCGTTCGGTTAACCGACGGTTCGGATGATCGACGTTCGGATAATCGGCGCTCTACTGTATTTCAGTTTTCAAATTACTTTTGAATACATTTTTTTAAATTAAGACATTATCTGAATTGTTTCGAACATTAATAATAACAATTGATGTTAAAAAGTCTTTTTATGCAACCACATTTTTTGATTTAGAACTGTTTCAAAAAAAAGAGAGAGGAATCACAGTATAACTGAAATATAATTTCACTTTTTTTAAGCTCAGTTGACTTCTAATAAAAATACATGTATTTTTTTAACAACATGAATGTATATGAGCGTATAATAAAATCCAAGTCATAGCATCCAACTTGTATCCAAATGTGTGATGAGCTAGTTTTCTACGTATTGTAGGACCAATAATGCTAAAACGTCCATGAAACTAAGCTGTTCCTTAAAGATATTTATAAGTCAACATCAAAACCGAAAGACGTCAATAACAATTACAAAGTAACTAAAAAGTATCCAATTGGGCGGAAGGGGGGTTAAATTACTATTGAAGGCAGCAGAAAGGGTATTATGGTATTAAGTCGAACAGAAATATGAGCAAGAATGTCTTTAATTTGAGATTATATTTGAATATTTCCGTCGTCTTCAGGGAAATTCGTTTTGGTTCAGTCAATAACGTTAATCTGATCCCACTTGCTTCCCACTCTTATTGTTTTTAACAAAAAATGAAACACAATTGCACTTGCGTGCAATTTTTTACTTGAATATTAGCCAAAATTGAAGTTTTGTCATAGATTAAAAAGTACAATAATCTAAATAGTGTTTATTTTATGGCTCCAAACCGTGTTTTGTACATATATTTTGAACTACAGTGTATCATATGATATGTACTATAAACAGTAGGGGTTTCTGACATCAAGCTGTATGGCAAAAGGTACATAGCATTGTTCAAAAACAAATCAAATTAAAAATTGAAAAGTTACTCTGCCACAGTGTAAAATTACGGCATTTCAGCTCCGGTGAGTCGTTAATAGATATATCTATGACATTTGCTCTGTAAAAAAACGCTAATATTATACCGCTCACCTCCGTCTGAGATAATTTGTGAAACTTTTCTTAATCGAGAAATATTACAATTTAGGGATGAACAACTCTTCAATTTCAAAAATTCCCGCAGGATAAATAAAACATATATTGAACCGACACGCCAAAATAAAAAAAATTGTCAGAAAAATATTTGCAAAAAACGCTGTTTGATTAATTTTTATACCGGTTACATGCTTTGCTTTTTGAGCCACTTGTAAAACATTTAATTGCTTGAAAATCTATTACAAGTCAAATTTAGGCATGTTGTGATAGAAGTGCCAACTTCATAGCCAATTATAAAACATTTTCTAGCTTGCAATACTTTTATTACAAGTAAATTTTGCTGTGCTGAAAGTGCCAACTCATAGCCAATATATAAGTTATTTCCTAGCTTGCAAGACTTTTATTACAAGTCATTTTGGACATTTTGTGCTACAAGGGCCAACATCATAGTAGTCCCTCAGTAAGCCTCAGTAAAATTCAAGCTTTATCGTGCGCTTTGCAGACCAACGACTTTTTGAAATATCTTACGAAACAAGTTAGTGGATAAAAATAATTGTATCTACCAAGTAAAATTTATAATTTAAATTTTAGTTTCGAAATGACGATCCAGCATCTTAATTTTTTACCCCTTTCTAACTGGAGAAAGTTTCCCTTTATTAAACAGGCATTGTATTCTTGGGCGTAGGCCTATGGGAACTCCCATGTGCGACAACAATGAAATCGCACAGTATGAATCATCTGCTTCAACCTCGCAAATCCAGGCCTACCAACATCCCTCTTGCGCAGGGGCGCCTCTTCACCGGGTAAAAAACAACAGGAGCTAATCCACCAATTACTTCTGCCACGTCATTGACATAAGAATGTGCTACATTAAAAGTTTAACTATAATTTATGAAGACAATCAAAGAACTCAATCATAACATATGTTATTTCTTGGAATCGATCCTTATATGTTATAATTTTTAGTTATAATAATATTTTTTTATTTATTTATTAAAAAGGAAATATTAACAAGTTATATGTTTAACAGTAATGACCATTTAATATGATTATTTTGGGGAAACACACTTTAAACTATTGACTACAATAAATTTTCATTATTTTATTACATTATTTATCATTTACAGTCATTGCTTAGTGAATTTTTAAAAGTACGTATTCATTTATTTATGAACGTATGGAGCACGTAGGACTATTATAACTATAGTGCATGCTTAAACATTTAGGACCATGCACTTTAGCTTTAAACTCTAATGTTATAAGAGTTTACATTTTTTTTAATAAAAACAATTGATTGAAACGTCATGTAGAACTACTAAACTACAACTTACATACAGTGAATGGCCGTACTCGTGCATACCTGTAAAAATGCAAACTTTATTAGGAAAGAACAGATAAAGTAATAAAGTAAGCTAAACAAACATTGTGACAAGTATATAAATGTGTATAGTCTCAAAGGACACAATAATTTTACGTAACATATCAAACATACATAATTAATTTAAATTCATCAACCAACAGAATTAATGAAGGACATACGTGAAATACATGCTAATGGAAAGTAATTACAATATTGTCGGTTCTAATACGTGGCTATATGACAGAGCAGGTGCAAAATTGTTATGAAACAAGATTAGCACGTTATATCGCGCAGTCTTTACTTATTATGCAGTTACGTTGATTACTTTTAAATTTGTAATACAAAGGCAAAACAAACAGAGTACAAATAATTGAATACAACCTAATCAACTGAGTCTGAATATTAGGAAATATACGGCAACGAAATGTATAAACGGACTACGAGGGCGGTCTGTAGCATTTGCAAGCCGATTTCGCTGAATACCAATTAGTGACGAAAGTTTGGGCAACGCTGTTTTGATGCAAGTCTAGCTGAGCTTCTTCTCAGCACAAAACTCGTTTGACCATTGAAATAGAATATTGTTGACCACCCAATCAGCCGGGTAACTCTTGTACTTGTATTTTTGAACATTTTACGATGGAATTACAATAAAAAAACTCAAGTGTTACTTGCCTTTTTATGCGATTTACAGTGCTTAACTCAAGTTTGTTACACTTAAATTGAAAGTAAATGCCTTTATTGAGTGAATATTTTAAAGGATTTCTGGAATATTTTGATGCTACCTCCTTTTCATGTTAAAACTATTTTTAATAATTGTAATTTAAGTATTAGGAACTTAAAAATGTAACGTAACATACACGTTTCTTTTTTACGATAACTATGAATTTGATTAATTTATGTAATCTCAATCTCCTTCCTCCTGACTGTTAAAATTAATCTACTGTAAAACGATATCGTTAAAGGACTGGAGTAAACATCGGTCTACAAAATTTCACTGACCCCAACCGTTCAGAATCATAACCAGCGGCCATGTTTTCTCCAATTGGCGCCGGCAAATCCTCAAACCTCACTGCACCCTTAGAAATCGATCGCAAAAACCGCTTCGGAACAAAACACAGCGGCCATTTTATTTTCAAATGCCAATGGGCAAGGGTGTTCTTTGTAATCGCCGGGGGTCCGGAGGTACCTGACACAGCGCCCCTCCCGCCCAGGGGAAATACCTTGCGAATTGCCGCCCCCCCCCCGGCCCCTCCCCTGCAAAAACCTTGGGCCGATGGGTCCCCGGGGGTCTACCTGCCCGCCATCCCCCTACCCCAGCGGCTGCAACGGAGCCGAGGTCATGATAAATACATGTGCGGCTTTTTGGAAAATTGAAAGACAATTCAATTCGTGACATTGAAATATCGAGCGAAGTGTATGTTTGGCGGGGAAAAATGAGACAGTTTACAGAAAAACGTTGTAAGCACAAAATAGTGACGGGATTATACGTGCATAACATTGAAACGGTGAGAATGTAGTGTCTACATTCTGTACATAAGAGACGACTGCTTCTCTCGAAGGCGGGCAAAAAGAGAAAATTTGAAGGGACCGTCTTTGCTAAATGAAATTGTGACGGGGTAATACGAACATAACACTGATATGGTTAAAATGTAGTGTCTAGACGTTAGAGACCATTGCTTCTTTCAATTTAAGTAATCTTCAATTTTTCATTTAAATTTTAAACATTTAAATGTACATAAAAATACACTTGGACTTTACAAAAATGTAATACAATTCTAGTTCCTTGAGAGAGCACGAGGTTATTTTAACTTTTGCACAATACAGTAGTAACAATACTTTCGCTAACTCTGACCGATACATAAACTTTATATTTAAATGGCTATAAAGAAAATTTGACTCTGACTTTGACTTTGCTTGGAAGTAGCGGAGAGCACGTAGAATACGTGAAATCATGTTACAAATCAAACGAACTAATGGCGAACGAAATAAATGTAATAGACACTTATTGCAGAAGCTGCATAACTCGTTAACACAGTCCTTCAAACTGTTACTCGCACCGTGTGATTGCAATTGGGATTGGCGCATTATTACCCAATAAGATAATTTGCATTAATTATAGATATAATGTTGCACATTAAAAATTTCAGTTCCGCTTTAAAATCATTATTTGAAATAATAAATAAGCTTATACAAACTTGATCTAACCGAAATAGCTGAAACTAAGTTAAACTTGAATAAGCAGACGATCGCAAACGCTCACATGCAAGGGTCTGAGTCAACAACCCCTGAGGTGTTCTGAGATTTCAATGTTGTTGTTATGAATAATTATGATCCTGGTTATATTTAACACGTTATCGACTCAATGAAGTCGGTGGAATCAGTGTGAGTATCTAGCAAAGAACAGAATACCGCCTAGTACCTGGAGGACTGAGCCTTGCTCCGAGTTATTTCATGTTTACCAGTTCATCCAATTACTATAAATATTTCAATGTCATAAAATTGATAATAGAAACCCTTTTCATTGCTCCATGAACTCTTAATTCTACTCGCTGTATTTTTCTTAGATTGTTGTAGTTTGCAAAGAGCTGTTATGATTACTTGATTTGTTTACAGTTTCCTCGTTTAATTCGTTGCTATCATGGCAACTCATAAGACTCATAAGGCCAATGTTAAAATTTTACAACTGTAACATTAATTTTATTACATTATTAGATTTTATCTGGCCAAGTAATCTGTATAGGACACGTTTTTGAGTCATAAATTACTTATTTCAAGACTTCGTAGGAAATCCTGGGAGCCGTTTTTGAGATCGTTGTGCAAGCAAGCAAGCAAACAAACATCGAAAGATAACATTGGTCATGTAAGAGTATAGGACAGGATACTTGAAACAAATAACTGAATAATTATAAAACATTTCAAGAGTGCAGCAAAAATTAAAATCCGTTTCCGAAAGGATCTAATACTATTCTTTCTATAAAAACTGTACACCCTCATTTTCACCCGCCTTTATTCGACCCACCCCGAAACTTGAAAACTAGCAGCTCAAGTTAGAGCCAAGCAGTTCTCGATTGTGTAACGCCAATCCCGCCGTTCCCGGGTAATTCGGCCTACGTGTCGGGAACTCCGCGACGTGAGGGGAACACCAAACCCGGGGACGGCGGAAACGAAATCAACTCGGAGATAGTTTCCCAGTTTATTGCGACGTTGAGTTACGCCGAGGCATCGGTCTCGCACGCCCGAATCTATCAGCGTTTACCCCGAGTTCGCCGAGTCGGAATAACCGTTGTAGCTTTATCGCTCGCGCTCGCGACTCTGATGGATAACTTCGACTCGTATTGAATTCTTTCGAGAAGGCTGAAGGGTGGGAGTTAAACGCTCGTCTAATTACCCATTCTGCCATAAATCATCGGCCGACAGTTCGACTTTCTGTCGCTGTTCCTCCGTGTTTTATCGGCCGTGTGATACGGTTACGAGCGCTCGCCCGCGGCCCGTCCTCATTGATTGCATTGACAGTTTAACATACAATCGGTAAACGCGTAAAAATACAGTTAAATCTAGGTCTGAAACTGTCTAAAACTAAATTGAATTACTTAGAGGCGAAGATGATAATTATTTTGAAACCAACTACACAATGACAATAAAAAACACATTTTTCAAAAAGTGTCAAGCACAGTTTTTTGTGCATTAGATAACGTACATTATCCTGTATAGTAAAACCCCCGAGTATCCCATTAAAAAATTAATTTTAAATATAAATGTGGCAAAAAAAACACTATTAACCTTTTTACGCCACTTTCATAGCGCACACCGTACCCCAACGCATAGGGCATAGAGCTCGGTGGTCAGAAACCAGTCAAAACATCCCCAAACTGAGCTCGCATTTAGAAAATCCTCCAACCCACTAAAATAACGTACTCTTCTGAAAGTGAAATTTTCCCACAAACGTTATACCGACACAAAGGCGTCGCGTTATCACCACTGATAACGACTCCCACAGCGCCGACGACACGGTTCCGCGCAAGTCACGGCCCCAGTCACTGTACAATGTTGCCGCTCGCCGCGCCGCAAGGCCCGCCCGCCTTGTACGTCTCACTCTGGCGCATTTAAATGTCAAAGAGCCGTCCAGGCGCCGCGATTGCGGGGCTTATTTAAATACAATCATTTCCCCGCGAGCCCGCCCACCACCCTTCGTGGGAACGCGCAGTGTGCGAGGGTTAATGTTTGACACCGATGCGACGTGCACAATGTTGCCGACTGGTGTGAATCGACCGAAACGAACCGAATACATGGCTTTTGACAGTTCTTGAGGTTGAAAAAATATAAAAAATAACTCAAACAAGAAAAAAATAACCGAAAAATAACCTTAATTACACTAAAATGTTGCTAAAAATTAGAAAACCGGCGTTATATTGGGTATAATACATTCTTAACCTTGGTAAAAAAGAATATCTCGACAGAATGATCACAAATCTGCTTAGATTTGACGGCGAGACTTGGTTTTCACGCAACGAGACTTAGTAGTTTTCACGCATTTTAGGATGATGAGATTCGTCTGCCGCGATGCTGCTACGAGATCGTCTGACAGACGAATACTGTAAACAGGGCTTGTAGCAGTTCTTGAGGTTGAAAAAAATTAAAAATAACCAAAATCCAAAAAAATAACAAAAATAATTGAATTCCAAAAAAGTAACCAAGAGCAAAAAAATAACAAAGAAATAAAAAATAACCTGTATCAAGCCCTGCGAATTTGACTTTTTGACTCTCTTTTATGGTTTCTACGAAAGACGTAGGAGTTAAACCATTACAGATACGCCATATAAACTCTTCAATATATCCAATAAAATACTAAGATGATGAGATAAACTCCAACGTATGATACAGTTGAGAACCTAAAACCCTAAGATCCCACATGTAAAAACTACAAACACACTAATTTAAAAAGAGACTGACGGCCCCCCTGAGCAAATAAACCTGTCGTAATATCCATCCGTCATCAAGTTACTTCGACCAACGTCTACCACCCAGTAACCCTGTACGAAATTCAATTTAGAGCGAAACGTTGTTTCATTTAATGAAATAGAACGTTTATGTGAATAACGTAATGGCGCTTAGAGTTCACAACACCGTAAATTTTGAATTGTCTTATTTTCACGAATTGCACTAAAACCATTGAAAGTTTAGTAACCCTCTTATACCCAGTACTCTACATAAAATCTTGTAATAAATCAAATTAAATGGTAAAAGACTGCCCGAAATCCTTACAGCGGAGTGCACTCTTTAAGCTTCACTTTTTCTATCACCAATTAAAACTAAATTCAGGTTTTTTATGTTTATGAATAAACTCAAAGATTGAGGACGCTGGTTAGCCCTTCTTGACTTAACTAGGTACAATGCAGGCGGTTGGTACTGCTGGTAAAGAGGGTTCGGACATCGATATTTCACCATCGATAGAAACATCAAAGCATTACCATCGATGTCACAAAAACATTGGTTCAAAAACATCAATGTTTTAAATCGATGTTTTCAACTAAATTATATCGAAGTTTCTAATCTCAATACACTATTATTCACCGCCAAAAAATGCGCGAATACATGTCCAAGTTGGATAAATTACTCTTTGACTTTGGTATTCCATATTCATACCTATATTCATATCCATGCCATATCCATATTCCATATTTATAACACGCATATACCACATGTTCCTCCTAAGATTGTCACTCCGAGCCGGTCCAGTCCAGTCCACTCTGTTCCGTTCCAATGTCTATAAACTCATCTCCTCTGTCCCCGATATCGATACCACAAACTAAAAAACATCGATGTTCGATACCGAACACTTGGTATCTCGCAGCCGCCCGAGCGACCGCTAATGATCCCCTGGGTGACAGGACGAGGCCTTGGCGCGCCCACTGGACCAGGACTAGGACGGAAGCTGTTAACCTGCAGCAGAACGCCACCAGCCTCGTCCTCGCCCCCGGCAATCTTCCCAGCGCCCGCCGCGCTGCACCGACAGACCGCCACGCTAATCAGAGAGTCATGCAGGAATATCTTCAGGGAGGTGGGAATTCTAACTCCGGCTAGCCTGTACATATTCGAAACAATTTCTTTCTTCAAACTCAAGTGCTCACCTCTCCAAGGTTCACAAGTTCATGACTACCCAACGAGGGGTAGAGGTATGTACAGGCTGTCAAAAAATAGGTCCAGAACCGCAATGGACCTGCCTTCCCAAGCAGGTGCGAAATTCTTGAACAATCTCCCTGGCGTATTCGGAGGGAGAGAGATTGGAGGAGATTTAGAGCTTGTCTTAGGCGGTTTCTGGTTCAGGGGGAGTTTTACACCGTGGGTGAGTTTATGGTTCGCTCATGGTAGGGGTTACTTTGCTCTTGGGGGCGTCCTGGGGCGAGACCCAGGTTGTCCAGCAGGGTGGCGTTGGGCTCTGGAGGAGATCAAGTCTGGAGGAGATGGTTTGAGGAGATCACATTTCCTTCAGTGTGTAGCAATGTTTTTCTTGACCTTTGCTACACAATTGTAAATAATTGTATTACGGCAATTAAAGAACTATTATTATTAATGATCCCCTGGGTGACAGGACGAGGCCTCGGCGCGCCCGCTGGACCAGTACAGGACGGAAGCTGTTAACCTGCAGCAGAACGCCACCAGCCTCGTCCTCGCCCCCGGCAATCTTCCCAGCGGCCGCCGCGCTGCACCGACGGCCCGCCACGCTACAATGCCCCCCATTCGACACACACTTTCTATCGCCTAGACATGATTGGTTTTCGTGGCCGTGCCGCAATCCGTTCGTCACGGCGCCGCGAATTTCTTGTCGTTTTGTTTCTTGTTGCATCCGCGGCCCCGCGGCCCCGCGTTCCCGATTCAACGCGGTCCGCAGTTGCGTTTGTCGACTGCAGCGAGAGGATCTGTCGAGTGTGTGGCAACTCCCCTGTGGCGGTGGACGTGCGGTAAAGATCGGATAGGCTTGGCTACTCGAGTTTCCCAACATTTCACCTGTACTGGATTGACTGTGTAAGGTGGTGGCGCAACAGCTGGTCGTAATATGACACATTGTACACAATCTCTACGTGAGGGAGTAGAACAATACAAACTAGGCTGGTGTAATTTCTCCATGATGCCTTCCGGAATTGTTTGTCAATTATAAACAGGTTAACATACCTTGTGACGTCAGCAATTCCAATAGTACAACATTTGTTGACTAGTTTCGGCTAACACGTAGCCATTATCAAAATTGAAGAATGTTATTTCATTCAATGAATTTCATCAAGTAGTCTAAAAATTCACAAATGACACAATATTGTTTTGATAATGACTACGTGTTAGCCGAAACTAGTCAACAAATGTTGTACTATTAGAATTGCTGACGTCACAAGTTATGTTAACCTGTTTATAATTAGGCTGGTGTAGGCAATTGGAATTATAGGTCTTGCCATAATTGGTTTATAACTGAACTGCGATATTTTCTTTGAAACTAAATTGACCTTCTCAAAGTAAAACTCAACTCTACATAATGCTACGTTAATTGAGGTATCATAAAAAATTGCTCACATCATACACATTATCAATTAATCAATTATTATCGATCATTAATCGATTATACACATTAATCAAGAAAATCATTGACACAAAACACACCATTGTAGGCACACATATGCAATTTCGAAAATATTCTGTGCATATCAAGCTTTGGTAAGAGTAAGCTTAATGTTAAAGCTTTGTAAAACACACGACCAAATTAAAAAGAATCCGTTTATATTTTATATGATTCACTTTTTTACACAAGGCCAGAATAACGTTCAATTAAAATCTCCTCAAAGTCTGTATTATAGAACACCGAAAACACATTTACATGACACCACTAACAAAACAACGAGACAAATCTTCAAACACAATCACAACTCTGAGGTAGGTAACTAATCGTATACAAATCGCCGAGGGTATTGATAACAACATTTCACGATGGCCGTGTAATGGTCTGCGTATAAACAAATTCAATAACCCGGCAAAATGAATGGCCTACGAGATAAAATAATCTGATAATCCCGCGGACCGCCGGTGTAAGCAGCTTTGACACATCAAAGGGTTTTTCTACAAGGGCCGCTCGCAATAATCAGGGCTTTCATAATCTCACCTGGCTTTGGGCGGCCGCAGCGTTACGCACGGTGGAGATTTTATATTTATCATTCACCCGCCATGGATGGTTGCGAGATGCGAAGGTGATACGTCTTATGTCTTCAGAGAAGTCAAGGTTCAATTTATTTAGTCTTAGTGAAGAGTGAGTTCAGCTCTGATTGTGTCTTACCTTTTCACAGAAGTCTACAAAGTTTATTTTTTTAATATTTTAGTCTGAAAAGTGAGAAGTTTAGCTCAGATAGAGAATTAGTGGTAAAAGTTAAGTTTCTCCATACTGGAATAAATGCTAAAATCATACACGTGACAAGACGAAAATTCCAAGAGAAACACGAAACTTATTGCGACATTTATTTCTTTTTAAGTGTAGAAGATTGTGCCTAATTTATTTTACGAGTCATAAATCTCTAACAAAATCCAACAAACATCAAAACATGATACTTGTCCTAAGTATTCATGAAAGAAACAAGTGAAATGACAACATTTCTAATAACACAGTGAAAACATTTTTCTAGCTAGGTAAAGTCTGTAATTGTAGATTTAAAATGCAAAAATCATACTTTTAGGGTTACGAATAAGACAACATACAATAGACCACCAAGAAAGTTCTCTTCAGTTACTGTACAGTCTACAGTTTGCTGACATCACGGTATGCAACTCCGCCGCGTTGGAACCGGACACCTCACAGGCGCAAGCGGTGACGTCACACAATTCCCACACACGTACTGCGATACCAACAGAACAAAACTGACAAACTAATAATAATAATAGCCTTTCGTTTAGTTTTAAAATCTATAGATAAATAGATTAGTTTCGTTGTTTTAAACGGGCCCAGGCCATCAAGCACTAACAAACTTACAGGCTATATTGTTTCATTAAGCATTTACAAACCTATAGCGTTAACAAACAATTGTTTAAGTGATGGGTTAAAAATTTTCAAATGTGTTTGTAATAATCAACGCATTAAAAGCACTGTACACAGCACCGGTTCCTAATAAAAAGGTAAAGCAAGGCAGTACGCCTGCAAGGATCGGTTATGCAAAATTAACCCAGTACTCAATTTGCCTATTTTTCGCCTTAACAACAGGAACACGGGTGAAATATAAAATTATTCTTTATAACTAAAAGATGGAAATAAACCGTTTTGTCATTTCTTTGGTTAGTCATATGTACTTGTATATTTTATTACTAGCATAGTAAAAAATATCAAATGTTATCCTTTTTATTTTTATTTTCTTTTCCTTTCCTAAGAGGCTCAAAAACTAAAATTAATTACAAAGGGATTTCGAACATCCATAGAAAAATAGCTCTCTTTGAGCTTAGATTGTCAACCGACGCACGGAAACTGAGAAGCAGTCGATAAACATATCTTTGGGAAAGAAATGAGCAACAAATAAACGATTTTGGGTGGCCTTAAGTTAAAATCAGTCTTTCGTGAGAAGTAGGTAGTCGCGTGGGACTGGAATTTCTTCTTAATGTGCATGATTGTCTGTTGAAATATTCACGGCAACCGTACAAATTATCACATTTCAAACTTGATCACGCAACTACGGAAAACTATTCGTAGCCTTTAAGAGTCCAACACCACTTGTACCAAGTGCGTGGAGGGGGGGGGGTGTCCGAGCGTATCACCGAGTGCCACTCCAGAGGCGAGAACTGCGCCCCCTGCAGCGTTCACACTTCCCTCCACACACTCCACTCAATCGATACCCTTCCGAAGATCATTTCGGATTCTGGCGGCAAAAAATCGGAATCCGCGGCAAATATTCGGCGAGCGCACGCCGAGTTCCGAGGCGGTTCGCAATTGAGCATTCCACAACCCGGGAAAGGTTAAGGGAGGGGGCAAATCGATATTGCCCTGATATATTAATCGCCTCCGGAAGACAAGAAGGCCTTTTTGCCGCCATTCTGCAGTGCGGGCACCTCTCTCCGCCGATTCGGAGAATTCTTCCACCACTTCTCCGTTTCGATTATTCAATTTCCCCGAGACCGGAGGTAATGAGATCGCTATGTCTTTGTGTGATATTGGTTCGCCGCGCGATAGCGGCATTCCTACCGGTTAATACGGCGGCTCGGGGAGCGTCGGCGTTCCAATTGCTGCAGCACTCGAGTTAATTAACTGTGGATGATTCGATCTTTATTTGATTCGCGGATTAGTAGATCTGTTTTTTATCGTTAATGCGTTTTATGTTGATCGGAAAATAAACCATTTGAAATCATCGCAATTTATCTTAATGCACTTCGATCTCTTTCGATGCGATGACTTAATTTAGTCGTTAAATAAATCATTTTAACCCATGCCACAGTAAAAACTGTTGAAAGATTGCATTTGGATTTAACTCTTCATGTTATCATTAATTTATATATTGTATTTATTCTTTCTTCTCATTATATACGCATTTATTTGGCAAGTTTTTTTAAGGATGGCATATTTTAAGGGTAGTAGGGTTGTTACAAATTTAACTTTTCTGTTTATTTAATTAAAATCCTACATACCAAAATTAATACATTTAAATGGGCAATTTAAATTAATTTTCCACTTAATCACAAACTTCAACATAGTATTGCATAGTACTAGTCTATGAATCTTTGCCTTGCCTCTAACAATGTTTTCAATTAACATGGAACCAATAAAGCGTTCCGCTTTCGTGTCTTAACGTTTAGATACTTACTTATCACGGACGGAAAGTGAAAATAACCATGGTTAAAAATTAAGAAACAAATCTGAGTTTTGTCAGCCACAGTGGATTTTATTACAAAGCAATTGAGTTTATTTTCAATTTTACTGCGAAAGAATTACGGCATACTATTGTAAAAACACAGATTCTATACACCAGAAGCGAATAAAAAACAATCTGTATATATAACGAACAACCAGTAAAACGGATTTCTCGTGATTACGAAAAATAGAGGGAAAGTATTAAAAACAGCTTACACTAGGAAACGTTAAAAGCTCGCCACTTCGGGACAGATATAACATATAAACCGCGAGCGGGCCGCAGCGCATTACGAGCCCAGCAGTTTTGACGTTTGTTTATGCAAGCATCTGGTGGCAGGGCTCCGGAATTTATTCCTTTTCTAAATTGGCTTTTCCGTGCGCCGGCTACAATTTATTGTGCACTACATCCCCTTTATGGGTCATATTAAAACGAGCTCCGCAACCCTAAGACGCTCACGTACCTCGCATTACCGATACGTGCACGTGAATGTTGTATGCGGTGGGGGTATCAGTGCCCGACAACCGGTGCATCCGATTGAAAATATTCGATTACATTAAAAAGTCAGGTCTATCGTAATTTAACACTGTTTAGTGTTTTTTTTTTGTCAGAAAGACACTTTATGTAACCAAATCAAACAATTAAATAGATTTTCGTTATACTGCTTCAAAAACAGATGTTTTTAATGCATGTTTCCGGACCTAAATACATTCTTTTTATTCCTAGGAATTAAAAGCTGATGTACTCGATACCAGCTGACTCTTTATAGTCCTAGGACTATAAGAGTCAAAAAGTGCCGAGTACGTCGTAATACTCGAACAATATTCATTCGATTACAAATAATCGAAACATTCATCGTTATTATCGAAACATTCATTGTTGTCAGTTTAATCAATTTGTGAAACTCGCTCATTTCACTAATCGATTATTACATGCGTTCGATACGTCGATAGTTGTTCATTGTTGTCAGTCTACCCTAACACAAATGAAACTGACAATCAGCTGATTGCTTCAAATAGCAAGAACAAGACGGTGGCATCTTTTGAAGGCATCTTTAAAGGTAAACAAGCTGTATCATTTTGGTTTTCTTAAGTAGTTTACGTATTGTATTGAGCAATATAACGAAAAATATAGTTCATCACACGGACCTAAAGCTGCTTTTCGTTACTCGGTCATTTTTCAACCTCGGCTTACAGCCTCGGTTGTAAAACTTGACCTTGTACGAAAAGCGTCACTTTAGGTCCTTGTAATGAAATATACTATTATATGCTCATGATTGCTGATGTTCTAAGACGGAGGAAATAGAGGGAGAAACTTTGTTAACAACTGACGATGTCCATCCAGTTCGAGGCAGAAATAAGATTTAACTATTCATAAAAGTAACCAATTAAACAGGACGATACCTTGTCTAATCAAGAATGACCAAGTTTCTGATTCGTTTTAATGAAACTATTCTTTAATTCAAGTATTAATAATCCAGACGTTCTTATTGCAAGCCACAAATATCTACGAGGATGACGATAATTTAGATTTGAAATGTTACAATCGATTAACTGCCAATCGTATTGTCAAAGACGATATGTCTTTCGACCGTGCATACGGATTATCCGACGATCGAAGTGGTCGATGACGCACATCACTGCGGCACCGCGGCGACCGCGGGGGAATCGTAATGTGTTTCGTTCGATTAGCATTTCGTGTCGTCCGGCGCTCGCTTCCGTCCGCCCGACTTGGCAGACGACGGTCGCCAGTCCGGAACGGGCGGTTTGTGGCTATGCTGCGAGTGTGCACCTGACGATGCGTTAAAGTCAAAAATTCCGACTCGAATTGTCGAGGTCGAACAAGAATGGCCAATCTGAGGCGATTATCGATGGTTGGCTGATTTTGCGATACTCGCTGCGCATTCTGAACGTCCGACCTTCCCTGGTGATGCATTTGCATTCAAAACGAGGACTTACAAATACACAACAACTTGTGTTATTTGTGTTACGTACTATTATACATCTTGTGATTACGTCACATGTCTCTATTTTATTATTAATGGTTGCGTTCAATCCTAAAAAACAGGCCAGCTATCCTACTTTTCAAGTAAACCTTTTTTTTAAATTGTAGAAAATTATCTTGCAACACCAGCACAGCCGCACCGATGGAAACTATTTTTTAATTGGATCCTAAATCAATTTCAAAAAATATTACTATTATTCATGTTAATGTTAAATCCAAAGGCTAAAACAAACTAAATTCATCAACATTAACAATTAATTACACAAAACAAACTCTTCGTCCTCTCGCGTTTCAAAACAGACGCTCGACACTGTAATCGTATCATATCTCTTAATTACGACTCTCTAATGAACAAAGATGAAAGTAAACTGCGCACAACGACTTCACGGGGCGGAGGGGACAGGTTGGCTTCTTTGAGGGCCATTAAAGTCGGGGGAGGGGGGGTCGTGAATAATTCCGGTTCCTACCACCCTGAATAATCCAGCGGCATAATGACGTATGCAGGAGCCGCGCACATCGAGTTGATGACGTACAATATTCACGGCCGTCACGGCGCGGTGTCGCTGTAATTAAGCATAACCTAACGGCGATTGAGAATTTATCTCGTTCCCGCAAAATTCAGGTTACCACTCAAATCTGTCAGGCGAACTTTGCTCCATGAAATTGACTGCGACGCAATGTGGTATATTTATTAGGTTTGGAAACTCTTATTAAGTTGTCTATACTTTATTATTTTTAACAATATTTTCAGTGAGAAAGTGCCTTATGCAATTCTTGTTTTAGGGAAGAATAATTATCTACAGTTTTTTAAGTACTTCGTTTCCAAACGCTTGAAAATCAATCAAAACATAAGGCCTACTTCCCGCCTAAAATAAATGTTGTATTAAACAAGTCATACAATATTTGACCTAGCTTCATATAAACATGCCGCTATATTTTCAAAGCAAGAGTAAATAAAACTCAATGATACTGTAAGACCAAATTATTTAAAAATCGCACAACCATGTTCTGGTAATATAACTGACTAAAAGATTTTCACACAATGCAAATCTGATCTTACATTTTTCTCCTCTTCAAACCCCTTCACTCGAGTACAAAGTGGCTCGGTAATACATTTTCCTCTTCGCGAGCGCCGTTTCCAATACCCGGCAACACCCGAGATAACGCTATAATCAAAAGATAAAAGCGGGAATCCCAGAGAATTAGCATAGAAAGCGTCGAGGAAGCATGGGAAGATAGCGTGGCTAAGGTGCGATGTTATTAGCTTATCGCCGCTGCAACGCGCCCGACCCAGACACACGAGGGCTGGCACTATGGCACTAGGCAGTTTGCTTATCATATTTTGTAACATCGGGGCCGCTCGATGTAAAAATACGTGACGAGCGGCTGAAGATGAAATGCTCCACAACCTGACTCCGTGCCAAGTTCTATACGTGTAACATGTGAAAGTCGACTTTCCCAACTATGTGAATCGGGACATTCCATAATCATCTAATGGTCGATCGTCTAATGGCTTCCTCGCTTCAACACATCATCACATAATAGAAATATATGAAGCATAAAACCATCCTTGAAGCAGAAAGACGATTTTTCCACAAGACACAGTCGTGCTTAAACTGCAAATTCGCCAAAAATAAGAGATTTCACCAAACTTTATGATTTAGGCAGTGAACGAGTCCCTGTCCCTATTATGTGATTTGACTTTGGTTAAGTCACAAATAAAATTCAGGTTATACCTTTTAGCACTTATTACGAAAAACAGAACTTATAAAAAAAAATCTTATAATTGCATACGGAGTTAGACTAACCTAACCCCTGGTATATATAAGACTGATCTTTTTTGCGCATCCAATTTACTTGTAATAATATGTCCAATCAGACATAAACCATTTTCTTTCCTTCAAAGGTATAATTTACTTGTAATAATTTGTCCAATCAGACATAAACCATTTTCTTTCCACCAAAGGTATAATTTACTTGTAATAATTTGTCCAATCAGACATAAACCATTTTCTTTCCTCCAAAGGTATAATTTACTTGTAATAATTTGTCCAATCAGACATAAACCATTATCTTTCCTCCAAAGGTATAATTTACTTGTAATAATTTGTCCAATCAGCCATAAACCATTTTCTTTCCTCCAAAGGTATAATTTACTTGTAATAATTTGTCCAATCAGACATAAACCATTTTCTTTCCTCCAAGGGTGTAACGCGGTTCACAAAACACGGCTCAGCGGATCAAAACCGCGTTTTACTTTAACGAACGTCGGTTTCCCGACCGTTCAATTATAAGATCAGTTATTGTTTATGGCGTAAGTAATGACCGTCGGTCGTGGCGGCGTTCCACTCGAGCGGCGTCAAGCCTTCGCTGCAGCGAGCGGGAACTCCGAAGAAACCACTCTTAGCACCGGGACGAATCGCTGGATATGAAGCTATTTTATGTAATAATTAGTTACGTCTGGATTTATATTCTATACTTCATAGCTAAACAAAAATAATTATTAAAAATCACTCCAGTCTCGTATTTTTTCTACTTTGAACTGCCATCCAAAAGACCGCAGTGTCAACTTTTGATTTCTTCCAGCCTTGTTGTCGGAGTTTGTACAGGGGCATTTTTACATACTTGCCGGAATATGGGAGAAACACCTCACCGATTTTAGACGATGATCTGTCATACCAACCCTCAATGTTTTATCCCTGACATTTAAAATAATTTAGCAAATATCAAGATTAAGCATGTCTAAGATGATGACAGCCTTAGTACACTGTTATTTTGCACTCCCTGGTAATTTTCTGTTTTACACTTACAAGTCTCTGCTTGCAAGTCCATTAATGGGTATTCATTCAGAATTTTCCTCAGACTAATATTTTGTATACCCATTGATACTGGACTTGCTATTCAGAAACTTGTAGGTGTATAACAGAAAATGATTTGAAAGTACAAAATAACAGTAAACGAAATCTCTTATCATTTTGCGTTTTTTACATTGTTCCTACTTTGTAAAAATATTTTACACGAAGAGGCTACGCATGGAGAACTAATATTATACAAATTTTAGACATATACACAGGATGTCACACTAGAGAATGGACCTGAACTTGAACCGTCAGTTATACTACGGGAGCGATGTCACAGGACGATGGAAGGACATGTATGTTGCGAATTGAAATGTACACCTCATCCACAAAGTGCTGCTGACCGGCCAATACTGTGAGTGGCCGGGCTGTATCGCTCGTATTCAACAGCCTGTACACGATTTCAATTACATGTAGTAAATTCACAACGAATGAAAACTGTGCATAATAGTGCCGATGATGGTGATAGTAGTGATAATGATCACTGGACCAATTTAGCAAAATTAAAAAGGAAATGGCTGAATAATCTAGCAGACTTTGCTCCAAACAAATTAAAATATTCTCCGTACCTGTTCACAATCCTATATGTTAATACGCAATTGATAGACAGAGTTTTCAGAGTTCAGTGGACTGAACCGAATTTCAAGAATAATGTGAAATTAAAATTATGTAAAATTTTACCGAATTCACTTAGAAATGTACATATCTTCTAAGGGCTACACCCTACCGCCCTTCAAAGTAAAGAGTCAATACAATTCTTACGAAAGCAAAAAAATGCAAGTAAAAAAGCTGTTTATAAACGCAGTCCAATTGCAAGCAAAACTGCGGCAGCAATCTAGTGATACTAAAACACCGAAACAGCCCCCAAATTATTTTGAGGCGTCCACACGAAACGTGCAAGCGGACAGAACATTTACCCACGACGTTAAAGAGGAATAGTTTGTCCGGGACAATGATTAAAGCTGTGTGACGGGGACACGGGGCGCGGGGTCGGAGCAACAGGGAAGAACAAACAATTAATCTGAGCGAGGGGGTGATGAGGGAGAGGAGGGAGGAAAGAGGGGAGGAGGGAGGGGGTAATGAAGGAGTAAGGACCCTTGTGGCGACGAGGACGCCGTTCGCGGGGAACCAGTTTACCCACACTCGTGACGTAATTGCGTCTCCGTCCGCTCCGACTCGCGACTCTGCGTAGGAACCGCCCGGACACTCGCGCTGCATCTGCATAACAACGACCCGCTGGTTATTATGCATTGGAATGAGATTGGTTTTAAATAAGGTGGCGAGGAAGCCTCGGTGCAGACGGGGCGGTGATCGACTGGGATTGAAGTGCGGAAAATTGTCAGGGCCGTTTTCAACAGGAACAAAATAAATTTAAATAACGAGAATGCCAAAACCAATAAACGACCGGGTTTCGACTGTCTATGAACAAGAACCTCATAAATTTTAAATGTTAACCAAGAAAACAAAAAAATAATTATCTTCAAGCAAATCGAGTTTCTAACACAACAATATTAAGGTTTTTTACATGGCTAAGGCCGCCCAGTTATAGTTTACCGTTTCATGCGATGTAATGCTTTATCTTAGCTAAAGACACTTGCACGAATTCAAAATCATGTCGATATAGAAAAGGGTAACGATATCAGCATTTTAACAAACGTAAGGACTAAATGATTGGCGAACACAAACTTTGTAAAGTATGTATTTTTTCTTCACATGTCCTCGTTCTTTCATCTCAAATAAATTACAATTCACATAAAATTTTGACAGTCTTCCAACGGCACGATTTTACACAATAAATCGCTGTCAACCTAATCCGCCCGATAAACTATAACCGGCACCGGGTCTAAATTAAACGGTGGAGATTGCGAAGGGGAGAGGACTCTGGTTGCGTAATGAAATGAGGAAACGCGGCCCGAGATATCTCCTAATGTCTGCTCTATTTTCGTCACTTACTGACTAATTGTATGCGGCAGGTGTGGGAGATGACTCCAGCACATTGCTGTTTCCCACTGACACACTGCTAAGCTGTGACATGTCACTGCCCTTTGAGTGCAAGGGAGACACTACAACCTTGCGAATCATTTGCCACTGCCTCTACTAAATAAAAAATTATCTCTATAATTATCTCTGACGACACTGGACTCGAGACATCTAAAGTTACTAAGGATACCGAAGAGGTAACTTCATTTAAAAGACGTAGCTGTACCTACATCTTTCAGTCTGAAGTCTGATTAGAATATGACATAGGTCATCCAAGGTAGCCATTAAATTATGCTTCCTTCTGAATTTTTTTCATGAGTTAAAACTTTAAAACTTATTTTCACCACGATCCAAGTTCCCCTATGATAGCTCTTCCCTGCCTCAAGACATGTTATAATTGTCTTACCTCCTCCTGACAGCGTAATTATTATTTTACTTCACCACTGTTAACGTGACCATGTCCTCTTCCAATCCTAGCTCACTCAAAAGCAAGTAGGCCTGAATTTGTACACTAGTTATGTCATGTCTTCCCCTTTCCTAATCGATGCTTTATTAACTATATGCGTATACACTACTGCCCGCTCCACATCCCCCAGCACCGCTACTGTGGGTGCCACGACCAGTTGGCGCCGCGCCGAGTGGCTTCACCGCCCACGTCACACGTGTGGAGCAGTCATCACGCTCTACTGCCCGCTCCACATCCCCCAGCACCGCTACTGTGGGTGCCACGACCAGTTGGCGCCGCGCCGAGTGGCTGCACCGCCCACGTCACCCGTGTGGAGCTGTCATCACGCTCTACTGGCCGCTCCACATCCCCCAGCACCGCTACTGTGGGTGCCACGAACAGTCCGCGCCGCGCCGAGTGGCTGCACCGCCCACGTCACACGTGTGGAGCAGTCATCACGCTCTACTGCCCGCTCCACATCCCCCAGCACCGCTACTGTGGATGCCACGACCAGTTGGCGCCGCGCCGAGTGGCTTCACCGCCCACGTCACACGTGTGGAGCTGTCATCACGCTCTACTGCCCGCTCCACATCCCCCAGCACCGCTACTGTGGGTGCCACGACCAGTTGGCGCCGCGCCGAGTGGCTTCACCGCCCACGTCACACGTGTGGAGCAGTCATCACGCTTTACTGCCCGCTCCACATCCCCCAGTACCGCTACTGTGGGTGCCACGACCAGTTGGCGCCGCGCCGAGTGGCTTCACCGCCCACGTCACACGTGTGGAGCAGTCATCACGCTCTACTGCCCGCTCCACATCCCCCAGCACCGCTACTGTGGGTGCCACGACCAGTTGGCGCCGCGCCGAGTGGCTTCACCGCCCACGTCACACGTGTGGAGCAGTCATCACGCTCTACTGCCCGCTCCACATCCCCCAGCACCGCTACTGTGGGTGCCACGACCAGTTGGCGCCGCGCCGAGTGGCTGCACCGCCCAAATCACACGTGTGGAGCAGTCATCACGCTCTACTGCCCGCTCCACATCCTCCAGCACCGCTACTGTGGGTGCCACGACCAGTTGGCGCCGCGCCGAGGGGCTGCACCGCCCACGTCACACGTGTGGAGCTGTCATCACGCTCTACTGCCCGCTCCACATCCCCCAGCACCGCTACTGTGGGTGCCACGACCAGTTGGCGCCGCGCCGAGTGGCTGCACCGCCCAAGTCACACGTGTGGAGCAGTCATCACGCTCTACTGCCCGCTCCACATCCCCCAGCACCGCTACTGTGGGTGCCACGACCAGTTGGCGCCGCGCCGAGTGGCTTCACCGCCCACGTCACACGTGTGGAGCAGTCATCACGCTCTACTGCCCGCTCCAAATCCCCCAGCACCGCTACTGTGGGTGCCACGACCAGTTGGCGCCGCGCCGAGTGGCTTCACCGCCCACGTCACACGTGTGGAGCAGTCATCACGCTCTACTGCCCGCTCCACATCCCCCAGCACCGCTACTGTGGGTGCCACGACCAGTTGGCGCCGCGCCGAGTGGCTGCACCGCCCACGTCACACGTGTGGAGCAGTCATCACGCTCTACTGCCCGCTCCACATCCCCCAGCACCACTACTGTGGGTGCCACGACCAGTTGGCGCCGCGCCGAGTGGCTGCACCGCCCACGTCACACGTGTGGAGCAGTCATCACGCTCTACTGCCCGCTCCACATCCCCCAGCACCGCTACTGTGGGTGCCACGACCAGTTGGCGCCGCGCCGAGTGGCTGCACCGCCCACGTCACACGTGTGGAGCAGTCATCACGCTCTACTGCCCGCTCCACATCCCCCAGCACCGCTACTGTGGGTGCCACGACCAGTTGGCGCCGCGCCGAGTGGCTGCACCGCCCAAGTCACACGTGTGGAGCAGTCATCACGCTCTACTGCCCGCTCTACATCCCCCAGCACCGCTACTGTGGGTGCCACGACCAGTTGGCGCCGCGCCGAGTGGCTGCACCGCCCAAGTCACACGTGTGGAGCAGTCACGCTCTACTGCCCGCTCCACATCCCCCAGCACCGCTACTGTGGGTGCCACGGCCAGTTGGCGCCGCGCCGAGTGGCTTCACCGCCCACGTCACACGTGTGGAGCAGTCATCACGCTCACCTGTCCAGGGAATTAGAGTCTTCCCGAAATAGAGCCGCTATTAACGAGTCAACAATTTTTCCACCTACTCTGGTTCCTTTAACTGCTCCTTATCCTACGGTGCCTCTGGAATTTAAAGTACTTAAAAGCTGCCTAAAATATTCACCTTAGTGACTGAATATTCATTTGAATACTACACGAGCTTATTCTGCGACAGGTAAATGTCAAAACGTATCGATTAACAATGGAATATTTACCTTTCTTTATTGGTATCTTTTACTAACTACTAATTTGTGTCTGGACAAGAAATGACTGCATAAAAATCCCTTGTCACACTCAACAACTGGATAGACCAAAGTCAAAAAACAAACAGTGTTAAAATTAGGGAACACATTTGAAAGCGTGCCTTTGCACGCTTAATTTTGGTGATTGTATATTTCTGTGATTGTTTTTGAACGAATAATTCTGAGTACCAAAGATGTCATGTACCATTTAAAGAAATACATATCACGTCTGGCCCGATATTTCTCCTGAAAGAGAACGTTAGAAATAGTGAGGGAGAAAGGAGGAGTACGTCGGGGAGAGCTAATCACATTATTCAATAACCATTAGTCGTTTTACGCAATTGCGTTTTCAAGCTATTTAGCTGAAACCCACTTCGATTGCATCATTATATTGAATTAACTATAATCAACTGAAGCTTCCACTTGTGGAGAATATCTCATGCCTCAGATTGCCCTCAGCCCTTAACCAAATGTATATTTGGATATGAACATTTCACACTTTAAATATTTTTGTATCGGTATTTTCGTGTTTAAACGATTTGTAACTTTACAAAACTTACAAAGGAGTCCGCTGTACTACGCTACAAATATTAATTTCTCAATAATTTATACATAATATTCCATTTAATGATTAGTGAATTGCTTCATCTTAAAATTGCATTTATTTGAAGTTTGGTAAGAAAAGAGTCTTTAATTTTTAACTCATTTTATAAATAAAACAGGTTGAGTTGGTAGAGCCTCTTACTATAGAAACCTACAGAAACGTCGAGTAAGAATTATTTGACTGCGTTATGTATGACTACTGAATAAATTTCTGATAAACGTAGTTTGTTCAACATTCTTTGGAAATACAATAACACAATAGACAGTTACATTGTAACTGCTCGAGTAACACAATCGATTGCCGTAAAAACCCACCCCGACGTCTCGGTTCGGCAGGGGTAGCGGGCGTTCATCGCGGTAAAAATCTTAATGTATAATTCAACTAGTGTTTGTTCGGCTCGATCGGATGATAAATGTAAATTGACAAGAAGCCGACGGTATTGGGACGTTTTGAACAGTATGATAAATATTAATGCCCCATCGGCTTTGGGGGGAGGGGACGCCCACTCCGGTATCGCTCGATCGCTTCGTGTACTGAATCCGCGAGATGAGGTAACGAGTAACGAGCCGGTCTCCTTCTCCTCCTCTCTCCCTCCCCTCCTCTCCCCCTCTCTCAGACGATTACCGCTGGGGTTGCTGACTTTTTTTGAACGTGTGAAATCTTTTAGCAATTTAATCAGTGCTAAATTTTTGTTTAGTTCGTCAGTTTGCGCATGATAGGTTAAAAAATGTATACTGAAGTCGAAATTAATTGAGACATCAATGTCACAATATGTATAGAGTTAAATAACCCGGAGAGGGGAACGTTAAAAGTGAGCGACTTCCTCAACTACACCACAACAAATTGTGGGTATTTACCATATAAGTAGGCTATAGGAATGTAACGCAGTTGTGTTGCAATAAGTTACTGCAGAGAGTTACGACCACACAGATTAATTTCCTAACAAAGCAATAACCTTTATAGACACGGCCAATAGCGTTGTTATATGGTGGGTAGTGTTACAAACTAGTAATGTTCATAGACCGCTGCTCAGCAGCTGTTCAATAAACAAATAATTGTAAATTAAAACAAATTGGCTGATCAGCCCTTTTCTTTTTATTTGTGCCTTTAGGAAAAACTTGTATAGGAAAATTAATAATGTTCCACAAATTTCCTCACAGAAACCTTACAATTGAGTATGGGGTAGACGGATGCCGTATAGGTTTCTCAAAAGGTTGTGGGTAATTTGAGATTTATATTTGGATAGCTAGTGCGATTTCAAATAATACGTTGTGGTTTTATAGAAAAAATGATTGATAGAAACTATATTCACTTACATTAACTATTTTAACGCTGGTTCCGGTTCATGTTGAAAATCGTGGCACAGTTTAATAATGAAAATCTCTACTTTGTACAAAATATGTCATATTTTATGTCATTCATTAGAACCGGTTTCGAACAAGTCAAAGTTCATCTTGGGAAACAAAAGTGGCTGATGATAAGTAGTGTCTAATTTAATAACCGACTCTATAGAAATAAAATATTTCGACACTTTCACTGCTACTGCGATTATAAATATAACACATTTAAAATCGCATCATATAATTGTTGTTAGTTCCCGTAGTAGGCCTATATAAAATTTGTATGAATTAAAATAAAGTATATAAGACCAGTAAATAGATTGGGATAAAAACTTGACCTGAACGTTTAGGCCTAAACTAATGAGAAATACTTTGATTAATGCCATACTGTATATTGAATGATAAGAACTGTAAAACTAATTTTCCTTATTTCATATACGCAATTACGGCATTAATATTGTCTTCATTTTGTCCACGACTGTATCCAAGCTATAAACCATTCCACGACCAAACAAACGTAGCAACTTTTTTCTCCACCCAATTACGACTAACAAACATACTCTCCTTAAACACCACCACGATTCAGTACGAGCCAAGAACGAGCGTTACGCAAGTCCAGCTCTCTAATTAAAATCGGCCGCCGAGGGAGGAGAACAAACTATGAAAGGAACAAAAGGTCGGCAACATATGATTTGTCCGTTGGTCAGTTGCGGCCCGCTGACACACATTGAGCCGTGAGAACGCAGCCTCCCCCCGTGGCCGGCGAACAGCTGATGGAGCACCTTGCACCGAGCGCCGAGCGCACTGACCGGTGGGCAACCCACTCCGACACGGGGGTGAGACACTGGTCCACAGGTCGAGGAGCAGAAAAAATGCGCTTCCATCTGGAATTCGTGAGCCAAATGCAAAAACATGGAAGTCCGGGTGCCGGATCTTCATAAATTTCTTCATCACGTTCCTGACAAGGGGATTTACTTTATACTATTATTTTTATATTTAAATTTTATCTTTTGTTAAATTGTGCTGTTAATCTGATCTCAAATTTTTATTAGATTGTTATATATTATGTATGTAAGTGAAGTGAATATTGCTCAGGACTGCCTAATTTGAGAGAATTATTTTTGTTTCATTTATAAATTTCCTCCACGCGAGCTTTTAAGCTCTTGGGAGATATAAATTGTATAACATGTCTTGTTTTGAAAATAAAGAATTTGCCTATTGTCTATGTTCTTTTACTAGGCCTAATAGTTTTACAATAACAGGTAAGGAAACACAAAAATCTATTCATCTTTGTCACGTTTGAATGCAAGCCATGTGCCTGGGTTTTACTTAATGAAAATAAAAACTGATACGACTGCCATTCGGGAGTTTTATTCTATTTATTTCCGACTCTTCTCTGTTAGGCCCACGGTCAATAGCTTAAATCGAGATAAACGCTACATCACTGTTAACAACGCTAGCCATTCGTAAGTGTCAAATAAAAATCTACAGCTTTTGAAGTGAAATATAGATAGAACCTACAGCAGTGCACAAGTGTTAGTGGAAAGCCCCTTATCAGTTCGGCACTGTCAAGGTCTCCTTTGCAGATAACAGAGATAACGTAGTCAGTGTGGGCCTGACACTCCTCACTCCACGCCTCGGAGTGAGTCAGATCACCGAAATAATGTGACTGAAGAATGCCACTGTTGCGAAAGGGGCAAGCGATTAAATATTTGGAGTCTTTGTTGATTGATAATACCTTCTAATTAAGCAATTCTCCGACACAAGAATACATAGGTTTTATACTTTGGTGGGTGCTGAAGGAACTTTTATTGATCCTTAGAAAATTCGACAGCTTCTCGATAGGTGTGTTCTAAATTGATCTATCGTTGATTAAATGCCAAAGGATTTTGGTTTTTGAACGTGACAAATTAATTAGCTAGCCATTGTAGATGAAAACCTACAACATTATCTCATCCATCCCGATACTAATCCTGTTAATTAGTAAGGACCAATATGTAACGTAGGCTTCCTATAGTTATAACTGGTCATATCTTGACACAATATTAAATTTTTCCTTGCGTAATTCTATGTTCAAGTGAACTCTAATCGTCCAAAGTATTTTTTTATTTAACACTTGAATCATCTTAAACGTGATAGACCAACTGTTTCCCAATATTATTGAAGTCTTAACTATTATGTCTAGTGAGTGCTTTAGAAAAAGACAAAAACTCGAATAGATGTTTACACACTTTTGACAAGCGACCGTTTCCTTGTGGCAAAACTTGTGGGGACCCGCAACAAAACATGGCCTAAGGCCAAAGGTGGCCGGTGGCCGCAATAATCAACTTCCACCCACTCTGCGAACAGAAGTGCCTGTTTTGTAGCGAAAACGGACTGGAAACTCACAGCCGCTGTAAAAAACGGGAAAACTTCCCGACGCTAATGCAGTAGTTACGGTGCGAAACTTGTATCTTACGACCGCTTCTTCGGAACGAATAAAACATTACGACCTCACGGGAGAACAATTTTAACTGCAGATTGGGCATTCGAAGCTGCATCGAATCGTTCGAAATGAACACTCATGCTTTAACATCTTCCGAGAGGCAGTTCGAAGTAATTACAAACTTTTGTGGTCGGGTGAAAATTATTTTCAAGGATTTCCTTCAACCAAGTTTTTTTCAACCGTTCTTAACGGGACCGTTCTTAACACGACTTGAACCAGACAAATTTATTTCAAAAACAAATGTTCACACAGAGATAACTGCGATCTAAGTTGTACTGGACGGTCGTTGGTGTACGACGGTGATGAACAAGGCGTGCCCTGCATGCCAACTGCCGGCTGCCGAGTGTCAATACATTACACGCTGTGTACTCTGTGTACACTCGCCGTCCGTCCAGCCTTGTAACGTCCGACAGGTTTTACGATTAAAGTGTATGACCCTTTCAAGGGTTAGAGCGAGTTGCTATATCTGTTAATTTATGCTTTCATTGTTGTGTGAGTGTAGAGGTATTTAACTTCAGTTTTTATTTTCTGGAAGTCTTACATCTAACTTGTAAACCATATCTAATTATATATTCGTTCTATATCTTGATATGAATTATCACAAGTTCGTTCCGAATACTACAGGTCATTCTAAGCTTGAACCAAAAAGTTATGTATCGTATGGTATTAAATAATTCCACAAAAATTATTTTTGTACTTAGGTATGCAGTATACAAAGAATGAGGGGAAATAAGGAGTATAACTCGTTATATAACATCACGGTTTCTCTTACAGTAAACCTTTAATAAACACTATCCATCAATAAACTAATAACAGCACTGGGATAAATGTCGATTGAATAAGAGCAGTTTGACAGTGAGTAGCGCAGTTTGGCAATACGTGTCTGCGACCCAGTTGAGCAGATGGCGGGCCCTCCCACGCCTGTGCAAGGTGCAACGCTATCGCTGCAGTGGGAACGTTTTACAGCGGAAAACAGACCTGAATCGCCTTTCGTGGGCGCCACCCATACACGGCGCCCCACACGCCTCTTATCGCAGTCGTAGATAACCCCGCTCATTTACTAATTACAAGAGTCGCTAATGAACCATAAATTACCCTCTACGGCCGCACACCGCCCCGCACTAATCATTAATTAATTATTCGGTCCGGACCTTTCGCGGTTTCGCCTACGCCTCGGGTAGTTACCTTATTTGCTTTCGTTTAATTTATTCATCGCCGAAATTTGCATCGATGATACACCGAGTGCTCTGTGGTCTCGTTAATTTTTCGGCGGCGGTCGTTGATGTTGTCAGGAACCGCAATGCTTCTTTTGCGAAATATTTAAAAATGGAAACATCTCAGTTCTGCCTGCGTCTTAAAGATCCTAATCCTGTAATTGATTGGTCCAAACAGCACGTTTCATTAACGCTTATCAGTTATTTATAAATCAAATTGGACCAAACTGTCAACAAGAAGCAAGCGGTGCCATTCACTTAAATGATTTTCCGACATACAGCATAATTTCTTGTTGACGAACTAATAATATTGGATATTATATCATTTTACCTTGAAAACACACCAATATTTAAATAATTTTTGTTTGTGATGTGTCTGATGATGCCAGCACAGCTGGTGAAAGGCCTCACGCAATCTTAGGATATTTAAAAAAATTTTTAAATATTGGTGTGTTTTCAATGTAAAATTATACAACATAATATTTTCAAAAACGTTCTCAGATCTGTTCTTCAAGAATTTATTTTTTAAACTTCCATTCGTCCAGTGTGATTCACCCAATAGCAGGCTTTTTCAACTTAAAAATAGGGAAAGGTTTATGATAAGAAATCTTTTAAATAACTATTTGGAATCCTCTACATCCAATATCAATCGTCTAACCGTACGATGTGCATACAAAAACCACGTTTTAATCGCGCGAAAACTTTCATAACTATTTGTAACACGCCCATAGAAATAAAATTAAGAACTGAACCCCCACATACGAAAACGATTTTCGAAACGACGGCGACGCTTCTATTAAGAAGATATTAGGGGCATGACGAAGTGATATCGCCGGAATAATGGAACGCTGAACGCCATTAAAAACAAGTAGGAATCCGTAAATAATGGCGAGCGGGACCGGGGATCGATCCGGCGTAGTATGCGCGCCCAAGATTAATGCGGCCCGGGATATTAAAACTGCGCCTGGTCATTAGACTGGCGGCGGTACGCTGCGCCGAGGGACGGGGGTAGCGAGAGCAGAGTTAACCCCGGGGGTAGCGTAGCGTGCGGGTACGGGGTGGGGGAAGGGGTGAAGAGGTTACACTGCTATTATGTACATGCATGTTCAGTTATATGAGGTTGCGTGGGCACATAATACGGAGATAATAACATGCATACAAGGGTTCATTTGGTGGCACTAGACTATAGCGCAAAGGGGTAACGTTTCGAACAGAGCTAAGTTAACCCCAGGGGTAGCGTAGCGTACGGGCAAAGGAAGGATTGAAGAGGTGCCGTTGTAACTAGATACAAATACATGTGGTTGCACTACGACATTGTGCGGATGGATGTGGTTACACGGAAAAAGTTACGTAGATAACAATAGCGACTCATAGGTGGCACCACACTGCGGTGCAGAGGAGCAGTAGCGTAGAGGTTAAGGTGGAGGTTGCCGAGTAACTCAGCAATGTAATACGGGCGGCGATGTGACACTGTAGCGGGAATCAACGCGGAATATGCGGTGTACTGTAAAATATGCGGTGAACACGCGGATTTTTTTTCAGCCACAACAATCACGGAATACAGAAGAGAGTTGCACATATTAAATGGATATTGACTCAACTGTCTATGAAAAATACGTCCAGGCGGCCCTACAAGAAGTTAAGTTGATCCTAAGAAAAGTTGCAGCAGTTTTTGTATAAAACTTAAAAATGTTGCTGCAACTCTGCTATGATAAACGTAGAGCTCTAATTTTCACCATCCATCTCCTTTTATTGTACCCTTTAAAATGATACATAACATGATAGGGTTTCTGTTTAAAATTGTTTACCTCCCACTTTTTAGAGGGAGTAAAAATTTAGAAGGACTCCCTTCTTCTTATACCTACATTTGTAATGTATAATATTTGAAAAAAGCACCGTTTTTAATATATCTGCTAAAAAGTAAAAAAAAATTACATTTTCCCTCCTAATAAACCCTCTCCCACCCAAACCCGACGCTCAAATCAGTGTAACTTTTGTTTACGTATTGAGGGAAGTATATTGAACAAATTGGCGCTGGAAAGAAACTTTTTTTTATGTCCAGGTTTCCACCTTTTTAAAGCTAATTGCACTGTACTATATTTATAGTTAACACAAGAACTATGATTTAAACACTACAAAATTGTTCCCTTTTTTGAACCATAATAAAAAACAAGCACACTCCAAAAGGAAGTTAAATAAATTATATACACTCCCAATGAACCCATCGTGGTAAATAATTGTTTTAAACGTCCATCAAAACAAAAGCCCACACGACACGGCGATATTGGCCGAAGTATATAACAATTAGAGTTAATCAGCAGCGTGATTGCCATTGCACCTCCAATTAGCCAGTTGAAACTGCGACATTGGCAGCGGTAATGTGACGGACGCGATGGAAGGGCTGTTGCAATATTAACGTCGTAATCCCCGCGTTACTCGCCACATTTTTGTTCTCATTTGCCCTGATCTCCCCATTCGTTCTGATTCCACCGATAGGATTGCGGCCTAATGCACTTTAACGCTGGTAAGCCTCTTTCAAAGTAGCCCACCGTTGCATGCTTCATAATCGTATTCTTTCCTGTACGGCTGAATTCATCGAAACTATTAAGATGCATTTTTTTAGTTTTACAAAGGAAACATTATTTATGTACGATGTAATTTACCAGTTGTCTAAAAATATCGAACTTTGCAAAAATAAAAAAATCATCATGTTGAAGCTGCGAAATTTATGTATGCATTGCGTAAAATTAATTGGTTAGACAAACTTCAGCGCCAAATCAGTTAAAAAATTAATTCTACTGGAAGTAAAAATTAGTATTTATGTTCATTTAACATTTCTTTTAAAGAAGTGAGTTAGCTGGTGGCAAACAAATAAAAAGACTTTGGCTACACTGATAAAATATTATGCATTCACTCAGGGCATAACGGTCTACTCAAAAAGGCACAGTTGACGTATTATTGCGTCTGAATTGTTGAAGTGAATTGGTTGGTCTGAATTGGAAGAAAATTAGATTTAAACAGTCCAATTATAATATATTAACTTGATCCAGCGGGTACAAATCCCGAATTTCATCCGCCATTACATTCTAGTGAACCAGTAAGTCCTACTGGAAGGCTCAAAAAGTTTTTTTTATGTATTAGGATCGGTTGGTGTGCAATAAGTTCAACCGGCGTTGAGACTTACTTCCAATTCTAATAATTAATTGTGTAATGCTACACTTTGCTATACTCTACACTTACAAACTAATAAGAATACGGTTCCAAACACGTAGGTGTGAGGAAAACATTTTTAATGTCTTGATTCGAAGTATTTTTATCGAACTAAACAACTTAGGCCTAAAACTCCTTCAAAGTTGCAAAGAGTCAAATTTCAAAACAATTTTACAAGAAAACCAACAATAACGCCGATTAAAGCGACACAATGCAACCTCGACAAAAGATAAACATCAAACAGTCAAACGACACCCGAGAACACAACGGGTTCGGCGGCGGATCCGATTTAAAATTGTTAATGAAAATCAATTAAATATAAATAAAGAAGAGCGAACGAGTTTGAAAAGCACTTGAGACGGGCGAGAATCAAAGTAATTAAAGCAGCGTAAACGCGCAAAGGGGGAGGGGATGAGAGAGTAGTGCAGGGGGAAGGGGTTGGGAGAAAACAAGAGACACAAATGCTACAGCGATTGCTATTGATGTCGAGTTGGTTGATTTGAATAAATAACCACGAGGCGTTACCGAGTACGCAGCTCTCGACGGATGTCGGCTCACGCAACGGTGGCTTTTTGAGCCACAGTGGCTGCAACTCCGTGCCTCCTCGGTGCTCATTCCCTCGCTGATGACTAAGGTTTTGACTCAATATATACACTTTTGTCGAGATTTCAATGACTGAAAATAAAACCTACCTAAATTTTTCTTATATTAACCAAATTACAATTACCTTGATTGTCCTTTCTTCAAACGCATATTAAGATGAACTATTCCTGAGAACATCGTTTGGCCATTTGTATTTGCAAACGACTGTTTTCCACGGAGCTTCAAGGGCCAACTTAGGTGACTCCTACTCTTCTAGCCTGACGTGTTAGCATTTTCCAACGCTGTCAGTGAATATCTTAATTGTCATTTGTAAAGAAAATACTTTGTTTTTATATTGTTTGCTGTCCAAAATCATTGACAATAAATAATACCTGACATCTCCAGCGATGGACTAGCCCCAGGGTCGAGATATAATGCGCCAAGTGTGCATGTGCAGCCAAACGCCGCGGCCCGGTCTTGTGAGCGGACTGCGCCACGTTGCACGACTCGCCCTACACGTCGCCCACCGCTGGCACTCGGGTCGCTCGAACGCTCAACTCTCTATAGTTCAATGCCGTTCGACGGCCGCGGGCGGGGTTACGTAATGTCTAGACTGTTCGCCGTACTGCACTTACCTTCGCCACTCCACCGCCGCGGGCCAGTCACGAGTCACGAGCCGGGCCAGCTTGCCACGACGACTAGTACAGTAGACAGTAGCCAGCGGTGTCCTACTGTCTAATGTACTGTACTAAAACAGACCTCATATTCACTACTGTGCTGCCAGTCACTGTACCGCGGCAATTGTACAGTCGGCCGTTGAAAACTAGCAGCCGTTGAAAAACAAAGTGAAAATTTTTCCTACTGTCTCAAATACTGTACTGGTCGACGTATAAACAGACCTTATATTCATTCACTACTGTGCTGCCAGTCACTGTACCACCGCCGCGCCGCACTTGAGCCGACCAGTACAGTCGGCCGTTGAAAACCAGCAGCCGTTGAAAAACAAAGTGAAAATTTTTCCTACTGTCTCAAATACTGTACTGGTCGACGTATAAAACAGACCTTATATTAACTACTGTGCTGCCAGTCACTATACCGCCGCACTTGAGCCGGGTTTCAACGACGACCAGTACAGTGGACAGTTGCCGGTGACAAACAAAGATAAAACCTTTCCTACTGTCCACTGTCCTGGACAACGTGTAAAACATTCCTTTACCCTGACTACTATAACTACCAGTCATTGTACCGTAGCAATTGAGCCAGGCCCCAGTGGGCAATAAGAACCCGATGAGAAACAAAGTTAAAACTTTTCCTACTGTCATACTGTACTAGTTGACGTGTAAAACAGGCCTTATTTCCACTACAGATCTGTTCAGCCCAGAAGTCCTGTGGGATGCGCATATGCAGTGAAGATTTCCCCTACCGCGTGTCTCAGTACAGCCAAATTTCGAAATAACTCATCTGTACAAAAATATGATTCTTTGTTTGCAACAATAGTTGTAATGTTGTCATGGGCCATGTGGGATTTTAACTTGACTTTACACAACCGATGAAGGAAAAACAGTAGTGGGGGTATTCTCCATATCTCTAGCACTTGCACCTCTACAAGACTTCCTGGCTGAATAGATCTGTACTTTGCTGCTGTCATTGTACCTCGCACTTAACCAATTTTTCACAACAATCAGACCACTGGTCAGAAGCTGGGAAAACGAGTTCTCTCTATTGTCCAATGTTCTAGTAGTATAGAAACCACCCAACCACGAAGGTAGTATAGTGTCCCAGTGTTCGGTAGTATAGTGGAAGCCTTGACCTCCCGCCCCCACCACGTGCGCCGCGTTACGCAGTCCGACGGCCAATGTCGACTGTCCTGGGAATACTCGCGACCGCGACCGCCGAAATTGCCAACTGTAGTTTTACCAGGGTAAAATCGATTGCGGTTAAAAATTCAAACTCCCTCGGGGCTATACGTTCCCGGCGCCGTACCGCAATAAAAAAGTGCGGTTGGTTGTAAAACTGTTTTTATTTCGATTGGTGTTTATTTATTTAAATACGCTCGATAACTCACAGCTCAGCAGAACGAATGAAGCATAGCGCTTTAATGTAGCATGAGTTAGATAAAATTTAAATATTGCATTAAAGTTCCAGCGGCAGCAAAATTACGATGATCTGGCATTCAAAATACTGTTGTTTGGTTAATTGACGTTACAGGCAGTTATGCTCTTTGTTTGTGTTCTCAAAAATCATTTGATCATTGAAATATGAGATGGTTAATGTGCTTCCATCGCTGGAAATATGTTTTAAGAGTGTAGAGGAGCGGAGGTGTCTCTGACATCAAGTCATTTACAGCCGGAGTTTCCATTTTTTGCCACCCTCCTAATGCTGTGACCGGAACAGTAATGCATGAGAACTGCACTATCAAAGCAAACACTAAAATAATAGGTAACATTTTAAATAAATACACTATGGCCTAATGTATTAATATAAAACTAGTAGTTTCCAGTTAACTACTAGTTTTATATTAATACATTATGCCATAGTGTATTTAAATTAAAAACTAACATTTTAAATTATGAGAGAAAATGTCAAATTCGAGCAGGCATAAATTATATGGTTTGTAAAAAATTGGATATCATTATTATTTTAAATCTTATGTTTACGTAATCTTAGCGTTATAACGATTTTAGTTTGGGTTTCTCTGTAATTTTTATATTCTTCAATTGATTTCCAAGTATTAGCAAAGATTTTTTGAAGTTTTACATGCTATCTTGCGAATTTTGTAATTTTTCATTAATTGAATATATAATTTTTGTTTAAGATTAATAATTCAATGTGCTTTAAAGTACAGTGGGTCAAAGCACATTGAACGGAGGATGATGGAAAATAATCTATGACTTCTGCAGAAAATTCCCTTTAATTTGACACCTTAATTTTTAAAATCGGTTCACAAATAAAGGAGTTTTGCTGTACACAAGAAATTCCTTAGGGAATTAGTATAATAGATGTTTTATGCTTAATCTGAGTATGTATAAACAAGTAAAGACGATTAAATGCAATTTTCCAGCATTTATTCAGGTATGGTTGAATAAATCCCAATAACAGGTTTTTATTCCTGTTACCAAAGAATGGTTTTTTTTTATTCCTGAATACATTTTTCAATAAACTTTATCCTCTAGACTTAACTGTTTAATGATCCTGTTCAAACACTGCCAGGAAGTCACCAAAATGTGGAGCGAGCAGTAGTGAAGCAGACAACAATATCGCTGACTCAAGTCTGTAGGCTACAATTGCCTTATTGCCTACACTGCACTAACATATCTCACCTTTTATGACGTGGGCTCACATAAATTAAGCTCCAGACAAACAATGGGGGCTTGGGAGCGTCAAGTTAATTTTCTCTCAAGACACAAGGCACCTGCAACTTGGTAATTCGGTTGTGGAAATCTTAAAAGGCAATTAATTTTAATACTCCTCCACATAAAGAATATGAATTGAAAAGTATATGCACATATAGATTAGTATTTTCTTAGTTTTTCGCAACTGTTAAAAACACTATTTGGATTTTGTTAATTTATACTTCTATTAAAAAAAACTTATCCAAAACATGGTTATATAATAATGTATAATACAATTCAGAAGCGAATGATAAGTTATCTTTAAAATTCGACGTTTACGAATTTAAGCTATAACTAAATGCTGAAACATGATTGAAATAGCACGGCATACTAAGACACAAGCAGTAAGATTATTTTTTCTATTGAGTACGATTATTTTTTTCCATCATCTAAGTGCCCAACTACAGTTCAGTAGTGGCTGGCTAAAACCTATGGTAACCTATGTTTATACTTTCCTCAGCTGATGTTATACATCGTTAGCAAAAACTCAGCAGACCGTAACTGAAGTTTTTTTAACGTAGAGAAATGATTTTGGAATTCAACAAAAATTAACATGGACCTTATGGTTGCCATGTTGGTATTACGGAATAAAACGAATTATAAACGAACCCAGATTAGACTACAGTTCATTTTTTGGAACATGGAGTGAAAACAAAATCCAAATATTATTAGGATGAATGACCACCATTAGGCGATCTTTAGTCTTTGTAAAAGTAAAACCTGAATAATAACTGAAATTACATTATATTGAACTTAATACAAACTATCGACCTATCAGAATTTATTGAAATATTTGAAAAAATCTACGAAAAAGAAGGTAGCTCAATACACCCTCAAAATTGGTTTTTAAGATTTATATTGAAACGCAAACAATGCAAAAGCTAGTAAAAATGTTTCTAGCATGCAGCAAAATTATCTGGAATTTAAAAGTCACTCAACTTTGACTTCAGATTTTAAATAAATGCGAAAAATTGCAGTTTCCCTAAAGTATTAAATTAATACTGCTCTTTTAAGAGAGTGCCTCAATAACTCACAGTAAAAACGCGTACACAGACACGACCGGGGAATGGGCTTGCATTAATGAGTGTTAGTCCACCAAACACTACGATACAGCGTCATCGTATCGTCCGTACCCCGGGCTTTATTGTATGCCAACACTCGTTCTGTGACTCCCCGGGATGTTGGCTCGCACACAATCGATGATACGCTCGAATTATAGCCCTCGACAGTCGAATTACAGCCCCCTTCGATGCTTAGCGTCGAATTAAACTTTGAGCTTCATGCTTAAAAGCTACGCGTCCCAGAAAAATAATTCTAATTTGAGACGCAATAAACGATTTAGGGGGTCGTGAACAATATTTTTTGACGTCCAATTTTAATAGATATTAAATATAATTAATTGCTTATTTTCTTATTTTTTATGATTTTCCTATCAACAGTTTTTCCCCTCAATATTAAAAAATATAATAATTCCTGTGAAATCTACCTACAATAAATTGCATCTGGTCTCTACCCTGATGTCGGTACAGTGATTGTTTGGAGATTTTTGCTTCTTTAAGACAGTAAGAATGTTTTGTGCTGTTAATTAAAGTAAAGAAATATTTTAATAATTATATATTTTTATTTGATTACTGTTTCCTGCATGTACAAAGGTTATCCTAATATAAACATTTTATTTCTGTTCGTTTTATTTACGATTCGACTTAAATTGAAGACTGTAATGACAAGATTGAATTTATTCAAAACGTACCGAGTGAAGCAAGAGATGAATTAACTGTAACCGCACGGTTATACCAATTAACTTTCCAACTGCAGGTATTGGTAACAGGTAAGTCAGAATTAACTGACGTAACCTTTCTTTACATTATGACTCAAAACATAGTAAGCATTACAATTATCTGAAATCCTTGATGGCACATGGTCCGGCCGGTGTAACTTCATTTATAAAATATACGTTTAATATGTTATCTATAAAAATAGACCGTATAGTTTTCATTTATGTTCTATTTTATGTTTATTTTAAAAACTTGTAAATACATCTATATTCGTTCTGTAGATTATATTTTGCAACGACTCGTGTTATAGTGCAAAACAGCATTCTACTGAAAACGCTTCAAATGAAGGCGTTTTATATATATATATATATATATATATATATATATATATCTAAAACATTTATAAAGAGTAATTAAAAATGAATGTTACAATATACTTAAGACAAAAACTAACTGGCCAGGAGTGTGGGGCCATCGCTATATACAACCGGGGAGCCTATCACTGCAATCCAATCGCGTCGGAGGCAATCACAGCAAATGAAAACAAACATATTTCCGTTCCCCTAATAGCATGGATTACAAACGATGTGTAACTGTTCCTCATATTCGGTTGGCTTGCTTAAATGCGATGCATTAACGCAATAAATACAATGTTTACGATAATACCTCAAATATAATAAATAAATAATTTCCTCGTGATAGTTAGACATTTTTCGACAGGTGAACATCGATAAGTTCTAGGAAAGTGGGATAAAACTGCTAAATGATTTTCCACCAAACCTGTAACAAAAATGAAAAATTTCACATCGTTGGTTCAATTTAATCGGTTTCATATGACATAATATAAATGGGTATTCGTGAAGTTCATAATACTGTAACATCGAATAACCCTTCCAACAGTATTGTTTCTTAATCGTTTTGAGCATTTATTTAATTTGTAATTTAGTTTATTTTAATTGTAATTTGCTGAAATAGAAACTTCTGCTAAGAGACTTCATAAATGGAGGCTTTTCTCATGTTTCAATTTATTAGTTTTTAATTAATTTTGTTTACAGAGGATTTTAATAGTTTCTAGTTTATGAGCTCTAGATCAATTAATCATGAAAACTATCCCGTAACATTTATCTAATAAGTTTTATTGGTTTACTGAACTGTCATTTGTTTATGAACAATAACAAGAGAACATTAAAATTAAATTTAAAAAATTACATAAGCATGTAGATTTCTATCAAAACGTTAAACATTGCTACTGACTAATCAAAAAGGTTTTAAGTGCATATAATCTACATTTGACTACAAGTGGAGTAATGTTAAAGTGTAGCATTACAAACATTGCCATCAAATGTAAAAAAGCAATATTAGAAACAATTCCGTTAATCGAAGATTTATTTTACTGTTCCTTCCACGACATTTTCGTTTCCCCAAATTTGTAACAAGATGGAAGCGAACAATAAAGTGAGGGCGGCCGTCTAATAAGGCCCGCCTTGAATAATTCACCCAAGATTACCTGCAAGTAAAGTAATTACGCGGCAAACTGTTGTTGTGCCCCGCCATCTAATTTGTTCGTTCGGCGGCAAAAATACTTCGGCTGGATCCAGGAAATTCGACGACGGCCCGCACTTCCTGTGATGTCCTTCTTTATACACCACATTTTGCACGGTGTAAAAATTTAAACAAGTACTACCTGTAACGTGAAAGTGGCGTCCCTCTTTCTATATCACATTTTGCACGGTGTAAACATTTAAAGGAAACACTTCCTATGACATGAAATGACATCTTACTTTATACATCAAATTTTGCACGGTGTAAAAATTTAAAGAAGCACTATCTGTAACGTGAAATTGACGTCCATCTCTAAATATAACTCTTTTTAACTGTGAAAACATTTAAAAGAAGCACTTCCTGTAACGTGAAATTGACGTCCCTCTTTATATATAACATTTCGCATGGTGTAAACATTTAAAAGAAGCACTTCCTGTAACGTGAAAGTGACGTCCCTAGACTTCCATTATATCGTTAGACATGAAAATAGAGGTTAGTGTTGGAAAAGAAAGGCGATTAACAGACAATTGGGATTATGTAAAAATGTTGAACTTGCTGACTTGTCTAATACAAACGAATACGTTTGAAATAACGTTTGAGGTGTATGCTTTCATAAAAACACCCTTATACAATAACAATACAACTTCAAAAACCTTTCATGTTTTGAATTTGGATTGGCTAATGCACTTTACAATCAAGGTAAATCACATTTAATATTCAACTAAAAAATAATTTTTAAATGTAATTTTAATCTCACCATCTCTAATCCCAGTATATTAATTATCTTTATTAAGATATTTAAAGACGAATATAACATTTCAACGAAATACAAGACACAAGCGTCTAATTAAAAAAAAATGTAAACAATTTACAATAAAAAGTCATGGTTGGAAATTACATAATTTACTTTACTCATGTTTTAACAAGACAAAGACGAGAAGAAAAAAGGTTGCTTTTAAACATTATTATAACTCGAAATACACTGACAACGTGTTCTGCAAATACAGCGGATGCAACCAAGTTAGACTAACAAACGCAGATTGCATTGCGAACTATGCCTAATAATAGATGGGATTCGATTATAACCGCATCCCCAAATAATACTACACAAACCAGACGACAATAAAGGTACAGAGGCAGCATTTAATGGAAGTGAGTATTGGAAGTGATTGAAGGCTGCAGGACTGTTTCCGATACATCGACACATCGATCGCTACGTATCGATACCGATATGAATAGAAGCGAGCTTCCCCTGTAACTTTCGTTGCTCAAAACATGTTTGCACGATTCGCCCGATAAGAGTCGCTCCAACTTCTGCAGTTTATGGCTCCGGTCTGACACATTTCTTTCTATTTTATGGAGTATTTCTATTTATCGTCTGAACTGGAATCGTCCATTCGTTGATTAACAATTGAAAACGTAATGGATACGTTTATTAAACTTCAAACAATAGGCCAGTAAAATTAGATCAAAAATTAGTCATGCCTGGACAAAATTCCCGGAAAGCTAGAAATCGTCTTAATCTTTCCGTTTTACATCCAAGTATATGAATTTGAAGTTTGTCCCATTTTTCCTAGTGTGCTTTCGACCTGGGACCACAAAAATATCAGAGTTTTGGGTCATTTTTTTATTTTTTTGTAAATAAGTAAAAAACCGTTCATCCTACATAAAATGTTTAAATACAAGACTTGTAGAAGACAAAATTCTGCATTTTTTGAGTACCTTTTGATAAAGAAACTTTGAATAGTAATTGATTTATGGTAAGTTAAGGGTTTTGGTGAATTTCTCTTTTAGGAAAAGATCTATTACTGTAGGTCTCATGGTAATCCCTAAGCCCGAGACCATGATAATCTTTACTTTTGAGGTCCTCAGAAGCCAAAAACCCCATCCGTTCAAATATATATAAATATATATATGTATCAATATAGATGTATATAAATATATATACTTATGTATGTGTTTCCTCGATAACCCTCACAAAAATGCATTTGCTTTAAAATTAACGATTTACATTTTAGCCAGTTTTAATTTATTTTTTTAAGATAAATATTTTGCATAAAACTTTGTGATAAGCAAAAAAAAACTGCTGTTACAAAAACATACCTTGCATTATACTTTAAACATAATGTAGTTACTACAGCTTGGAAAAAAATTATATACACTTAAAGATTGCACAATGTCTTCAAACACTCTGTATATACATCTTACGTCTCGGAAGAGAGAACTGTAATTCCACATTCAAATATTGAAAGACGAATTTTAAATAATAAATCCTCTGATTTTTAGATCTTAAACTTGATCACAAACTCATACAACCACCATCCTAATGGAATTGTTCAATTAAAACTAAACCCCTTACAAACCCACCACTCTAAAACCCCGTTGCGTGTGTGTGCCCATTTTTATACGAAAACCACTCCAACCTCACCTTACAAAGTCGAGTAATCCCCTTATATATCTGCGTAATACTTTACCGATTGAATATTTCCCCGAAGGGATTACTTAGTGGGCCCAATTAGTCGTTATTCCGAGACAGAAGCGCCCGGTCGAACGGCTTAGAGGCGAGGATTGCGGCCGTCTCAGTTGCAAACGATTATTTATTAAGCTGGGAGCACCCCCCCCCCCCCCAGAGGTGACCTCCCCCTCCCCCTGCTGGTGATAACGCCCTGCCTCTGTTATCACGTATCAGGTGATTTACACTGCCGCAAACACAGGGCGGATCGATTTCCCAATGGCCTCTGTTGTGTATTTCGGCCCGCTGCTGGCCTCTTTCATCAACAATATGCGACGCGGTACACAAGGGAAAACGAATTTAATACTGTTTACCCAGTGAGAGTATACGCCGGGCGCACGATGTAGTTGAAACAACATTTGTGAGGATTTTTATCGAAATTTAACTACATGAAACCATGTTTTGTTAAAAAATTACATTACATTTGGGCATGTTTGTAGAAAGAACTAACAAATCATTCTATACGAAATGTTAACGCCTCTTTATAGAAAACGCGACATGGGCAAATCTGAATTTAAAACCGCACGATAAAAAATCTTTATCACTAAGTAACGAACCAACAGTCTGTACTGTGTATCACTATTGAAGTTGACATCGTACTATAATAAATGTGCGAGTTTGTGACCTTTGTTTGTTTGTCATCGTCGATGTAAATAAACGATGTTTATCGTATTATATAAGTCGGCTGTACAACGCATCCATCCAAGCAGGCGAATGTAAACAAATAAACCCAGTTCCAATTGACCAAAACATAAAACAGTGTAGGAGCA
This sequence comes from Flexamia atlantica, assembly GCA_035578135.1. Lineage (NCBI taxonomy): Eukaryota > Metazoa > Arthropoda > Insecta > Hemiptera > Cicadellidae > Flexamia > Flexamia atlantica. The sequence goes on along the minus strand of JAQJVK010000004.1, from coordinate 52,802,306 downwards.
ATACCAGCTGTTTCAAATTGTTAATGTGGGCGAAGCAACGCGTAACATCTAGTTTTATTATAATACAGGGTGTTTTTTAATGCAACCCAAATCTTTATTTTATCATTGAAGGATTCCCTCAATATACCCGGATTTGGCCCACTAATAATTTTCTTTGGGGATACATAAAAAATAAGGCCTACGAAAACAATTCTCAGAATATTCAGCACCTCAAAACAAAACTAACAAATTTAATGCGAGAAATTCAACAGAAACAGTTCAAAGACGTTCCTTGCAACATGTGTTCAGGAATTTGAAGGAGAGAGCACAACTTTGTACAAGTGCCAATGGCGGATTGTCTGAACACATATTGTAAAGTAATTGTGATCAAACTTAAATAATTGGTTTTATAAAATGAAAAGATTAACAAAACAATTCACCTTGTTATATTTATATGTGCATTATTTAATCTTAAAAATGGGTTGTGTTTAAAAAACTCCCTGTATTTATAAAATATTAAACAATGCACTGAATTATAGAAGAACAATTTATATTAACAGTACAAATCCACATTCTCCAAAAAGGTGTGCATCCATATGTTTTTTATACAACGTGAAACTTTCATAAGAACATCAATAAACACAAAATAAGTTATTTTAAGAAAAAAGTCGCGGTAGATTATATCGAATTTTACAACTTTAAAATGTCAGTGAGTTGCGTCTGGAAATTGCGACTTAGACTTTACACAAAACAGCAAAATAAAAACGAATCGAGGATTACAATTTTAATGAAAACTCCCATCGGCTTACCAAACCCAGCAAGAAAAGACGGGCGTGTAAGTCGGTCTCGGGAGCGATGTTGTACATGCAAACACTCGGGACAAAAAGCGACGACCGGTAATGAATTTCAATCTCCAATAAGTGTCCAATAACGGGGGATAATCCAGGTTGAGCATGGGCCGCCATCTTGAATATTGCCGGCCGGGAATTTCATTAGGAGCTGAGCCGAAGCTCGTAAAGAAGCGCGTCGCCCCGCGCTTATCTGGGCAATTAGTGGATCAGAAGGTCATTGGGGAAATGCCAAAATGCCACCCGCGGCTGACGTCGCTGATCCACCGTGGGGCTGGGGAAATTATAAACTAAACAACTGTTGGTACCCTCATAAATACAAAATCATTGGGTGCCTCAAGATGTTATAGACTTAGGCCTGATACTGTATAAGCCTGAATTTTAGTTTAAACAAATGCCCATAATGATTTTTTTCACTTGCTTGATTTCTTGATAGTCTTTTAATTAAATTTCCTATGGAGACTTTCCGAAAGAGCAGGGTGTATTGCTGTATAAAAAATCGATAAATTATTATTTAACTGCTTATAAAACTGTTGGTGTTATTTAAAATTTTTCATTGTTGGTTAGACTGATTACTAACTGTGATAATGTGGCTTTAATTTAACGATAGATACAATATTTTAATTACTGTTAAGTACACCCTAAGGACCAAAAAAATGGGCATAAACATTTTAAAATGATGTATCAAACGAAAATACAATTTACGATGATGTGATGGGGGGTGTGTGTTATCGAATTAGGACCTCCATTATTTGTTTGAATGAACAAGTACGTTATAAGTTGCCTCTACGAAACCTAGTCATATTTGTTAAAGTCTGCTGTTAGACAAAAACGCATGAAATGAAATACATCCTCTACTAGATGTTCGATTGAACAAGTTAGTTGTAAGTTGTCTCAACGAAATCCAGACATATTTGTTAAAATTGAATCCTACTAATGGTAATATAAGCGCGAAAGTTTGTGAGTTTGGTTGTTTGTCAGACTATGTAAGTAAGCTGTAACAACATACCCATTTGTTAAGATAACCAGCTGCTTGATTTTAACAAATCTAAATTATTTCTTTATGTCTTACTATCATTTTCAACGTGGGCGTATCCACGGGACACATCTAGTGTTAGATAAAACGTAAGCAAATGCAATTACTTAAAATGAATATAGTTGTTTATTCGCCCACTATACGACCTAGTTGTTTGAATGAATATATAGGCTAAGTTCGTTTCAATTTGCTCACGAAATATAGACTAAGCATATTTTAAAATCTAATGTTAGATCTTATCTATCAATTTTTACTTAAAATTAAATTGTTAATTGGTATGTATATAGCCTAAACACATTTTTGTGATGAATAAATATCTGAACACAACGCACAACGCTAAATAAATATCTGCGTTTAAATCTGTTACCATTCAAAAATTAAATCCCCTGATTGAATCCTCGTTTGAGGTCCAAGCAGTCCATTTAGTTTACACATATCATTACACAATTTGTATTATAGTTGGTGTTTGTTTTTAATCTTCACGTACTCTCTCCGGAATTTAAGCATAATTATTTACGGAATCCGCGGAGATTACAAAAACCGAATTAAAGCTGCCCGGGCAGCGTCTAGAATTCATCACCCCGCGGTCGCGTTTTTGACCGAGCGACTCGCGACTCTGCTGAAGATTTATCGACGTCAACAAGCGCCCGACTCGCCCCGGGTACCCCGAGTGGTTCGGGCGCTCGGGTGGCGCATAAAGTCGAGTGAAATAACGCCCTTATCGCCGCGCCCGACCTCACAACGTGGCCGCCGATAAACCGGCTTTACACCCGCGTTTACTACTAAAATCTATTAATATTTATAGCGTTTACTCCGCCGGAACGGCGAAAAAAAATTAGAGAGCTCTATTTAAAAGGGATTTTATACTCGATAAAGTTTATTACCCACTCTTGTTTGTGGAATCGCGTATAAAGGGATGAGTTCTTTTGCGTTCAACCGGTGAAATTAGTTTTAGTCCGCCTTTTGAAAGTCGCTCGATGAGGCTGCTTTATTTTCTACCTAAATTTTTAACGTTTGAAGTTCAACTTACTATTCAGTTTACGAGGGCCCTTTTGACCGCTTAAGAGTTAGAGGTAATACAGGAAACGGAAAAAATTAAAAGGGTTGAATTACGATTTGATAAAAATAAAAGTTAATAATTTTACATGTTTTGGGGCCTTTCCCAATTTTAGATTTTAATTAGCTTTTAATACTTTTAACACTTTTCCTTAAAAATATTAAAAGCTAATTAAAATCTAAAACTAAGCTACTTTATTTTGAAGCTTCATAGTCAACTACGCATTAAATAATCCTGAAATACTCATGCCTTCTCAAAAATAACCGACACACGGTTCTTGTAAATGTAGAAATTAAGTTTATTGTCCGTGAAGACTATTTTACTATTCAGTTTACGAGGGCCCTTTTGAATGTTCGAGGGTCCTATACAGGATTCTTTTTCCTGTAAGTATTAAAAGCTAATTACAATCTAAAATTCAGCCACTTTATTTTTATAAGCTTCATATTCACCCATGCATTAAATAATCCTGAAGACTATCGGTCGAGTCAATTGTCGTGGCCATGTGCACCAAGACGGATGTAAACGTTATCATTGGGCTTACGGACGACCCGGACCGCACAATTTGACTCGACTTGTTCAGTAGGAGTCACATAAGTTTGCCAAATCATGCACTTATCATCTCATTAAAATTGTGTATACAAGTCACATTGAAAACTAATTAAATATGATGTTTGTTTACATTTTCTTCGAACTGTCAAAATCACCACGTTGAGTTTGTTAAGCGTTCGTGGCAATCTTTTAGGTTACTAGCTGATCAACACGGTTTTACCCGGGGAAAACAAAAAAACTTCCTTGGATTCATGATTTCATGTTAAGGTTGCCATGACAACTAAATGAGCTTCCCTATACGTTAACATTGAAACTCTGATGTATCATAGGGCGTAGCCCTGTGGGAAGTTTTTAAAATCCGTTCTCAGAGAGTGCCTATGCCATGAGAGGAACGTTCATGCAAAGTTTCAAGGTTCTAGGTCAAGTAGTTTGGGCTGTGCGATGATGGGTGAGTGGTATTTGACAAATATATAGTAGATAGAATCATCATATATTTAATTTCGTAAGGCAATTCTTTGCTTCAAAATTGTGGGCATCTGGCACGTCGTAGAAAAATAGGAGAGGGCTCAAATTAAAGGTCTCTGTTCCATGATGGCGGGAAAAATAATGAAATTGTTTGAAATTCACCAGAAATCGTGAAATAACGTAAAATATCTGCCATTTAAAAAGCATTGGGATCTAAACACGTCTGTTTTGTTTTACATAAAACATGTGATGCTACTTGATTGAAAACCATATGGTAGGCTAAATATCAATAAAATTAGGTAGAATCAGTTTGCTACGAAGGTATTTTGTACTATAATAAATAAGGATTATTTGATTTTTCCCTCAATAGGGGCTTTTAGCCCCTTCAAAGCACTAGTGTTAACAATATTGCCTATATATTTTTAGAATTATCTATTTTCATTCAAACTTTTTACAAAGCTGTGAAGTTTGATTCCATTTTTATTTACGATTGTTTTAGTTTGTTTTGCTGTTTGTTTATTTTTTCCTGGACCAATTTTGATGAGTTTTGAACGCAATATTAAACGATATTTCTTGTCAGATGTTGACTTGCAACAAGTAGTAATAGCTATTCATTAATTCGCCTATTTAAATTTATTTATATTATTTAATAAGGATATCTGAAATATTAACCATGCCGCATCTATAACACACCCTATCCGTGTTAGTACAAACTTAATTTGAAAAAAAAATTTTAGGTTACGCAAGAGAACTCCTAGTTGCAATATTGCATCAGAACTCTCCCCTTACTGCAAGTGCTATACTTAACAGATTTCGTGCTATGCTGGTCAACAGAAGATGTTCGTTGAGAATATTTTTAGCTCAGCTGGATTGTATGCTTAAGTTCATAAGAGGGTAATATTTTGTTTACTATCCTTTTGGCCAACTTATACTCAGTTCCACGTTCACCTATCAATACGGGCCTTATGGATACAGTTATTCTATTACCTTTGTTGAGAGTATTTGCTTAATATATCCGTATCATGTTATTGTAAAAATCATCAGCTGATCATTATTTCATATGGCTAGTACAACCTAAACTGCCATTTGAAACACATGGCTTATGTAAATTCAATACTGAAGTGTGAATGTGGAATTGAATGAATATAGGTGACTCCTAGTCCACTTCACTATCGGTCACCGACGGCCGAGCCGCCGCCGCCGGACAGTCGCGGGGTCACCCTGGATCGGGGCGCATTTGCATGAGTCGCTCGGCGGCGGCGGCGGCGGCGGCGACGTTGTCGACGGCGCGGACTGGTTTGCCGGTTCGCCCCACACCCCCGTAGCTTTGTCCACCGGACCGGTTCCTTTTGAATCAGCTGACCCCGCATTGAGCGGCGGTGACCTTCGTGCGCTCGTCTTGCCTCCCACTCCCACTCTCCGCTCTCTCACGTTCCCGCGACAGCGCCAACGGTCGCGCGACTAGTTCCTGCCGAGGTAGGGTATGAGAAAAAAGAGGAATATGGACAACGATTATAATAGGAGGGGTGAGTAAAGATAAAAAAGACAATATTTAAGATAGTTAAATGCAATCAGAGTCAGAATAAAATAATATCATAAGTAAAACAAAAAAAATATATATATCAAAATCCAGGTATAAAACAGGAACTGGGTACAAGGATGAAACAAAAAAAGTTCCTACCGAGGTGATAGCAGTATGGAAATTACGGACGTTTTTAATGACTTGACAACAACTTGTAAAAAGAAAATATCGGGATTAAAAACGTTCAGTATGAAATTTACCTAGGGAATTAAGGGGTAGATTTACCTGAAAACCATCCAACATCTGGATTCATAAGTTCGGGTACATCACACTCATTATAGACAACATTTACTAAAGTTGAAAAAATAAAGGAAAGCTTTTTCATTTTGGTTTTCTTTCAACTTTTACTACAACAACGTGATAACTGTAGTTTTTAGAAGGCGATTAAAAACGCCGATAGAACATGATTGCAAAAGTGGGTTTGAAAGGCTGTTATGGTCTTATGTCTAATGGATAGCGCTGTAACCGTAAGGTCGCCCTCATACATCAAAAATCAATTACATATGTTATTAATAATGTAAAGTGTAGTTTTAAAAACTTAGGCCCTACATTTTTCAATTAAAAAATTGTGTCCCATTTTACATTACTTTATTTATTTTATCTAGGATGAAAGTTCAATCAAATGTTTGACAGCTGGATAGTAACCTCCATAGTTATTTGTTCGAGATGACCGAACCCACCAACCCTTTAAAAGTAAAGCTTAAAAACCTGCATTCTTAAGTCGATTCCTTGTGAACGAAACTACAAAAAAAATGAAAATAACATCATCTTAAAAAACTCAATCCTGAAAGTACATTGCGACTGAGGCCTGCCTACTGAATATATATCCTACTTTACATCGGAACATGAGCCCACTGCCGCACAATGGCGAGCTTACAGAGCGGCGTCGGTACATATTACAACCGACCGAGCCTATTGTTCCTGACGGCAACACAAATACGAACAATATTGAGATTTGTCAACTTGCGAACAGCGTTCTAAAGCCGATGGGGTATAAAGTGGGCTTTACGAATTGCAGATTGATTCGTGAAACATGTGGCGATCAAAACGTGTGCGTATAATGACGTCGGCGAAAAAACCGAGAAACACACTCCATCATCCCTACCTTTCTACTTCAGCTTAGCAAAATACGCGGTTGAACTGAGGTGTGTTAAAAGTCCCTAACGCGAAGTAATTTAAGTAGGCTAATTGGAAAAACAGTTAAAACACAATGTCAAACGAACTTTGAATTGCAAAACAGCGATTCCCGATAGTGCACCTTGTTAATTAATTGAGAGGTAACATTGCAGCAGCGGCAAGGACGTTAACAAGGCAACAACCGCACTGTGGCCGATTAATGTTTAAAATCGAATTTCAAGTTCTCTCTTAACATTAATTTTACAAAATTTCAACAGACGAAAAAACTTCATTAAGTAACAGTGGTGCTCACAATACTTAAAACTCTTTCAAGAACTTACATAAAATTAAAAATACAATTTTGACTTAAATGTGTTAAACATGTTTGATTTATTGAATGTTTTTGTTGAATGTATTTGACTTGATGATTAGAAGTCGAACTTATTTAACACGCATATTACGTTGTACAGAACATGTTATGTTCAGCAGGAACACATGTATCCTTGCATGTTTCCAAATTAAAAACGTACTTAAGACTTTGGTAAAATCTTTAACTGAACGTAGTGAATTCCATCACTTAATGAATCCAGAATAAGGTAATGCTTTATTTTAAATGATTTGAATTAAGAATACAGTAGTTTAAATGAGAGTTAATGTCAATTAGAACATCTCCGGAGGTATTTCCGACCACAAAGACGTGAAAGGGGTTTGACATCCAACATATCACTTTTTCTACACGTCCTTTCTCGCATACAGCACCGCAGTTAGTGAGGAAAACAAGCACAAGAGATGTACAAGGGGGTGGACATACCTTGATGCTGTCGTAGCAGGCAGTGACGCGGCCGTTCTGCACCTCGACGTTGGCCGGCGGGTGGGCGAACTTGCACTCCGTGTCGGGTCTGGAACACTTGTTGCGCTGGAACTCGCGACACACCTCCAGCTGGAGCCACCGCGAGTCCTTCCCGTTGAGCAGATTGTTCATGTTGACCATGGCCATGGTCAGGGGGTGCGGGGCGGCGGGGGGGGAGGGGGGCACGGGAACGCAAGGGACACTGAGCACCTGGGGCGCCGCGCTTAGGTCATCACTCGGGGTGGACGCCACCACGGCTGAGGGGTCGTACTCAAAGTAAATGGTGCAGGAAATTTCGACGCCGGGGTGTAAATTCGGGGGGCTCGGAAACGGTAGAGCTTGTCGGGAAGCGAAAAGCGGCTCAAGCGGTAGCGGACGGGGGGTCGGGGAGTCGTCAAGCTAGCATTATCGGTCGGCCGACGGAAGCTAAGCTGGCGGCGGGGCGAGGGCGAGGCGAGGGCGTGGCGAGGGCGAGTGGCGGGTGTGGCGGTGTGGAGTGTCCTCGGAGAGCGGGGTTAGAGGTCTGCAAAAAAGGAAAAACACCCAGTTTGAAAGTGCCCAGTAAACGGCGTAGCTACACACAACTACGTACTAGGACGGGGCGGTGAGTGCTGAGCGATCGGTATAGTGGAGTCATGAAGTTACCGGACAAAGAAGAGCGATAGATACTAAAAAAGATTTTATGTGAGTCTACTGTAAAATAAATATTTTAGGAATTTGACACAAAGAGACTCTATGAGGTATTTTAATAGACAAAATATCATCGCTAAGAAACCCCCACTAGAGTTCAAGTCAAAACTATTGAAAGAAAGAAAATACTAAATTATGTTAAAAAGTTGTGTTAGTAACTTTAAGAGGCGACCAAAAAGTTTCTCCACTCCCAATGACTACTAGTCATGAACCCCAAAAAGCAGTGGATCCCTGGCTCGACACTCACCGCGACAGACAGCAGACACAAGAGCGGCTGACCCGAGGGCCCGGGGGCGACAGGTTTGTGATTACTGGCGAAGCGAAAGCGAAATTAAAAGAGAAAAAGCACTAGTGAAAAGAGAAGTCGGCCGGGGCGCGACTCTTGTGTCCAAAGCCGCCGCATGCTCTCAGCGGACACAGAGGGTTGTGTCCACTGAACGCCGGCGGCCAAGCAGCCTGTACATACAGAGGTGGAAGCCACAGTAAAGTAGGGTCTAACGTTACAGGGGTACCTCCTACCTGCTCGGCGTCTCCTCCGACACTCGTGTGAACACGACCTTAAGCTCGTGTAAGCATATATATACATAAGTAGATATAAACACGCTATGATCAACCGTAAGTCTCCATTGACCACACTTTACATAATTCGTGCGAAAAATGTGGAAATCACATACATGAATCCTTATAAAACAGAACAGCTACTGAACACATTTATTTCATGTAAGTGCAAGAGATTGTAGCACATATTACACGTGTACACCACACATTGCACACGGTGACTTTGTGACGGAGAGTTTCGTTATTATTGTGATATTTCCAAAACTAACCCAACGAAACATCACAAGCACTTATATGAATTCTAGCTGATAACGCATGCGGCTGTGAAGGCCAAGGGGGTATAAAATGGACCAACCTTGTAAATTGGCTCGAGTCGCATTCGTTAGCTGCTGTGACGTAATATATTATAAGCCATAACGCGGTTGTCCCGATATTTTCTAACAGTTTCGCTACTTAGCAAAGATAAAACACGGTCCATCATGGTCTATACCTTAAAACTACACTGACCTGGAGAAGTATTCCGACTAATATTTTCCAACAGGAACAACAATAATCAAATATGATTATGTAAGCTGCTCGTCCCACACGTCAGTAAACTGCAGCTATCTAATTTTATCGCAATTATTCCCCGGCTTAACTTTTAAAGCACCCCACCTCACCGAGTCATCAAAGACGACCGCGAAGATAAACTCGATCCTGATAAACTCATTTCTCGACTCCGTAAGTCGCAAGCGCCGAAACTGATAAACCGCGACGCAATAACCGGCGGCGAAATTAGTTTCACCGAAGGCTAAAAGCAATATTGCAGGTAGGATGAGAAATGGATGTCGAATGTCAGCCGGCACGACGACAATACGGGGGGCAAATATTAGCGGCAAATTGACAAACTACGCTCGTGCGACAGTCGGTCTTCCTCCCGTCGCCGCCGCCGCGCCGTGCGAATGGCAATGAGGGGGTTCATACCGTGACGTAAGTCTAAACATGGCCGATGCGTGACGTAACATCATAGGTTCAACATCGAACTCATTCGATGTATTAAAACCGACAAAATTAGAAGAGACAGAATTCGAATTATTATATACATTTCAACATGTAATTAAAAAAATGAGAACGCACGTTTTTACCTTAGATATCAATTTTACAGGAAAACAAGAGTACCGAAAGGTCAATCCAACCCCAATGAAACAGCTTTGAGTGATTAAGTAATTTGTGGTATCCAGAATATAAATTTTAATAAAGCAGTTACAGTATTTTGATTAGGATTTTTGCGGACATTTGCCATCACTGATTAGTAAAAAACAAGATTCACGACGTTTCGGGATCTGGAATCTGATTCCAGATCCCGAAACGTCGTGAATCTTGTTTTTTACTAATCAGTGATGGCAAATGTCCGCAAAAATCCTAATCAAAATATAAAATCACCATCACCAACAATGAATTTCAAACAGTTACAGTGTTTTTTTCTTGACTTTTACTTACATCAGTGACGGTGAATTATCACCTCATTTATTTTAATTTAATTAGACTTTCACGGTGTATTTTTAAGCAACGATCAAATTAAGACGGGTTAATACAACTCCTTCTGAAATTAAATACAGCACTTTTTAAGGCCTTAATAAAAACAATTTGCCCCTAGACAAACAAATATAAGACATAAAATTATTTCACCGAGTTTAAAGACCAGACGTAACAAACAGACGGTCAAGGGGCGAACAGAAAAAAGTGTTAATAAATGAAGGGCGGGCTGGAGCAAGGCGAGGGCTGTTTACCCAGCGATCGCCGCCGTGCGCCGCTGTCCACGTGAATAGTGATGAGGGAGCGGGCACAGGCCCCGACCCTTCGGGCCTTCCCTCACGGTTTTACTGTGCTTGGGGATTTTTTTAAAATTTACAAATCCTCTTAGTTAAACGTCTCCTATTATTTTGAGACGGGACAGTGACTGTATAGTAGAAAAGGCAATCAAATTAAATAAATTATTTAGTTAATATTAATTTAAGTACAGTTTAAACACCGAGATTCCTATGTGTTTGCCCAGATTTACTGTGCTAGAGTTATTCTCATATGCTTGAAAAGTAAAGGGCGTTTTATTTAAAAACAACCCAAAACTTTATTTAATCACTTAGGGATTATTCCCCCCAAAAACCCCCGGATTTGACCCCACTGTATTATTTTCTTTGGGGAATTGGGGATACAAAAAAAAGTAAAGCCTACGAAAAAAATTCACAGGATATTCAGCACCTCAAAACAAACATAACAAATTTATAACAAGCAATTCAAAGAAGCACTTTGCAAAACGTGTCCAGGAATTTGATGGAGGGAGCACAACTTTGTATAAATGTTAATGGCGGATTTTTTGGACACATAATGTAAGCTAAATGTGATCAAACGTAAATAATATATTGCTTAAAATGTAAAGATTAACGAAACAATACTCATTTCATCTTTATATGTGCATTATTCAATCTTAAAAATGGGCTGCTTTAAAAAAATGCCCTGTATTACATACGCCATTTAATCAACGCAATTTAATTTTACGTAATATCTAAATGGGAACGATGATGAAATTAATGTGACGTATATAAATTAGACCTACCAATGACTATTTCTGTGGGTTAGGAATAGAACGAACCGAGCACAAACCTGCATATACTATGTTATGAATTTTGCATCAGGTGGGGTTTGAATGGGAATAAATAAAAAAACTATTGTACTAAAAAATATAAATAGTTCATTGAGATTTGAAATTCTAAAAAAAACATGAAAATTATTACAGAGCCGGAATAAAACGAATTAAACTCGGAAAGCGACGGCAGAGACTGACGAACTAACTTGGTGTCTGGCGGTTCCGGAATGGGGAGAAGTGGGTAATTTGGGACGCGTCCGCAGGAAACATGATTCCTGTGTCCACATCCGAACGGCGTAACCACCGCTTGGATGCGATACAGCTGCCGTACACTGTGCACTCACTACACACTACACATACCTCGTCGCCTACACGCGCAGCGCTGTGTAGGCCATGAATAATGACACGCGTCGCCGGCCCGATAGTCAAACACACGAAATAGGTCGTCCCAACCGTCCGTGGGTCGTGAGTTATCGTCGAGTTAAGAACTTTATTAGCTCTGTAATGCTTGTTATTACGAGGTTTAGTACACACCTCGCATAACTTAAAACTTTTAAAAGTGTAATAATTTTTTCTAGCTTGCAATTAGGAGCGGTTATGTGTAAATGTATCCTTATAAATCATAACTCTGATGATTGAAATCTAAATTGAATTTTTAGATTTTACGACACTTTAAATATAGGCTAGTTACATTTGATAACGAACGTGTATACTATAGAAACAGCACCAGACAAATTGAAAAAAACCTGTCCAAATAAAAAAATCGCTCATCACACTCAATAGACACCAAGTTTCCCAGTTTAAAGTTACAGTATAATTTTTCACACCCAAAAACAGACGGCGAGTTTCTCAAACAAATCTTGGTAGTTTTCAAGAAATCACTCTTCACATCCAACCTCCTTCAGCTAACAATATGGCGAATCTATTTTCAACAAGTTTGCCGCTTCGGATATTATATACAAGCCAACATAACATATGCCAGGTTCCTTGTTAAAGAGTGTAGCAGGATCTATCAGCCACCTAATTAAGTGTATATTGTCTGGCGCCCGTGCCGAGCGCCTGACAAGCCGCAGATTTGACACACGATATTCCAATTTGTCCTTATTGTCGCTCGTCTCCCCTAGCGGCGTAGACTCGAGGGGTGTTCAAATATTTACACTGTTAAACCTATTCCTGTTGCGTGGTTCAGCGGAAGGATTTCGGCAGAGAAAGATCTTTGTGTGGAAACAATCTAGTTTACTCTTGGAATACATTTGTACAGAAACGGGGGAACTATAATTTGAGGTAACTGTTATCGCAAATTAATGAATCGATGAAAAATAGATTTGGAACTATTCGCATTATCATATAGTTTAATATTAAGTTAATAATTTCTATAAACATACTATAAATTCTGTTGATGTCGATTACGGGGTTAAATTGAGATGTTTTTTCAACGTCCTCTCTCAACTAACTGTAAGGCGCTCTAATTTGTATGTAATTTTATTTAAAGAACTTTCAAGTTATAAAGAGTAGTAGTTAGGTCATGTTGTATAATTTTGGAAACCATTTAAATGTGTCCAACATATCACTCGGCAAATCTAGTAAATTAATTAATATTAAAACGATACGTCACAAGTTAGTAGTTGATCAGTTCAAATCGGTTTCCGCATTCACAGTTTAGGTTTCACTTTGTTGTAGCACTGCCGACCGGGCATTGTAAGGAAATTACAGCAACAGGAAATAACTGATAGAATCATTCCGCAACAGCGAACTACAAAAGCTCCCAACTCTGCCGGCGTATGTACACGCTGTAAATCAAACTGACCACAACATCACATTTTATATGCCAGATGTTAGAAAGGAAGTAAACCCCTTCGAGTTCTGAAATATTCATATCCGACGGCCTTACTAACAAACCTCAGGCATGAGGTTTGAAAGGTAAAAGCCTCACTGGAGAGTTGTTTTTAAACCAACTCCAAAAAGACTGTCAATGTGATAGACCATATGACTACGGATAGGCAATCAGTGATCCGAGTCGTTGCACTGCTTGGTTTTCATGTTAAGGCGAGCGAGATTTGAGCGGACGGCGAGAAATTGTGAACATCCAAGTTAAAACTATATTCACTTTAAGTTTATTAATACAAGCAATGACTATTGAGGTCGTTCATACCAGTCCCATTTCCTCAGATCCGCTTATTTAGTCCAGTTAGACCAGTTACCTCAAGCCGTTATCAAGTGGAACCGCTATCGGCTATCGCCAAAGGATGCGGGTTCGAATCCGGACGTCGCGTCGCACCGAGGCTTGATAAGCGACACTGCGTAACTGTATGTTAAAACACGAGAGACAGAGCTCGGTTATTCGCTTCCACCCTTTCCACTAGGGTTACCTGCCTACAATGGCTTCTTTCCCCGGCGGGGGGGCGCCGCGCCCTCCGTGCCTCCCCTTGAATCGAGAATTACGCTGGATGTTGAAAGGATTCGACCATAATCTACCACAACTGAGCGATCCCGCCGGTGCCGATGGTTCTAAAAGGCGTGTTAATTGTGATGGTTTCCATTTTGGATCGCGCACGCTTCTATTACTAACTTACAAGGCTCTTTTTACTCTACTCGTTTTAATTCGTTCGGGATTCCTAACGTCCGAGTAAACACATGTAACTAATAACGTCATCGTACTAACCAAACAAACAGAGCTTATCATCGCAATAGAAAAAGAAAAGCTCGCAATCGACTCAACAGAAAAGGCTTTCAGCTCAGCTTGTATAAAAATGTTTGAATAATAATCAGTTAACAGTAATATGAATTCGTATCTTTCAAACTTGTCCGAAAACCTGAAGAGTTGCGAAAAAAGAACTTTGTTATTCATGAATACGTTCTATAAAAAGCACACCGTCCATTACCGAATTAATAAAGGTACTCCAAACACTGAAAAACCTCAGCAAAGCGAAACGACTTTAATCTCAGTGACCAAAGCGGTTTTTAAATTAATCCATCCCGAGTTTACAAGGCGATCGCCACAAAACTCTAATTTTACGGCGGAAGGTTTTAAACGAACGACAGTCAAGCCGCCACGGTGGGCGGATCGTTAAGTTCTAAAAATACAGTAAACGCTCGACTCCCGAACGCGTTTCCTCCGCGTAAACAGCGAAACTGTCGCGATCTTTCTCCCACTGGCCGCCACAAATTACCCTGATGGGGATTTTTCACACCCGATGTGGGTATTTTTATCGGCGATATATCGCGCGAGGAGGGATTTGCGGGTTGTTCCACCCCGTAATTTACGACCGTGTAAAGAGCCACCTTCCCGGCCAAAGTTAACAACAACGGTACGTTAACGCGCCGCATTACTCCTCCCGCCCCCGAAATAAAAGCGAGCATAAACCGTGAGTCCGGGTCTTAACTCGCCCGACGCCGGTAATTTTCACTTTGCCCCGCGCCTCGCCGGACTTTACGCGGGCCGTTCGCGAAATTGGATTCCGGTTCAGCGTGTGAAATATCGCTGTTGTGTGAAGCATCGCTGTGTGTGAAGCATCGCTGTGTGTGAGTATTCGGAGGTTTTTACCCTGCAATGGTGGAGGTAAGAACCACTATGAAGCGGAAATTTTCACTATTTTCACTATTCCGTCCCTCTATGAAATGGGAATTTTCAACGAATGTTTCAAACTTCAACAGCATGTGATCACGGTCATAAACTCTTAGCTTTAATATGAAACTATGAACTTCTTTGGTAACGCCAAAAATGTATAACGGTTGGAAATGTTAAAAATAATACTTTAGTGTGAAGAGGCTAAACTACAAACAAGCCGCTTATTGAGCTCGTTAATAAAAACGTTTCTTCAAAATGCGGTTGGTTGTAATTTTCACGGAATCGTGTTGAATACAGCAAAAAGGTTGAAAAGTCGAACAATAATTTTACCAGTAAGATTAGTGCTTCAACAAATCCAGTTAAATATGAGAGAATTTAATTAATTACTACAACCCAACCTGGATTATTTCCAAGTTAAAAATAATTGAACTCTTTGATATTATACAGAACAGAATTTCAATGAGGAGTCAGTCCAAAAATATATATAGGGATTTAAAGGGATTATAAAGTTATATTTTAAATACGACAACTTACAATTATTAAAATTTGAACGTAAGTAAAAATAAAAATACTAGCATAAAGATTAGAGAGGTGTTTTGAGTACCGTGGCATTGTTGTAAACCGCATTAGATTAAAACCGAGTCAATTCCTTCATAAAAAATGTTCAAAAAAGTCCTCGGTCCAGTGCATAACTGTAGACAGGTTACTTTCGGATTAACAAATGGACATGTAAACAAAGATTTTGAATTTTAATTTGTTAGCCCCCGTGTTTTAACGTTCATTCTATGTTAACGTCTCCACCGAGGTTAAAAGCACAACAGTCAGAGGTGGAAGGGAATGAAGGCGGATGTCAACGCTGGCAGGAAACGCCACGTGGTCAACTGCGAGACGAGACATTAACTATTAATCCAGAGTCGAGCGGAGGAGTTGTCTCCTGTCACCCGGCGACGATTAGCCGCACAAAAACCGGCGGGATGCATTAATGTTGAAAAATAATCCTTCCATCCCGGCCGGGAAGAGGGGCTTTGAGAAAAAATCCTGATGACGTTTCAAAGGGAGGAAAAGTCGAGGAGATTGGCTGCGTCAAAAGCTACATTTTCGAAAATGTTTTCAAGAGTTTGTTTATAGGCCTAGAGTAAAATTTATGGTGCAATAAAGCCAGTCATAGAGTATTTTTTAAACTAATTGGGGAAAGCCATTCAGAATTTTTACCGGGTCAAGCCAAAAATTAAACGCGCTCAAATAAAAAATTTGATCCTCGTGTGGCCCAAAGCTAAAGGCTTTGACTATAAAAGATTCAAAGTCAATGCTATAGGGCAAACCTTATAAATTTGATCTTCACAAGTAGGCTACCTGCCATTGGCAGTACAGAACACACGTCTTAACTTCATTGCAACAGTCTAGAGGTCTATATTGAGCGAAAAATTAGTTAGGGAGGGTAAGAAAGAGAGTAAATAAGAGGCAATGGTATCAAAATAACAATTACGCAATTCGCACATCAGCTGATTGTTGCATTACGATTCATGTTTGAGTTTACTTATCCCATCAGCTGATTGTTCCACAACGATTCATGGTTCAGCCTGCTTATTTGCCTAACCTCAAATTTTAGTTGACCTATTCCATCATGAGTAAAAGTCATGAGCCACTCGTGAGATGTAAGTTAAAACACGAGCGAAGCGAGTGTTCTAAATATCTCACGAGTGGCTTAAAGGCATAATACAATCGTTGCATACACTATTTTATCTACGACCAACAATATACGACAAAATTTCCCCCGAAACTAAACAAAACTCATGACTTTTACTCATGATGGAATAGGTCAACTAAAATTTGAGGTTAGGCAAATAAGCAGGCTGAACCATGAATCGTTGTGGAACAATCAGCTGATGGGATAAGTAAACTCAAACATGAATCGTAATGCAACAATCAGCTGATGTGCGAATTGCGTAATTGTTATTATGACACTACTTCCGTCAAATGCCGAGCTCTCATTGGTCCAGAACCAGTACTCTAAAGTGACTCCAGTACTCTAAAGTCGTCATTAGAGTACTGCTTGGTTTTTGGTGTTTTAATGTATATCATTATAATGTTTAGTGTAATACCTTAATTGGTGCTTATTGCAATGGTTGTAGATAAAAGGGTTTATAAAACATTGGTGATTTCCAATAGCAAGCAAACAGTCCATGATTTATAATGTGTAAATGAATTTCACTCAAAAGTACCCACAAAGAATAAGATTTTCGAAAACTAATATCCGAAGAGGGCGCTGTTTACCACTGCGGGCCGGGCACACATATTACCCCATACATCTGGCACCCGCGCAAACATGTTTACTTTTTGGGCACCGTAAAAACTGACATCCGTAAATAACAGTCCTGCGATAGTGTCTCCCCCTCCCCCTCTCACACTTGCACCACCCAAAACAACCGCGCTACTGCAGCCGCGACCATCCCTCCGTTCCGGGTCAAATACCCGAATCCTAATTAATTATAGACCTATATTTTTATTTCCTTTGTAGCCTAATGTCGCAGATAAATAATAGACATCCATCCTGACTAGTACAACATGTTCGGAAAGAAGAACGGAAACTAGTCTCTATTAGAAAAAAATATCCAATAAAAAACACGTTGACGTCAGGGGCAAATAAGCTTTACATTAAAAACTAAATGAGTTAAAAATAGGAATTTTTGATATCAAAACAATGAAACATTACCATCAAACTAATCCAATATTATTATTCATGGACATCGCTGTTTCAGAGCTGACAGCTTTAAATTAGGCCTAATAGTTGAATAAACTGACAATTTCACCCATTAGCAAAATATCTAAAATTAATCCATGATTGAGCTACTGGCTCTCTCATTTCTAATCAATATCTAAACAGTCATTACGTTTCTAGTTAGTTTGATTTATTATCGCCATTAAAGTAATTCTGCGGTTGAAATATTTACTGAGTACATGCACACATTAGACTTAATCAGAAGGCATTTAATCCCGGAAAATTTAAAGTTAAACTAAATCGCGTTAAAATAGATAAAAGCCTTTCCGAGTCCATTAATTCACGTTTATAGCTAATCGATGGGTCAATTATGCCGGGAAACTACGGTCTATTAAACTGGCAATTCTTTCTCAAATGGGCACATTAATTTGTAGATTTGAATAGACTTTTCACTACACCCCTAATCTTTAAAAACTTACAAAAAACTTACAATAATTAGATTAATAATGCAGCTTATTCGCTCGAAATGCCATTCACAATCCCAGTAAGAACAAGTGCCTTTATTAAAAAACAAAAAAAACAAAAACGGTGTTTACTACAATTAGCTGTTTTACATGAATTTTCTCGGAAATGTTCCATTTTAAAAACTCGGAACCTTCTCTATATCACTCTTTAGTGTGGCCTTAACTCTTTCCGTAAAAAGTCTGACGTTCATAAATTTTGTTATCTGCAAAACTTCACGCAGAACTCTGACAACTCCAAAGAAACATAAAATTATTAAACTGTAGGAGCCTTAATAAAAAAACCTATTCTATACTGTAACCTAATATCACATGAAAAAAGGTTTACCGATTGTCAAGCGCGGTGGGAAGAGAGATGATAGCCCGCACTGCCCCTAACGCACCAGCCACAGCGGTGAAGCCCAGGGGTCAAGCAGTGGGGGCGGTGTAATACAGGTTCCTCGCATAATCATCGGGGTGCCTGAACGGGGGGGGGCAGCTTGACCCTAATGAGGAGGCTCACTCATCTACAAACGATCCTTAAGTGCAATGCAACGTATTTTACTGACTCAGAAAATTTACCCAATTTTAAATCAGAATTTCACTAAATATTGTAATATTGTACAGTATTACACCCACCAGACTTCTCATAACTAATTAAATTCAGTGGGTTTTAAAAATAATCGATGAATAGTTCACTGAAGTCACTGCAATAGTATATAATTTTTCTGTGATCTAATTGATATTCTTTCCATACAAGTCCATGATCATGAATTTTGTTAATGTTCCACGTGAGCCAGTTGGTAAACCAACAATTTCAAATTTGTCAATCTTATATATTTCTTTGTAAAACCTAATTGTATTACAATATATTTCATTTTGTCACAGCTAATTTCTTCTGCCTGATGTTCATTAATTTCAAATCTTACTGTGGGGTCAACAATTAATCCTCTGCTCCTCTTTCTAAGACAACTATATAACTTTTTCTTATGGAGTCGTTTTCTGCAGAAGCATTGACTTCTTGATATACTTCATATGATTGTCTTCGAAATGCTTCAGCAATAATAGAACGTATTTATTCTATTATTATAATTATATAAAAATAATATAAAATATATTTATATATAAAAAAGGATTTAAGAAGAGTTTGGCATGAGTAATAATATATTTATATTTTTAAATGGTAATGTTTACTGTAAAAGAAAAGTTTATATAAATTTCATGTAAATTAAGTTTGAGTTTTACTCTCAGATAGCAAAAAAGCTAGAGAGTAAGATATGCTCTGCAATGTTAAACAATAAAGAATTTGAATTTGAAGTTGAATAATAATTATCATTATCATTATTATTTTTAAATACGTGGACAGAATCATCAAGCTCATAAACTTGTGAATGTGTTTATAAGATTTTTTTGTAAAGTATGTGGAATTAAATATATTGTTCTAATCGTAAATTCATATTCAGATGTAGGCTAGTAGGTTCTTCACAAACAATAAACCCATCCGTATAAATCCAACACAATATAATAGTGCCATGCGGAAGAAATTGAAATACTGAATAACGAATGACCACTGTCGTTCATTCAAGGTCAAATGGCTTTTTAACCAACGTAATTTCAACTCGTGTTCCACCACTACGGCTATGCAATGTACAGTACTTGGAAATCACGGTGATATCTAAGCTTGGATTTTAATTGTAACCAAACTGATGGAAAACGTTAATAATCAATGACTGTTAATTAGATAATATAATAAAATAATTATGGGTGAGTCAAACGATGTAGCTCCGAACGCCCTTAAGACTAATATTAATTTTAGCAGTGGGCTTACGGACAGTTAGGACCACGTTATTTGACGTGCCATAACGCGTATGTCGCGTCACTAACATGTATCTAGTTAAATGCCGCAAACATATTTTGGCAAATTCTAATATTAAACTAGGTTAGGTTGTCTGCCTCATTAAGTGCATAGTAAAAAGGACTTTTGGAGGGTCCAGTCGAATTTTGGAGAACCCGGCGACATTTCTTGGCGTGATGTTATTTATGGAAAATGTGATTGTCGGCTGAATAAATTAAAAATCTAATCCAAATCAATTTAGTTCATAATCTGATTTACCATTGCATATCTCACAAGATTTCTCGACATCTAGGAAAATCAACGACATGTCATGGTACCAACATTCGGGGATCACACCGGTACATTGGTAACATCCCAAACAAAACCTTAACGAAAATATTTTTAAAAAACTGCAATCTTTTAATGAAGTGGAAAAATTGGTGGACCTCCAGTTCAAAAAGATACCCTGGAGGATTTGATGGACCGGCAGACACCCTGCTAAGAAAAAAAATCCTAACTACCTGTACAGAGTTATCCTTTAAACGTCCATTTCTTCCAAACCCGCAAACCAACTTCCGCACGACTTCGGCTCACAAAGTAATATTTCCACCCAAAAACTCCACAGACAATTCGCTCTCCTCTCTCCACGGCCAGCCACGCCGCACTGGGTGTCCGTTGGCCTACTTTCAACAGTCGGAGGGCGCGGAGGGTCACGCCGGACGGGGGTGCATACGGAATACAGATACAGGTTCCCGGCTGCTGCGCTGGACCGTCCCGTCCGTCGTTGCGAAACGGACACTGTCTGGAGAAAATAACAAAAAGGAGGCGGGAACCAGTTCGAGACCCTCGCAGCTGGCCGGCCCGGGCTCGGCGCGGCCAGTTTATTACGATAATTCGCACTTTTATGCCCGCGCGTTGTGCAATGGTCCGCCGTACAATGCGCGGTCGTTGTCCAAATACAATGGGTCGGTTTGTAGTTGCGGACGCCGCGCCGGTCTCAGGGTCCGCCGAGTCGCGTTTGTTCAATGTCGTTTACTGCAAAGAATGCAGTTGATCTTGACAGATGAAAGTGTAATAGTTTGTTTTTAAGTTTATTACCGTCGATCTTCTTGAGCCCACTGAAGATTGTACATTAGTTCGATTTGTAAGAACATCTAACACTTCCCTACCTTCGGCAGTTTTTGTTTTTCTGTGACACTAGCGGCGACTTTTGGAACTTCTGCTCAATAAGAACCCATGTTAAATTGGTGTACATTTTGCATGTAAGGTTTCGCGCGGACCCGTTTGGCGCCCATATTTTTAAACATATCCATACTATGCAATATTATTTAAATAAATAATACTATAAACTAATGGAATTTGTTTATTTTTTGAAAAAAGATCATAAAACACGTTAAATTAATGTTCAAAGTTGACTATTTTAAGTTGATTATTGAAGAAAAACTATTTAAGTTATCGAAATTCCAAAAAGCAATTCTAGTACTTTGGACATTTCCAGTTACAACAATATTGAATTTAAGATTTTCCCTTACCTCATGGGGCGTCTATATGGGTCCGCGTGAGAGCTGTATTTGAACACTGGCTGGGTAGGGAGGACTTTTAAAGCCTTGCATTTATAAAAAAAAAACTTCTCTTTTCTTTACGGTAGCTAAAAAGAGGTACAAGGCAAACAATGAATAATTCATTGAGGCAAACAATGAAAGACTATTTGCACTCACTAGGCGATAAGAAAAGCAAAGCAGAAGATGGCAATGGGTTGAGATTGACGCTAAGGTATCGATTTGATCTTTAAAATATTGTTAGAGAGAAAACTGTCACGAGTCAACTTTAAACCTTCGAAGATGGTAAATTTCCTCTGAGAGGGATAACGTATCATACCCGCATGTTGCTTAGACCTCATGACCACAGAATAACATTATTCAGTGGTTGTGGTTGGTTACTGAATGGTTCTGTATCTTAGTGTGTATGAATATTTGTAGTTATAAATTGAAGGAAGCATATATTATGTCTGAAATATGTGTATTTTTCATGTAAATTAAATATATTGTGTATAAATTGTTTATATACATATTATTAACGATTGTTATACACAGTTGCGGTTTTGATAACAAATTGATTTGTTTGAGTTCGTGGTTAAATAGGGGGGTAATAGAAAAAGACTCCCAATAGATGGTAGAACAAGGTTAAGGGTCTTCCAAAACTTTACGCGAGAAGTGTTATCCATGTTTATATTAACGTTGACACAGTTTTAAATAAAAAGAACGAATGCCATGTACTGTTTGCGATACCGTATAACCTTTACATCAAATTAAGGATACATAGAAGAGGAGTTGATATTTATTTCTTTTTCAAAGGTCTATTATGTAAGTGATTTCACAAATCATACTCTTTGCAGAACTTGTTTCCCTCATTCAGATTTTAACTTCTCTATTATTCAACATCTTTCTTAAGTTTTTAACAGAACAAATTCACTTGTATACAGTATTAACCCGATCACAAGAAAAATCTACCAAAAACGATTGATTTCAATGATAAATGAGCGCGACAACTTCCTCCATTTCTCGACCGGAGATCCGCAGCCTCCTAGACCCAAGATGGCCGCGTTTCGCCACTCTCGGCGCTGAATAGACGTCTCGGGCCCCGAGTCGCCGGCGAAGGCGTGCGAGCCCACCACATCCGCTATTAACCTATTGTGCCCAATTTGCTCCGGGGGCGCGAACACCACGGTTGGCCGAGCTGCGACCGAGCGTCTCGGCGAGTGACGGTGACATAAATAGCGACCACCGCGACATCTCGGCGACTGACGGCTTGAAACGACTTAAAAGCCTAAAGCTTAAAACGGCACCTAAGCGATGTCTCGACGACTGACTGTGACACAAACGGCGGCCGCAGCGACATCTCGGCGACTGACAGTGACATAAACGGCGACCACAGAGACATATCGGCGACTGACACTGACATAACACGGCATCTATACACAGCGATGTCTCGACAACTGACAATGACATTAAGAGGCAACCAAAGCGACATCTCGGCGGCTGACAGTGACATATAACGGCATCTACAGCGATGTCTCGACGACTGACTGTGACACAAACGGCGACCGCAGCGACATCTCAGCGACTGACAGTGACATAAAACGGCATCTACAGCGATGTCTCGACGACTGACTGTGACAAAACGGCGACCGCAGCGACACCTCGGCGACTGACAGTGACATAAAACGGCATCTACAGCGATGTCTCGACGACTGACTGTGACACAAACGGCGACCGCAGCGACACCTCGGCGACTGACAGTGACATAAAACGGCATCTACAGCGATGTCTCGACGACTGACTGTGACACAAACGGCGACCGCAGCGACACCTCGGCGACTGACAGTGACATAAACGGCGCCCGCAGCGACATCTCGGCGACTGACAGTGACATAAACGGCGCCCGCAGCGACATCTCGGCGACTGACAGTGACATAAACGGCGACCACAGAGACATATCGGCGACTGACACTGACATAACACGGCATCTATACACAGCGATGTCTCGACAACTGACAATGACTTTAAGAGGCAACCAAAGCGACATCTCGGCGGCTGACAGTGACATATAACGGCATCTACAGCGATGTCTCGACGACTGACTGTGACACAAACGGCGACCGCAGCGACATCTCAGCGACTGACAGTGACATAAAACGGCATCTACAGCGATGTCTCGACGACTGACTGTGACAAAACGGCGACCGCAGCGACACCTCGGCGACTGACAGTGACATAAAACGGCATCTACAGCGATGTCTCGACGACTGACTGTGACACAAACGGCGACCGCAGCGACACCTCGGCGACTGACAGTGACATAAAACGGCATCTACAGCGATGTCTCGACGACTGACTGTGACAAAACGGCGACCGCAGCGACACCTCGGCGACTGACAGTGACATAAAACGGCATCTACAGCGATGTCTCGACGACTGACTGTGACACAAACGGCGACCGCAGCGACACCTCGGCGACTGACAGTGACATAAAACGGCATCTACAGCGATGTCTCGACGACTGACTGTGACACAAACGGCGACCGCAGCGACACCTCGGCGACTGACAGTGACATATAACGGCATCTACAGCGATGTCTCGACGACTGACTGTGACACAAACGGCGACCGCAGCGACACCTCGGCGACTGACAGTGACATAAAACGGCATCTACAGCGATGTCTCGACGACTGACTGTGACACAAACGGCGACCGCAGCGACATCTCGGCGACTGACAGTGACATAAAACGGCATCTATACACAGCGATGTCTTGACAAATGACAATGACATCAAGAGGCAACCAAAACAACATCTAGGCGACTGACAGTGACATATAACGGCAGATATCTCGACAACTGACAATGGGCGCGTTCAGCCGCAGTCACCGGTGGGTGATCTACAAACCTGTAATAAGTGAACGGTAGTGGTGAATTTACCACCTATACCGATCATTGTTGTGAATCCACCGATGTTGTGTTTACGGTGGAATCGGTAAGCAACCGGACATTGTTGAGTTGTTGACAGTCAAGATGCGGTGGATTTGCCTATTAAGGACTATGGTAACCGGTTAAGCACCGGTGACTGCGGCTGAACGCGCCCAATGACATGAACGGCATATATAGCGATGTCTCGACAACTGACAATGACAAAAACGTCACGACCGCGATGTTTCGGCGACTGACAGTGACATAAACGGCGACCACAGCGACACCTTGGCGACTGACAGCGACATCACGGCGACTATAGCGAAGTCTCAGCGACATCACGGCCGCCGCTGCCGCTGCCTCGGGCGGGTGAAAGTGCGACAGAACGAGACACGTGTACAGCTCGCCTCCTGGCCGGCAGACGGGATGGTACCACTGGAATCGCAGTGAATAAATATACCTCCTTCAGCCAGGGAGCGCCAAGGTAGCGAGCAGCACAATACAGTATTACGAGTGTTCCATAGCCGCGGGAGCACTCCCTGATTGATAATTGTACAGTTATATAGCTACTTGAAAGAAAGGATCATGTAAAGCTAGAGGATAGGTGATAAACAACCTCAGAAAGAGCTGAGAACTACCCCGGTCGATGGGTCGATGAGCCATCAATGATGTAGTAATTAAGTTCACTGATTGCTAGGAGGAAAATCACCAAACCAAATGGATGCGTCGTTTCACAGGATAAGGTCAGCATCGCTTCTTATAAGCTTATTTCTTTTTTTTTTATTAACACTCGCATTTTCGGCCAACAATCAAAAATTACTTTTCCCTTTCCGTTTCAAGGCCACTAAAAAATGAGAACCAACGGACCTGAACCAAAGATGGTTAACAGAGTGAAGTCAATTATTTTATATATATATATATATATTTATATATATATTTTACAAAATCCAAATGTTAATAAAATAACAGAAAATTAAAGTAACCTGTAACATTCTCTCTGTTGTCAGTTTAGTTTGTTGCCTGACGTCAGAACTACGCCTCCATAAAAAAAATCGACTGAACAAAAATCAAAACTCGCATTGATAAAACCTTCATTCATTCATTTTTCGGTGGCATAATCAAACGCACCTACTGTCATCGTTCAGTGGTCAAGTAAAATACGTGAAATTAAATTGCAGAAACCCAAATTCCCTGATGCACGGTGCATAACTTCAACAATTGATTGCCTAGATAGCCGAGAGGATAAAGTTCTCACCTCGTAATTGAGGGTCCTGAGTTCGAATCCTGACCGCGGTCAAAACCTTACTTTTCATTAATGACAGATGCCAGATGGCATTGGACTACGAAGCTACCTAACAAAATGTCGCAGTTCAACCAACCGATCAAAAATGCATGTTACTGCCAAGATCCGACAAGCACCACGTGACACGCCATTATGCTCGATACGTGTCATGATCAACGTTCGACACTCGGCTACCCGAACTCCACTCGATCATCACATGTCGCAGAGCACTCAGCCGCAGTTAACAAGTGTGTACTCCTCATTACCGGCTCGAAGTCGTCTTAACGACCGCCAACGCCATGTTAATGGCTCGGCTGATGACTCATTACCACATTACGGCTCCTCATCTGCTCTTCACTCATCCGAGTTCCGTTTGACATCGGGTAAAAATATGGCTCGGCTGTCTCTTTGAGATAGGGACTGTGCAACAAGTAGTTCCATGGGGGATTTCGTCAAAGACCGAAGTTGACGTAAGTACAGGAGCTAATAGCTAACGATAACGACAGTTTGTAGTTTATGGCTGGCATTTATATTTGAAAGGTTCCTAGGGTTAGGGAGCCACAAATCAATTTCAAGGAAAAGAGAAGCAAGTGTGACAGTGATAAAAGCGCTAGCAAGGAGACGGGATATCAGGTCATTAAACACAAATATAACAACCATTGCCTTGTGCCGAAGGATTTTTTTTCTTTACAAAAGTGGACAGAAAAAGTAATCCACAATGATTATCAACTTGAAATGAATTTAATTTTTTGCAACTTATAGTGGTTAAAACCAAATATTTTATCAACCGTCAAAATATTTTATAACGCATGGAGTACTAAACCAAATCCTTCCGCCTAATTGTGAAAACTACGAAACTTAACCAAACTATAGTTTACGCTGACACTAACAGGTGATGTAGGCCTAACTTTAATAATTCGAACGAAGTGAAACGAGCGAGTTATACTTGAGTTGAAAATCACTCTTTGTGAACTAACTCCTCTTTTTTTATTTGATGAAAATTCGTGAAATTTTAACTAAATCATATTTATATCCCGAAGATTGTTTTAATCTATAAATAAATGAGAAGTTAATTATACGTTAAAATGTTTATTTTTTTAGTTAATAGCCTTCATTTAATTTACCGCACTTCGTTCGCTATACGCGACATGGGAGCGTACTCCTAGTTGTTTCCTTTCGTTCTTAATCAGTAGGTCCTATCAAAAGTAACTGGAACCCCTGGTAACTCAACAAACTTTAACACGCACGAGCCGAAACGGCTAAAACCCTCGCGTTAAAACATTGATACACGGGCGCTGAGCGCGTGACGAGGAGCGGAGGGTGAGGCCCACTTTCCGCGCACAATGGCGCATCGACCCGCCGCGCCGATGAGGCGACGTTTTTGCCAAATTTAACCTCGATGAATCGAGTCATTGTGCGGGGACATCGCGGCAAAAACCCAACACCCGACACATTGTTGACGCGACCGGGAAAACTTATTAAGTAGGCCTTCAATAAACACAATGGGCGAGACAATATTATTGCGAGATCCATTAATTCCCATCGCCGCAAAAAAGCCTCATTGACACTTCTTTCATTGTCCCCATTCAAGTGATTGCTACTTTCATTCTGGAGTTTGGATGAGAGAGGCGCGACGTAAAGTTGGGTAGTAGGTCATTTGGATTTATTTTTAGCCAGGGGAACTTAAGTTTATTTACTTACTATCCATTCCTTACCTATAGCGATGCATACTAATTACCTGTAACTAAGAAAGTTGAAGAACCGAATTTTAATGTCTACTCCAACAATAAGTTAGTTTTTTACTGGCATTATTTTATTACTACAGTATCATCAATTGTATTTTTTTATTTGGAGTTGTTACATTTTGTACTACAGGTCAGAACTGTTTTTCTTTTCGCTGATTCAAATATTTATGAATAACTCGCGGTTTCTAGTTACCGTGGGATAACTTAACCTTTGTAAATGGAAGAAAAATGCCAACAACTCAAGTCATTAATCAAAAATGCCGTCATGAATGTAAAAAAATACAAAATCACACTAAATAAAAAACTGTAGATATTTTTCAAGAGTTGACAATAACTTTCACGCTCAGTTGGTATGAGACCCAACGCGGCATATTCTTCTCAGTTTTTCAGTCGGGCAAAAAACATTTAATCCACATCGTTGCAAATATTAATTATAAAATTTCTGATAGTCAATTTGCAATGTCGGATAGAAGCTTGCACAATGTTAACACATCCCGCTTGCTATGCAACGTGGTACAAAATAACACTATATTAACGTCTATCGCTATGAAGTGCTAGGTGTGACCGATGAGCAAACACATGACTCACGGTGACGTCACAGGCCTTGAGACGAGCCGAGTCGCAGTTAACTTGTCACGACTACGACTGCGCTCACCGCCTGAATTAGGCTAACCGCTTAACTACATACCAACTGCGCGGCGCTCTGCAACCGGAGCGAATCGAAGCTTAACTTGAAATTAAATACAGCATTTCGTTATGGGGAGTCTGGGACTTTTTCAGCCAAAAATTACATTTTTAATTTTATAAAA
The DNA here is from genome assembly GCA_035578135.1 of Flexamia atlantica. Taxonomy (NCBI): domain Eukaryota; kingdom Metazoa; phylum Arthropoda; class Insecta; order Hemiptera; family Cicadellidae; genus Flexamia; species Flexamia atlantica. The sequence goes on along the minus strand of JAQJVK010000004.1, from coordinate 52,774,031 downwards.
TTCTCCATTTTTTCCCTTTTAGAAAATATACAGCACTAGAGGCCTAAATATTTTATGAATATTTCATATGGTAAAAATAAATTAAAAGTTATGATGCAGTTATTTTTGAGTAATTTTCTGCCCTGGCCAAAAAAGTGACTCGATTTTTAATTTTCGACTTCCGAAAATCGTGTTTTTGTGTAGTTAGGTACAATTACCTCAAAATCTAATAAAGCTATTAAGCTGAAACTTTCTACAGTGACTTATAAATACAATAGGAGAATACTGTAGCAGACTTATTATGGTGAGTCAAATGTAGTTCTAAATTTTATTTTAAATATTTTTAAATTTGTAATTTTAAAACATAATAAATAAGCATTGCAAAAAATATTATTTGTGTGGGTGGATTTATTTTTTTAGTCAAACATTGTAGGCCAGTGCGTTCGTAATATGGAGTAAAAATTGCAGTCTAATAAAACTAAACATTGTTGAGTTATAGGCACCTACCTAAAAAAAGCTTTTCATTATTATATACCATTGCGTTAAACTACTGTTTCAAGTACTCTCAGCTGTGATAGAAACTACCCGTTACCAGGTGGTCGTGTAAACTGTTATGAAAAAACTGGAAAAATACTAGTAATGGAGTGTTTACAAACATACAAGTATATAAACATGGTTAATTCAAATATGCCTGAATCTCCTTATATGAGCAATGTTATCGGTCTTGCTTGCTTGCGTGCGTGCTTGCACATTTATCTCAAAAACGGCTTCGAGGATTTCCTTCAAAGTCGGGAAATAAGTCATTTATGACTCAAAAACGTCTTTTATGCATATTACTTGACCAGAGAAAATCTAATAGCGTAATAAATCGAATTTTAAAGTTGTAAAACTTTAACATTGGCCTTATGGGTTGCCGTGATAGCAACGAAAATAAACAAGGAAAGTGTAAACAAGTGAAGTAATCATAACAGCTGTTTGGAATCTACAGCCATCAAGGGAAAATACAGCAAATGGGATGAAGAGTCCATGGAGCATTAATAAGGTTTCTATTTATTAATTTTATGACAATGAAAAATGTTATAGTAACTGGATGAACTGGTAAACATGAAATAAAACCGAGCAAGGCTCGGTCCACCAGGTATTACTCTATATTAAAAAGAGCAAATGAATCATCATTTGTTTTGTTAGTAAACAACGGAAATGTAACCATTGATAACACTAACATAACGTCACCATTTTTAACGTACTAACAAGTTTTAAAATATTAAATAAAAGGTGGTATGATGAAAAGTACTGTTCGGGACTCGTCCGAAAGTGCTATACCGGTACTCGATAAAATTCAATTACTCGGCTTTCGCCTCGTACTCGTAATTGAAACACTATCTCGTACCGATAACAGCCACTTTCAGGACTAGTAACGAAATGTACTATTACAAACCCATATGATTAACATGGGATAGCAAAAAGTCCCTGACTCCCCTTAAACTTACAACATCCTAGTATTTTTCGAAGTGTCCGCATGCCCTTATTTTACAACCTGATGAAATGGGTGAAGTCTGCTCGATTACCCGTCATCGAGTATCAATGTTTCACACTAGCAAAGTACACAATGGTACTGTGCATAACACTAAAAATGTATAAAGCAAACTGAATTTAAAAGTTTACGCTTAAATAAAAAGTCAGGTGTGCACTGTTCTTACTTGTTGTGCTTTCCCTCCACCCCGTGGGAATTTTCAACTCATATTTTTTGTTGGTGTTGACAAGCACTTAAAGGTCTTAATTGTTTGCTTCCGGCAAATCACAGCATAAAACCCAGAAAAACTAAAACGTTCATTGAAAATATTTTTTTTAATTACGCACTGGAACATTAAACAGATTTAAAACCCTACTGCATTTTATATCAATGTTTAGAGATATTGACTCTAGACCAACGCCTATCAAAAAATTGTTGAGTGGTTAGTTCTCCATTTGGTACTGATTTTGGACTGCCTTCTTGGATCTGTCTGTCATAATATATTCGACATGGATAAACTTCTTTTTCAAATGGAAATATGGCGTTGTGACACATCATTATGAACTAAATTTTAAGCTGATTTCAATGCTAAATTCTTTTTATTTATCCTCAAATAAAAATTCATCCTTGTACATTTCCTGTATCTGAAAATCTTGCTTGAAAACAATAACATACACCAACTACATTGAGACTAAACGTTCAGTAAATTTAAGATTTTAACGACAAACAACATCAAGTTTACTGCATTTTAATTTATATGCAGAGTTGGCTCCGTTGTGGCAATGCAGATTAAATGTCGTGCAACTTTTACCTACTTAGTAATTAAAATAATTAGGCCTAAGCTTTGTTAAAACAGGATTTTGATGAGAAGAGAAAACCATTGGATAAGTTTTTGTAACATTAAAGACATTATCTTTAACATTAATGAATTTAATTATAGAGGGGATACTCCTTTCTAAAAACAGTACATTAGCAATGCAGAGCCGAATGAAAGCTCTGTGGCTCTTAAAAGCCTTTCAAACCCTTATTGTTGTCTAAAAAAGAGTTTTATTTACCTCAATTCATTAAACTTGGCAAAGAACTTCCAAAATCTGAGAAGTGTAAGCTTAAAAAAGGGGGAAACCTCTAAGGTTCAATATCAGGGGGAAAATGGTCAATATCACTAAGAGAAAATATAATGGGCCCTAATTAATATTTGTTGTTAAAGTTTAATATTTTTCTTGAAAACCCCCTTATTTTTGTGTTAATTTTGACGCAAGGTGGTAAGTTAAATGCATATTTTAGATAATGCAAAGAGAAAAACTCATCAAAATAAATCATAACTAACCACACTGCCATCAGCAAGTGGTTTGCCTTGAAGAAGCTATTTCTTATAAGCAATTTTTTTGAGCCAACCAAAGCTCCTACTTTGTGTTGTAAAATATTTAATGCTATAGACCACCATTATGGATTTCATTTAAATTATAGGCAATTAATAATCCTTAAATTTTAAGTCTTAGACATTTTTAACACAGTACTGAGAGTGAAGGGGATTTAGGTTTTTAGGTCTTTACGTTGGTAAATGATCTACGATTTTTATTGTCATTTATGAATTGAAATATGTCTGCAAGAAAATTATGTAGGCTGAAACTTTTAAAGTAGGCCTATTGGCCTACAGTTTTTGTGGAGCCTACCACAAAAACCTCATAAAGCCTCATTGACTTTTGAGAAAACTATAAAATTGAACCCATAAATCCCTTAACTTGAATAAAATGTCTCAGTGAAAAGAATTGGAGGAAAATATTAGGTTAATGATAAAATTTTTCTCTAAGATCAGCAATATAAAGTACAAGACTTAGATTATAAGATCTAACACAAAAAAGAAAAATTTAAGGAACAGCAAATTATAATACAGGCTAGGCCAAAAAGTCTCTGAGCAGCACATGTCCACTGGTAGTAATATTATTCAGCCTAAGTTCACTAAACTAAAAAATAACTTAGATGGTATCCTATACTATTCTTTATACTTAATTCCCTTTATAAATTTCATAAATATAATTGGAGTTGTTCCTAAACCCATTTAACTTTAATTAACGATTGAGGAGTCTAACTGGGTAAGCTTAAGATGGATTTTTGTAAAGGATACCTATAATCATAATGTATAATAGGCCAATATTTCCCTTACTTCATAAGAAACTTCCCTTGCTAATAAAATGGAAGGTATAATTTGTATTAACCTAACTTAACAATAGTTCCATCTTAGGCTAAATAATATAACTTGAACAACTATCTTGAGAAAACCAATATATTCCCTCAATATCTTCTAGATGAGGCCATAAATAAGGTAGACCTATCATGTTTTTTAAGGCAAGCATAGGGATATTAAGTGCAGAAGCTTTTCAGGGCCTAATCTATTTGAATTTATGTAATTTAATGACAAGAAACAACTAAAATGTAAGTTAAGAGATATAGTTTAATTTAAAATTAGGCTACATTTAAACAGACAATAATTTGGAATATAGGCTGAGTTAAGGTTCACCCCAAGTTAAGGTTCACTCAAGTTTTAACAGTCTTGAGCCATTCAACTTAATTTAGGTAGTCTAATTGGCTTTTTAGTGCTAAAACAACCATAGCATAACATGGGGTGAAATTTACTGTGCGACTTATTTGCACCAACAGTAAGTTATATTAACTTTACCAACTTGGAGTAGGCTGTAGATCTATTGTAAGTACAAGTGGTGCGACAAAACACAGCTGGCTGTTAAGTTAAACAAATTTCAATGCATGCCTTATGTAACTTAGGCGTACGAAAAAAGGACTTGACAATCCACAAAATCAATCAAGCTGTGAAATTAGTAATAATTAATATTTTGACATAGCCTACTTTAATTAAGCCTGTTAAAGCGACAACATTTGGTGATTAAATTTAGTGACAAAGGGGTTAATATTGCTCGCAGAGACAAGCTTAACAATAAACATTCATTCCAGACGACAAATTTTGCATGGCGCCAGATCCGTGTAATGTGGTGTGGTACGTTCAATAACAATTCCGCTCACAATGCTCGTGATTACATTAGTGAAACATCTGGTACGCAATTGCTGTGTTTGTTAACTTGCAATATTCCGCACGTGTTTAATCTGACACAAAATGTGATTACCCCAACAGAACGGAATTTACACAAACAATATGCGAGGTTATGTTACCTCATTCTACCAACCTACATTCACACCTGACTGTAGGAATTCACACGATTCCGTCAACTTCATTTTTGGAATTCCACTCGTATTTGTAGGATTGAACGCGGTTTTATCTTAAGTAATACGCTAGTACGTAGTCATAAAACTATTTTAATTACCTGTAGCGGGTAATCCTGCGGGAAAGTAGCTTAGCGAGCGTAGTTTTAGCGGGTTAAGCGGTAGTACCGACACTCCACAAACCCAACCGATCACTGACTGGCGCGCTGCGTCCCACGCACCCAAGCGGCCAACCTGACAACTAGCCCCGCCCCCTCCCGACTCCCCCTCACCCGCTCAACTCCCTCCACTCTCTCTATACTGGAGGCTATGTTTACATTGATGGCTTTGCATTCACATTAGTTGTTGGGAGATTATGGTTTATAGCATGCTTATGGTGTTCGAAGTTTTACTATCATTCGTATAAACCAAGAGAGAGCCTTTTGAAAAATTTGCAGACTAATTAGCTGGCTATTTTAAACCTAGCTGTCAGCCTGGTAACGTAGTGCCAGTAATTATATGCACAAGAACCAGTTTGCAACAATGTCTAGACGTTGCCAGCTCGGCTGCACTCGCCCGCAGCGCTACATTTCTCATGCACATTTTAAATCATAGTGCCACATGAATTATTTATCTGCCCACCCCCTAAACATTCTATTTTAATCCGTGACTGACTATAAATAGGCTGAATAACAAACGCTTTTCTATTCAGCCTTAAGACAGAAGTGAAACAAACATTTCTTATCATAATTTTGAATTTCGGATGGAAGTTAGGAGTTTAATTTTGGGACACCGTACTTCGTTCCCTTATATTTTGTTTTTTTTTTCCTTTTTGGTTTTGATATACCGCATTTATATTGATTTATTTTCAGTCTTTTCAATCTTTCCATAATGTAAATGTTTTTTACTACACTACGACGCCGCGACGTAATCACCTGTTTTACGAACGTCATTTGGTGGCCGAAAACTTAAACCCTGGGGCCGATCATTTATTTGCTTTAAACAACGTGAGAACGTCACACGGCATTAAACTAAGTACCTGGTGGACCGAGCCTTGCTCGATGTTATTTCATGTTTACCAGTTCATCCAGTTACTGTAAAATTTGTCAATGTCATAAAATTTATAAATAGAAACCTTTTTATTGCTCCATGGACTCTTCATCCCACTTGCTGTATTTTCCCTTGATGGCTGTAGATTCCAAACAGCTATTATGATTACTTCACTTCATTTGTTTACACTTTCCTTGTTTATTTTCGTTGCTATCACGGCAACCCATAAGGCCAATGTTAAAATTTTACAACTTTAAAATTCGATTTATTACGTTACTAGTGGATCCGAGCGCACGGAATCGTGCGCTACTCTAGCAGAGCGATAATTCAAATGGCGACAAATTTAAAACACAATCAAGCTAACACGATCCGTCTTGAGGGTTATGTTTACACAAATTAAAAAATAACAGCAATTAAATTATCCAGCTGATCAAAATGTGAACAATTATGTTCTTCATAAGGATAACATGGGAACTTTAAAAGCCAATGGGTCAGAGCCCAAGGGACTTTTTCAAAAATGTAAGGCCAGTTTGCAAATCTACGCGACACGCTCTTTCCAATGAGCCGTCAATGATCAAAATCGGTTAGATACATTTTTTAGATACATTAGCTGAAATGGCGACCTACCCAGGTAGGTATTTTAAGCCAAGTATGAATGACAGATGAGTGAAGGATGATTGTGGCGCGATCTTGTAGTCTTGTAGGTAATTAAAATGCGATCTTGTAGGTTAAGAAATGACGGAGGAGTTCATAAGACAAATTTCGTGTTGGCGTATTAATTATATAGAATTAGATTTTCTCTGGCCAAGTAATCTGCATAAAAGACATTTTTGAGTCATAAATTCCATATTTACAGACTCTGAAGGAAATCCTCGGAGCCGTTTTTGAGATAATTGTGCAAGCACGCAAGCATACAAGCACGATAACATTACTCATATAAGAGTATAGGATAGGATAGGTTCCAACAACAGGATGGTTGCGATCATTTGATTTTCATAGCTGTGTTTGCTTAAACCATGACAAGAAGTTGTTTCATCGCTCAAAACCTCAAAGTTTTGTTTTCAAGTGTGTCGAGTAAATACTCGGATTTTTAATTGTAGGTCATATATGAGGGTGTACTTCACTGTGTAGTGTGGTGAAAAATAGCGTCGCACCTTGGCCGAAAGGCTTTTGCAGCTCTCGATCGTTTCAAATACATATCGTCTTCGTCTCGAATTTGAAACACGATCTCGAGGCTATGCAAAACCTCATTTTCGGCCCAAGTTGCGAAGTATACAATTAATCAATTAGGTTTACACTTTTTACAAAAAATTACAATTTTTTTAGAATGTTTTAGCGAATTTCCCCTATAGGGAAGAAGCTGTTACCGTAGGTCTCATGGTAAGACCTAAGCCTAAAACCATCATAACTTTTCTTTTTGAGGTCCTCAGATGCCAAAAACACCATTCGTTCACTTTCATAAATATATATATATATATATCTATATATCTATATATCTATATATATATGTGTCTTTAAGCACGATAACTTGCGCAAAAATGGTCCAATCGGAATGAAATTTGGCATAGACGTGTAAAGTAGTAATTATTCGGACGAGTTCGTAAACCAGCCCGATCGGACCACCGGAAGGGGGGGTAAAGGGGGGTAAACCCCTCCAAAAATGGGTTTTTTGAGATTTTTACATAGAAAAATAAAATTTTTCAAATTTTTATTGGCACCATTGAATTCAGCCCAAAAAAACAAACAATTTAGTATTATGAATCATGGCTCTATGTCCATTGGTTGCCGAGATATTGAAAGTGGTAAACGCAGTACGTTGTCCCAATGTTAACCTTATGGGAAATAAGTAAAATTCTATATCTCGCTTATTTCTCAACATATCTTGATAAAACTTGGTAAATGGCTTCTTCTAGTTCAGATCTACTAAATATTGAATTAAAACCACCCAGTTTTAATATACCTGTAGCAGCAAACCTCCATACTCATTCCCCATGTTATTCTTATGGAGCTTACAAAAACATGTCAAATCTCGCTTTGTTGGATCGAAATATGTTGTTTTGCACTTGAAATTCGCTGAGTATGCAGGTCTGCTGCAACGGGGGTATTTAATATTTCTCAAAACAGTTTGCTTCCTACAAATTATGAAACAAATTGCACAGAAAACTAAAGACATCGCTTTTAGTTTTCTATAAAAACTTTAACCATTTATATACATAAGCTCACACGTAAAAGGCTTAAAAATTACCTCCAACTTTAACAATCGGAAGCCCTTTTTTGTGGTAAATTATCGCATCTGCATAGAATTGGAGTTTTAACCCTTCCACCAGACTTGAAACCCTACTGATTGTGAAATAACAAACATGTTTTTATGTTTCAGTAAATTACTTTGACAACCAGAAGTAATCCCAAGAGGAATCTGGACCGAGCTAATCGACCTTAAACAAAGATTTACAACTTAATGAAACAGTTCGCAAACGATCACAGCAATTACATGGCTTGAAGCCGTAAAGTCTTGCTAATCGACTGGACGGATCCAATCTATCCAACAAATAAGAGAGAAATAACAAGAAGGGCGGCCACAGTGCTATGGGGCGGAAGAAGGCATCGATTACCGAATGCGGACAAGATTCTGTAATTATCAGAGTCAAAGAGGGGGGTTAACTGAGAAATATCGGGGACGATATGCAGTTAAACAAGAGTCCTTAAGAATCGGACGTTTAATTGAATCTGGATGGTTAATTGGGCATCGATTTAGTCTGAGTTGGGCCAAAGTTTCCCGCGCGCTAAGCTCTTTAAATAATGGCAGACCCTTTGTGAAATTAGCGGGCCGAAAATTTATCACGGCCCGAGCTTGGGGTCTTGGGAGATTCGGCCTGTTTGGGGTTTTGGGCCACACTCGTGAGAAGAAATGGCCATTTTCTTGTGTTTGAGTAGTAAATTCCTGCATTTTAAAAAGCTAAATAATAATGATAGGAGGAATCAATTGTATTTTAACAACGTTTTGCTATGTATTTTTAATTTAGTAACGAAATTTTGAGATTTGACCGACCACAACTGTTGTATATTATTGTATTATTAATACCTCTATAATCTATATAATTATAATTTTATATAATTCTTTTCCTTCACAGAACATTTTAAAAATAAATATTTAGCACGTTATATCATATTAGTTATCAGTTTTATAGATGGGTTCTAAAATACTCCCATTTAGAAAAAGATGAAATGGGAGATAGTTTTGGTACAACAAAAATTATCTCTTTACCCTCATGCAGGAAGCTGATTGTAATTACTTCTAGATTTCAAGGCGCAAAATTTAACTAGATAAAAGGGAACAACATGGATCACGTTGACTTGTGCGTGATAAGAGTATGTAAAAATTATATAAAGTTCCAAACTCTGTGGTTAGTGGAGCTCCCATGTTATCGCGTGTGCTCGATGGCTGTGCAGTCAAACTGGTCGTTCGGTCGAATATCGTTTGTTTGCGTCAAAATTACAAGGATACCAAAAGTAATTGCGATATTATTTTCAATGTTATTTCACAACAAAACGTTACTAACTGAAACATAAACTCCAAAAGGCGGTTTTAAATTAGATGAAAGGTTGTAGAAAACAGTTAATACATTTGAAAAATAACTGTAAGGGTAGGTTTTGCCAAACAGTGTACATAAAGCTGGATATGTACGACCCCCGTTGGGTGCGGTCGGCTAAAACAGCGGGGGGCCTGTCTACATCCCCACAGCACGACGTTATGGCCAAATAAAACGTGTCCCTGCCAGGCGACAATGCAATGTTGGCAAACTGTACACTCAGTTCTGCAAAAATAATGTGCAAAAATAAGTAATTGAAACTCATATGAATGCATGTCCTGTGTGAATCAGCAATGCTCGATAGCTTCATTTTATATGGCTATGAGGCTATGATCAACTAAAAAGGTGGTTCAAAGATACAAAGATATATATTTTTTTACTGCGTTTATCCAATTCGTTGAAGTTTGATCTCAAAAATGGGTGGTAAGAACAATAACTTACAATTAATTGTTAAGTGTTCTTGCCAAGATAATGTAACATTAATTGAGAGATGCTATTGTTGGACTACCTCCATCATTGCATTGCGTCCATTGAAAGTTCTTAATGGAATTTTCCAGGCAAAAATTGGAAAAAGTCATTGCAGATGAAAAAAGGGCCAGAACAGGAATGAATAGGAGCACGCGTAATCTACTAAACTTACTTACAAATAGCTATACTTGGCTGGAAAAATTAAATGCCACGCTACGAGATTTCATCTGCATCATTTTATATTCCAAGATTCAGCAAACACCGTCACCATAACAGAATTGAGAATGAAAAGTTAAATTAGCCCAATTATCCCCCTGTAAGTCGTCCAGAAACCGCACTCCATTGAGGTAATGTGAAATCCGAGGCATCTACTGGCTCCATTACTCAACACCAGTGGGCTAGTGTGATATCCGAGGCATTTACTGGCTCCATTACTCAACACCAGTGGGCTAGTGTGATATCCGAGGTAGCTACTGGCTCCATTACTCAACACCAGTGGGCTAGTGTGATATCCGATGCATCTACTGGCTCCATTACTCAACACCAGTGGGCTAGTGTGATATCCGAGGCAGCTACTGGCTCCATTACTCAACACCAGTGGGCTAGTGTGATATCCGAGGCATCTACTGGCTCCATTAGTCAACACCAGTGGGCTAGTGTGATATCCGAGGCAGCTACTGACTCCATTAGTCAACACCAATGGGCTAGTGTGATATCCGAGGCAGCTACTGGCTCCATTACTCAACACCAATGGGCTAGTGTGATATCCGAGGCATCTACTGGCTCCATTACTCAACACCAATGGGCTAGTGTGATATCCGAGGCATCTACTGGCTCCATTACTCAACACCAATGGGCTAGTGTGATATCCGAGGCATCTACTGGCTCCATTACTCAACACCAGTGGGCTAGTGTGATATCCGAGGCATCTACTGGCTCCATTACTCAACACCAGTGGGCTAGTGTGATATCCGAGGCATCTACTGGCTCCATTACTCAACACCAATGGGCTAGTGTGATATCCGAGGCATCTACTGGCTCCATTACTCAACACCAATGGGCTAGTGTGATATCCGAGGCATCTACTGGCTCCATTACTCAACACCAATGGGCTAGTGTGATATCCGAGGCAGCTACTGGCTCCATTACTCAACACCAATGGGCTAGTGTGATATCCGAGGCATCTACTGGCTCCATTACTCAACACCAATGGGCTAGTGTGATATCCGAGGCATCTACTGGCTCCATTACTCAACACCAATGGGCTAGTGTGATATCCTAGGCAGCTACTGGCTCCATTACTCAACACCAATGGGCTAGTGTGATATCCGAGGCATCTACTGGCTCCATTACTCAACACCAATGGGCTAGTGTGATATCCGAGGCATCTACTGGCTCCATTACTCAACACCAATGGGCTAGTGTGATATCCGAGGCATCTACTGGCTCCATTACTCAACACCAATGGGCTAGTGTGATATCCGAGGCATCTACTGGCTCCATTACTCAACACCAATGGGCTAGTGTGATATCCGAGGCATCTACTGGCTCCATTACTCAACACCAGTGAGCTAGTGTGATATTCGAGGCAGCTACTGGCCATTACTCAACACCAGTGAGCTAGTGTGATATTCGAGGCAGCTACTGGCCATTACTCAACACCAGTGAGCTAGTGTGATATTCGAGGCAGCTACTGGCCATTACTCAACACCAGTGAGCTAGTGTAATATTCGAGGCATCTACTGGCTCCATTACTCAACACCAATGGGCTAGTGTGATATTCGAGGCATCTACTGGCTCCATTACTCAACACCAGTGGGCTAGTGTGATATCCGAGGCATCTACTGGCTCCATTACTCAACACCAGTGGGCTAGTGTGATATCCGAGGCATCTACTGGCTCCATTACTCAACACCAGTGGGCTAGTGTGATATCCGAGGCATCTACTGGCTCCATTACTCAACACCAGTGGGCTAGTGTGATATCCGAGGCATCTACTGGCTCCATTACTCAACACCAATGAGCTAGTGTGATATTCGAGGCAGCTACTGGCCATTTCTCAACACCAGTGGGAGATGGTCGCTGGTCAATGGATGCTTTGTCCTCCCATCAGTGGGGCGACTCTGTGAGACTTCCTTCACAACTCGACCACCGAAATACTATCAACACTTGCCCATTGGTCTGATGAGTTGAAGAATACTATTAATCTTACATACTTTGCTAAATGATAGATACTTTCGACTTCGTTCGTATAAATTAAAATTATAGTTTCTGAACATTTGAATTGATGTGGAACACTGCGTAAACCATTAAAAAAAGAAAAGAAACGATTCACCTTACTTTAAGTCACTCCTGAAAACGACTTATTTAGTGAATGTTCATGTGCGTTTACTTCCGAATGTTTAATTGCGTAGTCTATTTATGTATGTATTATATTTTATCGAATGTATTTATCTGCTAATGCCTCTATCCAATAGATGTACAGATAAACTCTACCTATTACCGTTTGGAGTTTTTGCTATTACAGTTCATTTAATTAAATATAGTTGATAAAGATTTGAAATCATTACAATCTATGCTAGTTTCAAAACGTTTTTTGATCTTCCAAAATATTAAATATGGAGGGTCCTGTGACTTAAAATAATACGTTAGCACTTGCTCCACTTTAATATGACCTCCACATTTCGCAAAGAAAATATATTATTATATCTAAAATGGTATAAAGTTACCTAAGTTACGTCTTAAGCAAGGTCACCAACACCACATGACCTCATACTCAGCTATGCTGCGTCGCGTAGGGTGTTTAAATGTTTGATAATATAAGTTCACAGTTTTAATTCTTTATACAGTAGCTTACTGACTATTTGGACTAGCATAACTAGGCACAAAATGACGGAAATTCAATAGCATTTTACTGAAACTGTCGATCAATGTTGTGGCAGTTATTCAGAATCTTAATTTTTAGCCGAAATTGCGTAGGTGTTCTTTCTATTGGAATAAAAGGCTATTATGGCTGCCAAATTCTTAAGTTTTATACTGGCTGTATCAGCATAATAAAAATGGTTGAAATATGTCAGTTCACTCTCTCTTTGCTTAAAACCTACAAAAAACCATTGGATATGGCACTAGCATACAAATATTAAGACGATCATGTTCTTTTGTCCTTCAAATAAAAAATGGAAAAGTTTTATGAATTTAGCTAATGCTGTTTACACCTTATAAAACCATCAATTTAATCTGAAAATTAAAATTAAAATTGTGTACTTATAGGCCAGTCATTCTACGAAAAATAAAATAGGGAACCTCAAAAAAATTGCAAGAAGACGTTTTTTGACAAGATCTACTAAGAAAGATGTATTTCTAACATATCCAAAGTTTACCAAGATCGGACTATGGGACCCCCTGAAATCACGTTTAAAAATGACGGCTTTTCCCACGATACAAAAATGTTTCTAAATAGTCTCTCAACTGCATTTTTATTAATGTTTTTTCAAAATATTGACTTTGGACCGCTGTCATTTATTGTTGGGTGGTTGGTTCTTAATTTTGACAGGGTACTCATTTTTGGCTGCCATCTTGGATCCGCCATATCGGATATAAATAATTTGTTCAAATGTAAAGAAGCTGTTGTGACACATCATGATAAACTATTAACTTTACACCATTACGGAATTCATTACGCTATATTACGCCAAATAATCGTAATAAAACATGATTGTATGGATAACTTCTCGGTGAGTTATCAGCCGGTAAGCCGTGACAGCGGCTGCCGTGCTGCCGTGCCGGGGTGGCGTGCTGGCCTAGCGTGCTCCCCGCCCATAACCGCGCCGCCAGCCCGACGCCGGGCTACATCTGCAATGGAATTGTTTTACTGTAATTACAGTTAAACCGGAAATAGGGCAGTGGAAAATGTTCTAAGGGGCTTTATGGCCTTCTCAACTGCAACCTAGGATGTGGTTTAATATGATAAGTGCTGAATTGATCCTTATGGGAGGGTTGGAACACGATCGATTTTCAATATGTTATAAGGGAATTTTTAATACGCCCTGAATTAGTTTGAACTAATTTGCGGTTCAAGTTCGTTTTGAAACGAGATTTGTGTTTAAAACTACACATATTTTGAGAGGGTTAAAATTGCTTTTATGGGCCTGAAATTCAAAAAAAAGAAGGTATTGCCGACACTTAACATTGAGAAAATTTTTTAACAGAAAATAGATTAAACAAAACAGTAAAAGCGCCAAAAAAATTTTAAAACCAGCAAGCAAATATCATAAACGGAAGTATGTTCCAAATTGGGGATGTGGTTTTATGAATAAATTAAACAAAAACACTATTGTATAACAAATCAAGAAAATTATGAAAAACTATATGGAAACTAAACTGCTACTGGAATGAAACACGAACATGAAAAAGACCATGGAATACCAAAAGGCAATTTAGTACTTATAAACATCACTAACCCTATCAACCAGGGTTCTGTGATTTTCCTACATTAAAAAGTCATACCAAACAGTGAGTACTTAATTTCATGCAAGCATTACAGTTCCATTATCACTCGCTCATTTTGGATTGTTAATCGTGGTTTGATATAAAAGAAGTTTGTACTGTTCCAGGTTAGAGCTATACACAGGCATTAGTGAATAATATTTTTACTAGAATATAATGTTGAATTTCTTCTCGCCATTAAACTTTACACAGAATGCATATTCGTATGATTTAGACGGTAGTCAAACTAGATGCGGGTTTAACGAGTAATTAAAACCCTCGTCGATAGAGCTATGCACAGACATTAATGAATAATAATTTTACATTAATGTTGAATTTCTTCTCACCATTCAACTTATCGCGAAAAGCATATTCAGATGATTTAGACGGTAGTCAACCTAGATGCGGGTTTAACGAGTAATTAAAAGCCTCGTCCATAGAGCTATACACGCAGACATTAATGAATAATATTTTTACTTGATTGTTGAATTTCTTATCGCCATTCAACTTATCGCGAAAAGCATATTCAGGTGATTTAGACCGTAGTCAACCTAGATGCGGGTTTAACGAGTAATTAAAAGCCTCGTCCATATTTGGCTAAGCTCTTTAACGGTTGTACTGAATAAATAAATAAGACGCAGATTTCCATTCCAGATAGAAGCCGGTTTGGGCTGAAACTTGCGGTAACGCCAACCGGTACACTGTGTAATCGTGTAGTGGACCTAATGTATGGTTTGCTTTCACCTTTTTTAAATTTAATTAAAGCTTACATTAAAATGTAAGTATTATTGTTAATGTGATTCAGTATTTTCTGATTTAGGGAGGGTGTTCACCAATAATCTCTAAAAATGTAAATAAAGCCTGATTTGGCCAGTTAAAGCTAGATATGACTTATAGTTTAGATTTTTATTGATTGTTAAGGATATATATTATACTTATTGCTCTTTTCGTTATTTGTAGAATTATTGCAATGTCATTTTTAACTTTGCCTTAAAATGCCTAATTCATGGAATTCACTTGTAAACTGTATATTATGTTTCAAATAAATATAACATATTTACTGTATTCATTGTACATTGAAATTTCAACCTGCCCACGTAGGTATTTTAAGCTATGAACTATGAACTATGAACTATGAATGAGAGTTTAGTTGTAGGATTGTGTGGTGCGATTTTATAGTCTGTTTTCTGACTAAGGCCGTCATGTTCCTTAGACAGGACTATTGATTAATTTCGCTGTGTATATTATGTATGTTATAGTTATTTTTAATAAATAAAATATTAGAACAGAATATTATGTTTAAATAGATTAGACATATTTAAATAAAATTAAGAATAAAGTAAGTTCAAGATAAATGTGTTTTTGAAATACTCCGCATTATTTGGTTTAACCCCGCGACGCTGTCTGGCTGCGAATACATTAGTGAAGGATGAATGCACGTTAACTAGAAACAACATGAATGTGTGGCGTAGATGTGAGTATGTCTTGTTACTGTCAAATTCCAGCTGATCCATTTTGTCAGGATTATTAAATATTCAGTTTAAAGTGAACTGTTATGACAATGTCCAACTCAGTCCAGTTTAAAACCCTAATATGCAATTTCTGTTAAGATTCGATGATTTAAGTCTATTTTTTAATTTCAATGAGCTTTGGTTGGTTCGTAATCTAACACCTAAACGACCTAAACGAATAGTTCTTGATTTAAAATTCCAACATTTCACTCGTCGGAAGATTGTACACCGCTGTCGGAACTACAGTGATGACCACGAAAAAAGGATTTGTTATGCCTCTTACGCTATTCAGCGTTTCATATTTTACGACAAAGAACCGAACCTGGTCTTGTTACTTTCTAATCTATAAAAAGCGGCGTTAATAGGCATACAAAGAGTGATATTTCAAGCCCCATTGCGTAGCTCTTTTTGGTAGGCATTTCTGGTGATCATGATTATATTCATTGTAGGTAGATTTCGTTGTAGATGGAGTTAGCCAAGTCTAGGTATTTTTTTGGGCCCGGACCATCCAGTAATCTACATTATTGACAAGAACGATTCAGAAGATCGATTGCACACTTCGATTAGAGTAGCTCCTCTAATTTTATTTCTTTATGATTAATTCAAATGTCTACTACATAAAAATGGTAGCTGTAGCTGTAACGAACTAAAGATGTTGAATGTTGAGGTATCGACGGACAGAGTGCTCGAGCGTCGGGCGTCGTGTTCGCCGATGTCGAGGGGTTAGGGAAGTCATCGGGCAGAACGCGAACGAGATTTATGACGGCAATAAAAGTCGCCGCTGTATCTCAGGATCACGATTATTCCCTAACTTTCTACAAAAGCCAATTTCAAGATTATAAAAGTTCCGAATGGTATCTTAGGGTGGAATTACGCCATAAAAGCTATAAAATCTCTCGTAATTTAATGGAACATTTTTATGAGTGGTTATTTTATTATAATTTTAGTTTCGATGAGTAAACCGTCTTTTCAGGAAGTTAAGACGGGAACTAATATAAACTATTAGGAAATTTTCAAAATACCAACAATATCTTTGATTGCCTTCGGTTTTACCTTTTATTTTTTTTACTCTTGTGAAACAACATTATTTCAAAGCATGATATTGTAGATCAGTCTTGTTTTTACAGTCGAATAAATCCCTTTTCAAAGAGAGTGTAAACAATTATAATATGTGCAATGCATATATTATAATGATTTCACTAAAAAAGAGAACATTCATCAAATTCGATCCATAACACCCAAAGCCCCTCAAATCCAGCCTCGCCCTATCCAGCCGCTTCTCAGACGCCTTGACGCCTATATCAAAACATATTACCACGCTTACAGACGCTTAGTACCTTCGATTCTCTCTCGGATATCTCTCTTGTTTACGATGTATTATTTGCTTATTTATTTATTGCTCCAGTTCACTACCAACAAACAGAATGATGCACTGCATGGTACATTCGGCGTGACACGTCCTACATAACTCTCAAAGGCTTCACATGGCAAATTGCTCGCACAACGTTTTGGAAAGTTGGATTCACCTTGATTCGGTGATAGTGAACTTGAGCCAATAAATTGTACTGCTGTGTGTACATTAGTCTAACCTGATAATTAATTCGTATCCAGAGCGGTTATTAGTTATTGATTTGTTTTGTGAAGTCCCTCTGTACCTCTATTACAGGCCTAGCCGAAAACATCGAAAGCTGAGGGGTAGCGAATTGAATAGTACTGAACAGGGAAATTATTTTATTTAAAATTAATTTAAAACCATGGGTGAAACGAGATGAATCAGTGTTCAAGTGATGTACTGTGCTGGTTTCACCTAAACCTGTGTTGAGGAGAATTAAGATCAACTTTGGACTTAATTAATTAACTACTTTTGGTTTAAGTCATAGTCTTCATAATGGGTTGGATTATCCGGTCAAATCGTTATCCGGACTGGACTCAGTCCCGTGGAGGCCGGATATGAGGGGTTCTACTGCACTCAATTGTCATTTTTTCTGTGTGAACATTGTATATTAGGTAGAAACGCGAGATTTTTCATGACTGCGGAGGACCTGTAAGTTCTGGGGCGTTGCCATCCTTTCTCAGCATTCATGAAACTCTTTTAAAAAGCAGTTCTGACGTTGGGGGAGGAAGAATCTGCTATAATGAAAATAAATTAAGAATATTTTAATCAAAGATTTAGAGTGCTTAGAAACATTAAATTTGAGTTCTTCGTGGAGGTCGTGGAAGTTCTTCAGGTTTGGAATTTGTTGTTGGTGATGGTGAGTTTATGTTTTGATTTTGATTTTTGCGGGCATTAGCCATCACTGATCAGTAAATACAAGTTTCACGACGTTTCGGAATCTGGAATCTGATCCCGTCTTCCAGTTCTGTTCCGACTGGTGATATTTCATGATATATGTGATATGTTGTGTTCTAATTTATTTGTTTTCAGCTTCAGTGTTTTTGACTGCTTTTACAGTTCTCTGTTTAGCTAGAACAGCCAGGTTCCTCCTGGCTGTATGTTAACGATCTTGTTTAGATTATTTTCCACCTGAAGACGGGATCAGATTTTAGATTCCGAAACGTTGTGAAACTTGTTTTTACCAACCAGTGATGGTAAATATCCACAAAAACCAAAATTAAAAAAAACATTTTTCTTACAAGTACAGGTAAACAAAAAACGACACTGCAGATTGTTTAGATTATTTTCCACCTGAAGACGGGATCAGATTTTAGATTCCGAAACGTTGTGAAACTTGCTTATACCAACCAGTGATGGTAAATATCCACAAAAACCAAAATAAAAAGAAAACGTTTTTCTTACATGTACAGGTAAACAACAAACGACACTGCAGATGGTTGCTGGTTACTCTATGGATACGTGTCGACTGAGCGCAGCGCCCGGCGCGGGAAAGTAGCGATGACGTCACGATGAGTCACCGTGAGGTCACGGATTTGCATGATCGCCGGTCTATCCTTGTACGGCACGACCACACATTCCGGCGGCCGGACTTTCCCTCCCCCTGCAACCTCTCTCCGCTCTGTCTGTCTCTCTCTCACACACACACATCTCTCTTTCTCTCTGGCTCTCTGGTCGTCTCTGTCTCTGTCGTCACGTAGACACAGATACATTCGGGAGATGGCGTCAGGGCGAGGAGATGGAGGTTGTCGCCGGTTACGGAAAAACGGCATAATAAAAGGATTTTGTTTCTAGAGGTCACCAGTTTCATCGACAGACTCGGGTGATTGAGCGTTTAGGAACAAAAGGAATTTGAAACAATGTGATTTGGTTGGGGGGAAGGGGTTGGAGAAGTTATGGTATTCATTTGTTGGGTTCATGAAAATTGATTGGATCTTGGCATTTTTGGAGCCTCCAGAATCCAAAAACATCCGGTTTTAAACAGCTTTTGATTGATCATCGATACTTCAAGTAAGAAACTCGTGGCTTAAGAGTGTGCTTTGCTATCTATTAATCATTAAAATTTTATTCCCACTTATATATTTTGTAATGTACAACAACCAATCCACGACCCCTACAGATAAAAGCTGCATGAAAGAAGGAAATTTATCCACAGTTAAAAATCAAAAACCTTAAAGGCAATGTGAGTAAAAGTGACGAATAGTAATGTATAAATAACCCATTGTAAAAACGGATAAATTCTCTAAATGACAAGTGTCATTCTCGCCATTTGGAAATTAACTAAAGCCTATTAACCAAAAAATGACAGTAGCGTGTCAAATTAATACCACTTCCCACTCTTAATTTGAGACACTCCCTTCAGGCCATCATCAAGCCATTCAGGATAGTATTCTTAATCCATTTGATGGTAAGTGTAATAGTAACTTATGGGCTTAGGGAATAGAGGGTTAGTCGTATGTCAAGCCTACTTTCAACTATATTTATAAATTAATACTGTAAAAAGCCTGAAACATTGATTTCGATCCGTGAAGTTTTAAGCTTTCACATGGTGCGTATTTAAACCGGAGCTTGCACTGGCTGCGTATTTAAACCGGAATGATCTCAAGGCAAAGGCATTCACAAGGCCTATACCTTAATCTCTGTGCCGATCACATAATATTCTCTACGGCTCCCAAAAGTAAATCAATTTTACAAATTTTCAATCCCCGGTTTGGAAAGCGATTTTGAGAACTTCCCCGTTCTGCAGCCGATTTGGGCCACTTACCCATTGTGTAATACCCAGTTTCGATTTTCGGTTTGTCGCCAAACGTTAACCACTCGAGGAAATCGGAACTGTTGTGAATTACACGCCTCGGCTCCAGCTGACGTAACACTTCCGTGCGACTTGGCTGATTAACCGGTGTTTTACCATTCCTGCGCCGGACGTTATGTCCCAGAAATGGTAGGTTTTAGAATTTGCTCTACCTTGTTATCTTGCTGGGTTGTCAGTGAAACCCATTTAAAGGCCGACGTGGAAATGGGACGTGGACGTGTATCGTGAAAGAGGCCATAATACAGTGGTGCTATAGGTGCGCATTTCCATTTAATTCAACGGAGAGTGATCTTTTAAAAAAATATGTTTCGTATATCTACGGAGATCTTCGAGACATATTAGAAAAAAAAAACACTCTCCGTTGAATCTAATGGAAATAATACAAGGTAAAATACAGTTCAGCCTGAAATGACCTTTAAAGGAAAAATGTATTTTTGCTCTTTTGGAAGCAAAAATCCCAGAGAGATATTGCTAAGAAGAAAGAATAATGATCTTTTTTTAATCTCTTGCTTTAAGTAATGGAAATTACAAGAAACGAGGTGAAATTAGTTCATTAAATTGTACTGCACTTATATGTAGAGGTAAAAAACGGAGTTACACAATATAAAGAGGATCTTTAAATACTGAATTAATACTGGAAGAATAGGGCAATTTTTGTACAAAAACTTAAAGCCAACCTACATTTTGGGTAAAATTAATGGTTACAGTGTGGTTAAAAGCCTTTAACATCTAGAGGTGCCTGTTGAGGGTTTCAAGTCAGTGCGTGGACCGACACCCTTGGGAAGTTGTCAAAATACAGGATTGGCGCATTTGAAGAACATTCGACAGAAAATCAAACGATTCAACGCTGCGCAAATAAAACAAGCCGACAACTTATTGCCATACTTTTGAAATAATAACTAAAACATAATATGGATCGCTCTTTATATTATTATTGTTATATATATTGTCAGGAGACCGAACTCTCCTCGGATGAATGAAAAAAAACATAACCTGAATTTATCAATCAGCTGGTTCGGTTAAAACTGTCCCTAACAATAGCATGGGCACTTTGAAGAGCTGTAGGACGGAAAATGGATTTTTCTCAGTTTTGTGGTGACCAGTTCCATTAGATTTCTCTTGGCAAAATGTTTACCCATACAAGTGCTTATTTGGCAGAGTACGCTTGTTTGAAGAGTATAGGATCATATGCATGTTGTTTCGTATATCTCACGGTCACATTTGAACTTCCGTTAGAAATTATTTATTTGATGACCCTATTGTCATCGGAAAAAATTTTTAATTTGTATAATATTATTGCTAGATCTATCGGGTCAATACGAATTCCACAATTCCTTAATTCCGACACTGGTTATTCGTCACGCTCTAAATATGTTCAATAGCCGCAGAGTAAATAAAAAACTATTATAGCTTTGAGACGATTATTCCTATTGCAATGACTTCTGGTCTAATTTATTTGTGGGTTTACAGTATATTATATTGTAACAGTACATTTATTAACAGAAAACGTCTGATTGCATTCCAATATTAGTAGCCAATTATAAGGAAAGACAATATCAAGAGTTATACATGCGAACTAATTAATATCTACTTCGCAACTCCCGTTTCAAAGCCGATTGCCTCAACCTCTTGTACAACGCTGATTAAAAACGCAATCCTCTTTGCCCGTGGCCTCGCCGGTAATTAACTGCGCACAGGACGAGGAGTCGCGAAACTGCGTCGTTATACCCAGACCGCACCTGGGGGGAGGAAAACCGTCAAGACCACAGGAAGACCGTAAGGTAAACAGGTGGCATTGGAGGTAATATCTACGTCCGGTAGAGGCTAGCAGGTAGAGCAATCAAAAGGAATTAGGTATATATAAGAAATTTTTGAAAAAGAAGTAAAAGTGAGGTGAGACACAGGAAGAAGAAACAAACTATTGTATGTGATTTAGTAGAAGTTGAAGAAATTTTAACTGGCCAAACCAAGCTTGTTTCGAAATGCCGAGTAAATATTCTGAGCAAGCTAGTGGTGATTATAAAAATGTCTATTACGTTTATCCAAATAAGGTTCACATAAGGTTGGGTTTAGGTAAATTAAGCAATATGTGATTTCATATTTGTTGTTTTTTGCCTCCGATCACTATTTGAATTAAATGTAGAGGTTAAACTACTTTATTCCTTTAGTGATCGACGGTTAATACTCTATCATTGACGGAATAAGGTATTTTAACCTCCAACATTTAACATTTGTATGTTTATTTAAATTGTAAGGCAATAAAATAGGTTTAAAACATGAAAATCTGTTCTGAACGACATTTTAGAATTGAATTGACAGTTACACAGATATTTACAATAATATTATACAAAGTCATTAATAATCAAGGAATTGAAAACAGTGCAAAGTAATCTTGGAAGTAATAGGGTTTAAAAGGCATAAGGTATACGATTTGTAAGGTATTAAGTTTTAGTACGGACTGAGTAAATCAAGTGAGCGAGTGCAAATCCAAACGGGAGGCGGAGTGATAGAATGCAAATACGGAGATTGTTTCAATAACTGTAATTTGAGGAGGCGGTCGAGCGTGAGCGGAGGACGTGTACCTTGCGCGCTGCCGTGCAAAGTGCACACCACGACTCGGGTTGATAATTATTCGAAATATCTTGGGTTTGCACGGAAATGTAGGCCAGTCCGCACAGTTTTCAGATATAAAGCAGTATTTAAAAACACAACACATTGCCAGAGGTAAAAAGATATCAGATTCCACATGAACTTGAAGTCCCAAAACTTGATTGCTAACCCATATTCCGAAATGAAACCATGAAACTCACGGTAGTCAGCTGCGATATCGAAGCAATGCGACTACTGTGATTTGGTTTGTTTTTACTTATCATCATCATAAAAACATAATTAATAATCTAGTGTGTCTAAGAATTCCAGACTGTAGACAATGTAGTGTAATTTAATTTTTGATTTGATGAATTATTTTCTCTAATAGGAAAAGTTATTTATTCTTTAAGTGAATTATCGCAAAAGATTAATTAAAAACAAAGGAATTCATTAATTTGACAACATTTATGGAGTGCGTCCTCAAATTAATGTAATACAGGGTGTTTTTTTAACGCAACCAAAATCTTTATTTTATCAGTGAAGGATTATTACCCCCGAATATCCCCCGATTTGACTCCACTATATTATTTTCTTTGGGTATACAAAAGAAGTAAGGGCTACGAAAACAATTCACAGGATATTCAGCACCTCAAAACAAACGTAACAAATTTAATGCAAAAAATTGAAAGAGGTACCCTGAAACACATGTTCGGGAATTTGATGGAGAGAGCACAACTTTATATAAATGCCAATGGCGGATTGTTTGAACACGCATAATGTAAACTAAATGTGATCAAACTTAAATATTAGATTGTATAAAGTGTAAATATCAACAAAACAATACTCATTTCATATTTATATGTGTATTATTCAATCTTAAAAATGGATTGCGCTAAAAACACCCTGCATAACGACCGAAGAAAATAATTATTTTAAACAGAAAATTCCAATTGTTGTTAGTATGAGGACAGAAGTAAAAGGTAGTTTCCGCTCAACAGTAATTCACTACCTCAGTGTAATATAAATAGTAAGTAATAAAACGGGTTTTTTTTTTATAAAAAAGGAGTCTAATTATAAGAAGTGCACTTATTTATTTTTTATGAACTGATTGAACAATAGATAAAAAAGGGAACTGGAACAGATGATACATTGATTAAAAAAGTTGCTCTTAATAACTAGAGAGGATTCTCCCGTGACAAAATTGTGTCTAGAGGAAACGAACACGAGCAGACGTCAAGGACATGTTTTAATTATAATGAAAGATTTACTAGACCGCGCCGAGCGACGGCCTCACAAAACTCGTTACCTAGAATTAATTCGGGCTACATTTTTCATCACAGTTTTCTGAACTTAGCTCTTTCCAGAAGATTGCAAACGAAGAAGCGCCTGACAAATGAACCTTGGCTAAATAATGTACGCAACGTTTATCTTGACTTTGAAGTTCTTTAAGTGAAAAATGGCTTTGGAAAAAACTAAATAGTGTGAAACCTAATGAGGCATATAACACAATTTTAAAAAGCAAAAAAAACATTTCTTTTATTATTATTTCGTAGATAAAGTTAACACAAACATAATTTTAAGGAAAAAAACATTGAACGGACAATATTTACGTTTATTTATCCAAATTATTCATATCTATAAAAATATAAAAGGAAATTGAATAAACTTTATTTTATAAATACGTACAAAGACAGGGTCAATCACATGACCCTTATTTCACTTAACCTGGTACTCAACAAATCCATCAATACTACAACAATCTTAAAAAAATTAATGAGTATAAATTTAGAAAATAAAATAAAATAAAAATAACTGAAATTGTCTTGGTTACACAAACTACCCCCAATCAGTAACCGCTCCCAAGACTCACCCCCTAAGACACCCTGGCCAAGGAAATCAATTAACAAATAATATTTTTCAGTGCAGGAAACAAAAATAAATTTTGCAGTACCCTCAAAAATTTCTAGGAACTCAATGGACTGTTTTTAAAGACTGAAAAAAGGATGGTATATATATATATATATATATATATATATATATATATATATATACCACTATATTATATTTATCTATTCATACTATTATTCTGCATGAATTAGTTTATTTCGTTGAAAATTTCCACAAGAATTACTTCCGTACAAACAGTTCTTGTTTTAGAGAACAAACCACGAACTCTATAACTCGATAGGCATAGACTATTTTTAACTAGAACTAAAATCATAAGCTTTAGAAGCTCTTTCCTAAAATTAAAGTTTCTATAGGCCAGATTTAATTAATATTTTTATTATTTATTACCGGGAAATCGTATTTAACTTAGATATATGATTCAGCAGTTTGGGTTAAAAATAACTATTCAGTAACCCTTACAAACAGTGCTAGTTTTAGAGTATAAGATTTATTTGTTTTTAACATTTAGTTGACTACTTTGTTATCTATTTATATTTTGTACATAATTGATTAATTTGTTTTATTTATAATTATAATTATTTATTTTAAAATAATTAATATTTAGTTCGATTTTCTGATTAGAGAAATCCTACACATAAACCTAATGTATTAATGAACCATCCATGCTATTGATTACCTTTCACCTTTTTGATTCATTTTACCTTTCATTACTTATTTGGTTGAAATTAGTATTTTATGAAATTATAAAATAAAAAAATGCTTAAAAGGATGGTCAAGTTTATTTTCCTTTGTAATATAAAAATTAGTAGCAACCGTAGTTTGTGAAATAAAAAAGTGTATTTCAATCAAAAATACGTTTTTAATTTCTGATCAAAATTGAGTTACAAATTAAAATTGCCAAAACAATATACTATAAAATTAAAACTAAAATTAAATTAAAATTAAATAACGTGGCCCAGGCCGTCCGTAAGCTCAATGCTAAAATAAACATTAGTCTTATGAGCGGTCCTGGTCGCGCTGTTTGACGCGACCTGTATAATGCTTTCACAATCAATTTCTTTCCTTGAAGTTTTATGGCGTTTAGTTAATGGAGTCATCGACTTACAGATGAAGTTTTCCTCTCCTGTATTCAACAAACCTGAAACAAAAACACCTCATAAAATGCTTTGCAAATAACTATTTCATTAAATTAATTATGATCTATACAAGTTTTATCGACTCAAGTTTCTTTAGCTCAGTAAATTTTGCTTAACCGTTATGGATGATTCATACAGTTTGACATCTCTATAAGAATGCAAGCTTGTGAATAAATAGAACTAAATTTAAAATGCAAGCTATCTTCAGAAAAGTATATTCATAATTACAAGCATATATGATTTCCCTTTTGCAAGCACTCTCAAGATTATTTGTGAGTTATTTGTTTTTATTCGATATTTTTTCTCTAAAATGTTCAATGAATACTACATTTAATTGATGAAACATGAAACATACTTAAACCAAACTGTCATTAAATGCGTAGAAAATGTTCTGCTTGGAAGAGTGTTCACCGGCATTAGGCTGAAAAGATGCTTGCTTTGATCTCAAAATGATTAAAATAACCTTTGACTCAAGCCACCCCGATCGGTGGCCGCACAAAAAAGCTCAGCCTTGGTCGAGTTTTACCCTTGCACTCACTTTCATGATGTAAAATTGTTAATTGCTGGTGAGAAAACTTGGTGACATTGTTCTTTCTTTTTAAAAATAATCTAATACGTTTAGGTCTATTCATTTATTAGATTAACAATTATGAATTGTAAAGTAATGTGAGTGTAATCATCAAAATAAAACTTTAATGGAACTAAAAAACAAGATCTTATTAAATTGATTCTTGAGGGAGAAGAATCCATGCTTGGGAATCAACAAATTTATTGTCAAATGATTAGTTTTATCGGAAAAATAAAATTGTGTTTATTTACAACTATTACTCTTGATAAGTAGACCACTTTGTTCTATTCTTTGGAATTTCTTTTATTTACCAAAGGCGTTGACCAGAACGACCACGCCCGTCTAGTGAAGAAATAATAAAATATGATATCGGTCGTTTACCAATTGAGAAAAAATAATGTCGATCACCAATTGATCAGGAATTCTGTCGACGAAGGATTTATAAAATGTAAATGCGCGTATAAATTGTATTAATGAGATTTGAATAGAAAATCCTTGAGTGAGACTTTCAAAGTTAACTGTTGTTAGGCCCACAAAACGGAGCGAGGCCGCGGGATGCTCAGGGGAGCGACGTTGTGATGCGCTGACTAATACATATTATCACTGTCTGCATAGTGTGGTGAAAGGAATAATCGACTATCAACTCTTCTTACAATAGACGGAACTAATTTTGCGACGTAAAACAAGCACCTTTTGTATTTAATATGCTATAAACTGGCTTTAGTTTCAATAGTTGAGACTACTAAAACCACACGAAACTGCGTCGATCAACCTGTGTGCTTGCTATCAAATGTGTAATAAAACATTTATTTAACTATCGAGTCGATCTTTTCATTACGTTTTTATCAAAACAATCTCAACATTCTTTATTGTTTTAAAGATATATATTTATCGTCATTTGATGTTTGCTTGAATATTTTTTGTCATAGCTTTAATCCGTCGAAAACAAATACCGAACGATATTTTTGTCGATTGAATTTTCGTCCCGACAAAAGCGGTCCGATAAATAATCGACTTATAATAAATCAGTAAAATCTGTAGTACACTAAAAGCTAAATATTTTAATGGTTTTTTAGTGTTTTTTTTTAGCACTCGACTAATATTTACGTAAATCGAATCAGTCGATGGATTCGACTAATCAAACAGTTTGTAGTCGACTGTTCATACGATGATTCCGTACAGGTCGAGTCCGATGACGTGGCGCAGACCACTTGTAAGACTAAAATTGGTTTTACAGACCTGGGCAACGTCATTTGACGCGACTTATTAGTGACATAGGTTGGCATTGCATTGCTACAGGGCGTTATTCTACTGCCATTCATTCATGACGTGATAAAATAACCGTTTACTTTAATAATATTAAAAGCTCTCCAAGCAATTAAAAATATATTGCATTACCTTTTAAAGATTGTCTTTTTTACTAATGAGAATTAAAGGCAAAATGAATTCAGATCTGCGATTTTTTTTGCCTAGTATAGAATCTAAAGGCAAATTTAATTCAGACAGATACCTGCGAATACTCGCGGAAAATGTTGACATACATTACTGTCACCCGTTATTTGGGTGTTCGTCGCCTAAAGTATTTATTATTATTATTTATTTATTAGCTGGTTGTCGTGAAATATGTGGAGGCCATATAACTTAAATAAATTAAAATTGATTCATTCACGATTAATTAATTATTTAAATTACGTTAGTCACATCTCTACAGTGCGGTTTGTTATATGTTTATGGCCAATTCAGTTGAAATAATAGCGGATATTTATTAGAAACAGTGAATTGAAGGGGAAAATCCTATTAGTTTGTAAACTAAACCCAACTATAAATGAAGGTATTTGTTAGCAGTGTAAAAATAAATATTCTCCTATCAATTACATATACTTTAATTTATGTAAGCCTCCTCCTTTACAATACTTACTTAAGTTATTCCAGTGGACATAACGTATTCAAGTGTAACAGTTGAAAAACTCTATTCAAACCTATGTAGTACGTAACATTTTATTACGTAGCGCCCAGCGTGCTGCCCCATTGTTAAGATCTGTCACAGTTCATAACAACTGTCCCGTAACAGCTGCTGGGAGAGATCTGCGAAGAAACATATCACCTAGGTCGCCACATCGAGTAATACAATAAACTACAATTTCTGAATACATGTAGTCCTCATATTGAATTTTATATTCCTATGCAGTTAGCTGATTGACGATATGAATGAGAAATTAAACAGTTATAAATCAGCAGATGTCCCAGTAGGGAGCCGATGGTGTATTGGGTTAGCTGTGCCGCACAATTCCTGTTCGCCAGACGCGCTTTCTATGCTGATCAGCCACAGGCAGTTTGGTTTGGGAGAAAGTCGCCTCCCAGCTTCCTTGATATACTGTCCGCCACCGGGCGTCTGCAGATCAAATCGCTTGATGGCGCCATGTCAAATCTGCGAATCTGATGATCGCTGGTGTGCAGTCCGAGTTAGAAAACGTGCGACCCAGACCGTGCGTACCACTGTTAAATGTAGTGAATGTATGTGTATTAATGCTAAAATTATTATTATTCTTAAGGATGAACTAGGCAACGTCATTTGACTCGCAGTAAAACGGTCCCCTTCAAAATGTATAAGATGTAGGACTCATATTCCCTATAAGTGGATGGTGTAGGGCTTAAGGAGTTAAACTTGAAAGTAAGCAAAATAAACGGCGCGGAGAAAAGAAGTTGACCTGTATGTTAAAAATAGTGTTGAAGAAAAATAAAAAAAGAATACTAGGCTTCAATATGGTAAATAGTGTGTTTTGGAGTTATTTGTTTGACATATCTGATTAATTTAAAACAAATACAGTATCAGATACACTCAAATGGGTTGAGGCAGTGTGAGTGCGGAGTGTGATTGTAGTGCGATTTATAAATACGTTTAACCTTAATTTTTTTGTTAGTAAAATCTAACAGCTAGCACAAAGGGAAGTCAAAAAATTCATTTTCAAAGCGTTATTTGAGAGAGTATGTATAAGTACATCTTCCATATACATATTTACATACTTTTAAAACTGCCTTTTAAGTTAATATTAAGTTATAAAAAAATAAATAAATAAATAAATCTTTATTTTCTTTTTAATAAGCAGTTCAACTGCTTATTAACTATTATCAATTATGCCAAATTAGCAGCTTGATGACTTTTAAAGTAGACATAAACAACAATTAAAATTTATTTAATTAGACTGACATGAACAACAACAATTGTAAAGTAACATAATTCATGCCACAAAGTACTGTAGACAGTTAAGGGGTTTCTTCAGACTTCAAGTATTTACACTTACACGTCTTGCACATTGCTTGGCATTTTAAAGCCAGATGGAATAAAGTTGTGGTAGTTGTGTAATTAAGAGCATCATAATTACTTAAACACCAGTTCACTTACTTCTATTATATAAGATTCCAAATAATTCCAAACCTCGCAATTATAAGGCGCCCAGAATAGTACATTTATATACCCGGTTTATTTGATTAATATAAAATGTAATTTTTAAATAAATGTCTGTATGGTTTTAAATATCAATTTAGAGCACCATAGAGCAACTTGATCTTGATATTATGCCGGTCTCCACCAGCTGATGCAGTTTTCTCCATATTGCGAGAATGTGCTTGGAAGTTATTTATGGGCGTTCTTCCGCATTGGAGTAACTCTTGATATACGGCGAGTAAAATTACAATGAATATCTCGTCTTGCAGCGTGATGGAAACTCATTACCTAAACATTTTAAAGCAATGACTATATAATTCATAATTTGTTGTAATATTTTTTACAATTTGATCTCATTTGAACTATATTTCTATTTGTGTCGTTGTCTTTTTCGACTTTTTTTAAACGTATCCGTCAAATTTGTGATTTTGTTACATATACACTTCGGAAAACCGATTCTTAGATAATATTCAAGATTCAATGACGATTGGTATAGAATTGGACCAGCGAACCTGTGAAAAAACGCTAGGTTAGAGTAAACAGCTAAAACGTAAGCCGCAATAATAAAATACTTTTTACTGAACATTTAAAACATTGCAGTGGAGCAACTAAATTAGCATATGCAATCAGGAATATGCCTCTTTATCTGTAATCAGGAATATGCCTCTTTAACAGTCAGACACGATTACATAATTATTCAATCATAAACGATTGATATAAATGTGAAACAACATCCGCAGCGGTATCACGAGACCTCAGCGAGGCTAAACTGTTGGATTGTGGGTGGCGCATCTGATACCTTCCCGATAATCGTGTTGTTTTAAAGCACAATTGTAATATAAATCTTTAAATTTACAGTTTGTTTAAATTAAACGTTTATGATAAATATAATGACTTTATTAATGAGTACTTTAAGATGAGTAGAATACTTGTAAAATCAATAACTTACTTGATTGCTTGATAACAGGGTATGATAATCGGAATTTTTTGAACTTGTTTGGAAGAAAAAACTATTAACATATTATCTCCCATAAAACATACAATTTCAAAAGTAATTAAGAATTTTTAAAATTGATTTTAGGGCATTTTATAAAGTATTCTATAAATCATGTCTATACCTACTGATTGATTTCCTGATATTCATTGTAGATAACGTGCTCCTCATCACCATATTTTTGTAATCGCGCAATTATGCAAACAATTACGAATTTCTTCCTACTGTCTGAATCTTCGGCCAAAAAAAGTGAACCACAATTTTCATGATAGAAAAAGGATGAAAAATACTTTAAAAAACACATGAGGCTCACAAAGGCCGCCCCCGCCCGTGATGGCCAGCGTTATCTGTGTCTGGGGGCCAGTTAGCCGCCCCGGGCGGGCACGGCTGGCCGGCCGCTATTGTCTGGCGCTATCTGTCCGCGGTCATCTTAACTGCAACCCGCAGTAATGCACCACAATGCCCCTCACAATGTGTCGGCTGTTGAAATAACGATATCGACGAATAACGCACCGTATCACCGATGTTGTCATGTTTCGTGGGGAAAAAAAGTTGTAAAATGTAAACTTCTAATGTACAGCCCCTACTATGAACTTGAGTTTGTGTATTTTTTTAAATCTGTATGTTGAGGCAACATGAGATATGCTGTACGAATAAGCTGACATTTTGTATGAAGAGCGTCGTGTGTCTGGTCAAAACGTAAGGCTAAATTCCGTTACTGATATAGCTTTTGGACTAGGCCCTTGGGTTTTTAAAGTTGTCATGTTATTTTTAGAAAGATGTAAATAAATCATAAATAATAAAGGTAACTGTGCAGACTGTAATTTAAAGCATAAATTTGATACTGATTGCTTTATAACTTGCTTCATAGTCTTATTTACATGTTATATTTTAAGAGTCAAGTTTAAACGTAAATATTTTTGATGAGTAAATACCTTTAATTATGAGTTTTATCGCATATAAACTTATGGAAGAAGTATTATTTTACTGCAATCTATTAATTCCCTTTACTGTGTAATCAATGAAAATAGTTTTAAAAATCAAACAAGTTCATGGAAGAAGAACTCTATAATAATTTAGAGCAATTTGTATCAATGAGGAAAAAAGTGATCACTTTAAAACCCTGTCATGCAAATGATAAATTCCTCATATCACATCCAATTAATGGGGACAAATTTTATTGTCAGCATGAATCATTTTAACGCGTGTTAAAACAACAGTTTCCACTCGATGAAACGCACTAAAACGGAATAGAGTGAAACCGGCCATAAAATAAATCAAAAGTAATAAAGCGCCGGAGATTAGGTTTAAACACGGGGAAAACAAAACCGGAATGCAACTAGACAAATAAATGGAGCTGCGCTGCGGTATTTACATTACAGGTTGAACCAGTGGTGAATGGATGTGTGAAATTAAAAATAGAAACACGTGTGAAATGCTTTTAGTGATCAATTTTCATATTTTATAATTTTAGTTGTTATTCCATATTCAGTTTGAAAGCTTCTCAGGGGGTAATTCATTGTCTGGAGTTATAAATGTTTTGTTTGAATACAACGAAACGATATGAAGTCACATTACAATATGAGGTCTATACTAATGTATAAAATAAACTAAACACATTCTATTAGTCGGATGAACTCTAAATATAAATGATCAACTTCCAAATTAAATAGTTTAGATTTTCTAACTTTTATTCTGTTTTGTAAAATTCCCCTAAGTATAAACTATGAAGCACGGTAATGTTGGCCTACTTTGGTTTTATTGTCTCCAGCTATGACAGCTATGACCTATGTCATTGATAACGTTATCGTTTAACAATCAGCGACGTCATAAGGCTTAGTGACAAGTCTGCTCATTGTTTTATTTATGATTTGAAAATGTCATTTTTACAGATTAATTAATGTTTACCAATTTTATCACGTATTTTCAGTAATTTGTTTGATTGTCAATTATTTTTCATTCTTTTTCTTGCAAACTTTCAAATTAATATCTAATACTCCACATACAAGGATGTTAAATCGTTCTGGTTATTTTTCTATAATAATCCAGAGTAAAATTTTTAAATATTTTGATAAACGTTCTACAATTTGGTCGAATGCCTAAGGTATCACTTTTCGGACAATAAAATTGATCCCAGCAAACGAATCAGATGGCAATTGTCAGTAACCTGTCAATTACTCTATTAATACGAAAACTAAAACATATTCATCTTGAATTAGACAATAAAGATGGTAAAAATATGCTTTTCATACAGTATTAGTACTCGCTTCAAGAATAGTCTGTTTCTTCGCAAACGTAAAGCGCATTAAGGCAAGTAAAAACTCAAAACATATATAATTTAAGTCTAAATTCCTAGACTTAGGATAGAGTGATTTAGTAATAAATAAAAGGTATTGTAAAAAGAGATCTAATAATGTACGAGCCCTTCAAAATCTTTTTAAAATCAAAGGTTTTACACGTACATTGTGGGCAACGTTATCTGTGTCTAAACAGCCAGCTGCTTCAGGGAAGAGTAGGACTGCAAGCCGCCACTGTCAACCGCTATCTGCCTGCAGTCATCTAAACTGCTAACTCCACAATGCATGATAGTGCATGAAGAAAGGTATTTCTTAAATAAAAGATATCAACATCATATTTACGGCTAAGTTGTTTACAAAGTTGTATAAAGTTCCAATAATAATTTAACCTAT
Source organism: Flexamia atlantica (assembly GCA_035578135.1). Lineage (NCBI taxonomy): Eukaryota > Metazoa > Arthropoda > Insecta > Hemiptera > Cicadellidae > Flexamia > Flexamia atlantica. The sequence goes on along the minus strand of JAQJVK010000004.1, from coordinate 52,740,687 downwards.
TGGCAACTGAACTCGCGACGATTAGAGTAAAACATAATAGTTATTTTATTTAAGTGCTCATTGTGGGGAAAATATCTGCAACATGTATTTTTCACCTTCATATGTTAAAAAAGTTGGTTAACATGTTAAATATAGGCGAAAGAATGAGAAATACACCCAAGGTCGAATACTTCACTGCAATACTTCACTGTGGTTGAACCTCTACTTGATTTTACCAGACAAAAACTATACCAAAAACATGGAAATGTTATAGTTGGCATTTGGAAATAGGAACTTAGGTCGGGGGAGAAATACTGAACGTCGGCCAAACGGCAGAAGATACATCAATTACTGAACGTTCAGTGACAACATGAGAAGTAATAGCTACTTTCTGTCAAGACAGGTCGTTTGAAGTCGGGTTGAGTGACAAGAACTGTTTTCCTCAAAATAGTTGTACCGTTTCCATGAAGGAATTCCTCGGTGATATAGAGGATCTAAAAATACTCACAGTAATATATCAATGTTGAACGTTATGAGCTCCAATGAAATAAAGTTGTCAAAATTAATCTTACCAAGACAACCTTTCCTGAACCTAAATTATTTATTTTTGAAAGATATTGCGGAATCCTAGAATTATATATTGTACAATACTATAAAATACCAAACCATAGTGAGTGGTTGGAATGTCAGTGCTCGGATACGCTTGTATTTTCACCGTATGTTGTTGTATGATCTTATCGATGAAACACTGTAAAAAAGTCATAAAAATTAATCATTTATTTTATTTGCCTTTTGTAAAATGGTATGTTTATGATATTTTCCAAATCATAAATGTAACAAAACTTACACGATTAAAATAATTTTATCCTATAAAAATTAAATGAGTGTTTGAAGGGTAACACTACTAATTCTCTATCGAATACAATCAGCGAGTTAAATACTAATTTTGTTTATGTATTGAGAGTAAATTTCTATGTCGATTCAAATTAATTTTCATAACGTTTAATACAGTTTTATAACATAACGATATACTAACATCCAGTTACTGAGTCACAATATCTCAGGATTGGCATGTCTATCATAAACATGATCGTGAGGAAAATTGTTTTAATGTATGTACATGTATTAATCATTAAGTTTTTAGCAATAATCTTGGTTATAGTGCAATAATTTTCTGAATTGCACTATAACTGCAAAAATCTAAAAAAATCTACTATAAGAGTGATGTTCTTTTCCATAATTATAACAGTGAAAATCATGTATTAATCATTGACTAATTAAATTAATAATCATTATGCTAAGAATTAATTATCGAGGCTGTTAAAACTATTTCATTAAATTATTCCTATTATTTGGAAGTTTAAGCCCTTGTAGACAATAATGTGCGCAAAACAACACAAACCTATCTATCGACTATGTGGGCAAGACAACGCTTGAGGTAGCCTTCGCCCGTCGCCAGATTCGTCCCAAAGACACGAGGGTGTTTTACGCTCTCCCCACACATTTTTTACCCCCTCCCATCCTCCTTCCACACAACCCGGCTATAATACAATCTTCTTATGGTTTTATGGGATTATGTGTGAAATGGAGGAAACCGTAATCCCTTCTCGGACGCCCCTCGGCAATAAACCAGCGCCTTTGTTCTCGCCTGTAATCCGGAGTAGTTTTAATTTTAATCTGATTCGAGGACAAATTGTTAGCGAGGGTTGCTTAATAATCTCTAAAGCACGGCGATAGCTTAAATGTGAGACGTGTAATGTGAGCTGTTACAAGCTATATAAACAGCTTTTATATTTGGTCTTGAAAATGCCACAGTGATTGATGTTATGATTAATCAATGTTTTGCAGTATTGATATTCGATGGTTCAGTTTTGCAAGATAAATGAAAATTGAATGAAGATTCTGAAGGGTATTAATTACAATTATTTTTAACAGGGGTTCGAATAAACTATGGTATGGAGTAAAAACCACCATCATGTATATCGGTGTGAAACAAATGAAACAAAGGAAAACTGTGATAAAACTCAAAAAGAGTTTCATAAAAGCCAACGAGTGATGAGAACGTATAAAGGTGAAACTAAAATAACCAAATTTGTTGGGTTTGAATTTTTGCGTTGTATAATTTGTTACAAAAAAAGGAAACAGTATTTAAATTTTTTTCCAACGGTGGTTCATTCGATGGAGCAGTCTGTTTTTATCCCACTCTTTCAGTTGTATGTGACTTAAATTGCTCATATAGTTTAAGCGGTTGCGGTCTCCATGTACCTCCTTTCCACAATAGTGTTCTGGGCTGCATTCATGAGCGATAGAAAAAACTAAACTTGACCTTTTTATCGTAAAAAGTTGACTAAAATAAGCTACTAAGACAAACGTCCTTTCAAATCTGTAGCTAAATAATACAATTTGATTCATCGTTCAAACGTTGCAGATACAAACAGCAAAGTAGACTCGGTCTCTCGACACTGGGTATGGCTCACTCGCGATAATGGAATAACAATGTTCTAGATTGTAAACGATCTCAGTTGTCGATTTATTTCGTACTCATCGCTAACATTAGCGAATACAGCTTCGGAATCACTGAATTCTAAATTACAATATTCTGCTGGATACATAATTTTACCCTACCGTATCATTATATGAGCAATGTTTGTATGTATGTATAATTTCTCTTTGTTGCACAAAATTACTTCAAAAACTCCGAGGATTTCCATTGTCGTCTGAAAACATATTTCTGGCACAAAAACGCATTCTAGACATTAAAATACGCATTCATTCATTTAACTATTTTATACTAGCTGACCCGACAGACGTTGTCCTGTTTTCTTAATGAATAATTTGTTTTAGTTTGAATAAATATCAAAATGGTCACACCAACAACATAGCTTTTATTCTAAAGCTTTTTTAATATACAACATAATTAATTTTGTTTCCTGGCGCAAAATTTTTTTTCATTGTTTCGGCAAGGGAAAAGCCGACCTACAATTGACCAAGTGAAAATCATGGATTTTCAAGGTTGTTTCCACAAACATTCATCGACTGTCCATTTTGTGCCGACATTGCAAATGCAGCTGCAGGAAATTGTTGCCGATTAAAGTCAAAGGGCGTATCGTTTGGAATCATTTGGATACGCGGAATAAAAACGTCTTCACCTTTGTAGTTTCCTTGCGAAATCGTGGTCTCAGTTTTGTTGTTCATTAATTTTTTCACCGTCAGCTGAGTGCCGTTACAAATAAATAGTGAGTTAATGCTCCGCAACACAATAATTATTGAACTGACTTTAAGTTGAATGGATATTCTTCATTATATTAGCTGATATCACATAATTAATTTCATTCGGTTTTATCCTCTCAACCAACCAAATAAGAATGCGTGTGCGTGTGGCAACCCGCGTTTTTGCCATTCTACTGAATACATCCAACAATGCGTCTCGCCGAACACGCAATGCTTAACAATAAAATCCATAAGTAACTTTTCTTTTAAAAACTCGTATATGGCGATCAATGGGAGATTTGCCAGAAAATAATTCTTGTTGAATTTTTGACAAATTTTAATTGCTCGTGAATGTAATAAACAAATCTGGTGTACCATTATGACGTACATCCAACTTAGCATCCTGAGTGAACTCATGCATATGTCGCGGACTTCCGACGCGACGTATGTTGCTGGGAGAATAGTCACACTGCCGTCATTAAATGCGTTTCCATTTCCATCTGTATTGGTAGCATCCCGAAGATGTACGTATTCCACGAAACGGAGTTTTGCCTGGATCAACCTGATATGCCAATGGTGTCAATTGTAGTTGGCCACTGGTGCAGCACATACCTAAAACCATTGCACCATTTACTTCATTTTTAAACCTAAAATCATTGCAATTGTTGACATGCACACAATGTTCATTGAGCCAACAGCAACTATTAGCAATAAACTGTAATCGATCGTCGCGTTATAATTGAACGCAGCTCAATGGGGATTGAATGCAAGATCTCCTCGTTGATGGTTTAGATTAAATAAAGCACATTCATCTCCATTTCGAGCCTCGTTGTGCTTGTCATTTTGACTTGCTCGAAAGTGTCCTACACTCACAGCACTGCGTTCTTTACGGCCAGGTCGTTGCGTCGAGGGTAACGTGGCATTTTCAAGAATCAGAATAATACTCAATCAATGTTATATTAAACTTAACATAGTCATGATTGTGGTGAACTATGAACTCGAACACTTCTCAACCTCTTTGGTCAAATAAAAAACTGCAGTTTTTCACACACTCATATAAGGTTCACAATATTAATTTTTCTAAAACCAAACAAAACTACTGTATGAGGATTTATCTTCATTTCTGTACATCCTAAAAAGTTAGATAAAAAGGTAGATTCACGTGTCATGTATATAATCAGAATTCTTAAAATACAAAAATTAACTTTAGATTAGACTTTTTAGTTTCACAAAATCCTTGAAGAACAAAAGTAAAGAATCCAAGTGTAAATAAATAAACACATATCTCAAATTCACATTTGTTTACATGTCAGCATGTGGTTATTTTTTGAAATAGTTCTCAAGTTACTTCCCAGAATGCATACATGGTCAAGTATCCTTAAAGGCCATTAGGACAGAGCCCTATGGTTAAGTTTAAAATTTTATTTCTCACAAACCTTGTCCTATAAAATACGAAGAAAACAAAAAAAGAATCATCCAGTTTGGTGCACAAATAAAATAAACGGTATCAGGAAACTGACACATACTTTCTCCCTCCAAGTCATTTAAAGCCAGAAAACATATTTAGTGAAATAAAACAAATTAACAATTAATTATCACACAAATGTTATCAAAATCGGTTAGTAAATAACGGAGATATCGATTTTTAAATATTTGCCATAAGAATAACATTGGACAACGTACTGCGTTTACCGCCGAACTAAAATATCAATTATCTCCGCAACCAGGTGACGTAAACTAATGATTCAAAATACTAGATTATTTAGTTTTTCAAGTCAAATTTAATGGTTTCAAGTATATTTTCTTTAGAGGTCACAGATTTTGTGAAATTTGAAAAATATGAATTTTTTAACACTTAAACCCCCATAACTTCTGAACCTGAATTTTTACAGACATGCGGGTGGTGTCATTTTGTTTGTCTTCTTAAGCACTAAAAACTATGAAATTTTTATCAAAATCGTTAGAGCCGTTTTTGAGAAATTTGGATTTTTGTCATTTTTATGGGTTTTATGGGGTAAATAACCTTAAAAATCTAAAATTCAAAAAAATGAAAAATACGCCTGGAGATACCACGGCTTTATGCCTAAATGCCAAATTTCATGAAAATCGGACCACTGGTGTCGTCTCTAGCTTTGTTTACACACACACACACACACACACACACACACACACACACACACACACACACACACACACACACACCACGCCAAAAACCACTTTTTTGGATTCAGGGAGCACTAAAACGAATATATCCACTAACAACTCAAATTCAAAAATTTTAACGAAAACAATACTTTCTCCATATACTATGTATAGAGGGGAGAAAGTAAAAGTATAGAATTAAAAATAAATATGATTGTTTTCATTTATATAGGTAAGATTAACATTGGAACAACGTACTGTGTATACCACTCTTCGAATTGATTTTTATTTATATAGATTAGTTGGTGGGCGAAGTAAAATAAGACTATGGATGGGAAAATAAGATGTGATGGAAAATAAGACTATACATTTCTAAAATCGTATTCAGTTACACTCTGAGAATTAAAAATACATTTATAGAGACTAAAAATTAATAAAAATATAGATTTGTTAACTACACAACCATTTCTACAACTAACCACCCATTTCCAACTAGCATCCAGCATCAGTGGTTTGTAGGAGCGGTGTGGGCGCAAACCAGCTGTTACACATGAGCTGATTTAACACGCCAGCTGTGGAAATGCTAAACATCAGCTGATTTAATATGCCAGCTGTGGGAATGCTAAATATCAGCTGATTTAGTACACAGACAGGAGCGCCATCTGATGAATAATAAAGTTATTATTGCGGCGAGGTAATGCGTGGCTTGGCCCCCGGAGGATAACAGGCGTTAATTCTCTCCGGGATCCCGCCCGGTAACTCGTCGTCTTCCCTCATCCCACTCATACACGTAGATTATTCAACTGTGGTCTGTGATAAGTGGAGCCTTGCCCTGATTGGACTGTGAGGTGTAAACTTACTGGTCACATGCTCTAGCCGTATATATGCTTTCAATTCGAATGTATAATATTTTTTCCTACCACTGCATGAAAATAATCACATTGCCACAACTGTAAACAGTATGCAAAACTGTTCATTTCCGCTTTCATTTCATTCCAGCTCGCTAAATCAGGGTTTCTTGAAATGTAGAATAGGTTAAGGAGGCACACAAGAGAGATAGCTATGACGTCAAACACCACAGACCAGTTTTTATTGGTCAGAAATCCCTTGACAATCATCGTATTCTAAATTCTATATAGTTGCCTTCTTCTAAATCAGCTGATTTCATTATCACCGTTTCTATCTCAACTTCCGGTTCGTTCCAATAGAATAAACAAACATAACCTTAATGAACTTTTGTATACAGGTTAGTTAATCAGTTAAACTGTTTAAATAATGGTAGTAGGAAAAATATTGTGTTTATATAATAATAATATTGTTTATAAAAATATTGTGTTAACTGTTTATATAATGGTAGTAGGACAAATAGTCATTGCCGCTCTCGAAATGTTTGACCGCACGAAGCTATAACGCTATTCTTTATTAACAATCATTAAGATTCTTTATTTAAAATCATTAAGATTGAAAATAGTTAATATTAATTTGGTCTTCTTTACAATTTAAGAATTCTTTAACAACAATGACATACTTTGCATTCCTAATACACAAATAACTATTTTTGTCAAATATTGTAGTGTAGAAAATTTCTAAGCTTTTATGGACTCATTGATTTTATTAATTTCAAAATATATAGAACACGCCCTAAAGATAATACATTCAAGAAGTGATTTATTTATATAGTTTTTATGTATAAAAAAGTTCATTTTAACTGGTGATATTAAAAAATTATCAGTATAAAGTAGGCTTTATCTACCAGCATTGGTTTTTGCTGGATACATCTTGCATTCAGTTTTCTGTTCACCGAATCAAGACAATTATAACTCATTGTTTTATTTATTTTAGGATTTTATTACGTAGTCACAGATTTCCAAATGCAAAGTGGTTTAGCCGTTGCCGGTGACGTGGCACTATTATTACAAACGGTTTTTACCGCAACTGTCACCAACAAGTATCGTTGAGTGACGAATGTCAGATAACATACACAACAGGTACGAATCGCAGATTATAGCGTATCTGGCTGGACCTTTCACCTCGCAACGAATTTGACTCATTGTTGTATGATATTTAGGTTGCATTGGCTACTTATTTTAGAATACTGATTCGTTAATTTGGTCAGATTGTTCTGAGTTTTAACAGTCTGGATCAATACTTAGTAATTTTATATAGGATAAAACAGGTTTGTCTCTTCAGCGGATGCCCTGTAAAGTAACGAGATAAAAAATACGTTCATTTATTGTTACAATTCATGTTTTCAAAGGGCACGACAACAATATTAATGCAAAACTTTGGGTGGAATTTTTTCGTGTATATTTTAATTTTATTTGGACTAATAGAGCCCTAAAATTAAAAAAAACATTTACTTCGTATAAGTTGTTTATCTAAATGACTGATTTAGTTTTACTTCAAAGGCACAAATGTTACAAAAAATACATATCACATTTATTTGAATAATTCCATAAAATAATTCGTCTTATTGCTGTTTTTATTACATGTGTTGTAGGGATAAATGTATTATTTTCTTCCTAAACAAAAAAGACAAAAAAATCCACTTTTAATGATTTTTTTGCCCTAGAGAGAAATATGTTGGGCGATGGCATAAGCTGTTATGCACTGAAACTGTAATAAATCGGCTGATTCATTCCTTCACCAATACAATATTGAATGATTTATTTGCTTGTAAATAATCGATCAAACAAATACTGAATACTCGCTCTTTATTGCCGTACTTCTCAACCAGTTTAGGCCCCAGTGATAAAAAATAAAAAAGTTAAAGAAACTACTTGTTGTTTTGGTTTATTAACTCTGTCAGCTTCACTAATCTTATTTCATAAACTTAATAAACGAGGTTTTAAACTTGGTTTTCCGTTAAATTAAGATATAACTATACAATAATCGAGGAAACACTTGTTAAGTGAGTGACCCTATAAGCAATCAAATTATAAAAGAAACTATTAACTAATTATGAAAATAGATTCCAAAAACAAATAAAAACCATATACAGTATTAAAACTATACGGCTGATGGGTTCAGGGAAATATAAACACAATTTTTGATGTAGTGCAAGTAATTTCATTGCTTCTCTATATTACCATACTTGTGGCTATACAAGAGCATGACACGTTTGATAAAGATTTTCGCGGAAACAAACTCGCCGCCGGCTACATGCAGCGTTACATGAGGCATATGAAACTATTGTGTGATAATGTCATCACCGATACGTTTACTGGCAGCCTAACCACATTAGTAAACAATGAATATCATGTTTCAAAACAAATACTACTCTATAATATTATTTTACTTACGTCAACAAACAATCTTGTAAATTGGCTTCGCAAACCGGTTTTGAAATTAATCAATCTTCGCCAAGCCAATTTACAAGATTGTTTGTTGACGTAAGTATAATAATATTATAGAGTAGTATTTATTTTGAAACTTGATATTATATAGTTAAACAGGACTTGATTTGGTTATTTATGTCAACTCTGGTAGTGAATTTATTCTAATTAATTCTCTGTTACACTTTTAACCTTTACGAATTAGGGTATGAACATTTTTCGTGCTACTATGCTATTAGGGTAAATTAGTCTAAACCCATTAAATTCGTAGGCGGGGCTATCCTGGAGTTTGGTTCTGTACCCTCTTTGAAACCCATTGTAATCACTTAGGGACATTATAAAAATGTTACGGGTTACAACAAAATACAAAAAAAAACAATAAATTTAGCTGTTATATTTATTTGTTGGGGTTTCAATGGTTAAGTAATTGCAAAAAATACATTAATGTTTTCTAATTTATTAATTTGTATTTCATTTCATTTAGAGGGTTTCGTAAATAAACATGAGTTTATAAATTTTTGATTTAAATTTTGGGAGTTATTGTTGGAATTCGCGCAAAATATAAGATTAAATATGTCGGTTATATATTTTGCTAATACAACGTTTAGCTGAAACTGAAACGATTCAAGAACTCCAATAGTAGTTTATGCAACGATTGTATAATGATTGCCTTTAAGCCACGAGTGTTCTAAATATCTCACGAGTGGCTTAAAGGCATAATACAATCGTTGCATACACTATTTTATCTACGACCAACAATATACGACAAAATTTCCCCCTAAGTTAAACAAAACTCATGACTTTAACTAATAATGGAATAGGTCAACTAAAATTTGAGGTTAGGCAAATAAGCAGACTGAACCATGAATCGCTGTGGAACAATCAGCTGATGGGATAAGTAAACTCAAACATGAATCGTAATGCAACAATCAGCTGATGTGCGAATTGCGTAATTGTTATTATGACACTACTTCCGTCAAATGCCGAGCTCTCATTGGTCTAGAACCAGTACTCTAAAGTGACTCCAGTACTCTAAAGTCGTCATTAGAGTACTGCTTGGTTTTTGGTGTTTTAATGTATATCATTATAATGTTTATTGTAATACCATAATTGGTGCTTATTACAATGGTCGTAGATAAATGTTCATTTAGTAAAAAAAAATCAATCAATGGTGTATTGTAATGTGGTAGGTTTTGTTACTTAGATGGGCCCATTAATATTGAAAATTTCACTTAATGCTGCCAAATAAATTTTAAAGAGGTTGGTCAATTATATAATTTTGTTCTTCTCCGGTATGAGAAAAACACAATGAAATCTGTCGTAAAATGGGGTTTTATCTGGCCATTATGATGTTGAAAACACACATTTCGAAGCCCATACTATAAATATGTCAGTTCGGAGCTTAATGTCGGTGGCCCAGTCCAAGCTTAACCCTCATTATCGGCGAAGCCAGCGGGCAAACGCCATCGTATGTTCTCTCTCACGCTTATGGCTATTAGATTATCAAAACTTCGCAAAAACAATTAAATGTTAAAACTATGCGGCTACAACGGCCGTCGTCATACCAACTGTAAATTTTAATGTCCTACAATCTTCATATTTCTACAATTACATATTTGAAATAGATTGGATAGATTACATCCTTTAACAATAATTTAGATTATATCCTTTAGATTTAGATTATATCCTTTAACAAGAGTTTGTGGGATTAAAACGATAATGGGCTGAATAATTTTTGCTTTTTTAATTTAAAATAAATATTTTTAAAGTTTATACAAGTAGTTTGCAAAATTGCAAAGTAGTTCCAGTTAAAAACTGAAAACCTTGTTATTTAGATCTCAAAAACTTTAAAAAACAGTTACGGCATTGCTTAAATGTTTATTGAATAAAGAACTCTCATCTTCGAAATAGTTACTCTAAATCAACACATTTTTAATACTATCGACCAACCAAGGAAATTATGAAATGAAGAAAAATTCAATTTACAAAGATAGCAGAAGGAGTGAAGGTCGAGTTTTCACTTTCATCGCTTGCAATGAGGACGTAAGTAAAAGGAGGCAGTGACGGTGCAGTGGGCTCAAGTGCCCAAGCACCTCGCACCTGATTCGCACCAATCTATATGACACTTGAGTCAGTTCACGAGTGGGTCGGTGGAAGACGTGAAGTGTCCGTGTGGGATCCTGGAGGGAAACGCCCCATGAACTCCGTGTGGGATTTTACTGCACATAACTTCATAGCTGCAATAACTTGATTATTCATCAAGAGCGGCGGTGCAGTAAATCAGCTGAACTATTACGTCATTACTCACAGGCGTTATATTTTAAATCAGCTAATGTCCAAAGGTGACGATTCACGCTCTTGTCCCGGACGACATGCATATACATCATTCGCCTTGGGAGCAAAAGCATGGCATGCCGTACGTGTGTGGGCTTCAGCGTGTGGCGGACGTCATGCTTAGTCTCATAAGACCGATGTTATAGACGGTGCATGACGTGCAATGCACGGCGGCGTAAAGGTTCTAATATTGGTAACACATAACAGGTGAGCTCTACTACTGGTAACACCTGAAAGGTGACCGTTTACGTACATGCTTCGCACCCCGTGCATTGCACGTCATGCAACACCTATAACATTGGTCTAATGAGACCAAGCACGACGTGCTGTGGACGCCGAAGCCCACACAGCTTACCGCACAGCGTGCTTTTTCTCAAAAGACCAATGTAGAATTGCATGACTTGCAATGCACGGCGTTCAAAGCACGAACAGGAATTATACTCTTGGTTTGATCTTAAATGCGAATGCAATGTCAAATGAGGATAAGAGCAAGACCTTTTGGCCTAAGTTCACTGTTGCCAAATCAGAGCGAACCTGACTTTTCCAAATGTTAGGAAAACGATTAGCCTCAGAGGCCTTTTGAGAGCGACCACCGAGTGATTCTTCTCTGTGGAGCGACGTAGAACGCATCGTCATACCGAACGCATCAGTAATGCCTGAGCAGTACACGCTCGCATTCACCTGGCTTCCGGCGAAGCGGAGCCATAGGGGCTGTAATTTTCAATAATTATTGCTATAAGTCCCACCACATTACTTGGCTCAGCAATCTTCAATACTACTCATACTTTTTATCACATTGGGTTAAAAACATATGATCATATTCATGCTTAAAAATTTAGAAAACAAATGTTTTTAGAAAAGTACCTCCGAACCCACTTGATACTTGTAAAGCACTCATAAAACTCATTTTGGGCCATGCTCCAAGTTATTCGATGACTTTTATAGAATCAAAACAGCCATAATGATCTTATCATTAAACTCATGGTATCTTCAGAATGTTAATTTTCAGGCTTTGAGGAGGTTTAATATAATTTTTCTTAGAGGTAGTTTCAGCTATAATCTGATTGCTACACGAAGTGTATATATAAGAAGAGTTCATAAAATATTTTTTGCAAAAAATATTGAGAATCCTTTGAAAATTTCACCAACTAAATAAGTGACCGTCGACAAGCTTTATTTCACGTCTAGAAACGGATTTTTTACACCTCAAATAAAAGACCACACAAAAGTTATACAGTGACAAATAATCTATGATGAAAATTAACTGCATGGATGCAGAAGCTGAAACCCCGCCTGGGGGATGGGGGCGGACAAAGAAGCGAGCTGGCACCAGACCGCGGCGACCGTGCCAAATCTTGGATTGAGCTCGCCACTCCATCTTCGCGACTGAGAAAAAGTATTTGTTTGTTTTCGTTATTGTGTAACTCTTGGGAAATCGTATTTATAATGAGTTTTGAGTAATATAATGTTTTGGCCTCCACAGAATTGTATTCTGCGAGTTTTAAACAAACCAGTTGAAATCTGATATTAAATGACTCTTTGAATGCCTGTTTTAAAAGATAATCTAAAAACTTTCAGAAAATTTTTTATTGAAAGCACTGTTAATAAAAGAATGCATTTTGATAATTTTTTTCTAAAATTCTACAGTGAAGATTCCAAAGGCTGAAATGATTTTTTTTAAACTATACATTTGAACATAAGGGACACGTAAATTTGGGGAAAGGGGGAAAAGTTAACGGTGGGGGTTAGTAAAAGGGGGAGGTGATGTAGGCAGTGCCAACATGAGAGAATGGACACGGATTCTCTAGAGAATTTCATGTACCTCTCTGTTTTGTTAACATTTAAATATGCATGGGAGGCCTCACGTTAAAAGTTATTTTACATCGTTTAAAGAGATAGAAAATTCATAATTTTTACACTGATTTAGTTTATTAAATGTTTTATGTAAGTAGTAAATGTTAGCAATTCAATGAATAATTTGGCTTATTAGGGAAATCAGTAAAATTAGTCTGTTTAACTTTCAACTTATTCAAAGTTCGTAACTGTTTTTTTTCAAATTCAGATCTTATTTGAATTTGATTATTAATTTTAGAATTCTATATTTAATATATATCCGATATTTAATGTATGTTCGATATTTAATGTATGTCCGATATTTAATATATGTTCTATATTATTAATATTCGATTATTTGAATTTTGCCTTCAATATGTATTACCTATTACATAAAAATCCTTTGACTATATGAGAGTGTGATTTATTCTTAACTCTGTCACACCTAAAGATGAAACAGTCGTGACAAACCTACAATGTGAAATAAAATAAAATAAAAGCGCAAACTAAAAAATCACTCTAAACAACCGAATAGACACAAACAAGATTGGGAAAATAACAGTTCATATTGAAGTTCTTGGATGAAGAATGAAACGGGCTCAGAATTGAAGAATGTTTGCGAACGTTGACCCCCGCCAGATGACAGACAGCGATGCTGTAGTGGTGACCCCGTAGGCCCGTCGTCGCTGTTGGCCACGAGCCAACCGGCCGCGCCAACCGCCAACCACGCCAACTGCCGTCTAATTAACGCTCTCTTACTATTTACCAATTAGTTGGTCGCGGTGAATGATAGTTGGCCGCGACAATGTTGTGACGCGTGTCGCGTGGATGATTTGTGGGAGGTTCGAGAGTGGAAGACTAATGGGTGTGGAACATTTAATGAGACAAAGGGATAGTTGGATGTAAAGAAAAAAGTCTACAACACTGAGATATATTTATAAATACACTGTGTTTAAATATGAGGCGGTAAATGTATACATAAGATGGCGGATTTGTTTGGTCACACCAGATCATCAGGCCCAATGAGAGTCTCTCGTCTTGTAAGACTTTTTCATTTAGATCCAGAAATACACACGTGTCATGCTAATCAAGAAGTTATCTAAACGGGTAATTTACTTTGGTTCTGAAATATGTACTGGAATTTTAAAGTTGTTCGTTTCCTGGGTTAAAGTACCAGATTTTGCACCTTTTGGTTCTTCACAGTCATAGGAAAGAGATATAGCAGTTCAGCGTCATAGGAAATAGGTAACTGCCTATGCTTAGTACATTCGATTACTATATCCGTTTCACGGGTAGCCCATGTAAAACTGCCAGTTGAAATATACTTGACGTTATATCTTGAGCTGTGGGAAATATTTATCCCTGAGGCATTTAGAGTAACATTTTTATGACACCTCAGGCATGCGTAGTCTTACAGCATGTTACTAACAGTTTAATTTATTATTGATGTTTGTAATGAAATATAGTTTTAAATTATTGTTGAAAGAAGCTTACACATTGTTTGATGTCTCAGATCATTCCCTAATTCTGCAATGGATGCGCCAAGAGTGCAAGGCTACTGGAAATTCCATATTGCACGGTGAACGTGAAACAGTGAATTGAATAACTGTTTGCTTGTAACCAATAACTCAACGAGCACAAATTACTGCCCACGAAAATTGCAATAACTTATGCTGTATCCACATTCGCATGATATATATATATATATATATATATATATATATATATATTGTTAAAGTGATTTATAAATAAAAAAAATATTTATTAATATAACGTACTGCTCATTAATTGTTATTATTTTACTTCGCTACTTAGTACTATTCTCAGTTACCCTCTGCTTTGACGGAAGGTGAACATTTCATCAATGTATGTAAAAAGGAACAAAGCTTTGTTTTAAAACCTTTTATCTTCACACAAAAAGAAATGCATTTGAATCGTGTAAAAAACTTCAGAGACAACATACAGACAAAATGTTTTATTTTAAGCGCTCTATTTTTAACTCATTTAATATAAATCACAATTAAAATACAACGTTTAGTGAAGAAAAAATAATTTCCGTATGCTGCAAAAGTAAATTAGAGTATACATTATATACTATTAATTATTAATTGCATACAACGATATCTTCTACATATTATTACTCTATGAATTTTTCTCCAACATTATTCGATAACGGCTGAACGGCTTTAACGTTTGAGGAGTAAAAAAAACTAAATTTACGAATAAGTGTCAGGTTTCAAAAATGACAACACTAATATGCAGCACAGGGCTGAACATTTTGAACAGTGGCACTATGTCGTCATTTGATCAAACCCAACTCCCTTTCATTGAGACTAAACATATTATGGACATGGTTTGAATAGTGTTAAAGGTTAACCACAAATCGCAGCATTATTATTTCCAGGAAAACCCGAGGTTCGTCAGCTTAAATTTATAATAACATTGACCGCCTGACCTCATATTGCGTTTGATTACAATTTACACTTCCTAATAAATACAAAAGTATTTACATTATCAAAAACAGTATTTATTTAAATTTAAGGACTTATCAAAATTAAATTTGACGCATTCTACTTAGTCGTACTTATTTAATACGATTTTTAAAATAATTTTTCTTCTATTGTTAAATTTTGTTCACATTTTTGTATATTGTATGATATTTTATGTTTGTCAGTGGAAGTCATTGTAATTATATTTTTTCATATGTAAAACAAGACAAAAATGTGTTAGAAAAATATGTTTTTTTAAAGATTATTATAATTTTGTTTAAAGGGAGTTGCTGCCACATTACACTGCTCTACACAGCAAATGCTAAAGAGGTGGCTATCCATAATGTACTGAAATGGTATTGAATACATTTGTGATTAGTTTTAGTTTTTTAAGTTACACTGTAAATATTATCACAATGTAGAAATTGTTATAACTATGTACATTATAGAAACAAAAAAATTATATATTTTATTTAATTTTTCCTAGGACAACATCAAAGTTATGGATGAAATTGATTCCCTCACAGTCACACGTGGTCAGTTATGCAAGGGGATGTGTGCAATATAGTCATTGAGAATTATGCAGGTATTGTGCAATGAGGGGCCGAGGGGCCGGTTGGTATTGTGCAGGGAAGGTCATTACCATCACACTTGGAGTTAGCATTGCCCAGTTGCATCGATATGTCCAATCTATAATCGATTACCTGTAAAAATACACGGAGAGCATGGATAGCGGTACGTTGTCATTTTTAAATTGATTGCATGGTTGAGTAATAACCACCATGTAATACATAACAAATTATGAGATACAGGGTGTTTGATGTATATACACAACATTTAAATTTTAAACTGCAGTGTAAGTTCTTCATGAATTAAGCCGTAAACAGCGTTAGAAGAAGGCAAATTTCATAAGATTTTTAATGGTATAAGGGATTTGTTTTATTTGGGGGGGGGGGGGGATTTTTAATGGTGTATCTTAGCTTAATGTGCACTTGAGGTTTTGGGATGGGTTTCAAAGGCTGTTGAAATTAAATCACAATCTGGCAAGGATGGTTCACAACTAATTTCAATGATCATAGTCGTTCAATAACTGTTTTTGCAATAAAATCTTTGATTCGGGAGTTCAAAAGGGACGTTTGAATGCCCGAAACAACGATTTGACTGCAAAAACTGTCATTGAACAACTATGATCATTGAAATTAATCGTGAACCATCCTTGCCAGATTGTAATTGAATTTAAACAACCTTTGAAGCTCATCCCAAAAACTCAAGTGCTCATCAAGCTAAGATACAGGGTGTTTTTTTTTAACGCAACCCATTTTTAAGATTGAATAATGCACATATGAATGTGTTATGAGGATTGTTTTATTGATCTTTACATTTTATAAAACCTATTATTTAAGTTTGATCACATTTAAGTCACATTTTGTGCTAAAACAGTCCGTCATTGGCATTTGTATAAAGTTATGCTCTCTCCATCAAATTCCCGAACATGTGTTGCAAGAATTTCTTGCATTAAATTTGTTATGTTTGTTTTGAGGTGCTGAATATATTGTGAATTGTTTTCGTATAATAATACTACTTAACATATCTGTGGCAAATTTCATTCTGATCGGACCATTTTTCCGCGAGGTATCGTACTTAAAGACACACACATTAAAAACGCAACCCAAAACTTGATTTTATCGGTGAAGGATTATTCCCCCCAATATCCCTGATTTGACGCCACTATATTTTTATTTTCTTTGGGGATACATACAAAGTAAGGCCTAAAAAAACAAGTCACAGCATATTCAGTACCCCAAAACAAACAAAACAAATGTAATGCAAAGAGGTACCTAGCAACACGTGTTCGGGAATTTGATAGAGAGAGCATAACTTCATACAAATGCCACTGGCGGATTTTTTGAGCACATAAAGTGAACTAAATGTGATCAAATAAAAATAATAGAGTGTATAAAACGGAAAGAACCATAAAACAATACTTATTTCATATTTATATGTGAATTATTCAATCTTAAAAATGGGTTGCGTTTTAAAAAAAACACCCTGTATATTCCTTTGCACCATTGAAACTCCTATGAAATTTGCTATCTTTTAACGCTGTTTACGACTTAATTCATAAAGAACTTAGACTGTAGTTTAAAATTTAAATTATGTATATATTTATCAAACATCATGTATATGTGAAAGTATTTTATGAAGTAGTACAGGGTAATGCATAATAATGACATTTTTAATATTAACTTGCAAAGTTTAAGGAGGGGATAAAGGAGTTAAAAGGATTGATGAAAGTAATGTGAAGGAGTAATCACTTAAAATACCTCTTTGGACAGTCCAGAAGAGAATCGTGAGTGAAGCTTAGAAGTCTTTTTGAATGAAGGTTATCGGCATGATGGGGGCATGTATGAACATAAATTTTGGAAGCGAGTTAAACAACAACAAATTTTTTTAAAGATATTCTACGTTTAATTTTAATTTTTGAGCTCTTCGAACAGTGAAACTTTCTTTGAATTTTTTGAGCTGTTTAAAAAGTAACAATTTAAGAAGTTACCTTATCTCTTTCTCATTAGTTCATCACAAATTAGATAAAGTAAAGCAACGATACTGTTATACTTGACAAGTTCCAGGCACAGGTTCATGATCCTGTGTAAGGGTAAAGTATATTCAATGAAAATTTCGAAGACTTGAAAAACAAAATCCTTTTTTCTTGAATAACAATGAACTCAAGTATTACAGAGGAAATTAAAAATAGAACTAGGCAAATTCAGTAATATATACCAAAAGAAAAAGTCTGGAAAAACAAATATACTTTTGAGAAGAGACGCCGCGCCGTGTCAGCGAGTCGTTTGCGAGCTGATGTATCTTTAATTGTTGGCGGAGGGACAACGGTCATCGTGGAAATGAATTTACCGTCGTCATCTCCTGAATACATTTTCCACTAACTTTTGTGTGTTTTTATGTTCATGTGAGCTTGTGTGTATTTAACAAATTTCCTCCAAACATAATTTTGTCAAATAAGTCAATAAATAAACTGTAATTGAATCCGTACACTTTAATTTTAAAATTTAAAATAATACTAACCGATTTGTGAAAGTTTTTGGGAACTTTATGTAACGTCATAGCAGCTTTCATATTTTCACGCTAAGTAGCTTATATATACACAAAAACAAATACAAAAGCATAGATGAACATTCAAGGAGTTTGATTCTCTATAATTAACACAAAAACTTAGGTTATAATGATCATAATGCCTTTCACATTTTCAGAATTTTAAAATATGGTTTCACTGCAGGATAATTAAATAAATTAGAACTCAGTGTTTACTGAAATTAAAATTATGTTGTTTCAACCAATGACTCTACAGTAATCAGTGCAACTATTGACTATGCAGCAGTCATGCAACTGAATTATGTCCTGTATCCCGTATAGCAGTTGACTAGGTTATACTAGATATAAACACTGACGATGGCTATGCTGTAGGCAATCGTTTAAAATGTCGTAGTAATTTAAAATTAATGAAAAGTTTTGTTTGGAAACAATATATAAAACTACGGCTTGTTGGAAATTCCACCAGAGACCAGAAAGCTGGAGCTAATAAAATATGTAGAGGTAATCTGCATGGTAGAATTGCACTGAATTCAGTCTGTCTGCTTTATGCCGTGGTTGGGTGTTAAACTTATAACCATGATAAAAGTTAAGATTAATCTTAATAAATTTTAGAGTGCCAGGTTTATTAGGCAAGTGAGTGGAAGAAGGAATAAAGTGCCCTAAATATTGTTAAAAGAGTGATGCCGAGTTGTGAGATAATTCGCAAATACTAAGTTTTATTTTACATGCATAATTCTTATTCGCTCATAAAAAATAAAGCAGAATCGTACAACAAGAAATTTGATGGTAATTCAAAATAAAGAACTCAAATATGGACAATACTTCGAGTGGTTAAGTTAGACGCGAAACAAAAAACTACTCAAAACCAGGCACTTAAGTCGTGAAGATTATAGCCATAAGACTTTTTTTCACTAGATTCTGTATGCCTTCATTTCAAATTAAAATGATCAAATCGTGGACGTTGATCGTTAATTTTGGTAACCTCCTTGAAACTTGACTTTTTAACGAGAAAACTCAAAACTACCCTCCTAAACAAATACAGTAAACCTAAATTGAAAATATTCTGTTAACCAGCATTTCTGCGTCAGATCAAAAATAAAAGGAACGAATTTCCCAGACAATGAAGCGACAAAGATAATACGTGTCCATAATAATCAGAGACAAAAAATTAGAGCAATTCCAAATGGAAGGTGGGATTGTCCAATTAAAATAACAGGCCGGTGGAGGTAGAGGGTTGCCAGGGGAGAGGGGGGGAAGTTCGCGCAGTAATCACCTCTCCAAATGCAACATCCTCGATGGTGAGTTTAATTATCGCCTGAATGATTAAGATAATTGCTGGGCCTCACTCGACTGTTCCATCTTGAAGGTCTACAGCGCGAGGACCCGAGTGTACAAGTTGTAACGACCGGTAACGAAGGTAACGACTCGGCTCGCAATTAACGACGATTGTTTAGTTTTTGATTGACGCTCGGCGAACGGCGAACGTGTCGAAGGGCTGTGTTTGAGGCTCTTCACCGGGGTTGCGAAATTCGGAACTTAGTTCACTGCGACTCAGATTAATCTACCACAATCTTTTATAAATAGTAATTAATTGAGATAACTGCTTGACAGAGCTGTACCTTGTGATCATTAACGTGACCGTGGTGTGATTAGGATCAGCTTGGTAGTTAAAATACTGAAATGGTTTTTATTATGTAAGGAATATTAGGGATCGATTGCTTATTTTATTGTCTACCAGTACCCAACATGTGCACAAGAGTTTAAAATTAAAGAACAATTACTTTCAGACATAATTCCCTATGTGTCAAGAAAATAGTTTAAATTTGATTATCTGCTATGTAGAATGCAAAGGGTTTCGCGGTACTGAGCTCTGAAAGCTAAAAAGGCAATAATTACTCGAACCCATGATAGCTGCTGATTTGGTGGTGGATTATGAGGTTTATGCCACGTCATATTGATTCTCCAAAATACGTTTTGTTTTGCCTATTGTATAAGGTTACTCGAGCGCAGCGTTATGGCTAATGTCAATTAAAGTTTTAGTGGCCATGAACTGAAGTAATCTTTACCGCCCTCCCCTCGAGATGATTACTCTAGCACCCCTTGTATCAAGCTGATTTGTTAGTAGTCGTCTTGACTACTTTCTGAAATAGGTTATCCGTTTTTATTTTCCTGTGCACAATCTGCAGCTACTGGCTTTGTGTGTGAGGGTTAATACAGAATAACAAGTCAGATATGAACATTAAAGGTTATTTTGGTAAATAGCGTTTTTCTTATAATCTATCTATGGGTACCCCTGGGCCAAATTTGAATTGTTTATAAGTTGGGTACTCATCTGACTTCAGATTTCTTAACTTTAGTGCTTAAAACTGTTAACTTTTACTACAGGTGTGACCTGCAGCAACAAAGGTTTTATAGCAAATTATTCCTGGCATTGAAATTAAAACGGTAAATTGTATTTATTATTTCGTATTCAGACAATTGCGAAATAAGGCTCATTACAGTACGCTTAATAAAGAAAGTTTGAAATTAAAATAATAAGAAAGATAAACGCAAATAACCGAAATGAATATCAACAGACTTTTTAAATTATCCCTCCAAGATCTTAGATTAAACAAAAAATGAAATTGGAGTGAAAACAGAACGGCAAGTAATAAGTTAGAGAACTCTTTAATAGACAGCTCATTTACTTAATTTAAAAACTTTCATCCACCTGATTTGAATGAAATTCTGTTTAATGATGAGATAGCTATTAAGTTTATTGACAGATTTGCAAGTAAAGTGGTATTTTTGTTTTCTTCTTCAGACATTGTATGTATGCTTGCTTTATGAATCACACATACTTTAAAAATATCATACAATAAAAAGTTTTACAGCCTAACTGTTGGCTAAAGTGCATTATTGAAACATTATTGTTGGTCATAAAGTAAATGCCATCAAGAAAAGTATAAGGGGTTTGCAGGAACACCCTATACTAGTTTCAATAAATTACGTTTTCTTGTTTGATGTTATATAAAATGAAAAAGGGTCTTATGCGATGTATAATATACTGGTTGAAAAATTGTTTATCTAAAATTTTGACTCAACAGTATTATTCATTGTTCATGCAATGTACTACAGGTAATTACTTGAGTCAATAAGAAAACTCATAAATGTATTAATATCATAAAAATAAATTTACCACTGGACATCTTAGGCGTTTTCATACACACCTGAAACAGAAAATTATATCTTTAAGAAATCACTCATTGAATACTGCTGGTACAATGATACAGAAGTAATTAATAGCTGGATGTAATCTCCTGTTGTCGACCCGAGCAAAGTCCTAAAGAAACATTGAGAATTGACATTTTTGTTGTTATTTTGAGTTCATGAGGTGTAACATTGGCGTTTAGAAGGAGCACCCATGCGTGCACCCACACAGCTTTTGAGAAGCTGTGATCAGGCAGTCAGTCAGTCAATGAATCAGTCAACCGTTTCTCACTTTTATGCAAAAAAATCGTTGATACACAGAAGCCTAAGTATGACCCAGGAATAATGATTTTAGTAAAATTTCGTTTTAAAATACCTGATGCTGAATACTACACGGAAACGATGAAATTTTCTTTAGTTAATACTAAATGCTAGAAAGATTTGAGTGGTTATCCAGTATTATTTATACACATTATTATTTATTATATTTATTTGTGTTATAAACACTTTAATACCTTGATTGTATAAATCATATTTTTGTACATTCATTTAATTCATTTTTCATTATTATTTAGCAAAACTTGAGCTCTAGAGACCTAGCGCGGCTGCAAAACAAGAAACACAAAGACAATCCGCTCCCTTTAATGGGGACGACAAACAATGTTATCTCACCGCATCGCATTACTTTTATTCTTTATTGTTTTTATAATTCTCTCTCGTAATACTTTTGTTTATACTAAAGAATAGTAATATGAGTTAAAATGACGCTAGCCATTTTAATAGAAGGTACGATCAACCATAATACTGGCTTGATATAGATTATTATTAAATTTTCCTAAATAAAACAGTTTTACTTTAGAATATTTGCTTTGAGAATCAATGTTAAGTTCACATAGAAAGTGTAAGTTCATATAAAAAGTGTAAATACAAATACATATAGGTTTTTTATGTAAATCTCAGTCATAATAACACATTTAGTAGTGTAATGTAAGAGATGTAACACTATTTACCATATTATAGGTATGTTAGCAATGTGATAAAATAATAAATCTGAAACATCGCTTGGAATGCCAAAGTCTCAGATCAAAAGAGGCCGTACTTATTCGTAATATTCGGGAATACTCCCTTTGTAACATGAAATATCGCTTTAAACGCTGTAACGTTTATCCAAGAATGTATATTTATTTTAAACCCCAAGATCTTCTACGCCTTTGTCGCCATCTTTAAGAAACTGTAATAAAAGGTTTGATAAAATCCTATTAAAAGCTACACGTTTACCTAAAACCTTTTTCAACATAGAAGCGCTAAAAGAAGAAAAAGTACATATAAGCAAGTATTTAACAATTATTTTGCTAAAAAACTCTCTATATATGAGATGAACACCAGAGAAATATCTCGGCAAAAAGTTTGAAGCGTACTCAACCCCTTATAGGAACGAGGTGGAACGAGACACAGTAAGCTATATTCTCGCCCTCGGTTGGTATCACTTGGTCTCAGCGGTTGGTTGGTTGGTTGGTTGGTTGGTTGGCTCGGTTGGTTGGTATAACTTGGTCTCGTTAAAAGTGTACTACTGGAATTTTTATTTTTAAGTACTTTAGTATTAAAACGGGATCATTTATCACTCTGTAATATGAGGAATCATACAGGCCTTTATAAACAAAACAAGTTTTTATCCTAATTTATTCACTTAATTACTTAATTTTGTAAACAAGGAAGGGTGAAAGAAACAAATATTCGTTTACAAGTTCTTGAGATTAACGATGAAGTTTTTTTAACCGTTGCAAATACTGTGAAATGAAATGAAATTTATTTATTTCCAAAACCTGGTACAATACAGAAAATAGAGAAAAACAAAACCTTTGGAAATCCTTCCCACATAGGCAAGCACTGTACATGCTTTCAGTGAAAAATTACGTTTTAGCAACATTCAAGAAGGAATATGTTTCAATAAAAAAAGCTTGGAATAAGGCCGAAATAATTGTAAAGACAACTAAAGTCTCTGTAAAAAGCAATGCGGAACAGATAAAAATGGACGATTAGGAGACACGAAGAACATGGTCGACATAAGAAAGGGGAACAGAACGCATTGTGAATATCTCAAGGCCATTAGTCCTAATGGTCCACTTTGCCGTTGTTTGCCCGGTGTTGACTTATCAAAGGAGGCGACCGCAGCCCTTGTCTGACCTTTGTACTATCCCTTCCACAATCGACCAGGTTATCAATGCTTGGTCAACCATTGTACAGACCTAGTCAAATATCATGGCCTACGCCATCCACAATCCCTAAATTAGCATTAATTTTAAAGAAGGACTGGGCCTTACTATTTGAATACGCCTGTATCTGTTTTTTGTTGCGTGTGGTCGTGCACACTTCAGGCTGAAGACTGGATTGGCTTTGATTATGATGGGAGATTTTTTAGGAGATGGTAATACTGATTTAATAATCAAGTTACGTCATTTTACACGGGTTTTAGTTAGTCTCGGCGTAGATAGAACTACTCTGAGGAAACAACTCTGTAAGGATTGAGTAAAATTAATATCCATTAAAATATAAAAGGCATAATCTCATGATCATTTGATAACAGATACAGTAGTACAATGATCAAGGATTACTAAAAATAACATCTTATTACTGGTAGAGATTTAAAAAAATAAAATATTTAATTTCCTACTCCACTTTACTTAATTACTTGAAGAGAAAACGTATTATATAAAAGTTTACAAAGATCATAAAGAGAAATCAGGAATCCCAATGCAATCGCTTAAACAATTGATTGAATTATTTACCGCCGATTGGTTCTAATTGGAAGCAACGCGCTGTGACGTCATCTTCTGATTAGTTACCGGTTGTTACAACTTCAGCTGCTCGCCGTATTTAGCGCCACCGTACTTCTTGATGACGTTGCAACTTTGACCTGTTGTTGAAGAAGTCCTAAGACATAGATACTAAAACTAGGAAGATCTTGAAAAAGTTAAAGTTTACTTTGCTGATTAAACTGTTAAACAAAATGGAAAAACGTAAATAACCGTAGTTTGAAAACGTATTACAATTTGAATATTTAAAAACTACGTAATAAATTATTAGGGTGATAAACTGTAGATTTCTAAACTAGAGATCCATAGTATGAATACATAAATTTATTGTTTCAAAAAAATGGATGAGGGCTTAAGTATCCCAATGCAAATTTCATGGTTTGGATCTGAACTTTAAACACGAAATTTCAGGAGATTTTTCGTGTTAAGAATACTCGTTAGCCATTGGTGGATTGACTTGGAGAACTGCCGGTCTTACGGTGGAACTGGCATTTAATTGACGACCCTCCTCGTTGAATGGTGGAAAAATTCAGTTTTCATGAAGTAAAGCAACATTTCATATACAGGTTGATTGTCTAAAGCACTTTTGTTTCTGAACACAAAGTGAACACTCGACGAATACCTTCAACGATCTTACCCACCGCGCCTCTTTCTCTTCATCTCAAATATTTACTTAGATCTCTTTCAAACATTTATTTGTTCGTGGTTCCTTTCAACTCAAAGATTTAATGCTGCTTTTAGAATAATGCTTCAGCTCTGTTGTGATGGGGTTTGTTTCATGCATAAATGCTAATGGTACTGGATCTACGGTACAGCTGATTAGAAAATACCTGGGAGTTACCTTTTCACGTAAGTAGTTGTTTAACAAAAGAAATTTACCTTCTTAAGAATCAACAACCAATCGGCATGACATGCCAATCGAAGCTATAAAATGTTTCATAAAAAGTTTTTACGGGCTAACAATGAAGTGAGTCGAACAATTACAGTTATTACTGTATTTTAAAGAACAGTAATGTTACTGAAAGGTAAATAAATATTTCAGTGCTAAAAATAAATCGAATATCCATCAATCCAGATCAACAGTCAATATTGCACAAAATATTGAAACTCTTTAAAATTAATTTTACAGAGTTGAATTCGTTCAGGATTAATTGTAACGAAGGTAACATGATGTCTTAACGGATTAAACCGATCGGAGAAAAACGTTTCGGATAGCGGTAAACGTTGAAAGGAGAAAATGCGCTAAAACTCGAGAAAACAGGTCGAGAGCGTAGCGAGAGCGCCGTGAGACGTAATCGAAGATGTAAGATGAGATAAAACATGTAGGACCTCCTCTGCGAACTACGCTATCGGCGCCATGAAATATGTTCTCGGCTGAGAATGTGGCCTTCTAACTTGAGTTACCGTCTCCGCTAAAGCTGGAATTCCTTAATCATGTTTGAAAACTGATATTCACTTAAAGTTTCCAACATTCGGCGAAAATATTTTAATAGCCTTTGTATAAAGAGTAAACTACTTAAGAACCCATCTGAGATTGTAATTAATGGCTTGTGAAGTTTATAAAAGCGCTCATGAAAACGAAAAAGGGGATTGTTATAAAATAAGTTGCTTTCCTGAAAATATGTTTCCGGGAAATAAATGTGCAATTAGATGAGAAACTGCACTTAGTTCGCCTTTCAATGAAGAGAGGCTCAGTGATAACATAGCCACAGATTGATAGTAAAACACAGATTGAAAAACTACATCTAATAAATAAAAGAAAAACTTAAGGTCTAGAACACTTAAGCATATCCAAATAATCAGCGTACCAATTATTTTCGTATACACATATAAAAAGAAAGATGCCTACAATTTATACCGGTAATTCAACAGTTATTACTCAACCCTAGTAAAGTCTGTTATGGTGTTAACTAGTGATATCTCCGACATCTGGCCCAAGCTGTGTAATTGAATGACGTGTGAGGCGACAATAGTGTCAATGGGTTCACACTGCACGGCTGTAATTCCGGCGCCCACGTCCAATAAACTCAAATTTGACCTCTCCGCGTCCCCCTCTTGACCCCGCCTTGACGACGCGAGACGTGGTCGCTGGGGAATGCGCCTCTCTTTACAATGAAACGTAGTTTCTTTTATTTATTCATCACACATGATAATTACAAAGATTGTAAAGCATGTTTCCAGGTTATAGTTTCACTTTGTTGAAAACTAACTGATAACACCGGTTTTACCCGAGAGAAATTGTTACAGTGCTGAATAATATTATGAAAATGAAATTACACCAGATTTTTATTTGAATAATATTAAATAAACCTTAAAAAACTAAAACCATGGGTCTCATTTAATCATCATTGGGATTTTGGATGTCCCAAGTGAAGTAACCCTAGAGCAGTGTTTCCCAACCTTTTGGTGCTCGCGTACCACCTACCACATTTTCAATATTTTGGCGTACCATCGCAAGGACCCACCCCCCTCCCCCCATCACTGAGGTAAACCCTCCAAAAGTGCTTATAGTTGCTCTTTGGTTGTTTTGTTTTTGACACTCAAATTTACGTTTTTTTAACTTGTCAATGTAAATTTTTAGATCGTATTTTGATTATAAGTATTTGACAAATAATATGTTCGTCACAGATCTGCTCAATAACTTTATAGCCAATTTGGCAAAAAAAACCCTATGAATTTGAATATGAATTTCGTAATGTGAGAAAAATGTCTAGGTACACGGGCAAAATATTCTCTGCCTGTTATTTGGAACTTTACGAAGTTCTCATATTTTATATTGAAAAATTAACATAAATAAACAATTCATTGTCAATCAAAGTATACCGTATTTTCACCAATAATTTTATATTTAAGCATATTACAAAAAAATATACAACAGGTCGACATAATTAGACTGTGTTTTCAAAATAGAAGATATTACGTTTTGTTAGTAAATCGTACAACTAAAAACTGCAGTAATGCCCCCAAATGAACGCTGTAAAACTGGTAGAATTTTTTCAATGGAAAGAACAAACTGCCAAAACAGAACATTGTTTAGTGCCAAAATGTTTTGTAAAAAAAATTGCTTTTAAAATGAAAGAATAACAATAGTTCCTAAAATATGGTATGAAATTGGCATATTGTGACCGAAATAGAAACTGAAAAAGTTAATAAAATTAAGGCATTAAGTGCTACTTTACTGATCGACGGGACAGTGTTCGTTCGTATATCTATAAAAATGGTATTTAACTTTTTACTACTTCTTCAATCTCTCGCGTACCACCTGAAAGACCTTCGCGTACCACCATTGGTACGCGTACCACCGGTTGAGAAACACTGCCCTAGAGGATTTAGAGGAGTCAGATGCAACAGCCGTAACCGTGACGAACTTTATTGAAAATTCCACGCCTGAACTCCTCGCAGTTAAGCCGCACGACGATCCACACAAAGACAAGAACTCTGCTTTTTTATATAGATATAACATCCTTCGAAACATGCAAATATTGCTATAACCTAGGCATTTTTTGCAGAAATTATGAATTTAGTTTAAGAGATAAAATAATGTGATCTAAAATTTGGTGTTAATTATAAGACATGTAATGATTTAGAAGCGGAATGTCCTTACATAATCTAAAAGCACTAAATCAAACCCTGTGTAACATCACAAAGAATCTTTATAAAATAAACTACTTATGAATAATAAATAAAAGTATTCCAAAGACTACATGTTATTATTATAAAGACTAAAATGTTATAAAATATTGATTAATTTAAATAAATTATTTAAGTTCTTCTAATGAACATTTAAACACTTACATCAAATCAGGACATAAAAGTTAAACGATAAAACTAAAATTCTGAAATACCATATTTATTATTCTGCGTCCATTGAGAGCCTAAGCCTGCACGATGGCAGTTTTTCTTTTGACTTATTCATTTTGGAGTCTTTTTTTTTTATTTTGACGCTAACATAATGGCCATAATAAATAACAAACATGAAATAAATAATAATAAAGTTTTCCGAGAAGTAAGCTAGAAACTTGCACAACGCCCAACGAAGCCTACTCGGGCTCTAACGTTATGTGCAATACAAGCAACACGTTGGGTCGGTTGCGCAATGCGTGAAAGTGCTTCCACAAATGAGTCACGGCCTTATGCAGATTTATTGAAATTGTATAATTTGTTTATATCTTATAACTGTATGCAAGTCTCGTATTAATAAGGAATAAGTGGTTTTAGTTTTTATAGGGGAGTAAATTGATTAAATATTCAATGCATAACAAAGTATGACACAAAGTAATTCAGTATTCAGTGCATTTTAAAAATACAAAGTATGATAATATCGTAATAGTTTATAAAGGAATTGATGTAACTTAGAAATAGTTTGTAAAGGAATTGATGTAACTTGAATATTAATATGCTTTCTATTGTCATAATAATCTAACTTTTATAACTTTAGGTAATGATTAATTTTATCACCAATCTTCTTGTCAGAAAACTCTATTAGATATATTTTAGTTTCGGTGGTAAAAAGTACTCTGTTTTAGATAGAATTAGTAATACATATTTAAGCATTTCCCAGATGAAATATCTTCTTTTTAATTTAAATTGTAATCGATTGCATTCTGGTTCTTACCGAGTAAAATTAATTTAACATAAATTAATGTAATATGCGGACATATAAATACAATCACAATACCCCCGTTGCAGCAGACCTGCATAATCAGCGAATTTCAAATACAAAACAATATATTTCAATCCAACATGGCGAGATTTAACATGTTTTGGTAAGCTCCATAAGAATAACATGGGGAATGAGTATGCAGGTTTGCTGCAACAGGTATATTAAAACTGAGTGGTTTTAATTTAATATTTAGTATATCTGAACTAAAAGAAGCTATTTACCAAGTTTTATTAAGATTTGTTGAGAAATAACCGAGATATGGAAATTTACTTATTTCCCATAAGGTTAACATTGGGACAACGTACTGTGTTTACCACTTTCAATATCTCGGTAACCAATGGACATGGAGGGGTGATTCAAGATACTAAATTGTTTGTTTTTTTGAGCTGAATTCAATGGTGCCAATAAAAATTCGATAAATTTTATTTTTCTATGTAAAAAACTCATAAAACCCATTTTTGGGGGGGTTTATCCCCCTTTACCCCCCTCCCAGTGGTCCGATCGGGCTGGTTTACGAACTCGTCCGAGGGATTACCACTTTACATGTCTGTACCAAATTTCATTAAGATCGGACCATATTTACGGCCGCTATCGTGCTGACAGACACACACACACACACACACATATATATATATAGATAGATAGATAGATAGATAGATAGATATATATAAAAATTCGAACCAATGGTGTTTTTGCTTCTGGTGTCCCCAAAACGAAAAGTTATCATGGTCTTGGGCTTAGGTCTTACCATGAGACCTAACCATGCGGAAATTCGCTAAAAATGTATGTAATTTTAAAAATAAATTTTATTTAAGTAATATAGTATTTTTCATGAGGTTTTTAAGGTATTGTGTTGAGGAAATCATACGCTTTTGTTTACTCATAAAATTGCACCTGGTAAATTAATTATTAGTCGTGTTAACGGAATAGTCTTAAAAAACTTGAATCAAAAACGCAGAAGTGAAACCAAGAAACCCTTAATCATAAAAATAATGAAAGACAAAAACATCTGCAGCAGCAAAATGAGTGAAAATTTGAAAATGTGATCAAAGAACAAAGAAATGAAAGTAGATAAACAGAGCATAATAGGAATACCCAGAGCCCATTAGTCCTAATGGTCCACTTTGGTATTGTTTCCTGGTGACTTATCAAAGGGCGAACCCCACCTCTTATCAGTAAGTCGTATCTTTAAGGCACCGCAAAATCATCCACCACACAACTTGATGGGAGATCGTGTTTACTTTAATTTTAAAGAATATGAGTGTTGTTTTTTCTTGTTATAAAAAATAGAGCCTTTAAGTAAAGATAATTAAAGTATCCGATCCACGCTGTGGTTATTTTTGCTTACTTACTCATTATATTAAGTAAATATTTATGCTACAGTAAACTGTAGCTAAATAATAAATTAGATATAACTCTTTAAAGAAATGGAGCTAAAGCAATAGTCATTGAAGACTGAATACATACATTTTATTTCAGCCTATTAACAGTTAAAAATATCCTTAGTTAAGTTATATCGGTCTGATTAAGTTATATTGTTAATAAATCAAACAAATAAAATATACTTTATAATTTTAATTAGATCAAATTTATATGAATATAATTGTCCTGATTACGTTAGTTACTTGTGAAAACTGCTATAATTGAATAAATTCATAAATCATTATTTTATCAACTAAGACATGTTTCGTCTATTTGAAGTATTAATTTGATTTTATTGGATTATTCGTCCTCTCTATATTTACAAATAATGTAACTGAATATGAGATTCTATGCTGATTTCCGGAGCTCAACCAAGCAAACCTTTTAATGAAACAATTTTAAAACAAATACAGTATATATTCAAACATTTAAAAACGTTTTTAATTTATTGAATACAGAATGTTATTCTAAATCTAAACAAGATAAACTATCAAATGAACGTTGACTTAGCCTCAATTTATCTTTTATTAGAGATCTCATTTACCTGATTCGAAAACTTTTCGCTCTCTTGAATTAAGTCAATCCCGTCTGCGGATGAGTTTAATATTTTGCCTGATAAGACATTCGTAGGCGGGACGCTGTGCGCTGCAACCACCTCATTTGACAGATGAGAATTTGCATTCATTTCGGTACTCGCTGCGTCCCTGGGGTGGCGGTACTTGATGGTTGCAGCCCTAGTAACGCTTCAGAACATCTTATTTCTTCAAATCGGTCAATAATATCATGCTGTATCTTAGTTCAAAACTTCCTTGAAGAAAAGTAAATGGATCTATTTCAAATAATTGTAAATTGTGATAAAGTGAAATGTGAGAATTAAAAAAAACCTAACATTACGTAAAAGAAGAATAAAATACGTAATGATAAGTTATACATTTACAAGTTACATTATACATTTGGTAGTTAAACTGCTAAAAGTAAACTGTAAAGCTATGTAAATAAGGTGACTTATAAAATATAATGTATGAATTACGTAACTTTTAGTCAATGGGATGTTTATACAGTCATAACATACACAAGCCTTTTATGAGCTGAATAAGTAAATATCATAAGAAATAATGTCTATTACAAATGTTAAAACAGGTTTCAATCATAATTCGAACGAAGTGAGTTATACTCGACTTGAAAATCACTCTTTGTGGACTATCTCCTCTTTTATTATTTGATGAAAATTCATGAAATTTGAACTGCATCATATTTACACCCCGAAGATTGTTATAATCTATTAATGAGTAGTTAATTATACGTTTAAATATTTATTTTTTTAGTTAA
The DNA here is from genome assembly GCA_035578135.1 of Flexamia atlantica. NCBI lineage: Eukaryota > Metazoa > Arthropoda > Insecta > Hemiptera > Cicadellidae > Flexamia > Flexamia atlantica. Next base: position 52,708,838 of record JAQJVK010000004.1, on the reverse strand, counting down.
TAGCCTTCATTTAGTTTTACCACACTTCGTTCAACCCATACGCGACCTAGGAGCGTACTCCTAGTATAATAAGTCTTCAACGAAAAATAAATTCAATAGTTATTTTCTTCATATGATAAAGTAAGTGAATGCATAATTTTGTTCCCTTTTTCACTTGTAAAACGTTTTAGCACAAATGTTTTAGCACAAAAACTCAATTTACAAAACACAGTATCTATTTGTCAGTTAGGTGTTGAAGTAACAAGTTATAGGAATAGCGGTTGGAGCTATTGTTTTCCTATTTTCGTAACAACATTATTCGCTTCTTTTTCATCAGTAATATCACAGGCGAATTCCAACCAAGACGGTTGATCCAACAAATATATGTTAAGAAGCATTATCACCGGTAAAATTATAGTTTGCACGTATTTTCCTTTAGGAAATGAGAAATTGCACAAATAGCATGAAATATCTTAAATTTTGTTCTTTTGCAATTGTTAACATACGTACAAATGTGGATATTGTTTTTAACTGAAGGGTTTTAATTAAATTTATTTTTATGGCTCTAATAAAATAAAATATCAATATTGTTTTCCCTCTTTTCTTAATATCGAGATATTATTTCGAATTATTACTGCTCTAAGTAACTAACTCATTAACTCATAAACTACTCTTCATAATAATTCTGAGCAAAAGGTATCCAAGCAAATACTCTGCTGGGAGTTAAATAGTATTTCCCAACGCGAGTTACGTAAATGGCTAATAATAATTGTCACTCTTGACCAAGCTTTTCTCAATAAAAATCACAACAACAAAAACTTGAAGCAAACACTTTCAAGAGCACGTTAAATGTTTTTGGCTCATAAGAAGTGTAACTGTGTTGAAAAATAATGGACAAATAGAGACTTTACACAAGTGTATTGATTTTTTATAAATTTAAGATGAGAAACTTAACGAAAGTGCGAATAATGTAACGTTTACTCGCAGGTATTCAAAACACGTAGTGTAATACCACAAAAGGCGAGGCCATTAGCCTGGAGTGCTCGTTAGCAATAATTGCACCTCCTCCGTGTTTTAATCCCGTCCTCAAGGTGCGTTCCGAGCGATTGGACCCTTAATCAGGTATTTCATATCACCAGCATGATAAAGATTTCTTAATTTTTGAAATATGTTTTGTAAGTTGAAAATCATTAGATGTATTAAAAGTCCAAATATACTTTCTGCACATTATTATGTAAGTGAATAAAGCTAATACTCAGGCTCCTTTTTGGAATATATTATTTTTTGAGATGTAGACTGTGTGTAAATATATATATCTAATTGTTATATATTGTATTTTGTTTGAGAAAAGTTAGTTATTTTCTCATTACCGAATTGATTGAATAATTTTAAATGAGTCCTTCCTCCTACTTTTTTATATATTCACAATCAATATTCAACCACCACCAATCTTCAACATCATCTTCAACCACCATGATCGAAAAATGATGGTACTTATTTTTGGCCCCATCTTGATTCACCATTTTTAACACCAACTTTTTTAATTTAAGGAAGTGTTGTGTGTCGTAATTTAAGACCACCAAAGAATAACAAATTTTGATAAAGTCAAATGATAACAGCTGAGTAATTTCTGAAAATATTACAAAAGTTATTAAAAAACCTAATAAGAACGACTTATATGTAACAGGTATGTCAACTAAATTGTATATGATTTCCTTTTTAGAAATATTTAAAACTAACAGTACAATAAACTGCAGTTATTAATTAAATTATAATGTATTTTAAAATATATTGGAAGACAAATACTGACGCATCATACTAGACTTGCCATAATTAAATCAGATCAAACGATCTATGAGAGTTAACTACATTGTTAAAAGTTATTAGTTTCACCCTTTCACCTTTAGCTGCCATGATAAAGTAGTTTCCTAATATTTGTTAAGTGCGAGTAGGGACATTCGTCAGATTCGTTACTGGTTGTAGTTGCACTTTAAACAACTATTGTACTGACTTCCGCCGCCCCTCCTAACTCTAATGATCCTTTGTTTGCAGCAATTAACTAACAAGTTTGAAGACAGAAAGTTCGCTAGATTTTGAACCTTGCACTCAGCTGTGAAAACGTACCGAAATCTCAAATAATTTGTGTATGACTTTTCAAATTCACAGAAAATTGTCACAGAAAAACCAACAGTTATTCAACTTTTTTAATTTTTCCTTTTACAATTGTCTCAAGAATTGGTAAAATTGTTTAATGACTTGAATTACAATAGAAATATTATTTTTGACAATATCCGATGTTACTTGAGATTATGATGTGTCTGCCTTTCTATTCGTGTGTCTAGAGATATCTCGACCACCTAATATTGGGAATAACATAAAATTTGACATGCAGACTATGCTTGGCCGAAAATAAAAAGTTATCGAATCGCAACTGTTCATTAATTTTAATAATTTAATAATTTATTAATATCATGAAAATGAGTTTATTATATAATTTGTAACACGCTTCGAGTATTAGAATTTTTGCTTTTGACAAGAAATCGCGATTATCATAGCATGAAATATTTTCGTATTAACACGTTTGTTAAAAGAATAATAATATTTATAGTATATATATAATACCTATTATTTATCAAATTGACCTTTAGCAATTTGTTGCTGAGAAAATTGTATTCGTTGAGACGAATTACTTACTAACGATCGCGGTAAATAAACATGGTGTTATAAATACTCTATTGAAGCTCTCTGATTGAAGCTAATGGGAAGTCGTCCTTGATCTTCCTTTATTTACTGTTTATTTAAAACCTGGACGATAAGTTAAATCTGTCATTTAGCGATGAATAAAGATGGAGTTAAAACAAGGTAATTGTTATTGCGTTTTATCGGGAGGCAATGAACAAAACCTTCCTTTTTATGACGGTTAATTTATTGAGCATGTTATTTGTTGTTGTTTTGTTGTTTATTAACGAATTTACCTTAGAGAAGAAGCTGTTACCGTTGGTCTCATGGTAAGACCTAAGCCCGAGACCATCATAACTTTTTGTTTTGAGGTCATCAGATGCCAAAAACACCCTTCGTTCATTTTTATAAATGGTACTGGGTGTCCACAAAGTCTTGGCCTGATCTAATAGCACTTGCTATACGAAAACCATGTGAATCACACTTAAATTTTATGCCCTGTTTTGAAGGGAATTCAATACAGTTTTATTTCATTAAGTAGGTAATGCCTAAACACAGCTGATTAACAACAATACAGTTATGATTCAATACACTACAAAATCAGAAATGGTGAGTTTACAAGAGAAATAACAGTGTGTTTTGTGGTTTCACGAAACCCAATCCCCTATAACAGTTTGACAACTTTTCTTGCCAACATTTGGAAGACCTGCTCCTGATAGAAGATGCATCAACATATGGTATTCGCATTTTAGGGGAGGAGGCAGTGAATGCGACAAAAAACCCACTCTTACGAACTCTTTCTGATTTGTTAATGTATTGAACCATAAATGGATTGTTGTCAATGAGCTGTGTTTAGGTGTTACAAACTTTATAAAATAAAACTTGATTAAATTCCCTTCAAAAGAAGGCATAGAAGTTAAGTGTGGCTCTTGCGGTTTTCATACAGCAAAGCTATTAAATAAGGCCAAGACTTTGTGGACACCCTATAAATGCGTGTGTGTGTGTGTGTGTGTGTGTGTGTGTGTGTGTGTGTGTGTGTGTGTGTGTGTGTGTGTGTGTGTGTGTGTGTGTGTGTGTCTTTTTAACACGATAACTCGCGTAAATTAGTCCGATCTGGATGAATTTGGAACAGACGTATAAATTACTCATTATTCGGACAAGTTCGGAAACCAGCCTGGTCGGACTATTGGAAGGGGGTTAAGGGGAGGTAAACCCCACCAAAAATGGGTTTTGGGATTCTTACGGAGAAAAATTAAAATTATGAAAGTCTTGTTTGGACTATTGAATTCAGCTTAAAAAACAAATAAATTAGTATTTTGAATTGTTGCTCTATGCCCATTGGTTACCGAGATATTGCTAGTGGTAAACACAGTACGTTGTCCCAATGTTAATGTATGGGAAATGAATAAAATTCTATATCTCGATTATTTCTCAAGTATATGGCTTCATCTAGTTGATGTCTACTGGATTATTGCAAAAAATATCTAAATTTCACTTTTCCATGGCAGCAAACCTGCATACTCATTTTCCACGTTATTCTCATGGAAAAAATTGTTGTATGCTCATTTTAGGATTTATGTGGATTCTACTTGATTTGAGGCATCGTATGGATGATTTATTTAAGCATTTGAAAGGGGCTGAGTATGCAGGTTTGCTGCGGCAGGGGTATTGGCTTTTTAGATATAATTGCAAACAATTTTTCACGTAACATTGAATCGAATCCCTGGAGTAACTGTAGGATGAATGGACTTCAATAACAGTCGTCAAAGATAAAACAGATTTTGAAAAGTTTTTGAGCTGTGTAAATTGAGAGATGCGAACACAAAGCTTTAACCTTACGCGTAGCCAGGAGCGAGTTGGAACAAACTGGAGTGTAGATGCAAGATCGGATAAACCATCGAGGCCAAAACTTGGACTGAACTCTGATACGGCTGATGAAGTAGACATTTACTCTGTAACCAAAACATCAAGTGTTTGGGGGAAGGGATTTAAAAAAACTGAAATAGCATTCAGCATTTCATTCGCCACAAGACTGCTCATGCGTTATTTAAAACTCTAGGTAAACGAGTAGAAGTGCGGGCGGGCGGGCGGGCGGGCGGGCGGGTAGTAGGTGGCGGGTTAAGAAGTGTTTTTACACTTTTTTCAAGAAATCGATTGATGACCAGGCAAACAAGTTAAACATTGTACTTTAGTGTTCAATCTATAGACACTTGCTTATGAGCGATAAGAAAGCTAAAGGTTTTATAGCAGTTCCAACACTTTACGCAGATAGGTAGGTAGCCAGATTTGTATTGTCAATAATCTGCTAGAAGACCATTATTTGTAGGTTTACAAAAATTAACATAATTTTATCAGATAAACATATAAAAATCGATAAAAGTTCTTGAGCTCTATCACTTGCTAAAAGTAATAATACATGTTAACCGTGAGGGATTTATTTACAAGTTGAGCGAACAGGGAACAGTCAAGAAGAAATAATTATCGAGCCTTGCAGTACAGTCTCAATCGATTGATGTGGCTCAGGTGGCCTGTAAGCCCAATGCTAAAATTAATTGAACATAACGAGTAGTTTGTGTTACAACTGCTTAGATTTCTATGTTTTGATGCGTCAAAAACCGTCATATTCCATCATAAACCGTTGTGTTCCATCGGGTTGATATGATCACAACAGGCTTGAAAGGTCTACGTGGTTTATCTATAAATAATACTATTCTGTCATCTGAAATCGCTGGTTTTTTTAATGAAAGGTTCAAACAGAGCCAAACGCATTATTTTTTTACGTGAGTTTTCACACATTTCATGTTTAAAGTTTAAATGGACTTTTATAAAACTGCAATTTAAAAAGCTGAAACTAAAACTAAAATTAATTTCATATGTGAGGAATAAAATCAACGGATATTGTAACAGTGAATTTTGACATTTTGAGCGGCGTTTCAGGTTTCAAAGCGAGCGTTCGTCAAATACCAACAGCCTTGTTTGCAAAGAGTCCTTCCTCACCTTCCCTGCCTTTTCATCTAAGCACAAGACACCAACAAGAAATTCCAAATCTTCAAAAATTACAACCGCTCATCTAAAATAATAAAATGATCATGACAATTTAATAGTAGGATAAAGTTGTTCAATGCATCGATTAAAATACCGACCTAATAACCTAAATATAAGAAATAATATTCACAGAAATACGCCACTACCAAAGAGAAAGCTATGAGCCCTGAATCGGAACACAAGGATATCCTTGAGAGACTATATAATAGGTAATAATTTAGCTTTATTACTGCTGTATACATTTTATAACCATAGCATTGCTGAAGAGAAAACACGATGCGGTTTTAGAAAATAGGAAGCGATTATTCGATTTATTATAAAATAGTTGAAAATCACGGGAGTGGAATGAGGGCCGTTGCTTGACGAACTGTGCCAGGGGAAGTGACAGCTGCTAACCGGAACTGTAATCGAGTTACCGACAATCGAGTTATCGATAATCGAATCGAAACCGAGTCTAGGATGCAGATCCGGATAATTGATCGCAACTTTGAAGTTGCATAAAACCAATACTAATAAATATTATTTCATGTTGTTAAATACACCATAAGAATATATATGTAAAATATGATAAATATTGAAAGTGAAGCAGTTTTTTTAAGTTTTAGGAAGAATCCATTTATTGTAAATTGCATACGATTGGACTTAAGTGGGAAGATTGAGATGGACAACGTTTCATCGTCGGATACATAGGTATATTTCATGATATAAATTATGGAAAATAAGGAGAAAAGATAAATTGATGAGAAAAATTAAAATTATTTAGTTTTAATAACAAAAATAAATCAGGCAATTTACTCTGGTCAAATAAATACCTTCAGTTCCACTTCAAAAGCTAAGATGCGAAACATGCAAAGTTTAAAGGAGTTATTAAATTATAAAATGTTAGGCTGACCAACTAAAACTAGCAGAAGAAAAAAGACAACTTAGTAAACATTTTTGTATTCGAGTTTGGTCGAAAAAGTTGTTGTGTAACTCACTGGTGGACATATTAATATTAGTTAAGAAATGTACTACACCACACAAACTGAACAAAACACATATATATGCTGAAGAGGAAATGATAAAACACAATAAAGAATAACAATATTATAATGAGATGAGGGAGGGTTGGCAACAGTGTTTGTTATTCACCCTACAGAAAGAAAGCTGATTGGCTCAGTTTTCCTGTCTCTGAATCTCGAATGTCACACTGACATGAAATAGGTTTTCACTACAAATTAAGACAAATCTGTCAAACACAAGTTGAAATATCTAGCTTATTGTGATGTGATAAATTTCAAACTATTAAAAATATCTGCAAAAACATGGGCGGTTTCTGTATATTTTGCTAGCAATAAGTAAATTGTGCGTAGAGGATTGTAAACCTTCTTGAATTCAATTCACTGTTATGGATTTAAAAATTTACCTTGATATTTTTTGCTTTATAACACTTGATGTTTGATTCATAACCAAAATTTTCGGGACTCTTATTCACCAAAAAGACCTTCTCCCACATCTACTATGTTTAGACGCTTTTTACGCCTGAAATGAGTGGGTAAAATGGTAATTTGTCACTCAGCGGGAGCAAAGTCATTACTCATAACAATAACATTGAAATCAATAGTTAAAAAATAGAGCCTTCAAATTTCAACACACACATGAAAATATGCTGCAGCTCAACGAATGCAGGCGCTAACAGCTGATTAAATTGGCAATTATAATCAAATAAGATTACCATTAACAGCAATCAGCTGTGAGAACGTCTAAGAATTAAGCATGTAAGAACGTTGTAACAATCAGCTGAACGCTGGCGCATGCATAGTTGCAGCTGAAACCTAATGGAATATTTTTATTACTAATACGAAGTTAATAAAATATATTGTTATGATCAGGAACATAACATATATTGTTATTTATTATTGCAAGTGAGGACAAAACCTTGTGTGTATTTGGAGGGTAAAGCACACTGTCTCCCTCGTGAAATTGTCGCCCTCTCAAGCTCGAGCGCCAACATTTTCACTCGTGAGACAATGTTTTGTTAATTTACTCCCTCAAAACACAGATAACTATTTTGTTGTTTATAGTCTAACAGATAAAAACACCATTGAATAACTTAAAAACATATTTTTTTGTATGAAATTAATTAATTTCATAAAATAATAAGCCTGATTCAGTTTCAGTAATTATACTTGGAAGGAATATTCATAAACCTCATAATAAAAGAAGAGAAATGTCAGTTTTGTTTTTAAAGCTTTGTTTCTCTCCACAAAGTGAGCATTTACTGAATAACTCTGTATGTTTAACTCCACCCCTCCCCTCTCCACCACCTTTACAACTCGAACTTAAATATTTACTTAAATCTCTGTAAAATATTTTATCACTTGTTTTATATAAAAGAAACAGTACTTGTTTAAACTCTCGTTCTACTTATTATATATTCATAATAATTTATCATGAATTCGGGAAACTCAATTGAATTGTGTCCGACTCAAATTTCGTGATAGATTCTTGTACTATTTGAAATACTTAACAAGAGTATGGCGGATACCAGAGTGGCATCCTTGGGAAATTTTGAATATTGAAGGTCAAAGTTCAGAGGGCCGAAAATAGATAACAATATATTGAAAAAAATGTATTTATGGTATCAAAACAGATATTCCCCCGGTATTGATTTTACACCACCGCCGATAGTTGCTAGGTAAATACTTCATTTGAATGGTTATTAATTTCAAGCCGCCATCCTAGATCCACCTTATAGGATACAAGTGATTTTTTTTTAAATATGAATGTGGCGTTGTGACATATTCACCACTACATACTAGATTTTCACGCTGCGCATTTGCGCAACTTTTTTGTCATTTGTATAACTTCGTAAATTTAAAGTTTTTAAGACATTAAGTTTTAAAATATAAAAATTGCTGCATTTTTAAATGGTACAAAGTAGAAACTTGATACTCTGTGCCAAAATACGTCCTTTAGTCAACATATACGCATCAAGTTTGAAGTTGACCCTCTAGTGGTTCAAAGTTATGCAAAATCATGTTAAAAACACATACATGCCAACAGACGGATAACCGAGCATTTTAGAATCCATGTTTACAGGAACTTTTCTCTTAGTTTTAATGTAAAACTCCATTCCAAAGTCCTGAAGGGTTTTTAGTAAACACGTGAATATATACTCATATTTTAAGTACGAAGGATTAAAAGTTACTTAATTAAAAATAATTGGATTTCACGCGGGCCGCTTTTAGCGAATTCCTTAGAAATAAGCTATTACCGTAGTTTTAACTGAACAGAATGGACAAAAAATATCCGTTCAGGGTAACCTCAGCAATCATATTAATATTTATATTAACTGACAGCTTTTTATGTGTACTTTCTGGATATGAAGTGAGTTTATTGTGAAAAAGCATTTTTACCTGCAAAAATCACGATTTGTTTCCAAATTTAACATGGGCTTATATGGGAAATAGAATTTTCATTTTTGATTTTTGTCAGCACGATAACTCTCGTAAATATGCTCCGATCGTAACAAAATTTGGTACAGACATGTAAAACTAGATTCTCTTGGACGAGTTCGTAAACCAGCCAGATCGATATATCCAAAGTGGGGTAAAGGCCCCATTTTACCCCCAAAAATGGGGTTTTTGAGTTTTTCAAATTGAAAAACTATATTTATCCAATTATTGTTTGCACCATTGGATTTAGCTAAAAAAAAAACAATTTGGTATATTGCATAATTTCTCTAAGTCTATTGGTCTCCAAGATATTGCCGCTTCGCATTTTTTTCTCTGAGTTTTTAGTATCAGGGCAGCAGAATGTTGGCTTACCCAATTTCCTATTTATTCTCTACTGAGGTTTTCAAGGAATCGCTTAGAGTAATTTCTCAGTTTATCAATGTGTTTAATAGAATTTTGGTTTTTAAACAATTTTATGTTAATATAATTTAAAAATAAACATTCTTGCCTACTTCATTGTATGAAATCTTTGTGTTTTTTCATCTAAATCATTTAAATATATGTTTTTACAAAGTTTTTGTAAAACAAGCTATAATAAATTATTTTAATATATAAATATATCACTCGTTTATTTTTCTTTTTTTCGTAATAATGGATTAATTACTGGATATTTTGTAATTGGAAATTCGCTGAGTACGCAGGTTTGCTGCAACGGGGGTATTATAAAATGCAAATACAACTTTTTCTGGTGTATCTCAAGTTATCTGGAGATTACAAAATAAAAGACTAAATGAAAGAAAAGTGAGGACAGACCTTTAAGACTTAAATAATTCTTCCAGAGAGACAGCTCATTTACCTGCCTTAAAACTTTTCATTCTTTAAGTGAAAAATAAATCCTGAAGGAGATTACTTTAATATTTTTCTAAAAACAATTTGAATGGGGGAGGAGATTATATTAATTCCAAATCCCTTCGCAAACAACTCGGTATTTCCAAACTTATGACTTTTTTTAAAACACTCACTTTCCGTTTCGTAAAATTCATATTTGTAAACACAAGCTTTAAAAATAATAACTCCGCCAATTAAAAATAGTACGGAGTAGGAAATCTATTTTCCGTACAGAAACTGTTCTAACTGGTTGTTTTTTACGTCCCGGTTCGAAGTTCATACCTATCTTAAGTGGTGTTATATTAAACTATGTAACATTACATACTTAGGTGAAGAATTGTAGGTTTTAGCACATATTGTACTTATGATAATTTTTGCTCATTTTACATATACTTTTACTATGCGAGGAGTAACAACCTAAGTTTTTCAGATCCTCTGGTACGATTCAATAGTCAACTGTCTGAAACCAACCAAGACTCACTTTTTATATTTTGCATTAGCTTGATTTCTAATTAAATTAAGATGTTTAAAGTATAGACTCATTGTCACAAGCAATCAAGTTATTTTTAAGGTAATGGACAGCTATTTTGCCCCCTTGATCTTATTGAAAATATGAAAGAAGAGCTATTGACTAACAATTGGTGTATTTTCCCCAATAAATGGATATCAACCTCACTTGTTGCCCGAATGTATACATGGATATGCAGAATAAAACCACACAAAAACCGTCTGAAAAAGAAGTTTGTCTCGGTCGCTTCAATCATGTAGAATTGGGTTCACTCGTCGATATTGATATTAATCGGGATATTTTATTGTCAATACCTGATGGGATTGAAATACTTAAAGTAGTTTAAGTTTTACAGTTCAATATTGTGGTTGAAACAATGACTAAGCGTATTTCTTTAGGTTTCGTAAAATCCAACTGTTACGTTCCAAAGCTAATCCAACAAATAAGTTTGTTTTCTATAAGCTACTGCTCTGTTTGGACACTAACAATTTTTCACAGAAAAGGAAATACATCGGTACAGATAAAGAGCTACAAGTGATCCTCCCAAGACCGTTTTTCAGTCTTTGGCGTGTAAGGAGAAGTTCCAGGAAAAGCGTTTGGCCAAACATTTTTAACAGCACGGTTTCCTTCCTTCACCTGTTCCTTCCATAATTTTTCACAAAGAGGAAAAAACTTTGCCAAACATTCTACTGATGAAAATGAATTTATAGAATATCTTTCCACTGTCAACTCGTGGTTGTGAGGTGTTTCACTATCTGTGATGGTGATGTTAGAATAGATGTAAAATAGTTCGTTTTCCTTCCAATTATTTTAATATAGTGAGACACACTACAACAGGATAGCATAGACAAAAACTCAGTAACTATCAACCATTTATTACTTCATATTATTCAACAGTTACTGATAAAAGGTACATATTGGCAACAATACATTCCATCTTACTTATTTTTGAAGTATTATTGGTTGTAAAACAGGCCAGGTGTTAACGTAGCTGACTCTTGTGAAATTTGTACTACCAGACAAAGAAAGAGCCAGTTAAATCGTAATTCCGTTATTTCTACCCTGAAAATTGATTACATTTAACTGGTTAATGGTTACTAGTTCACGACAAATCTAGTTGCAACAACTTACTGTACGTCACAGCGCTAAGTTGATAGAAAATATTATCGGTTAGTGAATATCAGATTATATCACGGGTTGACTAAATGCAACCGTAACAGATAAAAGATGCAACATTTGTTTCAAATTTCAGTCGGAAGCGACGCAAGCGACGCCTGGTGCCCCAGACCCAACGAGGGTCAACAAGGGCAACGGCTATGGAAAGGTCAAATTGGAATCTTTATGGGATGTGGGCGAGGAAAATGGCGCCCGCCACTTACTGCGCTTGTCAGGCGGTTTTCCCAACAAAGCTTTAAAGGACTTAATACCTCATAAACTCGAAAATATTTTTATAGTGAACTGGGAGATTTTACAATGATTAAGTATGTTTATTTTTCAGAGTCTACTTAATACCGAGAATTATTGAATACATTATGAAGTTGGATGTAAAACAATAGGATGAATTTTAGAGGAGGCAATAACAATATAATATAGGTAATCAATTTATTAAGTTCTTAAGAAATTCCAAGAAATTGTTTGTTAGCTATCCCTAACACAGCCTACTCTTGTGTGAGAATCACTTAGGGCTCTTTTTCTGTGCTCATGTATTTCCTTTTCTGCAAAAAGTGGTCAGTGTCCATTCAGAGCAATAGCTTACAGGCTACCAAAACACATTTGTTTACCTCGAACAGTTGATTTAAAAAGCTTAATGTTTTAATAATATTTCTCAAGGGTTGAGTACAGTGATTGTTAAGTAATGTATAATTTATTTGAAACATTTGGCCAGTTTAAAATAAATAAGATACAGGTTATTTATTCTGACTGTGAACTGAATTCCCAAATTTAATAAATACTGTATATAATTTAATTAATTGTTGTATTTAACGTATTGTTTACTACCTGTATTAAAAGGAATTAAAAGCCTCTGAAAAAATTAGCACTAATTTTAAACTACGATTGCTATGTAAAAGAAAAACATATTTAGTTATGTGTTAAAAAATCCGAGTAGTATTTATTTTAGATATCTGACTTTTACTCAAAGAATAATATTAAGCTACAGCAACATGTTCCTGGAAGTATGTTTTTGTTTAGATGCAAATAAGACACACGTGAAGACTTTCTACTACCATGCCATAAGTATGTAGTTACACTACGACGAAACTTTGGGAATAATTTTTACGCAAAGTAATAATTATTATTGAAACAATGTTTATGTTGGGTACCAACAATTTATACCATTAGAGCGCACTTATTATGTTTTACACATACAAATTTAAAATAACATTTCTTGTTGCAAAGTTATATAACACGCCTAATGATAGACCTTTGGTAAACCTTAATAATGAAATTGTATTCACACACTTATTACCAATAAAAACCACAATTAAAACTTCTTCAATAGATCTTCTAAAAGATCAACATTCAAAACGGTAACCAAAATGTTTTCCCCCGTTGGCAATTAAGTATTAAATCGTTGTGCTGATCACGGAACCCGAAGATTATGCGTTAGACAGTGAGGAAATATGGAGATGAATTCGCCAGTGGATGTTACCAGCTATGAACATGAGGCGTAATTTAATGTTATGACTGACACGCCTTCAGAAGGATCGTCATCACGTCGATCATCTTAACACAAGCTCGGCTCGCTATGCAAATCACATGGAACTGTTATAAATCTCTCAACGTGGTATCTGGTATTACAACAAACCAGATGTTAAAGTTACGTTTGATTAAAACTTATCTCTCTTAATAATTTGTCAGTGCATACAGTAATATATTAGATCATAATCTCGTGAGACATCACGCTATCGCGCATCGTGTTATGTGCGCTTTAATAGACACATTGTAATAGGCTAGGCGCGAAAATTAATGAATAAAATTTCATTCTAGGCGCTAGATAGAATGAAATTTATAGCCTAATGTTGAAATTATACCTTCTTTTCGGCTAATGATAAATCTCTACCAGCTATATTAAAAACATGTTTATCCGGCATATTTTAAAACTCATTAAAAACCGTACAATAAATAGTATGATAAAGTGTATTCCTACCACCTATAAAATATATCTAAAAATATTTACATTATGGTGGTTAATATCAGGCATGTCTAGATAACTTTCCATAAGAACCTTAAAGAATCTTCCAAACCCAAACAATTGAGCCCATATCTAATTTGATTTATAATTGCCATTAAAAGTCCGAAGGTGATGTAACACCTGTGTTAGTATTAGTTTGTAATAGTATTAGTGATAGTTAACTTACAACTCGATAGTTAAGATTTAGCCTATAGATAAGAATTAGTTGGTAAACATTAATGAGGTATTTGTACAAATTAAATAAATACGTATCAAATATCATAGTAACTACTATAGTGTCCACTTTTCTCTTCGTTAAATGGTTTAAATATTATGAAATGCACCTTGTTCAAGGGTAATACTACAACTAAAAAGTTTCATAACATATAGAATTTGCGTTTATTTTCAATGAGTGAGAAACATTATTTTTAATTGGCCGTTTTTAGTTTTCGTTCGACAACCAACGAGACAGTAGTCAACAAAATATTTAATATTTAAACGTATGCTATTTGTAAATGCAAGAATACTTATGATAATTAATTATAAATGTGATAGGAAACTCCGATGTAAACACATCAGGCCATACCAATCGAAACTGTAAAAAGCCCCTAACCATAAACAGAAAGGTAAAATAAACACTCTCTGTAATATGACAAGCTTGCAAGCGCATGATACTTGGAAAACAACCTGGATTATAAATAAGCATAATCAATAACTATGTAGTGATTACGTGGCTTTAAGATATTATTAAAGTTTTCTTATTAAAAATTATTATTAATTATTTGTTATTATTAAAAATTATTAAAACATTTGTCTTAAAACTAACAAAGCCGTTGTTTTGAAATCCCTATGCTTATTACACTGTGGAGCTTTCATGTTTTTCTTCGATTTCTAATGACCATTTAAAAACATTGGTTTTTTTACTCGATTTTTAAGGATAAAGGCCTCCGCTAGTTTTGTCTTCAATATTATTTCTTAAAAACATAATCAATTATTATTAATATTGAAGTATAAATAGGTTTTCGCGAGAAGTCTCAAGAAATTACAGTTTTTGTAAACACTTTAAGTAGCCGCTAAAGTTTTTCTTGCGATTGGTAAATTCTGTGGAATAAAGTTGGGATATTTACTCGGTCGTAAAACGCAAAAGAGATAAAGATTCTCTGGAGGAAACGCAACAACATAATAAAGAATAACAATATTACAATGCATGAGTCTGGAGGAGGGGGGTAACTGTATTTGTTATTCAACCAACAGGGAGCGAGCTGATTGACTAAGGTATATTTCCACTGTGTTATTTTCCTTATTGACAAAAACGGTGCTTCAAAAATACATATATATAGACCCTAATAATCTAGTTATTTCTCGTTGTCTGTCGAGAAAGTTCAAATAAATTACACAATCGTTATACCTATAAACATTGCGTTTGGTGAATTAATAAGTCGTATGGTTTCACACGGACGAAAAATTATTCGTCTACACAGATTTAATGTCCACATTAACTAGGGGCAACGTCAAGAGTAACGTTATACACGGGTAGTATTACTCAACGGGTTGATCAAAGTTAACTTAAAAATACGACCTTCGGTATTAAAATATAGTAGACTGAATGAAATTTGAAGAGAAATAGCCTTTTCCATTTTGACGGGCTCTCGATATAGATAAAATAAATATCAAATTGAATAATAACCTACTCGTTCGTAAGAAACCTAGATGTTTCTCTTGATTCATAATTTAAAAGCAATGAATATAAAAGGTTTTCCCAAACTTAAATTAACAATTTAACAATAATAAAATAATATAATTGCATTTAGAACTTTAGGCTTGAAAAGTGAATTACACCTAGCTACCAAATAAATATTTAGTACTTGGTAATTTATCTATCGAAATAGAGTAAGCGACTGAAAAATACAGAGAGAAAGACTTTGAAAACATTTCTTCCAAAACAAGGGTTACATCGCTTAGACAACACTGCAGTCGACAACGGTGCCAGAAAAGCGTCGAGTTCGTCTAGAGATTAAGGCGCCAGCTACGATTATCTGGAGGGCCTTGTTTATGTATTTTCTGCTAATGAGTTTTCTCTGCCTGCATAGTTAACAAAAGCAATCTTAAGTATTTACATTCGTAATTTGATTTAAACTTTTATTCGTCCAGACAAATATCAACTACTTCAATTTTATTTTGTTTCACGACAAAATTGTAAAACTCTACTCAACAGTCGAGTGAAATATCAGTATAATACTGCAAAAATATATTTAAGAATGAAGAATTATATGTATTGAGAAAGAAGTAGCTTCAAAGTTATGGCTACAACTGCATATTGTATTAAAATACAATAAAATAAATAATATTTCAACAGATTTTAGAATTTTAGTTCTAGTGAAATATGTGTTCAACCTCGTAATTAATATTTTGTTACACGCAACAAAATATTATTTATGAGATGGTAAGATGAAAAATTACATGGCTATTAGGCAGACAATTTTATTTCACGCCCTCCATTAACTGTTCTTCTAGGTTTTTTTAGTGTTTTGCAATGTATGATCTTAAATCTTTCAATGTTGAGGTTATTTGATCGATCTCTACATAGGAACCAATATAGCACTAGACATTTTAAGTCGTCAACCGTTCACTGTAATGATTGCGCTCCCCGCCGACAGAGCGCAGCAGCGGCGAGGATCCTCGGCTGGAGATTAACATTTCAGCGAGAGATTATCCAAGGTGTGCCTGTGTATTTTCTGCTAATGGCTCCCCTTCGCTTATCCTGACTCTGAACATTTGCATAAGTCAAGATTTTGCTCTAGCGCTATCTGTTTGTAAGTTCGTACTTGTGAGATACACGAAGAATAATGATATTTTCCCGTTTGATAATTGTAACATTATGCTGGCGTTATAATAAAAAAAGAATTTGAAGGTTTTTATATATAGCTATAAAGTAAAACAAGAGAGATTATTTGTCATTTGAGACAAAATGAAAGTTAAACATTTTTATTCTAGGAATTTTCTTCGGAACAACAGTTTACATGCTCAGAAATGAAATTCTATTCTTAGCAGCATTGTAAACTAAACTTTTCACAAAAAAGTCATTATTTAAAAGAACTTCTAACAAAGCAAAATATAGAATAAGAATATACTTAAAGTCTTCCACACCGATTTGATAACTAACCCACCATCACAACGATAATAAAACATACTTCAGTCAAACACTTGCTATTCGAGTGATGTTGTATGTCCAGGAAAGGTTGAACTACTGGCCATTTTGTTTATTTACTTGCACCTGATTCAATAGAATAACGTTATTTGTCTGAATAAGAAACAAGCAGTAAAACTAAATAACTTCATAAATGAATGGAACAAACGGTAAATGCTCAAAAATATATATGGGCCCTAAAAATCGAGTTATTTCTCGTTGATAATCCAAGTCCCGTATGAATCGTGTGATCCTTGGAAACCTCAATGGCACCAGAGACGGGACTATGGCTACAGAAGATCGAGAGTCAGTCAGCGTCAGATCAAACATAGGTGTAACTCACCCTTCACCCCCCCCCCATCGGCCGGTGTCCTTCAAACGGATATAATTTAAAAAATATACCTACTTAAAAAGAATCATCGTTCAAAATAGGTTTTTTGCACATTAACAGGTATCACATTTTTTTTTTTTTTTTTTTTTTTTTTTTTTTTGGTAAGAGGTGGAATGCGTTTACGCACACTGAGGGGCTCGTTGTCCCCTCAGTAGTGTCGGACTCCCACGAGCTCGATGTCCCGTGAACTACCGACTAAACCACCTCCCTCGGCACCGAGGACACTAGCCTGGAACTGTTTCACACATTACTTCGGGCTAGGCCTTTGATATTACGCCACTAGGGCAACCTCCTTGGGGAAAAGCTGAGGATTAAGGCCGATCGGGGTCGACCTTTTTCGCCCGAAGAATGGCCTGGACGTAGTGCTTGACACAGTTCCAGTTGCCCTCTCCCTGGAGCATAGCTCCGACGATGTTGTTTGGGCTGACGATCACGCCGATCTCAGATGAAAGCGAGGCTCGGCGGACGTGCCAACGGTCGCACTGAAAGAAAGTGTGCTCGGACGTGTCTGGGATGCCGGGGCAATACAGACAGTCCGGGCTGGCGACTTTGCCCATCCGGTGCAGATAGGCTCGGAAGTACCCGTGCCCAGAAAGAAACTGGGTCACGTAGTAATCGACCTCGCCGTGCTGCCGTTCCACCCATGGTCGGACGGAAGGTATGAGCTGGAAGGTCCAACGTCCCCTCAGCTCGGCTTCCCAGTCGCGCTGCCAAGAGTCGAAGCTGCGATCGCGCTCTTCCCTGGCAGCTGTTTCCCGGCCCACTTCAGGCCTCCTCCGGTAAATCGCCTGCCTCTCCCTCGCGAGGAAGAGGACGGGAATGACTCCGGCGATCACCATCACAGCAGGCTCGGAGACTGTGCGGTAGGCCGAAGCGACCCGCAGAGCTCCTCGGCGCTGGACTCGGGCAAGCCGGTCTCGGTAGACTCGCTTCTCGAGTGCGTGAGCCCATACCTCCGCCCCGTACAGCAAGACTGACTGGACGGCAGTCATGAGCAAGCGGCGCTTGCAGGAGCGAGGACCGCCGACATTGGGCATAAGCCTACCAAGGGCAGCGACACCCTTAGCGGCTTTGTCGGCGGCGCGCTGGATCTGCTCGCCGAAAGACAGTCTGCTATCGACCATGACTCCCAGGTACTTTGCAGCAGGCTTAGTCTCGAGTGTGACGTCACCTATCTGCACCGGGAACACGGTGTTAATCCTCTTTTTGGTGAGGACGACAATCTCCGTCTTACTGATAGCCAGGGACAAGCCGTGATCTCGCATCCACCCGTTGACCTTGGCCATCACTACGCTGAGCCTCAGTTTTGCCTGCTCGACGTTCCTCGCAGCGATCAAGGCAGCGACATCGTCAGCATAGCCAACGAGGCGGGTCTCATCGGGCATGTCTAGCCTCAGCAAGCTGTCGTAAGACACGTTCCAGAGATCTGGTCCGAGAATGGACCCCTGCGCAGCCCCGGAAGTGATGGGAATGCGCCGCTGACCTTCGGTCGTGTCGTACAACAGAACGCGGTCTGACAAATACGCCTCCAACATACGCAGGAGGTAGGAGGGAACTTGGAACGTATGCTCAAGCGCCCACAGCATATCGCTCCACCTGGCGGAGTTAAAAGCGTTCTTCACGTCGAGCGTGACGAGAAGGACCACGCGGCGCGACCAGTGGTTGTGGTCCTCCGCCCTCCGCACTGCCTCAACTACCTCCTGGATAGCGTCGATGGTAGAGCGACCGGATCTGAAGCCGTACTGCTGCGGGGACAAGTCCCCCGCAGAGACGATGGCCTCGGTCAGCCTGACACGCAGGAGCTTCTCAAGCACTTTCCCGGCCGTGTCGAGCATACACAGGGGTCGGAAAGAAGAAGGGGTCCCCGGTGTGCTCTTCGCCTTCGGAATAAGAACAAGGCGGGCAACCTTCCACGAAGAAAAGAAAACGCCTTCCGCCAGACACGCGTTGAACATATCGAGCAGAAGCCTTGGATTCACCTCCGCAGCGAGCTTGAGCACCTCCGCCGGAATGCCATCGGGACCGGGCGCTCTTCTGGGTCGTAGGGATCGGACGGCGGCGGTGAGTTCCTCTTCCCGGAAAACTGGGAAGGCGCCTACCTCTCCGAATTCCCTGACTGGCCGGACTGGGTGGCTGGGAAACAGTGTATCTACGACGACGGCCATGGCTTTTGGTTCCATGACCGCAGGTGGTGAGCGAGCCCCTAGCTTCTGGGTTACAAGTTTGTAGCCCATCCCCCAGGGGTCGTTGTCGATATCCTGACACAGCTGCTTCCAGCACCTGACTTTACTCCGGTTGATGGCACCGCGGAGCTCTCGGCGGGCCGCTCTGTGCTCAGCCGATCTGGCATTTGCATCAGGGCGGTTCCTTGCTCGCTGCGCAACTCGTCGGAGACCAAGGCATCTCCTCCGGAGTTCCGCGATTTCAGGCGTCCACCAGTAAACCGGCTTCTTCCTGTGGCGGCGGGAAACTCCGGGCATCGACTGCTCACACGCGGTCGCGATGAGACGCATCGTCGATGCTGCCAGATCTTCAGCACCTGTGAAATTCACAATGCTCTGGTCTTTGATTACTTCTTTAAAAGTGTCTTTGCTCAGACGACTGGTGTTCCAGCGTCGAGCCAGAGGAGCAGGTTCAGCGCGCAAGCGCGCACCCTCGAGAAGGACCTTGAAGAGGATCCCCTGATGGTCGCTAGAGGAATACTCCTCGCAGACACGCCAGTCGGAGATCCGCTGGACAATCCCTTCAGAGGCAAGGGATATGTCAGGGATCGTCTCTCTGCACCCTGGACGGCGAAAGGTGGAAATGCCGCCCGTGTTAAGGATACAGAGGCCCGACCTGGCAGCCGACTCGAGGACGTAACGACCTCGAGTGTCGGTCCGCGGGGAACCCCATTCCACGGCTTTTGCGTTAAAATCGCCACCGACTATGACCCCGCCAGAGATTTTCATGATCTCATCCTCAATGGAATCGACCATGTGGCGGTAGTCTCCGATCGGTTGATTTGGCGTGAGGTAACAGGAGAAGACTGTGAAACCCCTGCTCCTCACCCAAACGAAGCCGTTGCCCGATCCGGAATCGAGAACAGGCACCTTCCCGAGGTCCAAGATCCATATCGCCGCAGTGCCGGAGGGATCCGAGAACCACTGCGCGGAGCGTCGGTTCTGGTACTGCTCACTGAGAAGCAGTAGGTCAGCACCCTGCTCCGTGGCGAATTGGAACAGCAAGTCGTTTGCTGTCCTGCTCCTCTGCATATTAAGTTGCAGAACACTGATCATTTTTGTTGTTTCTGGCGAAGCTCCTGGATGGCCCGCCTGTACTGCCCGCAACGACCAGACCCAGCGGAATGCTTGACCTGGTCGCCCTTCAAGCCGGCTTCTGTACACAGGACACAGGACAGCGCTGCATTGCACGCGCTGGCCCTGTGGTCCTGGCCGCCGCACTTGAAGCAGAGCTTGCTTCTATCGGGTCCAGAGCAGCGATTAGCGACGTGACCGAACCCCAGACATTTAAAACATCTGGAAGCCACGAGCTTCTCACGCACCCGACAGCTCACGTACCATACCTTAAGGTGGCCCTTCTCCAGGAGCTTCGCAGCAGCTCTGGCTCCCAGCGTCAGGATTGCCACCTTCTGACCCCGAGCATTTGCCTTCGAGACGAAGGTTTTCACCTCGACGTTTTCTCCGAGGACAGCTTTGACGGCAGCGGTCACCTCCTCCTCGGTTGTCAACTCGTCCAGGTCTCTCACCTCCAGCGTAGACTTGGGCTCGAGAACGCGGACTGTCGCGTTCGCCCCCAAGATGGTCTTCAGGTCTTCGCTGAAGGCGGACTTACTCTGAGAGGTGTCCCCGAGTTCGACTAGTAGGTCGCCGGTTCGGGTCTTCCTCATACCCTTGATAACGGCGCCCTTCTCATCGGGCTTCGCTTTGCTGCGAATCTCGCCCAGCACGTCGGCGTAGGATTTCCCCTCCGACGGCTTGATGAGAAGAGCGTCCGGCCGCTGCTTGCGGGGCTTCTTCCTCGGTGCCTTCTTGCTTTCCTGTTCGCCGGGCTGGCTTCCAGGATTTTGACGAGGGTCTCTCTTTTTCCCCTTTCTTTTGACAACCTCGGTCCACGTTTCGGTTTCCGACCGCTTCGCTAAACCGTCTCCCCTAGGCTTCTTCTCAGCCTCCGGATGGGCGGGGCTGGAAGCGGCCCGCTTCCCACCGGCTGGCTGAGCCTTCACCCGCAGTGATGGCGTCGTCTGTGTTGACGCGGCAACCGTCTCGCATGATTGCCACGACCTCCTCAGCTGGATGATGTGGTGCAGACTGGCCTCCAATTGGACGATGCCATCCTGCACATCCTTGCTGATATTCTTTTGCCGGGTGGTCGCGGCCTTCATTACAGCGAGGGTGTCGAAGCACTTTTTAAGGTGCTCCTCCTCCTGCTGCCTGGCGAGCGCGATGACCGCGTCAAAGGGAGACGAGTCGGCGTCCATCGGCTCGTTGTTCTCAGCGGGTGCCTTTTCGGCGGCCACGGATGTTCTGGCCACCGATGATGCAGGTGTCTTGACCCGGACTGGGGGCGATCTCGTGAGACGGGATCTTCTTTCGAAGGGGCTTGCCACCCCTTCGTCGAGCCCGCTCAGAGAAGAACGCTGCTGGGAGTTTTGTGGGGTTAGGGTACCCCGCTTTGATTCGTGCACCTTTTGAATCGTTTTTCCTTCTGCCGTGTCCATGGTGTCTGGCTTAGCCCCCGAGACTGGGCATTGACCCCCCCAAAAAAATTTTTTTTTCCCCTATGAGAATGTCAGACCGACCCATCACCGGAGCAACTATACCTGCGTTCAGCCGCCTCCAAAACATCGGCGGCCCCAGACGAGCAGTGGCCTCGGCAGAGCCCCCCCGTGACCGTAGCAGGGCCCCATCCGGTCGCCAACCGGCACCGCCACGGCCAAGGGGATTTTCGCCGGCTGATAGGGCAGCCAGGTCAGTTGGCTGAGCTGACCAGGGCCCCTGTACTATCCGGCAGCCTGGGAGGTGCAGAACCCAGTTTTTAAGCTGTACCCTCTGCTCGTCCTAGACCTCCAGCGCAATGGAGGCTGAAGAACACAGAGTCACCCCGGCAAGTAGGCCGGAATGATTTAGAAAAACAACCGGGCTATTGAAATGAAACGGAGAATTAAGTTGTGAAAAGGAGACGCGAAAAAGGACCAGTGCGCCCCCCTCCCCTTTTAGTCGGCTCTTACGACAAGCAGGGGATACTGTTGGACATTCTGTCCCGGCCCAACACGGGAAAACAGGTATCACATGGCGTGACAGACGGTCACAATAAATACCTCCAAACGGCATTTCTTAAAAAGAATAAAACTGCCGGCAGTCTTCTTTTTAAAGTTTTCAGTTATGGTTTGTGTGACCACTGTCAAATGAATAAATAAAGACTATAGAGACTAAATGATTATCTTAGTAGAATTTATGAGTTTTCACCGCCTAATCTAAAAAGAATTTTACTATTTGGATTATATAGAGTTGATTTGGATTTAAGAATGGGATTATTCAAATCTACATGTTCTATAGTTACGAATATCATGCCTTAACATCAAACCTAAAATAACTACCGTAAATAATGTGATAGAGGGCACAAAATACTTAAACTCTAATAAGGTTAACAGCCATACGGTTCGAAAAACATCTCCTAAAGAAGTAATAATAATTATATACAACTATTTTAGACGTTAAATTTGATTTTGAATGCCCTGAAATAAAAATAAGAAGACCGTCAATGATAACAAGTGGATAAAAAGCTGCAATATGGGCACCAGGGAAGCTTTTTGAACTAAAGTCCAGGTAATCAATCTGCCGAATATGTTTCGACGCGACGCGGCGGCGCTGACAGCCGTTTGAGGCGGTCTGCGGCGTAACCGAACTGCCACTTACTTACTGGTAACTTGGCTAATCAAAACCAAATTAATGAAGACTGTCAACGTGTTGTGACACAGGCAGTTCATGTGTTAAACGTATTATTTAATTTGGTAGGTTGAACGAAAATCGCATTCTTTGTAATTAACAGGATATAACATGAATAATTGCGCTCAAGTATCCACTAGGGTTTGCAGGGCAACGTAGATACAACTTGAAGAAACAAGTAATTATAAAAAAACAACAAACCATAGGTGTAACACACCCTATTTACTTACTTCTTTACTTTCAACGTTTAAGACTTTATCACACTACTTAAACCGTGAAGTAAGCCTTTAATAATACTTAATACTGTGGGTGAAACATTGAAGGCAAAAAGTACTTTAGAAAACTATTCATTTAGTTAAGCAATACCAACACCACATCAAATTAACAGGTAACTCACCGACCCTCAGTAAGTTCATAGTTTTAGTTACATAACTAATTATATATAATAACATTTTCAATTTTTACTATAAATAACTGTTAATTTCTCATTTAATATTGATTTTTATCGGTAAATCACTCCACTTCCATTTTAGACTAAACGGTATTTATAATATCCATTTCCATTCACTGAATGTTCAGTCATCTAAGTGGCATCCCCATGAGCAAGCCTGTCAGTCTCCCCTCCCCTCCCTCGCTTCCACCTCCCCTCAACCCCTCTTTCCCCTTCCGACTCTTCTCTCTGATAATTACCAGTGTTTAATTTCAATACTTTGTTACCGTCAATTATCGATCACGCGCTCACAGTTGTTACCCGCTTGATGCCTCTCTTCTTAATTAACCTTATTTTCTCTCTCAGTAACTTTTGGAGACAAGGTGTGAAATATCACAGCTTCTTGTGAAAAAAATACAAAAATGTATTAATTAGTTAGGCATTTTATTAAGTTTATTTAATTCAAGTTGAAGATTCTGTCCTAGTTGAATATTTGTTTATCAAAAAGTAAAGTCATTGCTTCAGAAATAAAGTCAGTATTTTATTGCGTTGCATTTTCACAAAGTTACTTTACATGTTACTATTTCAATTTTTATAAAAGTAAAAGGCTATCTAATTGGCTATTCCGACGAATATCGTAAAGAAGGAATAAATTATTCATATAAAAGTGCCCGTTTGTTTGTCGTAATGGTATGGCTCAAAAACTATCCAACCATTCGTTACGTAAACGTACGTATACGTCAATTGTCCTTAGAAAGGATCATGAGTTAAGAATTTTTCCCTAACTGCATTTCCACCACAGAGACCTAACACAATCTCAATAAAAAAACTAATGAAATAGAATGTTATATCCATTAAATCCAATAAGGCATCTATTTAAACACGTGTTCAATAACAATGGCGATCAAAGAATTCCCCAAAGATGGTGAGTAGTACACTCAGCTAGCGAATTTCCGTTAGGTGCTGCTAGTGATCTATAAAGATAATTTATTTAAAACAAAGTTTGGCAATTAGAAACATAAATCATTACAAGCTTATCAAACAGTATACAATTAAATTTGCGCCATATTGCACGTTCTATTAAAATTAATCATAATAACTATTAAGTGCTTACGAAAACTTCGCACAACCGATGATGTAAGAGGCGGAAGGCAAGTTAGACCTCCGGAGAGTTGATATTCTTATGCAGATGACCCTTGCATACGCCATCAGCTCGAGATGCAACTTTAACGCTTGGCATTCATTATCTTTGAGAAGACTCTTAGCTCTGGAAATTTATTCAATATTTAGTTATTTTTAAACTTCCGGCTCATAAACTTTCTAAATGTGCGATTGTAGTGTTATCTTTAAAAAATAACTGATATTTTTAAAGAACATTTTAATAGATTTTTTTATAAACAAATGTCTGGCATTCTTTGAACGCCACTGGTTTCACATCGCAATTGTCGATCGGGTAGTAAGGAAATACGAAATTACATCATGAGGCATTATTTGTTTGCTACAACTATTTACGGTCTATGATGGTATCAAATATGAGCTGATAATGTCATAGTCCATCCAAGATTGAATTGACTTTTTGAACATCAGTTTAACAAAATATTTCGGTTATAAATGTTTTAATTTCTAGGTCATGATACGTATTGTAGTGACCACTTAGCAACATTTGGTATGAAATATTTTAAATTTACTATCTGGTTTTATTTATTACTTCTGTTTACAATTATTGCTTAAAAATAGCACAACACAATAAAAGTTTAGTTATAAAAGTTAATAATTTGTTTCAAACCAAGAGTTTTCTATTAACTTTAGTATATTCATGTTTTGTTATGCAGGTTGTTTTCGTAACGTTAGTTAATTTTAATTAATGTTTGCAGTTCTGAATTCCCCAACATTGAACTCCCCGCCGACAGAGCGCAGCAGCGGCGAGGATCCTCGGCTGGAGATTAACATTTCAGCGAGAGATTATCCAAGGTGTGCCTGTGTATTTTCTGCTAATGGCTCCCCTTCGCTTATCTTGACTGAACATTTGCATAAGTCAAGAACTTAACAATATGAGAATTGTAGCTGTTTTTTTTCACATAAATTTTAAAAGCTTATTGATAGAATATCGCACTAAGTTGCGACTTAAGATGACATCATAACAAAATTGACAAGGAATTAGTAAGGCTTGAAGAATATTTAACACAACAATTGAAGTCGGGCAATGACTTTTACACCTTAACCTCGGTTGTTTATGATTAAATTAAAATGTCATGAATATAATTCTGTACAGCCTTTTGAGGTGTTTTTAAGGCAATCCTATATATAATGCTTATAACAATTGATAAATTTAGGCAAGTATTAAAGCGGAAAGTAAGACGTTAAAGAAAAGTGTTACGTTCATAATTCACTAGAATTTTCACAATATAAAATTATAATTTTATACGCCTGTCTTCAACCATATCCGACAAACTGATAAGGACCTTTCTTCTCAAAAAAAGAATTAATTAATTAAAATTAATTACATTTACACTAGCAAAAGACCATAACTTCAGCATCTAATATCCCAGGATTGAGATTTATAGGTGTACCACCATGAAATATATTTAAATCCATACCAATGTACGACCAAGGCTAAAGAAGTAGTTGATAGCAATCTCGCTTCTCGGAATTAAGATTTGTAGCAGGAGATAATCTTGCAAGACGTTGGAAGTGCATTTCTGTTAATGGTTTCCTCCGGCGAATTACGGGAATTTGCATACAAATTTCTCCCCAGTAAAGCGGACGGCGCGACGTCCCCCCTCACTCCCCCCTCAGCCCCCCTCGCAGGTGGCGGGACCTCACGACTGAGGAAAACATGCTCTGTTCAGTAATATCATAATAAACACTATGAGGTAAGTATGGTCATATTAAAACCCCCGTTGCAGCAGACCTGCATACTCAGCGAATTTCTGATGCATAGAATCACATTTAAACGAAACATAAGCAATTTTTTACATGACAATTTTTATTTCCTCCGTAAAAGGAATGAGTATGCAGGTCTGCTTCAACAGGCATGGAAAGATTTGGCGGTTTCAAACCAATTTCCAGTGGATTTGAGCTATAAGAAGCCATATACAAAGTTTTATCAAGATATGTTAAGGAATAAGCGAGATATAGATTTTTATTATTTTCCTTAAGGACAACATAGGGACAATGTACTATGTTTACCGCTTTCAATATCTTAGTAACCAATGGACATAGATCAGTGATTTGAAATACCAAATTGTTTTTTTTTGAAGCTAAATCCGATGGTGCAAACAAAAATTTGATTACTTTTATTTTCTGTTAAAAAAACCCCAAAACCCATATATATATATATATATATATATTCGAACGAGTGGTGTTTTTTGCTTCTGGGGGCCCCGAAAAGTTATCATGGTCTGTGGCTTAGGTCTTACCACGAGTACTACGATAACAGCTTCTTCCCTATGAGAGAAACTCGCTAACAAGTTCACTGAAATAATTTAGTATAATCATATTTATCCTTACAATTCAAAGCAGTTAGTTGTTTTACAGTTTCATTAGTAGAACCTAATGAATTTGATGCTTCAATAGTAGAACTTAAATAAGTTGAATTAACACGTAATATTATGTCATAGTACTCCGTAAAGGCTTATACATGTTTTTCTATCTATATGTCCGCTCTATCTAAAGGTCTGGAAAGAATCGTTCACTGTCAAATCACTGAATTCATCACGGACAATAACATTTTATCTGACTATCAATATGGTTTTAGAACAGCACATAGTACGGAAGGAGCACTCTTTCGAGTGACTGAAGACATTAGACTTTCTTTGGAACGACAACAGGAAACGATTCTAACTTTATTTGATTTTTCTAAAGCATTCAATTGTGTCAATCAAGATTTATTAGTGGAGAAATTAAGGGCCATAGGGTTTTCTCAAAATATTCTTAAATGGCTGAGATCTTACCTGTCAGATCGGCGGCAATGTGTTGATTTTGGTGATACAAGATCGGACTGGGAGACTGTTACATGCGGTGTGCCTCAGGGATCAATCCTTGGACCTCTGCTATTTGTACTATACGTTAATGACATTTACACAACTCTGATCCACTGCAAATACCACATGTACGCTGACGACTTGCAAATTTATTAAAACCGATTTTAAATTTGTTTCTCAAGATAGTTTCTGTATTTCGCGTTCTTCCTCAATCACTTTGCGTATACCTCATCGTGTGACCACAGCTTATGACAGGGGTTTTGTTGTTACCGCCTGCCGTCTGTGGAATACCCTACCTATGGAGGTCAGATCCCATGATAAGTGCTCCCAGTTTGTGGCGGCACTGAAAACACTTTACCTTGAGCGGACGGTCTCGGCTGGCGCGTCTTAGGGTTTCCACGTTTGCGCGGTTGCTGATGCATGTTGTGCTTGAGTGTGTGATTGGATTTTTTTTTATTTGCCGATTTTGTATACATTTTCTGTAAATATCAGACAAGTTTATTTTAAGTTATATCTTTTTAATGTAAATAGTTAAGTTGTTCAGTAGCTCATCCTCCTGTTTATTATTTTGTATATATTTAATTAATCCATGTTAAGTGTAAGAAAGGGCCATGTGGCCCTAACTTTGCATGGTAAAATAAAGAATTTATATTTCATTTTTCATTTCATTTCATGCTAGTCCACTTGGTCTTTGTATTTCTAGCACACCAGGATTCTTCAGCGATCGTCAGACACAAGGTTTCTTACTGCTACAGTTCGCGCATTATATCTCCGGCTTAAGGCAGAGTCAGCTGGTTGCAAGGCGCGGCGGGGGGAGGGGGTATTTTTCTGAAAACTTTTTTCTAAATCCCCGCTGTTTGACAAACGTTGTGTTTACCAATATCATATGTTTAAAATATCACATAATACGGTTAGTACTATAGTAGCCATAGCCGGAGACATAATACGCGAACTGTACGTACCTTTCCAATCCGAATTAAGACTAAATTTACAACAAATCAAAACCGTATTTCATGAAAATCTTACCCATACGTCCAAGGTAATCATGTAACCGTAAATAATCGTGAAAGTTTAAAATTGTCACTATTTGGGTTCCAGCGAAGTATTTTCAATTCTGAAGTGTCAGTCTCAGACAACGGTTTGTGTTTTTTTACAATGAGTTTGTCGAGCAAACTGATATTGTATCAGTGAATGGAGTGAATGGATGATATAGTGATTTGATTTTACAGAGCGATCATATCTGTACGATTATTTGCCATTCAAAAACAAAACAACAAACACTATAATGTTCAATTGTAGAAAAAGTTCAACCAAAGCTCTTTTTAAAGTTCAATAGCTTCTTTTTGATTTTTTAAAATAACTGTAGTGCTTCGTGTTTTCTTCAGTTAATGGTAAATGTTAGAAATAATAAAGCTACGTTAAATAAAAGGCGAAAAGAAAGTTGGAGCTGGTAAAAGGATAGCTCCCAAGACAAATCCGTTGCTGTTGCTGTTAATTTGTTTGGAAACACCGGAGTTGCCAGGGGTGATCAAATCTTATAACTGTAGGCTTCTCTGTAACTAGAAATGTTCTTTTACCCACCTTGACCTTTGAACGTGGTTTTTAACAAACAATACATAAAAAGTTTATGATTGTAAAAGGCTATCAAAACCGTTGATGGGCTGCACCATAGATTTTACAGTTTTAGTCCTACTTAAGTGGTTTAGTAATTATAGGTTCCACAGCGTTTTATTTATTTAAAAATAAAGATTTTTTCGATCTCAACTAATACATGACTAAAAGAATTGAATTTCAAAGTTAATGTTATCTAAGTTTACCGATGTTACATGTTTTAGTTATAATTAATGTAGTTTTAAATCGTACGCAGAAATAATTTGAAACACACATTCGAGTTGATAGCATCAACAGCTAACTAAATTCTAACAGTTTTTATCTACGACCATTGCAATAAGGATAACGATAACCAATAACGATATTACAACTAATGTCATAATGAGGTCCATTATTAAACCAAATACAAACAAGTTGCATAAAGTTAACATTATGCAACTGGTGTCACTTTATGATACTGGTCAAGACCAATGGAAGCGCGGCATTTGACGAAAGTAGTGTCATAATGACAATTACGCAATTCACACATCAGCTGATTGTAACATTACTATTCATGTTTGAGGTGTCTAGTCCCATCTGCTGTTAACATTATGCAACTGGTTTGTATTTGGTTTAATAATAGACCTTATTATGACATTAGTTGTGATATCGTTATTGGTGATTATTGCAATGGTCCTAGATAAACTACTATCAGATGAGTTAGTTTGCATGGCTGTTATCTACAGTTGACTTGTCTGGTTGTATAGGTAAGGATTAATGTTCCGTTCTTTTTGAGGAGCCTTCTTCTAATATTTAACCACAATATCCCATCAATCCTCTAGTAATGGTGTGTAGTGTTGCACCATATTGACTAGAAGGGAATTAATTAAAAAAATATTCCTTGAATTAGGTACCTTCATTTTTACTCCCGGTCTTTATTTACATCATATTTCCTTAAGGTACCAGTTCCCATTTGATCCAAAATTCTATATCATTGCCAGTAATTTTCATAACATTTTGTGTTTTATATGCATAGTCTTCTAAAAAGTAACAGGATACATTTAAAAATCACAGATGTAATACATTATACTGAACACTATAATAAAATAGTGAACATAAGAAACATACCGATCAGTCTCAATCAAGCCTTAATGTAAAACAGCGAGGAATTAGAATAGACGAAAAAGGAAATCAGTTTAGGGGGCAAGAGGGAAATTTAATTCGGAATGTCAAGAAGCAAATGGATCTGTCGAGGGCGAGTGCGGCCCGGGGTGAGTTAGACCCAGTGACGTCACTGACACCTGTCTCTACCCCTGACTGTCAACCTGCCGGGGGGTCCCTCCAGAAGACGATCGGGGGTGACAAGGTTGTCGGGAGAGTGAACTGTGGGGAACTGTTACTGCTGCAGTAGGTAGAGAGAAGATTGTTTGTGCAAGACCACAGTGTATCAAAAAAATCAAAGGACAAACTATGTATGGCATTAATGAAAGTAAAATTAGTGTTTAAAAGTTTAGAGGAAGACTTAAGAAGGTTAAACAAGTCCTTAAACACCATTTCAGTATAAATACATGTTTGTTGTGGGAGAGTTATGCTAGAAAACAATGAATTTCTAAAAAAATATGAGCACCTATTAGAGTGTGAACTGCTGTTTTTGCACTGAATTAATACTACAAGGGAACAGTAACACAAATAATACAAGGGAAGGCTAAATGGGACTTTGAAGTTTGGGGTATGGATAGCAATATTTGGTACTAAATCTTTCTATAAGTGCATAAAGTATATTTTCATAATTATTGTTTAAGAGGAATGGTTGCTTCTGTAAAACTGGAACAATAACCACATTCCAGCCCCTCTTTTTGGGCTTCATGAAAACACAGTTGGGACTGTTGCTAAAAACTACAGACTGACCTTTTCTCAATATATTTAAAGATTCCAGGAAAGAAAATCGTTCAAAATTTAGCGGAACTCAAAAACTGACTAACTGGAGTCCTCCGTTGAGGCGCACCTTGTACTGGGTCCCATCTGCTGCCAGGTGGTGTGCGGCAGGTGTAACAGGAGATGTGCGGATGTACGCAGTTCTCGGGCTATACTGCCGTCAGCCAGGGAGTGCGGCTGGACCACATAGCCGCATATAAACATTATACATTTTCCGGTCTATACTACTGTGGCCAGGAAGTGTGGTTGAACCTCACAGCCACATATAAACAACATACATTTTCCGGTCTATGTTCCTGTGGCCAGGGAGTGTGGCTGGACCACATAGCCGCATATAAACATTATACATTTTGCGGTCTATATTCCTGTCAGCAAAGGAGTGTGGCTATCAGTCAGGAAGTGGTAGAGAGTTTCGTCGGTTATACTTTTAACTGTGAAATTTCATTAAAGTCTAAGAAACTAGATAGAGTTAGTGATAATGGTGATGAAGATGAAGAACAAGAAGGAGGAAGAAGAAGAAGAAGAAGAAGAAGAAGAAGAAGAAGAAGAAGAAGAAGAAGAAGAAGAAGAAGAAGAAGAAGACGAAGACGAAAAATAGGAGGAGGAGGAGGAGGAGGAGGAGGAAGACGAAGTAGAGGAAGAAGAAGAGGAAGAAGAATATTATGATGACGGTGACGGTGATGATGGCGATGATGACGTCGACGACGGCGATTGATTTCATTATATCAAACCAGTAATGTAATAAAAGTCAAAAGGGTGTAATAGAATCAACCATTTATCCAACTGGCACAAGGAGACTTTTATTTATAAAAGTGCAAATTGTAAATATTTAAAGTTTAATTGTAAAAAGGATTTGCTACTAATGTACCCCTGCTATCGCTTACCTTATCCATCAACTAGGTTCAGTCTAACTATTTAACAGAATTAATTGTAACTACAATCACAAGTACACCTGAAAAGCGATTAAGATAAACAGATGGAGCGCGGGTGGATACAACAAACAAACACCCATTAAACTTCGCAATCCTCGATTGTTAACTAGTTACCGGGCGCAGAACTTCACCAAGGCACTCCGTTCAACGTGTTCAAACACCATATTGGAGTGAGATAGTCCAACTGTGCTTCACATGTAGATAAATTTATATTTCGATTGAGCTTTGATTCCCGCTCAAAAGCGATACGGTAAACTGTGTTGGTTTGTTTCTTACTATTAGATGACACACTGCAGTAAAATAGATAATTAATAACAATTAGACAATAAGTTTA
This sequence comes from Flexamia atlantica, assembly GCA_035578135.1. Lineage (NCBI taxonomy): Eukaryota > Metazoa > Arthropoda > Insecta > Hemiptera > Cicadellidae > Flexamia > Flexamia atlantica. The sequence goes on along the minus strand of JAQJVK010000004.1, from coordinate 52,676,400 downwards.
ATTAATTTTCAAGAAACCAGTATTTAAAGACGTTATAAGAAAATAATAATTCAATGTGTATTAAACAACAATCTATATAATTATAAATTTTTTCTCAGCCTGTGTACTACTAGGAAAAACTAAGCACGCCATTAGAAAATTACATTCCTGTAGATGTTCGAAATCCCATTAAAATTGGCTGTAGTCTTTGAGAGATGTAGAAAAATGAATTAAAAATTTAAAAAAAGTTAACATGGGCTTTAGGAGTAGCCATGTTGGTTACGGAATAAGAACAAAATTTAAACAAGTGCACTAATCTTTTTTATTGGAGAATGAGCAAATCCATTGACTTACAACCCAAACATTGGTTGAATTTCGAACAGTAGGCGATCTGTAGTATATATTAATGTAAATGAAAATACCGTATTAAGCAAATAATATCTTACTAAAAATCTTAATATAAATAACAATTTTTCGTAATTTTCAAAGGTTTTTAAAATTATTCTTTAACGATATTGAAAAAAATGTTTTCTCTTGGCAAGATGATAAGAGATCCTTTCGACCTCAACCCGAGCCAAAGGGCTGCATATTATGTGATCTGCCAACCTATACTCAAGACCTATACAAACTTATACAAACCTATCAAATTTCGCAAACTATCCGAAATATCACAGTTTACCCCAAATCCCAAATCTCTTGAAAGTTTAAACTCATGGGATTAAATTATTACTTATAAATCTTTAAGAGCAAAGCTACTCGAGGAGAAGGTTTATTGTAATTTGGGATAACAGTCCAAACCTATGAAAATATTACGAACATCCCAGTGAATTAGCGTGGTCATTTTTCTCCTGATTGAAATACGAGACGCTAACCTCTAATAAAGATAACTTGTCTAGATGGGTCTCTTAGACCGTTTAAGATCAATAATAAGTTGCACGTGTTCAATGATAGTTAAATTCTTGGCAAGAGGGTCTGTTGTATGGAGATGGCAACAACTCCCACAGTTGCATCCGGGTGTTTACACGATGACGAAATGGGGAAGGCGTGACGCTCTGGCTAAAAAAACACAAGCATCTGACGCGGCTCTGCCATCGCCGGTACCGATGGTAGAAGTACAGAGGACAAGACCAGCTGGCACCGAGAGCAACCATCGGTGTCCCTAGTCAATCCTGAATGGAAAGGTCAGATGAAGTTGTCCCAGACGATTGCAAGTGTTTGTTGAATCGCCAGTCTTTTCGATATATCAGAATTGAAAAGCTAAAGACAAACTTAAAGAATGTAACTGTGTGACGGTGAATTGAATACAAATAAATTTGATTAGGTCTGTGACATAGTGGTTTGTGAAAGTTAAAAATTGAGGCGTCGAAAGTGAATCAGCGTTAGGCTGGGTTAGTTTACGGTCTTGGTTTTATTGTCGTTTGAGCCACAGCCTAGGTCGTAACCTACGACTTGTTGCTCGAGGTAGCCGAGCTCAGCGCGTTATGGGCATAAACGTTTCTGAAAACTATAATTATGTACGATAAAAGAAGCAAATTTTTCTTCTCGTTGATATAAAAAGTGACAAGATACACAATATGAAATAGATATTGTAACTTTTGACTCTTCTTTTAGTATTCATACTTTATCAAACATACAAGGAAACAGAAACAAAACTACAAATAAAAGAAAACTGAAACTTGTAGACTATTATTAGGAAAAACTTCTGTCCAGCAGAAACGTTTTTTTGACGAAACCTAATTTTTGGCTGAGGATTAAGAACAATCAAGTTTAGATGCTTGAAAGGAGGCAGGATGGAGCAAATAATTACTTTGTTTTGTTCCACGTAAAGTCTTAAGAAACTTTAGCTTTGCTCCCCCTTCTCGCATGCGGGTATTCATAACAGTTAGACTTTTTATTAAAAGTGTAATGAATAAATTGTTAGTAAATTTACAGTGTACGCAAGAGAGTGAATACTTTGATGAAACTGTTGGTTTCTTGTTGTACGCATTTTACTTTACCCAAAAGTTCGGGTCTCCTCATTGCATTTTGATGAACAAGACAGTTTTAATATAGTCGTTGACAATTTTTAAATAATTTAAGTTCAGTTGACCAAGGTTTATGATTATAATAGTACCTAAAATTAATAAGTAAATAAGGTGTAAGTATTTATATTTTGCAATAAAGACGTGTAAAAAATTAACTCATCTTCGTAAAAGTAAAATGACGAACTCTGAATATTTATGTAATATTGTTAAATATTCTTTCCAAGGAATTTATAGTGAACAAATACACTTTCTTAGGTGCTTGTGTTGATAATCAAAAACCAAACGAATTACTTTATTATTTAATAAAATTTAACCTTTATTTATCTGGACAATTTTTTTTCTAACAATGTGTTTAAGAATAATATGAATGACAATAGTTGAGTTTCTTCTCCTACGCCAAGTGAGATGGTACTCTGGAATTTCGAGTACGCTGTAGTACAAGTGACAACTGGAATCTGCTGTTTGTCTATAACTAATGAGAAGAAACAACGTTGAAACAGCTATGTCGGCACGCCTGCCAAACATTTCAAAAGGTGCAGCAGTGTAGTAGCTAGGAGGTGCCTCCTATACCTTAAGGTGAGGTTGGTTTTGTTAACGCAGAGCACCAGTACCTATACTCTGGCATGACGCCGATGGCCCTACCGGATTAAGCGACCCTTCGCCAACACAATAAAAAACGCATTGTGTAGCGACGAGAACGCCTTGTCCGGTAGGAGCCATCGGCGTCATGCCAGAGTATAGTCTTTCGTAGGACTGAAGCTGCGCGAACATACGAAGGAGACATTGTTAATGCACGTCGCTTTGTACGCCCAGCAGCGATGGTTCACTGTGCAGAGACTACTGTGCAACCCCGACGTTGTTTCTTCTCATCAGGTGCAGACAGACAACAGATTCCAGCTATCACTGTACTACAGCGTACTCAGATTCCAGAACACCATCACAGCCAGAAAAAAACTAGTTCTCAGAAAAAAAACTAAGAAAACTCAACTATTACAAACTTCCTGGCTAAAAACGACCATGGACGATTCAACTGATGTCCATTTCAGTGGAAATATGAATGAGTCTTTTGATGAAGCTGCAATGCATTTATACACGTCTAAATTAATAGTTTAGCTTATCAGCAGCCAGTACCATGTATATAAATGTGATGCCCGCAGTTTACTTTTAATTCTACAACAACTGATGAAACCCACATTTTTCTACGGTTTCTTACTATACTTACTTTTATTAACTTGCAAGAGTCCATTTCGTTCAAATGCTCACTATACCTGCAACACAACAATTATAATTTCAGTAATGGTATAAAAAGGAAGAAATTACTGTCTACCTAAGATGAAGTAATTATGTCGAGTAATCATTGTTCGAACGAAGTGAGTTATACTCGACTTGAAAATCACTCTTTGTGATTTCAACTCCTCTTTTATTATTTGATGAAAATTCGTGAAATTTGAACAACATCATATTTCTACCCCGAAGATTATTTTAATCTATAAATGGGTAGTTAATTATACGATTAAATATTTATTTTTTTAGTTAATAGCCTTCATTTAGTTTTACCGCACTTCGTTCGACCTATACGCGACATAGGAGCGTACTCCTAGTAGTATAAGTATGTAATTGTTTTGAGGTAATATTTTCTATATCACTCGTCAATAAGTATTCGGAGTATACACAATAAATAATGTGTAAAAATTAAACGTTTGGCAATTAGAAAATAAGAATTAATTTAAATCATTGCATTCCACTCCATGAACAAGAATACTCCGCAAGGAAAAAACAATCAATGTTACGATGATTTAAGTCATAATTTTAAAATTATTTAATTAAATAAGTAGTTATAAAAGTACGTATACGTGAAATACACATTACAAATTGCTGCTACGTAGGCGCGAGGGAAACAACTAAAGCAAGTTTAAACCCAAGAGTTGTAAAATAAGTTACTTAAGTTGTAAAATATACACTAACAAAGTTTTAAATGACCTGTCTACTTCCCTATCGGACGAACAGAATAAATGTTTCCCATTAGGGTTTTCCCTGTTTTAATCTTCTTATCGTGCTACTACAGTATATGAAAAATGTAAAAACCATTTCTTAATTTAATTGAATTTGACTGTAATATCCAAGTAAAAGTAAAATTTAACTGAAGTATTTTATAGTGTATACTGTGAGATAATCTTTTAGGAACCTGTACATATTAAATACATGAGATAATGGTGCGATTTCGGAAACCACGCTTTTTCATAATAGTCACGTTGTCAGAACACAGAATAAGTAGCAAGATTATTCCCACATGATAACGTTGGTACGAGTTTCATATCTGATCTTCTGCCGTTCGTTCCTATAGCAGACGATTCAACATCCGATTTTCTAAGAAAACAATATCGAACGATCTACCGATAGTCGATCTACCAACAAAGTACCGGTGCACTGTTTGTTGGTCGAAACTTGTCATCCGTATTCCATTGCATTTCATATCAATTGTTTTGTTAATCTATGAAAATATATTTATCGATAGTATTTTATTACAAGATGGACGATGGTTAGAAATAAGGTAATTTGGGTTTAGTTAGTTAATTATAGTAAAGTTTTAGTTGAGTTTTTAATTTATGTTTAGTTTAATATTAGTTTTATTATATTTACGTTTTGTGTGTTTTATTGTTAGTGAGAGAATCGAATAATATAATTGATAATGGTTTCGGTTATTGTTTGTTATCGAAGTTTCTTCATTACTGACAGTTGTTGAAACAGTACATCGGTTGAGTTAAGCACGATAGGTTGATAGTTGATATCGGATAACCGAAACCTGAACTGAGTACCGAAAACAAAACTGATCTTTGCCCATGTTAAATCCTATTGAAAAGTTCAGTTATCAAACCTAAGCATTAAAGGTAAACATAACCTATAAGATCAGATATGAAACTCGTACCGATAAGGTTGCATCTCGATCGATGAAATATTTATCAATTATAAAATCTGAAGAAGAGTTAATTAGTTGGATTCCTTGTACGAAACATTTACCTAAATGAGGTTAAGTCTGTGAGTTTTGCATATAAGTCCAACTACAGTATTTGCTACATGGAGTCAGTTTCTAAAGGGTTCGACGACAGAGAGAAGGGATAATAAACGTGTTGAGAAGCTCTGGGCATAAAAATAATAACGGGATGAAATAAAACAACGGTTAAACCCATTTTTTTATCGCAGAAATTAGGACAATAGAAAGTATTTGTAAGTCTAAGGTCGTATCTTTCATAATAAATTAGACACAAAACATACAAAAAACATTAAAATCCACAATCCTTAGGATTTTAAAACTTGGAAAAATATTCTTTATAGGATGTAAATGCGCACTAAAAAAAGGATATGTTCATGTTTTCTGCAAAAAAAGGTAAAATAAGGTGGATTGTAACATTCAAAATATCACAGTCTACCTTTTACAGTTTTTAAAGTCTAACAATTCGAAAACTGTATATGGTACATCTATTTTTGTTTGCCTCAAAAAAGACCAAAGAATTAAATTTACTGAACAAAAACGTACAAAATCAATAGTAATGAGCTCAATTATTTGCATTTATCAAAAACCGTCCCTCATTGATGTATTTAACGTTTTACGGTATGAGTAATTGTTTCTTATTGTGAGTGAGTAGTTACCATTTTGGCTTCTCATCACTATGCATAGTTATGGTTTTGTTTTAATTTTATTCATACTGATGAGAAGCCATAATGTATATCATCATGATATGATCATGGTTTTCATTGATTCTGTCCATGATATTTTAATCCAACTATAATTTTAAAATCGTTGGCGAAGCAACGGATAACAGCAAGTTTTCTATTAACATTTGTTAGAAAGCGCCGGCTGACGATTAGAATGTTTCAAGATCCTAATCAAGTCAATGAAGCTGGCAGAAAGGAGAAGAAATCGCAACAAGTAGTGCAATAAATCTTATCTACTTAAGTAGCAAACTGGAAAACTTTGTGACGTTAATTTCAAGGAGAGCGTTGTGACATAAGTTACTTAAGTTGTAAAAGATACACTAGCAAAGTTTTAATTGCACTCTTCAATCAGTTGAGTAAGACAATCGTGCGTCCTATTTTGCAGGGTGCTGGATTGTGAGAGTTTTAAATGTAGTGGCGGCGTCAACAATGTTCTTTGATGGATTTATTTATTCTAGAAAATTAAAACTAAGTTAACAAAACAATAAATCATAAGAACAGAAGAAAATAACAGCAAAAGAGAACAGTAGAACTTCGTTAATAAAATAAACATTGCAACTATCAAACGAGAGCAACAGAGATTTTGACAAGATAAGGATATTCCTCATTTTGTAAACATTTTTAGAACGATTATAAAAAATATGCAGTAATAAACATTTTATCATAAATAAATTCACATCTTTCTCTCACAATTCATTCATAGCACATTACGCAAGTCTGCGTCCCCAAGAAATATCGGCTCAGTCACTGCCGAGCCGAACGATGGTAGAAGTACAGAGAACTACTACGATGGCAGAAGTGGCAGTGCTACTTGTTGTGTTGATTAATGAAATAATCTAAGTAGAAAAAGTACGTTTTATGTCACCATAGTTTATGTTTACTAGAGGTTTATGTTACTGAAGTTTACCATGCATCAAGTAGTCTCGGTACCAAAGTATCGCCATAATTGCTCAAACTGTGATATTGATAGTCGTTTCACATCATAAAACTGAAAAATGGAAATATGTATGTCTTCATGCATATATCGAAAGAAGAATGTCTTTGTCATATTATAGCTGAAAAATATTTTTAATTTTCCGAAATCAATAAGGATTATAAAATTCAATCATTTCTCAAGGATCCTGTTCCACCTTGATCTTTTATTTTGTTACTTTCAACCATTTCCTTCCCTTGGTATTTTTACAGTACACTCTCAATTATCCGAGCTTCGGTTATCCGAGACTCCGGGTTATCCGAGGAAGCTCTAAGCTTAAATATATGTTTTTATTTTCTTACTTAGCGTTATAATAATAATACATGAAAAAGTGTCTTTATTTAAAATTCTATTTTTTGCAACTCGCAAGGACTTTCATTGTCGTACTTATTGGGAAATGCAATATCTATATCTAATAAAGCATTTTGAAGTGGTCTTATTACAGCCCAACCTCAAAACACACGTGAACTCCTTATTATACGAGGTTCGTGTTATCCGAGGTAGCCTCGATCCCGGAGACCTCGGATAACCGGGAATGTACTGTATTACAGTTTCTGTTCCTCAAAATAAAATAGTTTCGTGACTATATTACGGTAAGGAAACTTGCTTCACCAATATTATGGGGTTAAAATGTAAAACCACAATTTGACGAGCAGACAGCGAAAGTTGGACGAGGAGAAGAGCATTTGATTAATGCTCCAGACTCGCGCTCTAATGATAGCTGTGATGAGGCCATTGTTTGATCCATTGCATCCCGTGTTTCCTCCGCATCATCTCATTCCATCTCTCTTGTCAACACTCATTTATTTATCATTATTGTTGCCACCTGTGTTGTGAGAGTGGGAGCTTTTCACCAAGACTTTTCGTGGAAAATTCGTGACATCCAGTCAGTTATACGTATTATAAGGGGAAAAAGTCAGCGTTATATTTTGATTTTTTTTTAGTTGTTTGGTTGATGGTAGAAACGTTAATTGGGAACTAGTTGTACTTAACTTTCATGGCAGAATTTATTTTTTGTTTGTTTACAAATACAAACTTATTAATTAAAAAAGGTTACATACTTTAAACTGTCTTCAATTCACTTGTTAAATCTTACAGATTTACTCGAGTTTCGGCATAACTATGCCATTTTCAAAATCTTCTAAATAGAACATAAATTGGTCGTCAATAATTTAATTTAAAACAGTTAAAATACATACATTTAGGTTACACAACACACACGGACACACGCGACACATTACCGGCCGGTACGATACGAGCTCCAAACTTTTGAATTAAATGATTGACGACCAATTTATGTTCTATATAGAAGATTTTGAAAATGGCATAGTTATGCCGAAACTCGAGTAAATCTGTAAGATTCAACAAGTGAATTGATGACAGTTTAAGGTATGTAACCTTTTTTAATTAATTGCATCAATTCAAGAGGCGAACAATGAACAAACTTATGTTAAATTAGAACTTTCACAAATAAAATGTAATATTTTTAAATATTTAACAACTGACAATAATATTTTGAGCTTGCTGAGTTTGAAATATTCACTGCGAATAGTTATATTACTGTAAATTTAGAAATTTCCGATTTATTCATCTGTAAAAGATACAATCAATACCTTTTTAACGGAGCGTTCATATAGCCATGCACCCTGAACTTAGAGTTTTCAAAACTTAGGCTTGCAACATATATATTCTAAAACGTTTCTATACAATCGACCCTTACCAACCTTTATACTCGGTGTATACACTTTACTTACCAGATTAAAATGTTATCACAATTTACAATCTATTCTGCATGGACACTGATTAACATACTGAGTTTTTAAATATTTTCCAGCGTGTTTAGAACGTACATTGTGGAGGGACGGACGTGTTGGGGATATTGAACGACGAAGCCTATACACTAAACCGGGTTTAGTTTACGGTCTTTGTTTTATTATCGTTTGAGCCACAGCCTACGTCGTAACCTGGACTTGTTGCTTCAAGTCGTTACGGGGTAACTGAATAGACTTGCCTCCCTACTGGGTCAATACTTATCGATTCAATAACATGTGATCAAATTATAAAAAAGGAGCAAAAGTGCGATTACGTCAAAGGTGCAACAGGAGCAAAAGTAAATTACAAAATGGGGGTCATCATTCCATGGAAAAGGAGCGATTTAAATTTCCTCCCAACCGCCATTGTCTAACCAAAACGCTTCCAAAAATAAATAGCGTAATTTCTTGAATGACTTATAAAATTTTCAAACAAAAATGTAAGTTAGTTAAATTATTTTACTAAAATAACTAATAATTTTAACACATTAGTGCTTTCTGCTTAGAGCCTCTCTTTTCTATAATCAGTGGGTGGAAGTCGTCACCCGATGGTTTTCTGGGCAATTTACAGGTGGCCGAAAGACGAGTCACTCATAACGTGCGTAAATGAGATTTCCCCCGAAAAAAATAGTGTATAGGTGGTTTTAAATCGTTTAATAAAAAGGGATAACAGCTTATTTATATATAATTTGAGTTATAATGGTAATTATACATCACTGGTCAAAAAGTTCAACTGTAATGTCATAAAAATGACGTCACAAAATGCGGCAATAAAGACTTAAAAATAATACAATAATGTGTTGATAAGACTTAAAGGAAATGCAAGTAATCACAGATCTAAATCAGAAAATAAGTTCTTACTTATCAATTATTTAGTGTCATTCGTTCCACTACAACTCAAATGTAGTAATTATAAACCCCTTTCGCTAGTTCGATTTTACAATTCAAAACAATTATAGCGCAAAATTTGCGGTTCACCAAGTATTAAAATTGATTTTAGTGGTTGGAATGTTTCAAATTAATTTCTTCAATGGAATTTAACAATACCACGCAGTTCCAAAAGACTGTTTAAGTTGGATGCAATATAAGTTGTCCTACAATTTACGTTTTTTATTGTTTGTTGGCTCTTAAGGATCAATCACTTGTCTCCTGTGAATCATACGTGCATAATTCATTCTACAGATTGTAGGTGATAAAACTTTTCTTATAATTTCACAAGTATTATTTAAAGTACATAAACCTTTACACGCATTTTAATAATATTAAAAATTGAAATTATATTTTTTTGTATAGTGGCAATGTTACCGTTAAAAAAATTTCATTTATTAAATAATACATTACTGTTGAGATAACGATAAAATATACCAATCCAAAATATAGAGGGACAAGCTTGAATAAAACTATTTAGCATAAAAAGGCTTATAGAGAGTTATTTACTACATAATGGCTTCCTTTATTTATTTATTTATAACAACAATACGTACTTGTTATGGCCTCAATAAGTATGCAAACTTATCATCAAGGTCCAAAATAACACAAGAAATATTTGAAATATAATATCCATTTTCTAAATGCTAACCAAGAACACAAAAAGATCTTCTAAGTACTTAGAGTGGCATAAAGTGGGCTTCAAAAATATCAGCTGTTTTTTTTATTTAGTCAGCTTTTTCGAATCATACTGTTAATGATGTAATAACAATAATTACATGGTTGAAGTTTTTTTCAAGTAATTTTTTATAATTTTTATGATTGATTTAAAAAAATTATATTTATTGAAGTATTTTACTGAGGTATTTAAGTATTATCATTATTGAAGTACATTAGATTTCTCTATACAAGGAAGAAATAAAACACAGAAAAAGTTAACGCTCACTAGAAGCAGCATAAACGAAATATTTTCGATTTAAGTTATCTAGTTTTCGTCATAAACACGGATTTACTGCCATTAAAAGTTTGATAGTGAATAACGTTAGTAAGCTGAACTACTAAAGTGAATATTTAATCACGAATTCTTCAATTTTGAGGGGAGAAAGCTAATAAATTTATTTATCTACGGAGGCAAAATTATTTACATTCAAAGAAATTTATGACAATTTTGTTAATCATACATAATGAAACGCCTAAAACTGCATAAAGGGTGTCAACAATGCAGAGCCTGCTTTGTAAAACCGGTTTAACATAAAAAATAAGTCAAACCTGTCAAATAAAATCTTTTAAAATTTCGCTTCGTTTAGCCGCTATCTTTCCGTGTGTATTTTTCACATATTTAAACATAAATTTCAAACTTGTTGAAGTATTAGCTTCGAAATCGGCATACAAACAATGTTTACTAGGATAAATTTTGGCCTGGATTATTGAAATTTATATTTATTTGCACCAATAAAAAATGGCTGCCAATATAACTTTTAAAGCTTAATATCTCAAAAACAATAAATTCTAAAAAAAATTGGAGAGGCACAAGAAAATGTATAAAATGAAAACGTATTTACAATAATGTTTAGTCCTATTGGAACACAAAACCTTTTTAATTGTCTGTATTAACTGCATGCAAAAATGCTAAAAATGAACTTGAAAAATGAACATTGTAACTTGAGAAAAAAGGTAAATTATTGTAAAATAATCATTTCGAATCCTTTTTCTTTTTGATTTTGTTTGTAAATTCATGCGTTTTTTTTATATTAAGCATTGAAAACTAAGAATGACCGGCGTTTGAATTGGTAAAAAGTAGCAACTTGATACTCTGTGCCGATATGGGACCTATTAAATATTAGTTATATGATAATTTTGAAGTTGATTAACTGAAATAGTTTGAAATTTGTGTTAAATTATGTGGAATATCCATACAAACAAATAGGCTATATAAACAGGCTAAGCGGAGCGAATCGAAAAAATTTCGATTCGAATTATTTCTATGTAGAATCCGGTTCTGTAGAATGGTACTTGTTTTCGAAACACCCTGTTTTTAAATGGAATTTCTTTTAGTAAGGTTTCAGTTAAACCTAAAATAAAAGTTAACTTTAAACGATATAAGGCAAACATTTGTTGCAGGTGTTGAACGTATAAGGACGTTAGTTAGTTTATTAGATTAAATTAGTTTATCTTCATACTGCAGTATGAAGATAAACTAATTTAGTCATACTTTACTTTTGATCAACGAAGACAGAATGTAATCTCAATGGAAATAAAAGTTGAAGTTAGTTTTAATGGTTAAAGGTACAAGGTTGTGAACGAGTTTCAATGAGAATGATTGCCCAGAAATAACTTTAAGCAGTTCGTCATCAACAAATATGTCATGAATGTATTTCATTGGCTTTTGTTTATTTCTGTCATAACCTTTATACTATTTCAAAGATTTGTATTTTGAATCATGTTTTTTTTTAAACTTATATAGTAGTGTAAAATTCAAAACAAATGTTTCTTTCAAAGTTTAAAGAATAAAAAAAATTATCAGTTTGTGATAACTTGGGAAACCGACTTAACCGAGCAACTTTGGTGCATTTAATTCAAGTCAAGTTTAAAGCAAAGCGATGTAATATAACTTAGTTAAGTTGTAAAAGATACACTAACCAAGTTTTAATGCAACTTCTTGCCTAATAGTTGAGCCTGCCTGATAACTGTACCGATTACGAAGCTCTGAAACTTAAGTTTAAATTTGAACCTTTAAGTTTAAAATCATAATTTACATTTGCCAAATGTTAAAATATTCATAATGTCTGTATTATGAACTGAAGTAAAAATACTGAAATGATAAAATATGAAGAAGGAATGATTAGGAATGATTCATTGCCTACTGATTTCCCATAAAAATATGAAAATAAATAAAAATGACTTTTACGTTGAATATGTAAATCAACAATCAAAACGACAAGTCTCAAAAATATTGTTTATACTACTTGAGATACAGTTACTCATGGATAATGACTCATTCTTTTAGACGCCCTGACATTTTCGAAGAGCAATGAATTATGAAGCGATTTAAGAGTCAAAAAAGGAAGTAGAGGCTTGGCGATTTGGCCGGTCTCCAAGTAAGACATCATTACAGAACGGTAGAATGGTGACCTGGGGCTCTGGGTTTATGATCCTGAGACTTAGAAGGAATAAAATAGCTTTCAAACAAAAATAGTCGAGACAGATTGGATAAAATATTCAACCACGTAGTTGCAGAGGTTTTGCATTCGAATCGTTAAGGTTTCATAGTATTAAAAGGTCAGTTAGGAAAATCTATTTAGGTTTCAGGTTTTACGTTTGAATTATTTCTGGAGTAAATTTCATAGTTTTATGTTAGATAACTGTAAATAAGGATGTTAAGTCGACTACATCACTCAGAGGTTGATATACCCATGCGATTATACATTTTGTAACGAATAAATGCTATATTGCCTTGACTTGAAGGTAAGCAATTTATTAAGAATATAAAGAGAACCCCCGCCCCCCCCCCCCAAAAAATGTACCAAGTTTTCTGAGGATATTATTTTGTAAAATTTCAAAAATAGTAAAGCATTTTATTTCGTTAAAGGGATTTTAACATGCTTGAATAATACATTTTGGCTATTAAACTGTATTTTTTTAGGGTTTTGTTTGGCAGTTAAGACTGCGACATACCTAGGCTATGAATCCGCTAATAGATTTTAGATAGATACGATTTTAGATAGATACGAATCTACTAATAGATTCTACTAATAGATTTTATGTAAGATACGAGATCAATGATTATTGCATAGCAGACAAACCAATACCGTCAAAGCTCGAATAGAATTACTGTGAATTTAACCACATTTTTCTTTATTTAACATGTAAGTATTGTTGATGTAATTGTGATGACGCAGATGCTCTTATAGAACAATTATGGATATACTTTAACGCAAATACATGGAGACAATAATAAAAGGAACAACAAGGAAAAGGATGAGCGTAACGCACATTACTGAGAAACAACAAGGTGCTTGTTTGTACAAGCACGGAGAACGCTTTTATGATATAGGTCTTTACACGGTATGAATGTGAAGTACCTCAACCTTGTTTGTTTGCTTTCTATACCAATCAATACAGATAACAAGATAAGGAAAACTTCACAGACGTCAAGTCTTTACAAAACCAATTTAAGATGTTTTGAAGTTTGGATATTTATGTATTTATTAATTTGTTTCTTTTCTACAGTTACACTAAGCTTTTTTATATCATACATTATGTCATAACATCCATTTTTTTCATACAATTAACTAACGCGATGATGAAAAAATGTATCATAAATGCGTTTATGTACATAAGTTGTTTTTTTATGCACTTATGTAAAGATCTGTGGTAATATTTTAAAATTTAATCTTTAAAAATTATTATATGCAATCGATAATGCAATAAGCAACTTCGTTCAGATTACTGTTCAAAATCTTAAAGTCAAGCTATCGAACTATCAATTAACGTTAAGCTAAAGGTAGCTAAGTTGCCTTATTCCCTTTTGCATGATTGGAAAGTTAAACATATCCAAACATCTTCGCAATAATGATTTATAATGCAAAACAAGCCAATAAAATATCAACAAGTAATAAAATATCTTTCAGTTGCTTTTTTACTTTGTTACTTTGATTCTTTGGCAACGAATTACCGAGAGTAATAACTGGTATTTCTGACAGATGTGTCGGTTAGCAACAATTCAAATATTTACCGTCAACGCCGAACGTTGCGACCCGCATCAGGTTGTAAATCTCGTTTAACAAATACAACACTTCTACAGAACAAATTGAAGGCCATGGAACAACAATATCGGCTTTCATATCAATAAAATTAAAAAATCCTTCAGATATAAGAGTTTATAAACGAGCCCCTCAGCAGCCAAACCTTTAAAGGCATTTATTTAACTGCGTCTTTATAAATTGTGGCATTTATACGTAATAACACTGTATGAGCTATTATTAATCCTTATAAAACCGTCAAACGATAAATTGTTGATTGTTGAACCTACTATTTGTTTTGTTTATCGATTAGTTCATGGCTCCGTCACATCTAAACTACCGAACAAATTGGCCTAAAATCCGATAGTTAGATGTTTAGTTTACCTAATGTTAGTAGATGTTTCGCGTTTAGGTAATACACTCCAGTAAAATATAGACGTATACACCTCGAGGGCTTCTGAGGGAGAGAGGGCTTGAGAGTTAGTTAGTCTCGAAGTTAACCTAACGAAAGAATGTATGTAAAGTTAATGTAAAATACAGGCCTACCTATGCGATTTAGTCCAGGCAGCGAATGCTCAAAAAAGAGTATAGAGGGAATAGCATGGAACACAATTTTTGACTTTGCAGCATTATTTGAACTAGTTAGGAGGTGAATATATCAAAAGTCCCCGTCAGCAGCCCTTAAGCGGGGGGAGGGAGTCTGAAGGTACTATTTTTTGGTTTTTCCACCTACCAACTTTTAGTATTACCTATTAAATTTGAAAATTAAAGAAAATTAAATTTCCTGTATGAAAAGTGCATAATATGTCTACTTTGGTCCAACCATTGGCAAGGTAAGCACTAATTTTATTAATATTTGAACAACTATACCTTCCATAAGAAATGCATATACATTTTTTGATAATATACATGCCCAATGAGGCAACGCTTTTCTCACGTAAAGGAAAATGAACAGCATTCAGGAAATGTTGTCAAAATTTCCAGTAATTTGACACCTCAATCATAAAAATTGGTCTGAAATAAAGATGTTGGCGAGCTCACAAAAACGTTATTTTTCAAGGAATTCTTCATATTTGTAATAATTTCTGGAAAAATAACTTTTTTTGTGAATACGCCAACGCCTTTATTTCAGACCAATTTTCATGATTGAGGTGTCAAATTACTGGAAATTTTGTCAGTATTTCCTGAATGTTGTTCATTTTCCTTTAGGTGAAAAAAGCGTAGCTCCATTGAGCATGAATGTTACCCACAAATTTACATTTATTTCTTATGGAAGGAATATTTGTTTAAATATTTTTAAAATTAGTGCTTATTTTGTAAATGGTTGGACCTAAGCAGACTTATTATGTACTTTTTTTTTACAGGAAATTTAATTATCAAATTAAATAGTGTACACTAAAAGGTGATCGTTTTCAAGATATTTAAGAAAAACCAAAAAATGGTACCTTCAGACTCCCCTCCCTCCTCCCGCTCAAGGGCTACGGACGGGGACTTTTGATATGTTCACCTCTAACTAGTCCAATCAAATCTGCAAAGTCAAAAATTGTGTTTCAAAAAATTCCCCCTATACCTTTTCGTTTACTAGACTAATTACTATACAGAATAGGAGCAAGCACAGCTGTATCAAAATATTCCATTTAAAAAGCTAAAAATATCTATTTTTGTCCGGAGATCATGTCTTTGGCCCGCGCGAAGAACGATGCATAGCATCCAAGCTATTAATCACAAGAAGAACAGAAATAGTGTACATATCTATTATCTTAAAAGCATTATTAAACATTTATTTGACAATCAGAGTGGAACCAACGTCTTTTACAGGCGTTGTTGGCGAAGAAACAACTAATTTACTTAATTTAAATGCTCTTTCCAAGGTTTTTCAAACCTTTAAAAATCAAGTCTTTGATCTTCTCACACTTTGGCGAGGGTGCTCAAAATCATTAATTCAAAAGAGTAATTATATGCTCTGAATAACCCCGAGTTCATCACTCATTATGATATTATATTGTGACGGAGACTGTTCTAGTTCTGTTTTGTGCAAAGTGTTTTGAGATTCATTTAATTAGTTTTTAAGATCCATGCAATTTTTAAAAATATACTTTATTTCAATTATCTGCAGGAAGTTATTGTTGGTTTTTCTAGAATTCCTGACAGAAAAAATATTTAAATGAATTCTAGAGTAGGAATTATTTTGTGTTAATGTATTTTCAACAATGTTTAGATCTTAAATTACCGAAACGTGGAAACCATTACAAGTTATCAACATAAAACCCTGAGGAGCTTTATCGAAATATTTTAAAAATAATTAAAGCACGTCATGAAAACACCAAAACAAATTCGAAAAAGTCAGTTACATCCATTATTTCTGTCATATTGTTATTAGTTATTATAAGCTACCTTATTACACATCAATATATTAAAATTTATTACATAAACCAAGTTACTATCATCACTATTATTTTAATGAGATTTGATCTGAAAATTAATTTATGTAAAAAGACAGTGGTTGTTGGAAAACAATTCATCGAATTACTAGTGTAGATCTTCATTACGGAACATTGCAATGGTTTACATTGAATTGAGTAAGTTATGGAGCCGATTGTCATGTAAAAAATTATTATCTGTACGATTGATTGCACACAGCAGTTTATAGAAACAAGTAGGAGCATTGACGAAAAAAGAAAATAAATTCCTGCTAAACGTTCCAAAAAAACCAAACTTATGCAATCCTATATATGCACTTACAACTATTTCAACTGCATTTACGAAATAACGATGGTTATGTAATATACACGTAGAGCAGAACAGGGTATAACCATAAAGCAACAAGGTGTTAGTGTAAGCGATATGAGCCTTATGATATGAGCCTCCATTCTTCCATATCATAACACTAACCCGCTCTCCGTTTACTTGTTTTATATGTGGCAGAAATTCTTGCTCTGTTGCTCTACTATAGAGAAAACAAACGATTTTGTGAAAAAGAAAGATATATAAAATGATATATATGACTTGGAAACGATTGTTAGTGATTATATGCATCTATCTCCATAAGATAAATGCAGATATATGCTTTTATAGATAAGTAAAAAGTATGTAAGTATGTTAATTTATTTAAAAACACATATATTTAAATATGAAATCCCGAGACTTGAAACATATTTTTACCTATATTGAAAGCAAATATCTACATTAATAGTGCCGTAAGTACCTTATAACGCAACATTTATTTCCTGTAAGGATTTAAGATAGCCTAATTAAGAATGATTTAAATTATTAAATGAATGATTTAGAAGGATAATTTATATTTAAAGGTGTAAGTTATTGTTATTATTAACGTTTTTTGATGCTACGTAAATTTGTGAACAATCCTTATTGTTGAGGTCACAACAATGAAAGTTATTATTGAGATTAAAGGTATAAAGGTAGATGATTTTTTTTCTCTTAGTAAAAGTAAAACATTGTTTAAACGAATAAATGAACCAATTATCCAACAGATTGTCCAATATCCAACATTTTTAAATCGACTAATGTATAACCTCATTACATTAAAATGTTAGGCTGTTAATAGATTATGAAATGCAACACACCTATGTGAAAGAAGACATTAAAGAGCGATTCATCTAGTTAATAATTCAACCTTGAACTTAAAATTCACTTTCTATCCAACATCTTTCTCCCAAAATACATCATATACACATCTTTCCATAAAAAATATTCAACGAAACCTATTATAACTTCAGTAACATTTCAATACTACCTATACCGTAGGGTTGCGGTCCAAGAGACTAAGTACTAAACATGAAAATATTACTTTCTGTCTTGTTAAAGAAGAGAGTTTTGCATAAAACATTTAAAATCAAGTAATTCGTATAACGTACAAATATGGAGTAATTGAGGGCAAGCCGAGAAATAAGGTCAATTACTCCAGATGCCCTTGCTTTGTCACTTAATGAGGGGGTTTAAGCCCCATCATTTTATTGGATCACTAATGTTGTCTTTGCTTCCTCTCTATTAAGTTTGTCCCTTGTTAAAATTGCCTGATTGTTTTTTTTTTATCATATACTATCAAGTAACATGAAGAGTGAAAAGTTATCCCTCGTTACAATGACATATAATCGAAACTGTTAGTAATAGTGAAACATTAAGATATCAAGAGCTAGGTAATAGGTAAGAGGTTAAGAGGTTTTAGGTAATAAATTAATAAGTGAAAGTGTTTTGTTATATAAATAATGGCTGTTAGCTGTTAGTTGCTAAAGTGAGTTGAATGCAAAAATAGCCTAAATCGAGAACAAAATAATTTATGGCTAATATAAATTAAAAGTAAAAAAAAATTGTTTTTGATGATTTATGAAATAGGATAGTTAATGCATGAACTAAATATTGCTTTCAGCAGCTGAATGCTTGCTTATGCTTGTTTTTTGGAGTAACAACAAAAGCAGATTTTTTGGGAACCTGAACGCGTAAAGTATACTTATAAATGAGATTTAAATTATTTCTAAACGTAGTAACCAACGAACGAAGTAATCCTAACACTATATTATCCTCAATTTAATTAACGTTTAAATTAACTCGATAAAGCAGTGGACGCCTACACTGGTGCTAGCGTCAAACAAGGGGGGCTTAGATCGTTTCTTTGAGGGCTTCCAACAATGTCCCCAGATGGATGACTCATTCTGTTCTTAATTGGACCATGTCTCAGTAAATTATACTTAGAGACTTCAAAGACCCCGCCGGAAACCGGGCTTTGGAATCGCTGAATTTCATTAATTTCTCAAGTAATGGGGAGATGCGTTTGTAATGGTTGATTTAAACGTTGGTTAACTTATCAAGACAGGTCTGACCTAGAAAGTGAGACTAAATATCATCTGCCATAGTAGTAATTATGTACAATTCACTTACAGTTTTTTAAAAATATGTTAATATTGATATATTATATAATTATAGATATAGATATTAATATAGATTATATTGATTAATATTGATTTTTAATATTTTGATATTTTGAATTTTGATATGCATCATTTGAAACATGATCAACAAATTTCAGACAAACAAACATATCCCAGCACTTAAAATATCGTTGGTTACAAGTGATTTTTATACACTTGCCGCCATAGTTTGTAAATAGGAAGCGCTTTACGCTTACGTTACGCTGTTGTTCTTAAATGTTATTAAAGTTAAATTATATTTTCATTTGAATCATTTTTACACAATTTAAGGTATTAAAGATAACGTTTTTATTAGTTGTCTCAATTGCCACTTTACGATCCTAGTTACGTCTGCATCTCAAAATGGGACAGTCTGTTAGGATTTGCAACAACAGACAAATAACAATAACAAATAAAAATTTGGGAAAAAAGTCTGGTAATTTTATCGAGTTTAGTGTTCTTGTTTATCTCCCGAGCAAAGAAGAGTTTATTATATCTCTTTGAATGTCTTACTTTTGTAGGTACGATAATTTCTTTGCTGTTATTTAAGATTTTATTGACTGCCATGTCCCACTGCGTTATATTAACGTTTTGTCTTGCATAAAGACTGAATACTGAAAAACTACGAGCAAAATAAATTATATGGTATGATCATTAATATTATTTTACATAGAGATTGCATCTATTTTAGAGTAAAGAATAATTTGTCGATTCAAAGTATTTTATTTATTCACGCATTTTCTTATTAATTACAGAACAAGTATTACAAGTAATATATTATTTTCTGTAAACAGACGTCGAGCGTTTTGAAGATTCATATCAGATCCAAAACAAGACAAATAAAATAAATGTTTTCATCAACGAGACGTTATGGCCTTAAGACGCCGAGTTTTATATTACAGTCTAAATCCTACGAAGTAAATCTAATAAGTAAAACGAGTGAGTGAGAGATATGAGAAAGGAAGAAACACTGGACCAGCCAGAAACAGAGCCTGGTTATATTTAACCTCAATCCCCACCCACCACCGCTCCACTGGCGCCTTCCGTCGTGGAAAACCACATTTACCTCGAAATTGCTCTGATACTCTACGTGGAAATATTGCCAGATATGCTGAACTTGGTGACTTGCTGTCGTCTTCCAAGTGATTAAACTATAAAAAATAATTAAATAATTGTATGTTACGAGTTAATTGTGAATCAAATGAAACGTGAACCAATTCCAAAATTATAAAAACATTCCATTGGCAAATAAATCCCAACCGGGATTGTAGACCATAAGGCAAGACTAATTCAAAATTTAGTTTGGGACAATATACTAATTCAACTGTATCATTAAAATTTTAGCACGCATCTTTGTGAATAACAAGGTTATGAAATGATAAATAAAATGAATGGAATGAAAAAATATAAATTTGATGAGTTATTTACATAATTAAAAAAAAAATACTTTGGCTTCAGCTGGGATTAGATAAATTTTAAACTAAGAACCTGCACTAGGCCAGTGAAACATCATGGACGAATAATGTAAACAACACCTAAAAATACTATTAATATCAAAGAAGAACAAAGGCTAGAATCAAGAAGGGAAAGGTATTTTGAATCGATAGACCAACATATTGTAGTAAAAAGTATTGTAAAACTACTGGTGTTTAGTCTTTATTAGAGATGGGAACTAAAGAGCTAGGTGCTAATGGGCCAACAAAACGAAACCCGTACAGTAGATCTATGGTAGATTTATGGTATGTATGTAGGTGATGTGGTTCAAAGGACTAAGTACTGAACATAAAAATATTACTTTCTGACTTGTTACCATATCAATTATAAAGGCCGATCTAACAAGAGATACGCAGTAGAGCTAATAGACTACTACTAATCAGAAGTCAACTAACCTAAACTACTAGACAGAGAAGCTACAGAGAAGCCTACAGGCCAGCCAAACCAGAAACGTGCAGTAGATAAACAGGTATGTAAGGCGACCCAACCAGAGACGCACAGTAGAACTATACATCTGGTGGCCAACCTATCCAGTGATGTACAGTAGAGAGCTAAAGGTCTTTTAGTCACCTAACCAGAGCCGTGCAGTAGAGATACAGGCCTGTTAGCCAATCAAACCAAGAGACAAACAGATGAGGTAAAGGTGTGTTAGCCAACCTAACCAGAGAAATACAGTAAAGTCTAGTAGCCAATCTATCCAGAGACGCAGAATACAGCTACAGGTCTGGGTACAGCAACCAGCAGCAGGTCCAGGTCTGTCCAGCTGCAGGTCTGTTGGCTAACCAAACCAAGAGACCTACACTTGAGCTACAGGTGTGCTAGCCAACCTAACCAGAGACGTAGAGTAGAGCTACATCAGGGCTGGTAGCCAACCTAACCAGAGACGCAGAATACAGCTACAGGTCTGGGTACAGCAACCAGCAGCAGGTACAGGTCTGTCCAGCTGCAGGTCTGTTGGCTAACCAAACCAAGAGACCTACACTTGAGCTACAAGTGTGTTAGCCAACCTAACCAGAGACATACAGTAGAGCTACAGGTCTGTTAGCCAACCTAACCAACGACGTACATTACAGCTACAAGTCTGTTAGCCAACATAACCAGAGACGTACAGTGGAGCTGCAAGCCTGGTAGCCAACCTAACCAGAGACGTACAGTAGAGCTACAGAGCTTGTTAGCCAACCTAACCAGAGACGAACAGTAGAGCTACAGAGCTTGTTAGCCAACCTAACCAGAGACGTACAGTAGAGCTACAGGACTAGTAGCCAACCTAACCAGAGACGTACAGTAGAGCCACATGTCTTTTAGCCAACCTAACCAGAGACGTACAGTAGAGCTACAGGACTGTAAGCCAACCTAACCAGAGACGTACAGTAGAGCTACAGGACTGGTAACCAACCTAACCAGAGACGTACAGTAGAGCTACAGGACTGGTAGCCAACCTAACCAGAGACGTACAGTAGAGCCACACAACGAGCGCCTGGCACCGAGGGTCGATAGGGTCATGGCCGTAAATATAGTCAAATGCCGAAATATAACCATAAGCTTTGCCCGGCTCCATACATCACGGGCTCGGCTAAACACGCGAAACCAACGTCGTATATTTAGCGTATGCGTGGTGCTGGGATGCAACATAAATTTTAGTGGTAAACGTAATTTATAAAATATAAAAGAAGAAACGACGCGGGAGTAATGGAAACATTTTTGTAAAACTTTATTGTGCAAGGCTGCGTTATTTAATTTAGATATGTTTCCTTACCACTCTGTCTTGATTTAAGGAAGTTTTTATATAATTTTGACTCTTGTGCTTTGGATGAGTTAATATTCACAGCCTATTATACAAAGACAGTTGTAAGGTAATTGTAATATTACACAGTCAAAACGCAATAAGTGATATTGATTATAAAGCAACTTCTTATAAATTAAAGAAATTCTCTATTAGTTGGTTTCCTAGAGGTACTGAGTTGTTATATATTTTTCATATACATGAAACTAAAAATATATTAAAAAGGAACAATATAAAATACCCCCCGTTGCAGCAGACCTGCATACTCAGCGAATTTCAAATGCAAAAGAACATATTTCAATCCATCATAGCGAGATTCATCATGTTTTTGTAAGCTCCAAAAGAATAACATAAAACTGGGTGGTTTTAATTCAAGATTTAGTTGATCTGAACTAGAAGAAGCCATTTACCAAGTTTTATCAAGATATGTTGAGAAATAAGCGAGATAAGGAATTTTCTTTATTTCTTATAAGGTTACACTGAGAAAAATATCTTAGCGGAAAAGCAGAGTTTTTGCCCCAAGTCTAGAATCTGTACTCGCAATACGTAAATAAGGACTTGGCTCACGTACAGGAGTGTTGTGTCTGGACCCAGCTCAATGACTCGGCAGAGTTTTGGACATTAGTACAGACGCAGGACTCGCAGTCCTTCTTTAAGAACTTTTTCTCTGCAATTACGCTCGAACTGCCGTATTTGCAAATAATCTGGGAATTTACCGTGATTTTAAGGAAATAAACATTAAAGTGACGTCATAGATGGTTTGTATACGTCACAAAACACGTCATAAGTTTATCCATGATTGCTTTCTGCCTGCAGCCCACTGCAATTGCGATAGGCGTATGGATGAGAACTTCAAATTATTTCCTTATGATTTGGTAAAAGCAGTTAGTCTTTACCTTGTTTTAGTTCGCACTATCATCAAATATTTGATTTCAATCGAATAAATATTTTTTAACCAAATATGGATTGATTTTAAGTCCTTTTTGTTAGTTTTATATTTGGGATTTAAAATTTACAAATGTGATATAAGTTTGAGAAATAACATTTGGTTTCTATAATACAAATTTTATTAATGTTTTTTTACAGATTTACTTACTGTAGTACCATTGATAGTAAATACATATAAAGTAAATGGCAGTGAAACGTCTAAAAGAATATCAAATTTCCAATTTTTCAGAGAAAAAGTTTAGATTTTTGACGAAAATAAAATCGTTTTATTCGTCAGCAGTTACTTATGTAAAATATTGTTTATTTTTAAATAGTTGCAAGGACGCATTGATCAGTTTTAGACCTAAGATTAATTTTATCTGCCCAAAGTTTACACGAACAAATCACAAAAACAAGTAATTGCACTGTTTAAATCCTGCTTCGATTTTAAAAAATCAGGGATTTTAGCAATAAAGTCTTAAAACAAGATGAATTGTAAGAAATATAATGCAGGTCGAGTATAGCCTTGCATTGATTTGCTGCCACTTTTACATGTATCAAATAAATATCTCAGGGCAATAAATTGTAACTATTAATGGTGTAAATACCTTGTACTGTCAAAGTGATCCTTTGTGGTCTCATATTATGGGCTACGACAGTTACAATCTCAGAGAGATCTTCCTCAGGCGATGGAAATCAAATTTCATTCCAGTGGAAGTCGTCAAGAAGCAATAAAAACTATCATGACGCATGCACACTCACATAACACAAGTTGATTGACACACACAACGAACAAACATTACTTTTTATAAAAATTCCGGTACCGGGAATCACGCACGACACGTATGGAGGGCTAATCTAGACTCAATTACGCAATAAATTGTCACTGTAGAGAAGTACCATTAGGCGTAAAACTGCACTTATAACTCTTCAGATGCTATTCAACAACTACACTCGTCAACAGAGAGCCGTAACGCAATGGATATAGCAGTCTTCACCTGAACATACAAGTCAAGAAACATCGGGCGTGGTTAGAACTTGGATGGGTGACCGCTAGAAGGACCCAGACATTTTTTAATGATTTTAAGTCAAAAATACCGGTAAATGCAGAGACTAGGCAAGTCAGTGCATAGAAATCGGTTGTATTTTACGAGAATAGGAAAGTATATTCTGTGATAAACTGTGGTGAAGGCAAAATGAATCGCAGGATATTCTGAGAAAAGTCTCTGCAATTACGAGAGCCAACTCTGATCGGCAGGACTTACAACCGACAGTAATGACGTCATAGCCAGTGACGTCATAACTATGTAGACAAACTAAGTCCTGATTTTCCGTGTGGCGGCTTCACTGCCGGAGCATTGAGCCGGGTCCAGATTGCAGTGGGTAACCCGCACACCCTTATTTACGTGTATTTTCCACGTATTTCAGGACTAAATGTTTCTCAGTGTAACATTGGGACAACGTACTGTGTTTACCACTTTGAATATCTCGGAAAACAATGGACATAGAGCAGTGATTCAAAATACTAAATTGTTTGTTTTTTTGAGCTGAATTCAATGGTGCCCACAAAAAGTAGATAAAATTTATTTTTCTATGTAAAAAACTAAAAAACCCCATTTTTGGGGGGTTTATCCCCCTTTACCCCCCCTTCCAATGGTCCGATCGGGCTGGTTTACGAACTCGTCCGAATAATGACTACTTTACACGTCTGTGCCAAATTTCATTCCAATCGGACCATTCTTGCGACCGCTATCGTGTTTACAGACACACACACACACACACACACACACACACACACACACACACACACACACACACACATATATATATATATAAAATTTTGAACGAATAGTGTTTTTTGCTTCTGGGGGCCCCAAAACGAAAAGTTATAGTGGTCCCGGTTTTAGATATTACCATAAGACCTACGGTAATAGCTTCTTCCGTATGGGGGAAATTCGCAAAAATCATATTAAGGACATTAAAAATTTAACATATACCTATAATAGATTAATGGACAACATTTAAAAACAATAGAAATGACCAAGCTGCAAACCAGACAACTAGTAACAGGTGGGGGGGGGGGGGGGGGGGGGGTTGAAGGATGGAGAGTTTTGGACATGGCTTTATGAATATTCCAGGCCTCAAATCACCGCAGGCGTCGCATCATGTCGGCATTACCCACCGTTCCGGCAAATCTGGTCCTGCTTGAAATAATTTATTTATACTGTAGTTCTGCAATTGGTAAAATGCTAATGAATTTTTCTTTGGAATCTGCTGTAATAGAACAAAATGAAATGATAACAATATATTCCAAACTTAATCGCAATCGTAAATTTTTAAATCTATAGCTTGATTGTAGAAGGACTAAGTTGAGCAAAATTTTATTTATACAGAGTGTATTCGAAATACACCGAAAACTTTGGGGTATTGTTCCTGAGGCAAAAACTAACAAAAAACATATAAGAATATGGCCTATACAGCTTACGAGATAGGTCGTATTAGCCAACACACGTGTACCAAGTTTGAAGTTAAAGCTGATACCTCTAGTAGTTTAAATGTTATGATCAGTCATGTAAAAACTACGTTCAGAGCGACAGACGGAAAACGGAGCGATATAGGCTATATATTTTTACACCTTTTTTGTTTGTTTCTGTATATTTCTATGTACCCTGTATATTTCTAATATATTTTATTTATTACATAAAAAGTGTAATTTGTTCTGAATTAAACAAATGCGAGTACAATTAGACCGATATTCACATTCATATTCAATAACTTGGTATAACTTATTGTTTATCAAAACATTTTTTAAAAACATTTCCCTATCAAAAAATGTCAAACATTTGTACCTGTATAAAAAATGTATATTCTTACATAAAAATTCGGCCGAAAAATCCTAAATACCTTTGGTTCTCTTAACAAAGCTAAAAAATCATTATATAAATGGTCAATTGCGGGTGTTCCAAATTTGAAAGTTACATTTGCTTTAAGGCTGAAGAAGGCAAAGCGCAACATTGTATGAAACTAGAACACTGTAAATTCACATGCGGTATTTTATTCTGAGACCACTTCTCGGAAGGACTACGACGCCAGACAGTAACGTTTGTCGGTGTTCTGCTACAGGAATGATCACAGGACACGAGAATAAACACGACTACAAAGAACGAACACGCCGAGAGTGAGGTTGCACATGCACGCGGAGCCACTTACGACTTACAGAGCAAAGCTTAGGCGGTGGTGGACGCAGAATGTTTTACAGGCTAGAGGTATGGAAATCATTCTTGGGCAATGCTTGAGGATAGGAATTTACATTGTGATCCCATGGGTATTGTTCAGAAACAATACCAAAGTACCCACTGTTCCGGCAAATCTGGTCCTGCTTGAAATAATTTATTTATACAGTAGTTCTGCAATTGGTAAAATGCTAATGATTTTTTCTGTGGAATCTGCTGTAATAGAACAAAATGAAATGATAAGAATATATTCCAAACTTAATCGCAATCGTAAATTTTAAGACTTTCAATCTATAGCTTGATTTTAGAAGGACTAAGTTGAGCAAAATTTTATTTATACAGAGTGTATTCGAAATACACCGAAAAACTTTGGGATATTGTCAGAACAAACGGCTCAGAAGCAGTTTTAAGTTCATTTTTAAGTAGGAATAATATCAATTTTAATTTATTCACCATCCTGCACCCATCCCATCTCGCCACTGTTAAACATTATTGTAAAATAATGATATAAAAATATATGTACACGACAAAAATATAACAAAGGCCACAAAATATCTGCAGAAATACTAATTGAAAATTACAGATCACACTGAATATAATGGCAGTTATTATCTACTAGTGTTGGATGTTCCGCTGTCAGCAAGCGGAAAGGAGACAAGCGGCAGAGCAAGTGAAGACCACTTGACAAAATGTTCAGTTCTATTTGTTCAGTTGTTTGAGGCGGATGAGCAGCAATCATAACCAGCATTTTCCATTTTCTCATTGTCGTCTAAATTTTAAAAGTTACTTTCATTTGTGACGATTTATTCAGGTTATAAACACCAGACACTCGATCAACACGACTGGATCATTATTTCTGGTTAACAATACGGTTTTTTGAAATATTTCTTAAGTATATCAATAAAACCTTTTACCTTCAGTGCTTGCTTTAGTAAGGCTACATTCAATAGTTTATCGAGTTTAGTTTAGTGAGTAAAGAAATAACTAAAACTATTATTAATATTCATTACATTAAACACAGAACAATGTAAATAATGTTAACAGCATTTAATTAAAGCAAAAATCATATGATTTACGATGAGACAGTTTATCACATTTATCCTGGTGTTACGAAAAAATCTTTAATTAAATAAATTTTTTTATGAGTTTGGAATGATTACCTTGTTATTGACAAAAAACAGTTGATCCATCAATCAAAGCCAGTTGAGTTTGGATTCAAACCATCGAAAAATGTTTAAAGGATCTTGCTTAGTATCGATCTGGCAACCTCCGTATTATGACGTGAACATTTAACCTCCGTGCCATCAAGCCGCTCAAATAATTAAAAAAAGGTTTCCTTGAAATGTTTCTTGAAAGTAAGAAATGGTTTGGTACCTTGGTACCCTGAAGAAATTTTAACTCTGGGATTAAAAACAATATGGATATTATGTTTCTTGGTGTTACATTATACCTCCTCCTCTGGCCTCCTCCGGAATTGCCGAATGTGGATGTGACGTGACGTGTTCAGCAATCACCTTTATTGGTTTGTTGTTTTATTGTTTGTTTGTTTATTTATTTTTTGTTTGTTTCGTTTTTGGTGTATTTTACATGTTATCTATATAATTAAAAGGCAAGCATGTTTTATTGTGATCCCTTTTACTCAGCCTGTGGGCGTTACAGAAAAAATCTAAGCACAACGAGAACTGTATTTTTCTGTATAGATATGCATAATTTCATCGCATTATGTATTGGTTTTAAGCGAAAGAAGAAAAATGAATTTGAAATTACAAAAATAATAAAATGGGCCATGCTAGTTGCCATGACGAATTCATGAATAACAATAAAATATAAATAAGTTCAGTCACATGTTTTATTGAAGCAAGAAGTGTATAAAGAAAACCTTAATAGTTTTTCGGTTGAACTTCGACCGGAAGGCGCTCTCTAGATATCTTAATTATTGAAGGAATCGTTATGTTAATTAAAACGCAAATAAAATATCTATTACCAAAAACCAACATGATATAGCTTAAATTTTGCATATAAAACGATGGTAACTGAATAAAAATTTCCTTAATCTTCACAAACCGAAACTTCACTAACTTGTTGGGAAGTAAGGTACAACAAAATAAAGGAGCAAGCATCTCTAGAAAACTAGGGCACTACACAGTGGACGCCTTGCTGTTCAATTCCCAAACGTTGCACAATATGGCAATTTACCCTGGAT
This sequence comes from Flexamia atlantica, assembly GCA_035578135.1. Taxonomy (NCBI): domain Eukaryota; kingdom Metazoa; phylum Arthropoda; class Insecta; order Hemiptera; family Cicadellidae; genus Flexamia; species Flexamia atlantica. The sequence continues at coordinate 52,647,665 of JAQJVK010000004.1, read as the reverse complement.
ACTTTTGTTATTTCCAAACAATTCTCTGAACCAACGGCACAAAATCCCTCCAACAGCAGAAACAAACTTGCCTCAATCCCCCTATATTTTAACGAAAAAATAGTAAATTCTCTGATTATTGTGCATTTGGTTCAACAAATGTCATGTTTTTCCAGCATTAGTCATCATAATCATATTGATAGTACCTAAAGAAGATATTGTTTTCTTTATTTGTGACATAGCTGTAGAATATATCTATCAATGGTTTCTATGACCCTTAGTCATAGATTCTGGTTTCTATGACCCTGTCTCATTCTCGGTTTATCAGTGATGTGAATTCAACTTAAGTCCAACTTGACGCTACCATAAATGACATGTGTAGCTTTCTGAAAAAAAGTATTGTGTTTTAATCATAAATTGCAGTTACATTTTGCTTCGATAGAGTCGTAACTATGAAGTGTTCTTACGATTTTGAATAATAAATTAATGTTGATTGCGAAAAACTCAAGACGAGATTGAAATGCAATATTTCGTAAAATCTATATCTAAGTAATAAGATCACTCCATCACTCATACTCACACCGGTGAGAGAAGAAGGTGCTGACTTTATTACTCTGCATAAATTGTTTTCAAAAATCGATCAAAATAATATACAAAAACAATCATCAATGTATTTTTTAAATGAGCTTAAAAGTTTTTGAATGGCAAGTATTATTTTGACTTTCAAATAGCCAAACTCATTTCAAGTGTTAAAATTGAATATAATTGTATATAATTATGCTTACATGAAAGATTTCACTAATGATAAAAGTTCAGGGAATTTATATTCAACAATGATAGTTATTTATAGTTTAGAAATACATTGTGATGTGTTTTCTTTAGTGTCAAGAGACAAAATGCAGGATCCTTACGATATTCTGGTATTTCGATGGAATATTTTAGATTTAAAATCCAAAATAAATATCATACATTTCATTTTATGTGATACGGTATAGGTGGTGACATGCTTGGCAGAGCACACAGTAAAAATTATATAATTGCACAAAGTAACTTATCTTTTTAAAACTAACTAGTAACTTTTAGAAACTGTATCTAAAGTAAAATACACGCTCAATAGAATCAGTAAACCGTTCCCCCTTAAAATGTCTTGTCTAGTTATGTTCCAGCTCCACTGTTTTTCAAAGTTAACTTTGATTGAGGCTAAGACGTTTGCACTAAACATGTTCTATTTGAACGCATATCACTACTAATCTGCAAGAAAAATGTTAATGTAATAAACTGCCTCTTTTCAGTTTTGAAATTTAGTAACACAGTTCCTAGCATCAAACCTCTCTATATAAAAAGAGAGCTTTAAACCTAAAATATTTTTTTTTTACTTACAGTATACTCAGAGCCAAAACCGGATATGAAGGTCCATACCTGCGGAAAAATAAAACATTATTGTCCTACTTTCTAAGTAGTTCATTTTTTTTGGTAATAAGTTATTACACGAGAGAGTAAGTGTAATATATTATCTCAATAGCAATTTATAACCTATACCATTTAACTCATTTATAAATCCTAGTTGACAGAGTAATATTATCTGCATGAAATAAGATAAAATACCCCCGTTGCAGCAGACCTGCATACTCAGCGAATTTCAGATGCAACACAACAAACGGTATTTCAATCCAACTTAGCGAGATTTTACATCTTTTGTAATCTCCATAAGAATAACATGGGGAATGATTATGCAGGTTTGCTGCAACAGGTATGTTAAAACTGGTTGGTTTTAATTCATTATTTAGTAGATCTTAACTAGAAGAAGCCATATACCAAGTTTTGTCAAGAAATGTTAAAAAATAAGTAAGATATAGAATTTTTTTATTTCCCATAAGGATAACATGGGGAATGATTATGCAGGTTTGCTGCCACAAAAACTGAAATTTCGGGGATTTTAGACTAAAATACATTAGATCACATCTAGATGAAGCCACAAACCAAGTTTTGTCCAGATATGTTGAGAAATAAGCGAGATATAGAATTTTACTTATTCCCCATAAGGTTAACATTGGGACAACGTACTGTGTTTACCACTTTCAATATCTCGGTAACCAATGGACATAGAGCAATGATTCAAAACATTAAATTGTTTGTTTTTTTGAGCTGAATTCAATGGTGCCAACAAAGATTTGATAAATTTTATTTTTATATGTAAAAAACTCAAAAAACCCATTTTTGGGGGTGTTTATCCCCCTTTACCCCCCCTTCCGGTGGTCCGATCGGGCTGGTTCACGAACTCGTCCATTCGATTACCACTTTACATGTCTGTACCAAATTTCATTAAGATCGGACCATATTTACGGCCGCTATCGTGCTGACAGACACACACACACACACACACACACATATATATATATATATATATATATATATATATATATATATATATAGATAGATAGATAGATAGATAGATATATAAAAATTCGAACGAATGGTGTTTTTTGCTTCTGGTGGCCCTAAAACGAAAAGTTATCATGGTCTCGGGCTTAGGTCTTACCATGAGACCTACGGTAATAGCTTCTTCCCGATAGGGGAAATTCGCTAAAATACCTATAATCAAAACTAAACAAAAGTTGTTTACCTGCGGATGGGTGTATAAATTAGTAAACAAATTGAAGTGATTAGTTCCTTACAAAGACAATAAGAAAGCCCAATTTTAAACTGCGTTAATAATACAATGATAATATTATTAGGTATTCATTAGGTATTTACGCACTGTGAGTGTAACTGGGACGAGATTCTCGGTTATTTCAATGACGTTTTTATACTTTTGTAGTATGTTATAATAATAATAATAGTAATAATGATAGTAATAATAATAATAATTGTCTTTATTTCAAGCGTTTTTCAACATTTACATTGTTGGTTTACAAAACAACTCAAGTCAGATATGTACAAAAAATGATTATATACTAGGGTAATAAAAATATTTAGTTGTTATTACTCCCTAAATTCCGTTCTTAATGTAAATTATTGCATATTTCGTTTGAATTTATCTTAACACTTTTTTGTTTAATTTAAAATTGATATATTCTTTATTTTTTCAAACTAAATATTCCTCTTACAGTGGCTGATTTTTGACTCGTTTTGACTCACAGGCTTTGGCCCTTGAGTGAAACTTATTCCTGTTGTTTAATCGTGTATTGTGTATACTGTTTTAGTGTTGAAGGAATAAACAAATTTAATTTCGTTTGTTCCAGGTACTGAACAAAGAGCAAGATGCAAGAGGTCGATAGCTGTTTCATAATTGTCCATTGTTGATGACACAAATTTATGATTGTTACTTAATTTAAAAAAAACCCTTGAACCTGGAGGTAACAATACTGCTTTTTAATTTTGGAGTATAAATTAAATTATCAAAATACGATTTACCAGTAGTAAAATTAACTGTTTATTGAGAAAAATCCTTATCAAGTAATTAATGTTTGTTGGACAGGAGAGTAATTATTTCCGTCTGCCAACTATGGGTTTCAATTTTGATTGGTGAAGCTTGCATATTAGATTAGCTCAATACGTTCATTAAAAGTGTCATGCTATACGAGTATGTCATAGGTAAATCGTTAAAACTTATTAATTAATAAGTTTGATATTTGATGTCTAATGTGAAATTAATCAAAAAACAGATTTTGATATTTCACCATGATATGAAATATCTCATTTATATCAGATATGCAGAAATACTGACTAAATAAGTGAAGATAAAATTTAATTGGAATTATATTTTCTTAATTAATTAGTTTTAATAAAATTGAATTTAATTACAGGCACACAACTATTATGATTTTTTCTGTCAACCACAACTTTACGACTTAAAATAACGTATATCCAGCAATCATAAATTGTCTTACTGCTCACAGTGTTTTCTGATGATATGATAAGGGGGCGACAGAAATGTTCTAGTTTATTCTGCTGTTTGTGGTCTAGTTTAAGGAGTGTGATTTGCTGTTTTCAATAGACTGCTAAGAAAAACATATGTCACTGAGAAAAAAAATCAGGAATAGTGTTGCGAGAAGAAAAAAAAATAAATACTGTAGTAATGTTACATTTATTTGGTACATTTAAATCTTATTTTGACAAAATGTCCTCACGGAATGAAAACAGGAGTGGCTTTAGAGATAAGAGCCACTTTGCAAATATTTAGTCCTCTTAATTTGCCCGGGACGAGCAACTGCAAAATAGAATAATCTCGTTACTGCTGTAATTATTTAATAGATAATTCACTTTAAGAATTCTTTATTTAAAACAACAGTGATACCGGTGTCTTCAAATTTGTTTTTCAATATGAATATTAACTATTGCAAATAAAGTAACACTTTAATTAGTCATATCCTAATTAGTCCAATTTTTGTAGTTATTTGTTCTACAGTATCCTCATACTGTTGACATAAGTTAAACTGTAATTAAAACACATTTAATGCAACAAAACTATGAGTTGTTCTTACTTAACAATATTAACGACCAATAAGTGTCAATAAATCACCCGTCAAATATTAAAATCTCTATTTTGCTATACAAGTATGCCTTTATAAAAGAGAGCGTTATGCTTGTAAAGTATTCCCTACAGTCCACTCGGCACAAAGTGAACAAATACTTCTCAAACTTTTCAGCAGTCCGGAATCTGTTACTGTGCACTGTTGTCATATATTTATAGTTTATAGTTTCTATGGCCCAATTCCCGATTATAGACACTCAACAGGGGACGCTCAAGCAGCTACTGCCTATGTCTGCCGATTCCTTTAGGCCAACAAATAAATAAAAGGCTACATAATGGAATGTTTTTACTTAAAGTTGCCTGCGCAGACATATTTGTTGTCACTATGAAATCTTCCATTCTACTGTAAAGCTGCTTAAGCATTTTTACGAAATAAACATGTTTTTCATTTATTCATCCAAATTTACCCATGATATAGTTTTTCACATAATGTGATTACGTTGGATGGACGACTTTTTCCTTCATAAAAATTATAATGTTTACTATTTAAAAATTATTTTAAGTTCAACGGTAGGATGTAGGACATAAAATGTATAAGTTCTCGTGTTAGAAATCACTCTCAACATGAGGCAGTGCATCTATACCGGGTGTCCCATAATAGTCCCCCCCCCTTAACTTTTTCCTATATTTTTTCAAATATCAATTCCACACTACCCCCAAACATAATTGGGTAGTTAATAATTCATTTTGAGGGGGTACCCAATTTTGGCTGCCATCTTGGATCCGCCATATTGGATACAAAATAATTTTTTAAAATGTTAAAGCGGTGTTGTGACCCATCATTTCAAATTAGATTTTTTCACTGATTACAATGCCGCAATTCGTTTTGTAATATCTCAATTGGTTCTCAAGATACGGGTACTTTTAATTAATTTATTTTAAACCAATTTAAACATTACAAATTGATAAAATAGGCCCATAACCACAAAATAATTCTAGATAGTGAGAAATAACCACCATCAGTCATTGTTGAGCGATTTACACTTAACTTTTACCAATGTAAATTTTTTGGCCGCCATCTTAGATCCGCCATTTTGAAATGAGGTAAGTTATTTCAAGTATGAAGTTGGTATTGTGACCCATCATTTCAAACTAATTTTTTACGCCAAATTCAGTGCCGCAACCCGATTTTAGCTATAAAATTTGGTTTTTGAAAAATTCATATTTTTTGAGATTTTTATTAGAAATATGACAATATCTTGAAAATTAAACGCTATAATTAAAAACGGGTTGCGGCATTCAATTCGGTGTAAAAAGCTAGTTTGAAATGATGGGTCACAATACCAACTTCATATTTGAAATGACTTACCTCATTTCAAAATGGCGGATTCAAGATGGCGGCCAAAAGATTTACATTGGTAAAAGTTAAGTGTAAATCGCTCAACAATGACTGATGGTGGTTATTTGTCACTATCTAGCATTATTTTGTGGTTATGGGCCTTTTTTATCAATTTTGTAATGTTTAAATTGGTTGAAAATAAATAAATTAAAAGTACCCATATCTTGAGAACCAATTGAGATATTTAAAAAAACCGATTGCGGCATTTTAATCAGTGAAAAAATCTAATTCGAAATGATGGGTCACAACACCACTTTAACATTTGAAAAAAATATTTTGGATCCAATATGGCTGATCCAAGATGGCAGCCAAAATTGGGTACCCCCTCAAAATGAATTATTAACTACCCAATTATGTTTGGGAGTGGTGTGAAAATGATATGTCAAAAAATATAGGAAAAGGTTAGGGGGGGACTATTATGGGACACCCAGTATAACAGAAAAACTATAAGATTTACATTACCAAATACAAATCTTTTTAACAATAAATAAAACATTTAATATGAATAAATAAGGCCCTGCAGGCGTCAATGACCATGTTTCAGATGCAACACCTATGCTTGTTTATGGTTATGTCTCACATTTGCATGCTCACATAGCGGTGACGTGACGTTACATTTATTCATCTCAATGCACCACCGTACATTATAAAAATATCGGTTAGCGTTCACTGATGTAGAGGCGTATTACATGACACGTGCTGGCATATTACATATCGGCACTGATTATGTATTGTTATTTTAAACTATTTTTTAATTTTTTCCTTTATATATTTGAATTTTTTACAATATGTAACGTACACGACCACTGTACCGACCATTTCGACCATAGATATAATTCGTCATCGTCCTTTTATGGAACACAAGGTGTAAAGATTTTAATGAAAACAAAACTAGTACATTATATAATTCAACTAACATTATAAAGAAATAAAGGACAGATCCACAGTATACAAGTTGTACAGCTTGATTTAAAAAGTAAACCGCTTTAACATTTTCAAGTGCACTTGAACTCCAGCAAGTTAGTTTACTTGTAATTTAATTTTAACCGAAACTGTTTGTTTAAAGCGTTGTGGTAAGATCAACTTAAACTTGATCTGAGTGAAGAAACATTATTAATAAATTGCAAGCGCAAAACTTTGGCTATGTCGAATTCACGTTAAAGTTCGGAAATCTGCTTAAGTTGACCAGACTTTCCTAGAACTTGACACATGTCATGTCCCAAGATTTATAAACAGGTTTCAGTAATTAAATAATTTTCTCTTTTAGATCTTGCATTAACTGCAACGATAAATTAGAATTCTTGAGAGGAACCTACTGAACAGTTTAATTATTCATTTTAGTTTGCCTAAACAAAGGTTGAACTTGCATAATAAATAACCTTACATTCTCCTGGCACATCGTATGACGGACGGTTGCAGTACTCTATGTTTTTAAGTTAAAAGTTGTATATCCACAAACATAATATTTTTTAAGGACTATACGATTTATAATTATAATAGTCAGGACGCCAGCAATAAACGATTGTGCTTGCAAACTGAAATTTCTAAATAAGCCTCAATAAAAATAAAAATATTTTCTAAACGTAAATTTTAAAGTTTAATTTCGGTTTGGATTCTAGGATTGAAACTATATTACTCCAATCCTCTATTACAAGCAGGTTCTTTGTATGCTCGTTTGATCGACTGATTGATTGAACAATTACCTCATAAATGCCCCAAAATATGCTTCACATTCTGAGAATAACTAATTTCTGGCTCAATGTTGTGTTCTAAACAGGTTAATAGGCCAGTAATAATTTAATTTTGTGCAAATATAATTATTAAGATTACGAAGTTTATCATTGTCCCTAAAATGGCTACATAATGTTGCGAGAAGAAAAACAAAAATATGAATAGTGTACTAATGTTACATTTATTTAGTACATATAAATCTTATTTTGACAAAATGTCCTCACGAAATGAAAACAGGAAACGAGTGGCTGTAGATAATACAGCCACAAACCTATGATAAACTATATAGTTATCATAGTTATATATTAGTTTATTTTCGGTTGATAAACTATGGTAATTATATGTTGCCTTGTTGACAACAAAGGAATTAATGACCAAAATGTAAACAAAGAAACCTGATCATAACAGCTTTATGCTAAATGCCTTCTGAAAAAACAATACATTTCCTTGGGAAGAATGAGGATTGCATGGATTATTAATAATAAGGATAATGACACTGAATTATTTTGATAGTCTACTAAAAAATAGTCTACTAAAAATTAAAATTTACAAAGCAAGGTCCACCGGGTACTCAGATATATATCGTCATGAAATTTTTAATATATTCACTAAAAATATACTCGAAAAACTAAATTTATTTTATCCGGAAACAAAAAATGAAAGCAAATTTACTTTGAAAGGTGTGCGAGAGCAGATAGAATGGGATTAAACCCTGTTGACGAATGATTATGCATCAGTATATAAATATTTATCCACCCGGATGAATTAAACTGAATGACAAACAAATATCACAGGTTTGATTTGGACCGATACATTTGCAACACGTTCAATTATTGGGTTTTACCGAATAACAACAAATGAAATTGGTAAGGATACCGGGGTCATTTTATGATTAAAATATACTTTTACACTGAGAAGATCATTTTTACTCTGGTGGATTAAATGATGTCTATTAAATAAAAACTCATTTAAAATTAAAGCTCTAAAGAAATTTAAATATGTTTACCTTATCAATGAACTAATTATGTCACAAAAACTTATGGATCATCAGCAAACTAGCGACTATTATCAACTCGTTAACTATGATAAAATAAAAATAAATAAAAGTAAATCCTTATTTACCTTGGTCATTTAAAATCTCGAGGACGCGTGCACCGAATAGTATGGTTTTTGCTTTGTTGCGTTCGTCATTATTAGGGCAAGGATATAATGAAATATAATTTATTCGTTATACCGCTACGAAAACAGCAGTTTTTATCACAAGTGTTACGAAGAGGAGAAAAAGAATTAGCTGAAGTCAAGGTTGTCAGCTGTTCATTTTTAATGCAGTAAAACTAAGGTCTGTAGAGAGGAAGAGAGCAATTATATATGGTTACCTGATTCCCATAAGGTTGCCTAAGCTTGTGACGTCAATGCTGGACCCTTTTCCGGTATTATCTCACCTCGATTAGCTTATTGGATAAAAATTTAGCCTCAGTCGAGGTGTCAGTAATATGCTCCCTTTGATTGGTGAAGATAAATTAAATGTTTGTCTTAGCTGGTAGTCAAAAGTTGGTCACTGTCAGTCTAATCTTCATCACAAATGAAACAGACAATCAGCTAATTTTTTTAAATAGCAAGAGCCTCGTTGAAAACAAATAACAACAAATAATTCAGTGTCATTGTCTTTATTTGTAATAATCCATGCAATCCTTATTCCTCCCACGGAACTAGTATTGTTTTGTCGTGATAAAAGCCTCGTTGGAAAAATCTCTTATAGTCCAGGCAATGAATGGTCAAAAAAATTAGAGGGAATTGTATGGATCACAACTTTTGACTTTGTAACTTTGTTTGGACTAGTTAGGAGTAAAACATATCAAAAGTCCCCGCCCTTAGCCCTTGAGCCGGCTGGGCTGGAAGGGCCTAAAGGTACAATTTTTTGGTTTTTCCTAAATATCTTGAAAACTATCAACTTTTAGTATTCCCTATTAAATTGGAAAATTAAAGAAAATTAAATTTCCTGTAAGAAAAATATATAATATGTCTACTTTGGTCCAACCGTTTAAAAGGTAAGCACTAATTTTATTAATATTTTAAAAAATAGCCCTTTCATGAGAAATACATGTAAATTTGAGGGTAACTCAGATGCCCAATTGGGCAAAGCTTTTTTCACCTAAAGGAAAATGAACAGCATTCAGGAAACATTGACAAAATTTCCAGTAATTTGACACCTCAATCATAAAAACTGGTCAAACATTAAGGCGTTGGCGAGCTCACAAAAACTGTTATGATTCCTTGAAAAATAACGTATTAAGTAAGCTCACCAACGCCTTAATTTTAGACCAATTTTTATGATTGAGGTGTCAAATTACTGGAAATTTTGTCAATATTTCCTGAATGCTGTTCATTTTCCTTTAGGTGAAAAAAGCTTTGCCCAATTGGACATCTAAGTTACCCTAAAATTTACATGTATTTCTTATGAAAGGGCTATTTTTAAAAATATTATTAAAATTAGTGCTTTCCTTGTAAATGGTTCGACCAAAGTAGACATATTATGTATTTTTCTTACAGGAAATTTAATTTTCTTTAATTTTCAAATTTAATAGGGAATACTAAAAGTTGACAGTTTTCAAGATATTTAGGAAAAACCAAAAAATTGTACCTTTAGGCCCTTCCAGCCCAGCCGGCTCAAGGGCTAAGGGCGAGGACTTATATGTTTTACTCCTAACTAGTCCACACAAAGTTACAAAGTCAAAAATTGTGATCCATGCAATTCCCTCTATACCCTTTCGTTGCCTGGACTATTAAGTTAAACAAGTTGAATTTTTCTTAGTAGTCAGCGGAATATGTGAGCGGTATAACAAAAATATAGTTCGTCACACCGGACTAAATTTTCTTCCCGTTTCTTGGTAATTTTTCGACCTCGGCTCAAAAGTCGAGGAAAAACTTGACCTCGTCCGAAAACCGTCACCTTAGTCCATAGTAATGAAATATAGTATTAATCTGACCTCATGTCTCTCTCCCATTGACCTACAAAGTTACTTGAACGAGTATGCATTCTGTGGAGAAACTGCAAAACAATTTAAATCATGAACATCTTTTGAAGTATAAAAAATTCAAATATAACTAGTTCACAAGATTAACAACCGAATTCAGAACATATTCTAAAACTTTGAAAGCTGGGTAAATTTAAAAACCCAAAAAGGGGCTTCTGATCCAAAGAAAAGCTTTAAATTTTAATAACCAGTATTAATTAAATCTTTACATTTTATTTATTTACTTTCTTTCAGGAATTTTCCACATATTTGCCTTAAAGATTCGTATGTATAAGAAATAATTTAATTAAAAGTGACATCTTTTCATGCAACTTAAATCAGTTGATGAGGAAAGGTACTAAGTTAAATGTTTATAGTTATATAAATTATTTTTTAACATGTTCCTTAATAATTTAGAGCCGTTAGAGCTAAACAGTATTTTGGTATAAAAGTGAAACTAGATTTTGCATGAGAAGAGGAATTGAGGCGAAACCTGTTTACTATAATAACATTTAAGTCGAAACCTTAGTAAATAAATATTTAAGGTGAATGATTCCTATCGCGTTTTACAGTTCATAACATTTGCACGCCTTTGTGTAGACTGTAACAAAAAACCATTACTATAAACGCTATAAATGTTTTTTTCTTACAAAACATGTTGATATTGCTTGTTAATTTTTATATTTAAATAAGACAGAACAACTGTTGCTGGGGCAGTATAATAAAATCTTCGTAAATATTTTTCCTCGATTTAATTTTTTTTACGAAAGGATCTATATTTTCCAAAATCAATGATGTATTAAAAAATAACGGCAATAGTAACATGAGTTATTGAAACAACAATAAGTTATAATAATTAATAATAAACTATAGACAGGAAAAGCTTTGGCAAAAATTCATCTGTTTAACCTAAAGAGTTTTCTAAGTCTTGGTCACAATGGACAACAAATACTTCTTGCATCTTGAACCCTCTCTCGCTCCCTGCTTCTAAGGGCGTGCTAACTGTCCCCGAATAACCTTAGGCAACCTGGGGGACCGGACAATATTGTCCACCCTCTAATGTTCATACTAATGGACATTTTGACCATGCCAGGGGCATTCAAGAAGGGCCAATTTACCGCCCTTCGACAGAACCCCTAACCTCTTCCTTCCGGGGGTCGGGCCCTGCGACCTCCTCCTGCCCTCTGGCCACGAATTACAATTCAGTTTAATAGGGTGATCATCAAAGCTGCTAAGTGGCAAAACACTACACTGACCATTACAGTATATTTTAATGTTAACTTTGGATTACTATTAAAATTGGGAAGTTATCATATTGGTATTATAAACGTGAAAGTATGTGAGTTTGCCATTATCGATGTAAATAAACGATGTTTGTCACATTATGTAGGTCCGCTGTAACAACGTATCCATCCAAGCAGGCGAACGTAAACAAATAAACCCAATCCAATTGACAGATACAAAAATCAGTGCAGAAGCAATACCGGCTGTTCCAAAATTTAACGTAGGTGAAGCCATGGGTAACATTTAGTTGTACATAAAATGAACAATGATATTTGGGCAAACAAAACTAACAAATAAAATTTAATGGTTATGTAAAAAAATCAAATTCTTATTATTTGACACAATCCCCCCCCCCACTCCAATAATCAGTATAAATAGTTTTCTGTTTACATAAATACTTCCCCAAAAATTGCCAAGAATATCCAATTTTTGACTTGTCAAATTAGTGCTTTTTTATGAAATGTATATTAAACTTTTTATATTATTCGAAAATATACATAAATCTATGTTTTGATTCCGAGAGTTTTTCTTTTCACAGTCATAAATCGAGAACGGGTGGAGAATTTTGACGTTCGAGGACTCAATTTAAATGTACTTCTACGTAGAGTTGTCAATAAGATTCAGAATTTTAAGAAACGGTTATTTAAGTACAGTAGAGGGCTGAGTGTTCGGAGTAGTCACGCTACCCGACGAAACCAGATCAAACTCAATTTGCATTTTATATAAATAACCATTTGAACATGATTTGAAGTAGTAAAAGAATAACTACAAACCTCAGCACTTTTATTAAGAAAATCTCAAAAATTCAAAATCTCACTCTTCCGAAGCTGCAACAGAGTTGTTAATAGGCCTACTAAGATAGAAAAAATCCTTGGCAATGATTCTTCAATTTTGGTGTTTAATAAATAAAGTTATTTACTTTCCTATATACTTAGAGAGACATTTTCTATTATTTACTTTGAGTATTAAGACAGAAAAACCTTAACAATTGTGTGTCAAGTTTGGTCCTCAACAAATTAAGCCTTTTAATTTTCTGCATACCTTAGAGCCTTTAATATTATTAATTTAAGGATTAACACCTGTGTAAACAACAAATCATTTAAAGAAACAGAATATCTTTATTAATTCAACCCTTACAATTTTACGCTTAATTTCCAAGTCAGGCGAAGGTACAAGCAATACGGGAAGCTTCATCACTGAGCAAAGAGTGACCTCTTTGTGACCGTCACATAATTAAATACAAAACTTTGGACAAACCCTTGGTAAACGGATCTCTGCGGGGATGAAAGGGCCCGGACAAGGGTGAGTTTTGAGGGGGGGGGACAATACCGTGGCCTGATTACTAGAGCTGTCCATGTAATTGGGGCAGTCTGGAATACCATCATTATGAAGTGTATGTTGTCAGTCCAGTAGAGACATAAAAGTACTACGTGATGTAATAAACTATTCTGTATCGGTCTCCTGCCATAAATTGTGTGAGGACATTAGGAAAAATAATTAAAGAACTGCTTGCTTTTCGTATAAAAAAATAGGCTGCTAGGTCAAGTTTACCATTTACCTAATGAGGTAGGGATGGACTGGGATAATACACATTGACTTTAATCACTCTATATAACGAAAAAAGAAATGCTAAATTAGTATAAAGAATTCTCTTTTTTACTTTGTAAATTAATCTTATGTTATCGTTGTGGTAATTGTTTATCAATCTTGATTATTCTTAATACTATTTATTGTTTGAAAGATTTGTAAAAGTGGTTATAGCAATAATCTATAACCTCTTACGCTTCTAATCCAATTGAAGCGTAAAATTGGGAGATTCAGCCTCGACATCCAGTTGAATAAATTAATTAAATCAGTTGCTGTACTACTACTTACCGCTATTTTAAAGCGAAATTTCCAACTCTCGATCTTTTACCTTACTTTTTTCTCTGCATAAAAAAATAGTTAAAGCTTTGACTAATAAGCCCAAGCTTAAGTAACTCCCATTATGAAATCATATGTGGATTCAGATTTTAATTTGATTTTAGATTGCGATCGCGTTCAATGTATGAGGTAATGTTTTACTATATATATTAAAAGATTCAATCTAAAGTTAACGTTCCCCAGCAGAACACATTCCCCAATACAAATATTCTTCTGTTCCCGTAGCATTAGATTACTGGATTCAATGTTTAAGAGGTGTTGAGGTTGCGTTTACCATATAATTCGCAACCCTTAAAAGTATTATTTTAACCATAATATGAACTCAAACTACTTTAAGTATTATTTTGACAAATTATATTCCATCAAGCGAAAAATAGTTAAGTTAAATAGAGGGCACGACAACGTTTATGTATTGCAGGTAAAGTTTATATTTATTTAGTGGCCCTTGAAAATGACTTTGTTGAAACTTTTTGAAACTATAAAGTCGTATTTGAAAAGCCGCAATACAGCAAAAGTGTTACAGTTAATTGACAACTTTTAAGGGAGGTTATTTGGAGTGGCGAGAAGGTTTTAATCATCATATAAAATTCATCGGGACAAGGCAGGTTTCTGACGCTCCTGATTTTGCTTCATCCCATCCCCGCCCTAAAAATTTTCGAACCAACTTTGAGTGTTTCTGCGGGTCATAAATTATGCACCTTTATTACTCACCAATTTCAAGGTTGACTATTCATTGCCAGAAGCCAAACTTTGTGTTACCTCTACATAACATGAAACGGGCATATCAACGCTTATATGGTTACGTCGTCAACGTCGTATTGTTATATTTTACGATCTTAGCAAAGAGTTACGATACTTGGAGTAATCATATAAATATACAAACCAAATACCTAATAGAAAACTTAACAAATCTTGTGCCTTTAATAGTTTTTTTTTAAAAGCTGGCAGTTTTTTTCTGACTGAGAAGGCTTTAGAGAAAGCGAGCCCCGTATATTAGGAATCATGATGCTTCTTTGCATTAGTAGTTCCCGTCGAAAACCCCAAAAATATAGCAGACAGATATTGAAAACTTTACAATTATAAATCTGCCAGCCTTTCTCAGGTAGGTTAATAAATCATTTAAAAGTATTAATCTATTGAAAATAAATTAATAAAACAATAATTGTCTAAAATTACTCACAAAACCTTTTATATCATGTTTATTTAACAAGAGTGATGCTTTCCAAAACAATAAATTAATATTAAACCAAAAAATTCCAAAAACCTTGGAAAATTCCTTTTGGTTGCTTTTAAATTGCAGATTATAGTGCAGGGTTAGTCTTTGATAAAAGGTTTTTTGAATTTGTTGAATACGTCTTTAAATATTTTAAATATGATGCAATTCTTGACATGTGATGTATTGGTAAGGGATGTTTCCATGGGTTGGGTTAAGGATTGGCGGGGGACTGATAGGTATGGACATGGCTTTATGAATATTCTACACCACAAATCTCCAGTGGCCAAGCGGTACGTTGACCACCCCAGGGAATCTCGAAAATATAAATACATACTGGACTGCACATCTCTTGAAATTTATCCTCTCACAGTTTTCATCCGATAAACCTTCCAATCAGGTACCCATAAATGAAGAATAAAATATAAAGAAATATCAGTTGAATAATATCTTACGTGTTAGCGGGTTCAAGACTAAGATGACATTTTTTTTGTGAATTGGAAAGCGTAATAGATAATCGGATGGACAATTCCTGAGCATATTTAGGTTACCGTTTAATTAAACCTTGCTATTCAGGATAGAAGCTGCAAAAATCATAGATTTAAAAATGGAATTCTTAAATGTAAATGCAAATTATTATAATACTTTTACCTGTTGTATTATTAGTATTTATTAAATTCTAATAAAGACAATGATTTTCGTAAAGAGTAGTTGTTCTATTTTCGCAAGGATTATTGATTAAAACCTAAAAAATCAATGGCAAGTGGACTTAAAAATAAATCTTGCATCCTTTCAATAAATAAAAGGGATTGACTGCATGATATAGTACAAAAAAGATAATAATCGAGTCGATTAATAATAATATTGTACGGTAGAATATAAAACTTGTATGTATGTCCAACATAATAATAATGTAAGAGACCAACATAATTGAAATATTGTAGAAATAAACAAGCATGGGATTGAAATGACATGTTACTGTAAAGGAAACGTTTGGTCTACAGGAAAAAGTTCAACGTTTATTTTCACTAATAAAACTACCTCTCAAAAAACAATACACAAAAACATTTATAAAATGGTGAGATTTGAGTTTTAAAACTGCCAGTCTGATTTTGTTGACGTTCCTTATATAAATATGTTATTAGATTTTTATTAGGATTTTTGCGGACATTTGCCATCACTAATTAGTGCTAATCAGTGATGAAAAACGTCCGCAAAAATCCTAATCAAACTATAAAATCACTATCACCAACAATGAATTTCAAACAAAGAATGTTATTAGATGTTTACTTATTCAATCAAACGCTATTGGAAAAACAACACATACTTTTTCTCCTTATCCATAACTCCCTATTTGAATTCCCTATGAACATAATTTTGATCCTAAATTTTTTTCCATAACGTATGTGGTTTCAGTAAAGGTGCCCAAAAGTCACTTAGCCATCAAGTGAGGGTTTTTTTTAAAGTAAATATCGTTTAGTATGTAGCCTACAGGGGGAAGAAGTAAAAAAACTTTCAACCGAACATCCTTTCTGTGGTAAGGGTGAAAGGGTTAAATATTAGAAAAATGAATTTGAATAGTTATAAATATAAATAATGTAAACCAGATAGAACATGTTTAATATGAAAATAGGAATGAGCTCAAGAAATAGGTGAATGCATGATTTCCCCTGCATTAAACTTCAAGTAAAATTGACATAGTAATATTATCATGAGTTAAGTAGATTGTGCCGTACAAATAAGATAAAGTAAAAAATCATATATTAAATATTATATCTTTTGCTAAACTTCTATGATATCACCTGTTTTCGGTGTGTGTCCATCACAGGCGAGAATTCATTATTACATTGTTGACTGCGGCAAAATACTGTTTTCTGTGGTAAAGTACTGTTTACTAACTTTTTTTTCTTTTTCGATTTAACAAATAATAGCAAACTTTAATGCAATATAGTGCAAAATATCGTTTAAAATACGAGTGAAAATGTTTTACATATTCTCAACTAAATGAAGTGGTCAATACATCTCACACTTCAAACATGTGGTATCGAAATTAAAAATCAGACTTTCCACTCATGTTATAAATATATACTATTACCACCATTCTCTTATAAAGTTTATGGTTGCTGAGGATGAAAAATGTGTTCAAAATAACCAAATTTATAGGTTAAGTTACACTATCGCACTGTGTGGGAAAAATATCTGTTTTCATGGTCAGAATTCAAATTTGAATTTATAGTTCAATTCAATTAAAATATCTTTATTTCCAGTATATGATTACATTAATTACATTGGCAGCTAAAAACTATGAAATTAATCCTCATATATGGAAATAAATCCTGTGCGTGACAGTGAGTCTATTTTTATTTTTTTTAATTTCACCCGCTTATCAATAGATCGCTTTTTGTTTGCCACTTGCGAAGACGACCAGACAGACAGACAAAACCCCCCCTCCCCCCTTAGAAATTCCACGCCTAACAAACAGTCACACACAATCACGCACACATCCATACCAACAGCACTCTTGCAAAAACCTGCTGCTCTGAACCTGCTGTCTGTATTGTGAAGTAATTAGTGTTTCGATGTTATCTCTTCCAATTTGTTCTAACCAATGTTTGATGCGTTTTTTTGTAATTCGCTAGAGTACAAGTTTCAAAACCCTTCAGTGACTCTGGCAAGTTCCTGTATAGTATGTGCAGAATGTAGTGACAATTTGTGACAGAGAAACTTTTCACGAGTCTTGGAGTCAGTTACTGAAATATATTGTGTCAGGAAGGCTTTGTTCATCTACGGTATATAATTTCCTGGACTAAAAAGGAAAAAAATATTTTAATTTAATTCACATAAAGCGAAACAGTTTTAAACAAAACCTCAACTCCCCGCAAAAACTTATTCCTCCGTCCAACTTTAATGTAGAACTGCTGTAGATCCGAGACGCCCTCAGTTCTGAGGTGTTAAAGACTTCAGTACAAAACTGAAGTATAAGCCTTTTAAAGCATAAAAATGGTACTCATACATCTGACACATACTTACACCCTTTTTTAAAATTTCAATTATTTTATGACTTGCAATTGTATTGCCCCAAAAATTTGTTAACTACTTTGAGTTACACTTGTTAAACTAATTCGTCAAGAATATTTTAAAACTTTGAGGTTTATTTGGTGATATGTACCTAATGAAATTTAACATAAAACGAACACATTAAAAGTATCGATATATATATTACCAAGAATCAAGTAAAAAAACCTGATAGAAATAAGGGGTTAATAGTTTTTAATATTATAAAAATAACATTAGATAACGTACCTTTTTTACCACCAAACGTAAAAAAAACAATTTTTTCTGGAACCACTTGACGTATCGGTAACGCAAAATGATGACTATTTTAAAGCCACATTTAATAGTTTCAAATTCATTTTCATTAAATTTTAGGGTTTTAGAAACCCAAATGATTATTTTGCTATTAAAACCTTATGTCTTATGAAGCCGAATTTTTGCACACGTTAGAATTTTACAGGCGGTGTCATTTATTCGGCACCCTAAACACTATAAACTTCTATGTACTCTGCAAAATCGTCAAAGCATATTTTTTATAAATTTGGATTTTTATCACTGTTTTTTGTGGCTTAGGTGTGTGCTTAGGGGCTGCTGTCTCGAAACCTTTTTTTTTTATAAAATTCGAAGTATCTGAAATATTTTACTTTGAGAAGTAACTGAGGTAGCCATTTTTAATTGGTGGAACGTCAAGTAAAAACTTAACATTCCGTTTCAAAATAGGCCCTTAATTTTAATGCAAATACAAATTTGAAGTTAGCAACGTAAAAAATTAACATTTGTTTTAAGTTTTTAAATTATGAAAATCACATACAGACTCACATATGACAAACGCAAAAATGTGCATAATGAACTTCTTTACAGAAAGAAAAATACATAAAATGAAACGTAAAACAACTTACCTTCGTGTAACGTACATGAAGAAAATAAAAATTAACGCACCAAAGGTGGATACAGCTTTTCAAGTATTTTTATTATATTGTTAAAATGTGTTCTAGAATAATAATTGTAGCATTACTTCATGAAATGTTTTTATAATTTGTTCAAAGTTAATGTAATGAAAAAACGTCACACAAAGCAGAAAGTTTCATAATCAATCTTAATTTATTAATACATTTACATTCAATCAAATGAACTTAATAGGCTGATAAATAAGTGACAGTAATAACAAAATTATACAGTTCAAATGGCATTTTGAATTACTAATAACCCAGCATAAACCATTTCCCGAGTTGTCCTGACGTGTAGCCTAATACGACTCTTCAGTGCAATAACCAATATTTATTGGATATGAGGCCATGTGAACGAAACTGTAATGTGTGTCCTGTGCCCGCATTCAAACATGTACCGCCACTGCGGACACATGTTTATGTATCATTAATGTAGACGATGGGTCGAGTATTATTTTATTGAATGATGTGGGAATTAAACAAACTAGACATTAGAGGCGATGCGTAAATCACAATAATAGGCAGTAAAATTTAGCCTTATAGTTTTAAGTTTCATTCATAAGAAATAAAAATATTAAGGGAGGTTTAAAGAATAATGATATTCGTGTGAAGATATGGCCAACAAAAGTTCTGTGTACCATCTGGTATTTTTAGTACCATCCTAAATTCCATAAGTTAATACACATAGGTTTCCTTTTGTTATTTATTTGCGATTTTTAGAAGATTTATAAACCAAAACAATTAATTCTTTTTGTTAAAGAGTATATATAACAGTCTAAAAACGTTTTCTAAGCATAAATAAATATATTTCCGTTCAGAAAATATTGAAATAAGCTTATTTAAAGAGGGAAGGTAGGAAGCTTCTATGGGAGGTAAGAGCTATTAATGTCCCTCTTCCAGCATTGATAAAAAAAGATGATACGTACAATTGTTATTTAAATAGTCATATTTACGTTCGTGTACTTTATACAACTACCAAAATCAAGGGACTGGAAAAATAAGTTAACATAGTTGATTTATCTCTCTTACCTAAAACATAAAATTATGAAGTTGAAAAACCGCATTACGGAAAACTGGTATTTAATACGCTGTTAACTTACAAACTTTCAGTTAAAAACCGTGATACTTTTGAAATAGAAAAAAGCCTAACAAATCATTAAATTCAAATTAATGAGAAAATATATTTCTCACATCCATTGGGAATTTATCTAGCTTCAATACGAACTTGGTGGTATTTCAACAAGAGTGGGCGGAGCCTTGCCTGTAGTTTTGTAATCCATTAGGGAGATAATTGTGTTGGTGTTTTTGTTGTTCCTTTCCTTTTCGACTGCTTACTTTAAGGGTGTGAGCTAATTATAGCTAAGAGTATTTTCAAATGGTTAAACAAACTAATAATAACCAAAAATATTGGATTCATTTTATTATTTTATACCTTTTTAGTATAACCTAAGTAAGTTTAACACCTCTTACGTTGTTCCTTCCCTTACTTATTCACTTACATCCCACCCTCCTCTTATGTTCTTTCTCCTACATTTTTTTTGTATACAACTAAAACTGTGCCAAGTATCAGGCGCCCAAGCGTTGCTGATAAATTTACAATTGCTAGTTGAACAAATAATTTAAAAGTTCATCCAACCCCCTTTATAATGAACAGATGTGAAGTTGTACTCGTGCTTCGGTTACTTTGGATGTTTGGACTCAACGACTCAACTCAGTATATACCCTTTTATCAACATACGGTACACTAATTCGCAACACGTCATATTGTTTAAGTGAGCAAATATGAATTTCACCTTATCATTCAATCCTTACCTTTACACTCATCCTCCTTATCCTTATAATTTTATTTTCTTCTTATCTGCATCAAAAATATATTTGAAAATCTCTATGCTCAATCGTTCCCACAAATGGCATTGAATATTCAGTTTCCACTCCATACTCCAATAAAACATACATTGACTGCAAAGTCTTCTACTTAATTTTTTGTTTACAATTTGTAACCAACATGGCAACCCATTAAGCCGATGGCAATATTTAGAATTTTAATCAAATTTTCGCCGTGCCCCAGAGACTAATAAAAATTTTAACGGACTCTACATCTACAGAAAAATACAATCCTAACTGTGTTTTTCCTACACAGCCCACAGGCATAGAAAATAGCATTATAACATCATGCTTGACTATTAATGTACAAATAATAATAATCATAAAAGTACAATATCACAAAAACATAGGCCCTATATTTAGTTGGGTTCGCAAGCGTTGCAAGACCAGTTCCCGACCTCTACTTGCTCACAGTTCACTGCTCATTACTCCATGCAGTCATGTTTATTCTCGTACCGAGTGTTTATTCCTCTGTGGAATGTTTACCGTCGCGTCTCGGGTTACTAGGCGTCAATGTTCTGTTAACTCGCGAAACAGAGGAAAATATTCGTGGAAGAATGTAAAAGTAGTCGCTTGCAAGAAGTGATAAGGTACGGTTCAAAGTAAAGGTTAGAATATATCTGCAGACGTTTAGTTGACGCACTAAAAAATAGTGACAAAAGATTTTCCAAAGAGAAAAAATTGAGGTTGAATACGGAATATTTTGTATGTAATATTGAAATAAAATCTTGATTGGTTGCCCAAACACTTTTTGGGGGCGTTGCGTTATTATATTCCAGTAATAAAAAACGGTTACTGATAAAACAATTGCTTGAGATTTCCTGCCTGCTGAAAATGCAAATTTATTTGTTTTTGTGGTGCTCGAGAATTATAATTGTACACTTTGTGTAGTCATTATGAAGTATTTGAACAACAAATATACGATCCCTTCCGTTAGTACAATGGCATTATTAAAAATATAATTTATGATATAACAACTAAGTCGAGAATGTTTAGGTGTGTTGTGCACCCTGATTACTTCCACGAGTATTATTTATTAGTTTTTATCATGCTTGAATACTTTATAACTGGCACCAATTCTTGGGGCCTAGTCCGCGCATGGAACGGGGATTGAGTAGGCTGGGAGGAGAGGGGAGTAGTAGCGGCAGCGGTGGCCGACAGTGTACTAGCCTGGCTGCGTATATTCGGCAGCTCGCTCGTAGTTACTGCTTCTGAGACAATCGTTGTTCAGAGTATCAAGACGCTTTAATAAATACTAATGAAATATTTTACATTATTGAATAGAATTTAAACAGATCATTAATCGTCAATAGAAGTCAATGTTCCGTCGGTCAATGTTTTTAGGACGACATTTAGTGACACGCTATTGTTGACGGCTGAGAGCAGAATGACAGTGCTGCGCTCTAGCGACGCGTTGTCGCGCATGCGCACTAGCCGTTTTTGCTACCGCGCATCCACCGCACTGGGCCCCAAGAATTGGCGTCAGTTATACTTTCTGTATTTTAAATTGAATGACGAATTTGATGATAGGAATTACCTTATTGAAATAAAAGTCCATAGTTGTTTTTTTAGTCACAAATATATATGTGCCATTTATATTCCACTAACAATTATTCAAATATGTCAAACCAATAGTGATAATTAGTCGGGATAATGGGTTGGATTGGGGATGCTTTCTTTTAACAGGGTGTTTAGTATTTAATTTAATTTAATTATTAATTTGGTCATAAAATCTTTTTTTATAAAGATACGATGAACGTAACTACGAAACTCGACTTGAAAAATACAGGCCTGCTAAGTATGTTTATAGTATTTTGCAGATCGGTGATCTAAAGATAGCCAAGCTAAGCTCGCAGTAATATTTTGTTTGGCATTTGGCTAAATTTATGACCCTGACCCCATCGATCTATGCTGCTGCCGCCCACTGCATCATACTGCGTCTCTCGTTCCTTGGGCTATAGAGGCAAGAATATCAAATAAATGTCTAACGTCAAATAATCAAATAAATAACTAAGACGTAATAAATGTCTTAAACATCATTCATCCTCCAATTGGCACTGAAAACACTTTTTTTGTGCGAGCTCAAAGTTTACGACAAGGCGAACACTGAAGTCACAAAATAACCGAGTTTGGAAAACCCACTTTTGGAACATGTGATGAACTTTGCAGCATATTTCAGCTAACTAATTTACAAAACAAAATGTTTTCAAACTGTTTGCTTTAATATCATTGGCTTCTGAATTGGCTTTTCTTCTGAAAGTTTTTTTTCTGATTTGGCTTACATACTGTCCTATGTCATTTTGTCATATGTGGTTTTCAGCTGATATCATGATAGTTATTTGTCTAGACTAATACGGAAATTGATGACCTCCTCACCAGCTGACTGTTTCACGGCGGAGGAAAACTATCTTGACATCCCCAACAAATGTTGTCGTAGCAGTATGACGAAAAATAAATTTATAGCGAGAATATATTCCTTAGTTTTGTGCATTGTAAAATTTTACTGAAATCTTGCACGTTGTAAAGAAGCCAACGCACAAAATGAGTTCTAGAAATTGAGTTCATACGTGTTTAATAAAAATACCCCCGTTGCAGCAGACCTGCATACTCAGCGAATTTCAAATGCAAAACAACATATTTCAATCAAACATAGCAAGATTTGATATGTTTTGGTAAGCTCCTTAAGAATAACATGGGGAATGAGTATGCAGGTTTGCTGCTACAGGTATATTAAAACTGGGTGGTTTTAATTCAATATTTAGTATATCTGAACTAGAAGAAGCTATTTACCAAGTTTTAACAAGATATGTTGAGAAATAACCGAGATATAGAATTTTGCTTATTTCCCATAAGGTTAACATTGGGACAACGTACTGTGTTTACCACTTTCAATATCTCGGTAACCAATGGACATAGAGCAGTGATTCAGGATACTAAATTGTTTGTTTTTTTGAGCTGAATTCAATGGTGCCCACAAAAATTCGATAAATTTTATTTTTCTATGTAAAAACCTCAAAAACCTATTTTTTTGGGGGGGTTATTCCCCTTTACCCCCCCTTCCGGTGGTCCGATCGGGCTGGTTCAGGAACTCGTCCAATTGATTACCACTTTACATGTCCGTACCAAATTTCATAAAGATCGGACCATTTTTGCGGCCGCTATCGTGCTAACACACACACACACACACACACACACACACACACACACACACATATATATATATATATATATATATATATATATATATATACATATATATAAATTCGAACGAATAGTGTTTTTTGCTTCTGGGGGCCCCAAAACGAAAAGTTATAGTGGTCCCGAGCTTAGGTCTTACCATGAGACCTACGGTAATAGCTTCTTCCCTATAGGGGAAATTCGCTAACAATGATGTATAGTAAGAAAAAAAACTATAATTATTAAGCGATAAAAAATGTGCCGGGTGGAATGATTAATTTTTAACTGTATTGTGATATATCATACGATATTCGCATGATACCCAACCAACCAATTAATATACTGATAATTGCTGTTTTCATTATTAACTCTTTGTTTAACATTTTTCATATGAAATATTTTACAGCCCTGTTTGAATTTACATGATAGTTTATAAATTCAATTTCATAATAGTTTTAATATAAACTTTGATAAGGTTATAATAGGAAAATTTTCAAAGCAATATCATTTGCTCTGCGTGGCATAGAATTACATTCTAGTAAAAAGGATTTTAAAGTTTTTGAAACAAAAACAAGCAAATATTCCTACCGATTCACCCTCGGACCTTTTATGCGGGTCTGCCAAATTATACTTTCAAGAGCTTGCGCCACCTTGCACCAACACACAAGTCCAAGGCTTCAACGGATATAACTGTGTTTATGCAAAAGCTTGTAAGCTTTTGTAACTTTTTTTGTCAATTTTTATCGTTTGTTAGAGTACATTTTTCGTATAGTAGCTGAATATTGATTACGTTATCATTTTTGAAAGAATAATTTAAAAGTAAAAGAAATATGATATTAAGTGTTTTGTGAAGTCAAAAATTATTTGTAAAAGTAATAGTAGTTGGCATTTTCAATTATTGATGTACTTGTTTTACCTTAACCATTAAAAAAGGCATCCGGTATTATAAATAGACACAAAATGAAGAAAAGTAGAAAAGCTATCGTAATGGATCCCAGACAATATTAGTCACGGGGGAAGTAACCCTCATTAATTGATCTAAGCAAGGGAGGCTAGCGTATCATTGACCTGATTGCATGGATCGGCTCGAGTTTACTCCAATCTGGACATTAGTATGCATTCACTTCTCGCTTGTTCAAACCCAAACCTTGCCTTCTCGTCCGATTCGAGTTTTTCGTAATAAAATAATGTTTAAAGGTACAATTGGTATTCAAACTTAATTTTATAATTTATATTTGTTTCAATAGTAACGTGATAGATAATGTTTCATTATCACATAGTATTTTTAACTAATATGAAGAATAACCCCTGCAATCAAACATAACTAATTTTCACCCCATATAATTGTTTCAAAGGTTATCAAGGTATGAAATATTTGAACAGAACGATGCAAAACTTAATCCAACATCAACAGTTACATTTATCGTAATTCTTTTTCAATCACTGAAGTAAAAAGAAAACAAATATTTAAGGCGATGGATCATGTAGTTCTATACTAACTAAAACCGTAATGAAAAATATTTTTGTTGGCTAACAATCTTTTAGTGTCATCGTGAATATAACGTATTGCTGAAAATAAACACAATTTACATTTTCAAATCTCACAACAATTCATTGCATCAGGTGTGAACGATTTAATTGGTTTCGATAAAAGGATTATTTCCCATATGCGGTTAATTCCTTGTTTTAGAGCTATGTTAGTAATGTTCGTTCATAACATGCACTTTAATAACCAATCTTTAATCAACAAGCATTGTAAAACAACAGTATTGCATATTGATAAAATCTATGTATGAAATAGAAAATAAACAGTTAATCCTTCATAAATAATAAATCGAATATTGAATATAAATTAAAAATTTTTTAAGTGTTCCATTATGTCGTATAATTTCCCGTGAATTTGTAAACTAACATTTTAACTTAATTCCTTTTTCTTTCGAACAAACAGCTTTAAGCGGTCATTTCATTCCAGTTTTATTGTGTATTAGTTTTGATGCTTAATCTTGACTACTCGATGATAATGACATTAGTAAGTAACCATACGAAGTGAGAAGTGAAAGTGTTGCATGGAATGTTGCAGTATTATCTAGAATATGCAGAGTTGTTGTATTTATTGATCGCCCGTGTAAAGGATCGGCCTATAGGATGTATTATAAAATATTTATAGGCCTGAGAATGTCAGGTAATTAAGGCCCTTAAAGACCAGATAACAATAGTATAGGGCCTAAAGTGACGCTTTTCGAACGAGGTCGAAATTTACCTATTTACCGAGATCGAAAAGCAGCTTGAGGCCCGTGTGATGAACTATATTTTTCGTTTTACCGCTCAATTAACAGTCTAACTACTTAAGAAAACCAAAATATTACCTTTAAAGATATCTCCCAAAGAAGCTTTCATCTTGTTATTGCTATTTAAAACAATCAGCTGATCGTCAAAAATCAATTTTAATGCCAAAATAATAATAATGAAAGAAAAGAGCTTTTAAAGATACGTATGAGCAGTCGATATGACGCAACAAAACACTAAGAAACATATTTTTAAACATTTTCAACCGCGAGAATATAACCTAAAGAATTGCAGTTGAGAATGAAAATATGGCTAAGATTTAATCGTCTTAGGTGAAAGCTTATAACAACAATCACCGCCAGCAGAAATATATTGATGTTTACAGAACGACACTGATATTTGTTTATCAAGGGTGGGACTTATCTGAATGAATAAATGTTGGCTCACGTATGTGCAACAATTGTTTGCTAAAGTAATTTGTTCCCACCTGAAATCGTGTTTTTGGATAATGGAAATTTAAGATCTTTTAGAAAATCGAAATAAGTAATTGGGAACACCTTCGAATTTTAAACAGGGTAAGTGATCCTTTTAAACATGTTAAAATAGAAAAGAGGATTATTAAGAAGATCTTATACAGTAAACTCCCTCCGGACTCCTCGGGATGGAGGCCTATGCGGGTAATGGTATCCCCGATTAAACCGACGTTTCCGAAAATTAGCTATTAGTTGAAAACATTAAAAATTAAATATTTTACGAGAGTTTTTTTCATCATACATTTCCCTCGGGAATCGTAGATATGTTCCTCGATAACTCAAAAGCTAACTTATTTTAAATAACTTGAGGAGAGCATGGTATTTAGACACATTGTTATTGGTCTCAAAAATTTTTCACAATAACCGTTGATACAATGCCGTCCATTTCAGTAGCGGCCGGCCCATAAGGACTCTCGAACGCCGCCCCCCCAGAGGATTTTCAAACATACTGAATGAAATTGGTTTACATATGTATCCGATAAATGTGTAAAAAACTACTAATTTTAATTATACTGATCATTAATGATAAATTAATTTCAACTATATGCATCGAAATATGTTGCGAAAGTATTTAGGCCTCAACTGCTATTGCGCGTATATCTCGCGGACGCTGGCCGTAGCGTCCCAATCCTAACGCACGCTATCTTATGGAAAATCATACAGACGGTCGTGAGGGTGCTCTGACGTCACTGCCATATTGTGATATAGCGAGTCTCGGGCAGCGTCCGAAGATGCGCGCGCACATCAGTAATCAGTCCAGCCACCACGATCTCTTTAGGGCAATAAAAAATTGAACCTTTGCTGCCGTTATGATTGCACGATTCATGTTGGCGAACCTGTTGTTATTCTTTTTAGTAACCATAGCAACCCGCCAATCTCTGTAACCTAAACGGTGAGGCCGAGGCATGGAAGCTGTGTGAGGTTATTTGTTTACATGCTGTGTTTCATCCAATGAGTTGGTAATCAGCAATGGTGATAAGTGATTGTTATTATTTTAATAGTGAATACAGCTGATATTAGTAATATTACAGACCAGGTAGGTGAAATACACAAAATCCGCAATATACTCCTTGTAGTTAGTAGTGAGTCCTCCTGTTCATTTAACCCACCAGCCGCCACTGGTCCATTTCCTGCCGATTACGTCCGGTTAAACCGATGATTTGATTGTAACTGACCCGTTAAAAAATGTTTCTTCCGCCAAGAGTGATGTCCGGTTAAACGATGCCCGGATAAGAGGGAGCCTACTGCATTCAAGCAATATTTCATATATTTAATGACTCTTGTAGAGTACAAGAGAAATTGAGTATGAAGAGAGAGCAAGAACATGTCTATACCTTTTCAAAAATCGCCAACAAACATAGTTTGAAATTGTCAGTTTTAACCCTTTACGAAACATTTAGAACAAATATTTTCGGAATAGAAATCCCTAAAACCAATATCATAGTACTGACGGTAGATTCATATGAATAAACTACCCTAAATTATGTAGATTTTTCAAAAGAAAAGGATAACAAATGGAACTAGTTACAGTTAAATTTGTTTTTTCGGATTTAAATTTTGCGTTGACCTAAATAGCTTAATTGTAATAACTAGTAAATAAATTGATTTTGAACAACCTACTTCGCAGTACAGACATATTACTTTGAGCAGTTGACATTACATTGATTTCACACAATACAGTACGTATTAAATTAAAAATACGTTCCGGACCTTATAATATTCTAAAAGAAGTAATTATCATAAACAATTGATTTTTGAACTCATAGTTTAACCTACATATTCAATCATTCTAAACGTATTGGATAAAATAAAGAACTCGATTAGATTTGAAACGTAAATACCCCCGTTGCAGCAGACCTGCATACTCAGCGAATTTCAAATGCAAAACAACATATTTTGATCCAACGTAGCGAGATTTGACATGTTTTTGTAAGCCCCATAAGAATAACATGGGGAATGAGTATGCAGGTTTGCTGCTACGGGTATATTAAAACTGGGTGGTTTTAATTCATTATTTAGTAGATCTGACCTAGAAGAAGCCATTTACCAAGTTATACCAAGATATGTTGAGAAATAAGCGAGATATAGATTTTTTCTTATTTTCCCATAAGGTTAACATTGGGACAACGTACTGTGTTTACCACTTTCAATATCTCGGTAACCAATGGACATAGAGCAGTGATTCAAAATACTAAATTGTTTGTTTTTTTGAGCTGAATTCAATGGTGCTCAAATTATTTTTATTTTTAAATGTAAAAACCTCAAAAAACCCATTTTTGGGGGGTTTACCCCCCTTTGCCCCCCTTTCCGGTAGTCTGATCGGGCTGGTTTACGAACTCGTCCAAATAATTACTACTTTACACGTCCATGCCAAATTTCATTAAGATCGGACGATTTTTACGCGAGTTATCGTGCTTAAAGACACACACACACACACACACACACACACACACACACACACACACACACACACACACACACACACACACACACACACACACACATATATATATATATTAGAGTAATTGTGGATGATTAGGGCTACTAATATAGTGATAAGATTAGTTTTCATAACAAGTACCCTTTTTTATTTAAAAAATTATTTTATTTAATTAATTTATTAATTTATTTAATTTATAAATAAAATAATTTTTTAAATAAAAAAAAGGGTACTTGTTATGAAAACTAATCTTATCAATATATATAAGTAAATATATCAATATAAGTAAATATATATATATATATTTATGAAAATGGACGAATAGTGTTTTTGGCATCTGGGGACCTCAAAAAGAAAAGTTATGATGGTCTCGGGCTTAGGTCTTACCATGGGACCTACGGTAACAGCTTCTTCCCTATAGGGGAAATTCGCTAATAAAACTATAAGCTTATACCACATCAATCTGTAACTACAAATCAATGATAAAACATTTTGAATTTATTAAAAAAATGAAATTTATTTTCAATATCATAGGAGCATTCTATTTAAATAATGTAAAAATGCACAAAACCGTATATACCTAAGATAGTCGTAGTAAAAACATATATACATTCTTGTACAGTACACGCTTTGTAAAAAAGGAGTTTGCGTTAGAAAATAAATAAATAAAATAAATAGCATAGTGTCCATAACAATAACATTATGCCTGGACTACTTTCATGGATATTTCCTTAAGTACGGGCGTTGGCCTAATTTAGATTGCAAAAGTGCTAGAGAGGAGAAGGATAAGTCTGTCTGGCGGACAAAACCCGGGAATTAAAAAGTAATGATTTTTTCGATGAAATTTTTCATCGAGCTGCGTGTTATTTCAAAAATCATCTTTTGCAACAATCATACAACGAGAATAAAATTTTCTCAAAATAACGGGCTTTAAACACTAATTTACAAACAAGTAATGTTTTGTGCAATACATATTTTGAACTGGAAATATTAAAAAGAAGCACACCCTGTTCTGATTAAACACTTGTTGTGAGGGCAAAGTTTACCCCCCCCCCCCCCTCCTAGGACCGACCCTTTCATCTGCCCCAGGATCCGCTTACCACGGTCCTGGCAAAGTTTTGTGTTTAATTATGCGTCCGCCGCAGAAAACTGACCAACAGAATCCTCCAGCTACAATCTATATTCTCACTTAGTGTTTAAAGTGTACTACAGTAGTAGATTGAAAATAATGAGACTGTTGTTTCTGACTTGGAATAAGTTAACATTTTTAATTGTTCATATTAAAAAATAACCTAAGCTGTGATTAACCGCTTAGTGAATATTGACAATTACAGATAAAAAAACTAGCTTAGCTTTGGTTAAATTTTAGCTGGAAACTGATGAATAGAAACGAGTTTTTAATAGATCTTATAGAGAATTTACTATCCAGCGGCGTTCCAAGTCAAGTTTAGTCAAGGGAAATAAAATCAATATTTAGACAATTTATTCATAAAGTATTACAAATCTTAGTATCCTAGTTGATGTTGAGATGATTTATGAGATTTACTTTACGCCAATAACGATAAAAATATTTACGTAGATACAATATTACATTGTTTTAAGCCCTGTTACGTCTAGTGAAGATGGGTCGTAAGAAGAAAAAAAATTGCAAGCAAACTTGTTATTGCTGGAAAATGTACCCAAAGGCAATAACAAGTTGTCTTGGGTCAAAACCCATGTTTTCTAATTAGGGTCAGGTGAAATCATTCTTAAAAAATGGTCGCCATGATTAGTGAACGATTTTTTGAAATCGTTGTCCTCTTTTTGGGACAAAAAATGGGGGTTTCAAAATTTTTATGGATTTTACAAATTTTAAGCAAAAAAGGGGTTTTTGAAGTTTTGTATGTAAACGTTTAGGTTTAACCATAAAATCATTAATCAATTAAAAAGTAAATATACAATTAAGAAACAATTTTGTGCATTAAACCTTATTTTGCCTCATAAAACAGAGGACACAAAAATACATATTCGCACAACATTTCACCAAAAAATCAGACGACTTATTATTTTAGATTAAAACATGTAAATAAAATGAAAACATGACCGTTAATTTCCAAGATGACGGTGTAAGCTTACCTGATTAAAAGTAGAAAACTTGGGGTTTAACTCTGGAAGAAAAACATGATTGCTTGCAATTTTTACTATATTTAAGTCTATTTTGACAGGAATTCTGGATAACACGAGAGCTACTTTTTATCTACAGGGTTAAATAATTTCCAGCGTGCAACTAAAGCAAATATCTAAAAAAATGTCTATTGAAAATTTGAAAAATTTAATCTTAAGAAATCTAGATACAAATGTTTTAATCAATTGTGACTTTTGTGGTTGTGCATGAATAAAAAATGCGATCAATAGTTATAAGTCGCATATTCAATAATATTAAATGTAATGAAAATGATAAATGAATACATAGTATTAAATGAAACGAAAATGAAAATTATAATATTAAATAAAAACAGTTTTTTTTATAAAAAAAGCCCACTTGAAATTTTAGACAGGTGGATGTTGGTCCAGTAAAATCATCCCATTAATCATCAATTTAGTTAAATTGTTTGAGAAATTTACTCTTTAATTTGACCCAACAGTATAGAGGGCTCATGTAACGCAAACACAAATGCCATTGCTGGGATGAAGATCTCGACGACGGCGACACGGAGTTGTATATCCTACGGAAGTTTTAATTAAAACTTTGTTTGACGCTGGTAAATAATCTGCAGGGCTCACGTTGCACTGTGCAAACTGGGACTGGTTACATTGTTTGTCGATCTAAGGAACTAGAACCATGTGAAATTCAATCCAAACCCGCATCAACTATTTTTTTTTGCAATAAATTGATTTCCACTCCAAATGTTTTTTGAGGTAGACTGAAAGACATTGGAAAGTGATTTAGCTACGACACAAATAAGTGTAAATTGAGGATTAAGAAGTTTGGCTTTATGAGTTAAGTCAGAGTATAACTTGGGGTTTAACAGAACTTTTTGTTTGATTTCTGAAAATCCGTTAAATCAAAACCCTCCTTATGGTACTTAAAATAAGCCATATCGTTAGGTTGATCGCCAAGTCAGTTTGTAATGTATAAAAGTAAGCCCGGTTTCACCTCCTCAGTTTAAATTAAGTTCATATGGAACTTATTTAAAACTTTTCTCTAATATACCATAAATTTTATATGAACATAGTTTAAGCTAAATTAAAACTGTCCATAACAGTGACTTTTCAAAATTTATGCTCCTCTACAGGGTATAATTTTTTTAAAAGAAAACTGTTATCGTGAACTACTTTTGCGCCTGCACGTTGTTGCACGCAATGCAAGTGCTGCCTCTATTTTGCAGCTAGTAATAGTGCTTCCTGAGTAACTTATGTGATGGAAAATTATCAAATAACTTATTGTATAAACATACTTCTCGTTCTCGATGTGATTGTGAGAACTTAATGACAGTTAATATTCAAATGTAGAAAGGCAGAATTGTTTATGGAAACCTACAAAGAATCAAATTTTCAATGAGTGAAAAATACAGACGTGAATTAGAAAAGGTAGGAGTTTCAAAAAGGTGAATCAAAAATCAGAAACTATTATTTTACTAGTGATTGAAATCATCGTGAACCGCAAGTGGTCCAAGTCGTTGGTTACAATGAGTTATTAAACATTAAACATTGGCCACTGAGAGCTACAATAATTTAGTTTAAGTACTAAAAATTTATTACCCTATAATAATATTAAAAATCAACCAGGATTAAACTACCCTCTAGATATATTATTGGAATTTTCTTAGAGCGTATATGTAAATAACTGTCTCGTTGTTATGGAATGACCCTGATTTTGTATCTGAAACCCAAAACCTCAAAAAATATTAAAAAAAGAGAAGAAACTTTGGAACTATTTTAAGACAATGAATAGTTGGCCTATAATATTTTACTGTAATCAACAAAGCAAATACTTTTTATTCCGTTCAATAGTTTGTACATAAAAAACCCCTGAACACAAAGGTTTTTCAATATTTAACCTCGACTGAAACTTTCATCAAACCTCGGAGCACGAAAAGTAAAAGAAGTGTTTTTGCTTATTTAATCTTAAAAAAGTTGACGAAACTGAGAATAACTCCAGTTTATAATTAAGTTTCAAAGATAATTTGCTTCAAACCTAATCAGAGCGGAGGCCAAGTAAAGAGATCCACTCAAAGTTTTCTTTTTGAGTCCTGCTGTCGTTGCTGCAGCGATTCTTAAAAATGTGACCTAATCGGATTAAAAGTTATGAGAAGTTACGTCAGCCACCTCTGCATTACAGTTCAGAACGTAACACCTGCTATTCTACTTTCAGTGTTCTACAAACGTTTCTTATTTGAGTGTAAACGATTTTAAACATAGGCAATGAAAATTATTTTGAGATTTTAAAGCAGCTATTAAATTACAACTAATATTTAATAAAGACTAAAATCAAACTATAATATTCTTTTATTACTTATAAGATTAATATCACGCCGAAGAATTTGCCATGGTATAGAAATAAAGAGAATCAAAGAGTTCAGCGATATAATTTAATTCGTGAGAGGAAGTAAGTATTTAATATATATTTTAATTAACATAAAATAGCAGGTGTGAACTACTTATGCAGAAAATGTTACGTTCAAAATTAATCTTTTGCAAACAATATTGATATCACTTCCCATATCTGAAGTCCTGTCACCCTGCAATGTGTTGCAGGCCAGGTTGGCTTGGAGCTTCGTCAATGCAAAGTAGAAGGCCGGTTGCTTATGTATCAAAAACTTTAAATCTTACAGGATACAACTATGCGCAGATTGAAAAGAACATCCCTTCTCCATAATGTGCTTTACGGGGGTAACTTTACTTTGTAAATACCAACCCCTGTCAAGTAGCTCATTATTTTAAAAGGCTTTCAAAAATAAAAGTAAATCCGAAAATCCAACTTTAATGGAAGATTGGTTTTAAAATTATGACGAACAAGAGTTAAGCACGTTACTTTAAGTGGAAATCAATCCCCAACACTTTTATTTTATACTGCGATACAGTTTTAAATTAGGTAGGTGTAACTAGGATTTAGTGATACACTTTTTGAAATGGTTTTTGATTCCACCCTCCCAGCCTAAATTTTGCTAGAGTTTTGCTAGCGTGGTTTTGACTTTTTTAAACCAACCTTTTTTTTGTATGGCATAACAAACGGATGAGTAAAAAATGTATGACATAAATTAGACTTAAACGAGATGATTACAAATGAAGTTATTATACAATTTAAATTAGTCTGTAATTAATAAGAGTACTTTATTAATAAATTATGGCATGTTCCAATGATCATACCATACCACATCGTGCTAGAATAATCGAATTTAAATTCAATTTTTGTCACCAATTTTTTTTCTTATTCCCTTTAATATTATGTGCTACCGTACTCAATAGGTATGCTATTTGAAAAAAATCAAAGCCACCCCAGAAACACCTTTTATGTCAGCGGGACACCATCCCAGTCAAAAGTACCTGTCTAGTAGCTTACTAGATAATTTTCAGCCATTATGAAATATAAGTAGTGATGTATCAAGAGTCACTTGAAATAACATGCATCACATTTATTTGCTGTAAATTAAAACAAATTCGCGTATATAAGTTAGATTCACGGTATTGACTTTCTTCTTTGAAAGCCCTCCAAAATTAGGGGCTGCTTAATAGGGGTTACCACTAAAAACATAAAGTTACCCCCAGCAACTTATTTTTGAGGGCAGGGCAGAACTCCAAAGTACCTTTAAAACTAAAGTATATTTTACATCACCCTAGTAACTTGTATGGAAGCTCATTAAAACATTAACAGCCGATAAAAAAATATAAGAAGGGGGTAATATATTAGGACACTGGTATATTAATACGCAAGATGTCTTTCCGTCGGAGTCATAGCTCGTTGATTAGGCAACGTAGAAAAGGCACTATGTCTCAAAACTTTTAAAAAGGGCATCACTTAAGGACAGTAAAGGGCTGAATGGTTGGACAGTTAGCAGTGGTGTTATCCTGAAAAAATGATCAAACTGGATTCACTTGGTTTACAACTGAACGAATGGGCACAGTTGAAATAGTTCTAAATATTAATCCCAGATTGCATAGTTTCTTATTTCCCGTTCAAAGCTAGGGCAACAGCTATTTGAAAATTAAAATTGAATGCCATTTTATTTCAATGCTACTCTTAAAAAGAGAAATTGAAAAAAAACCTAGAAGTGATATTTTAAAACTCGATCTAAGAGATTAAACGTAAAAAACTCTAGGGAAACAGCGGGAAAGATGCAGTCGGTTCTCAAACTAAAAAGAGAAAAGTTTAGTTGGAACTTTCAAACTAACGCAGAACAATATCTTCGTCTCTCGCATTTTCTGATAAAAGCGGACGATCTTTGTACTTTTGATTTGTGATCTTGAAAAGGATCTAAATAATTGCTTTTGTTTGGATCTAACATCTAATTTCCATAAAAATTCTTCACCACGTAAAGAATATTTTACGTTCTTTAAGCCTTCTTCGTCTTTGATCTCCTACACAAAACATTTTCACCTTCGCAAAAAGCTTCTAGCAATAACTTTTATTCAAGGTATGATTAATAGATATTTGAAACACATAAAATACTTCGCAGTTAAGATTTAATCATTAAACTTTGCTCCAAAATAAATACAATGTCACAAAACATTTTTAATTTTCAATATTGCCTTGTTTTTCAACAACCAAAGCTAGAAACTATTAAGAAATTAACAAAAACTATCGTTGGATCGTCTCATGTACAGTACAAATTATATATTATTTGTCTAATAAAAAATTGCTGCTACAACTACAACATAATAATACGGCACAGGGAGCAAGATCAGCCGTTTCTTCACAATTAATTTATTTCAGTACATTATAAATAGGGATTTGTTTAGTGAAATCCGCTAAACAGGTTAAATCCAACTAGAAAAAATAAGAAGGGGGACGTATTTAGTCGAATATTACTGTCACGATTTTCATAATGCAATTTCAGACGAGAGTGTTGTTTGGAACGGAAAAGTTCTTTTCATCATACTGACTCAGAAACATCTGTTTTCTGTTCCTTTTTGTTGGTGCGAAAGTTACCTATTGCCGTCCTAGGCCGGACTAGGCTGGAAAAACGAAAGTAAACAGTCAGCTGATTTGCAGCAAACCGACGTTTAATGCTTGTTTATTGGTTACTTTTTAGAGGAATGTAGTGGCAGCATTGGTAGCAGTAGCAAATGTTTGTTCTGTTTGTTAACGGCTAGGTTTGAAGGATTGAGAAACGTATTGGCTTATGCAAGGACTACGTTATTATTAAAAGTATTTTTTTCTGAGTAGTATGATCAAAAGTATCGTACGTTACACGGTCGGAAAGTTTTACTGTATTTACATGACAATCCCGCACTTGCTTTCGCTCGTGTGGGAACTATCATGCTCGTCCGCCAAAACAGTTCTTTCCGGCCTGGCAACGTGATATACTCTTTGGCTAAGAGTAAAAGAGAAACCTCACAATTAAAGTGTACTTTTTTAAAAATAAAACCGAAAATAAATCTTAAATTTACAGATAAATCTGTTTCATTATGGTGAATAAAATTCCTTAACTTACTTACCATTACTTATTCCTATCAAGATTGAATGTTTTAGTATTTTAACTCTTCATTTTACATTAAAAAACTGGTTCAATTGAAAAACATAGTTTTCCACTTATTACACATTACTTTAAACTGAGTTAAAATATAAAATTTATGTATTTGGTTCCAAATTTATATTTATTTCTCTGATAGGGTCGATGAAAATTCGTGCCAAATTTTAAGTCGACATCTAATGTGATATGCATGCGACTAGTTCGTTGCCACTTAATGATTTAAATGCGGCTGTGTATATGTGTAATGTGTATATGTATCTATGTTGGACACAGGTTACAGAAGAAAAAACTGGGCAAATTATGTGATTCTTTTTTTTAGAATGGTAATAAAACTACAATTTTCGCCCTTTACATCTCCTTAAATAATGCACTAAATAAAAAAGTTTAATTTACACACTTATAAATATTAAACTTTTCTAAAACATCGTAACTTTTAATAAAATTGGTCAGGTTCTAGTTGAGTTACCACTTAAAGAGCAGCCCATCAGAATGATTGTCGGTGTCCGATCCTTTAAGCTGTAACATTCGCCGTTACTGCTGCAGACAATGACATTTACCTGTTACTGTTACTCGCAATTTGATAATTGGAGTCTGAGAGTCCACGAAAACTAGGTGGTCTCCCTTGAAAGATTCCTCAAATATAATCTTACTCGTATTTTATTTAGGTTACTGAAACATTATTTATTTCTAAAATAAATTATTTATTTCTAAAATATGGCTACTTTCTAATAAAGTACATTTGACGGTTTACATAATGAATTACTAAACATGTTTTAAGGCAATATAAAATCTAATTTATTAATTCATTCTTTCTCCTATTCATAAAAATTTTAACGCATAGACCTTGTTATAAAATCTTTAGGAGCTGTCATGAAAACTGGAATAAAATATAAAATCAGAGTATTAGTGTCCTATCTGCCTTTAGAAAACATATCAGCGCGAAATCTTTAAAACATGCTCAATTATTTGTCACAAAGAAATATACCAAGTAAAAGTCAGGATAATTACATGGCTCGTAACATCCGAGAGAAAAGCAGTCTTAGCAAGGCTGATTCCTTCGTCACGGACCGCCATCATTATATAGGGATTGACTCTTTCGACAGTTCTGGAAATGTCTTTAGTGAAATTGACAACCTTGCTTTTACTGCTTTTAAGCTGTTTCCTAGAGTAAAGTGTGAATTGGCTTGATTTATCAGTACAACTCTGTATAACAAAGCTGCTGTGAGTACAATAGAACCTCGATAACATGACACTCAATAAAACATATACCTTGATAACAAGTGATTTTAGATCCCCTCGAAAATGCCATTCTAGATAAGTTTATCTACTATATATTAGTCAAATACCACTCACCCATCTTCGCACAGCCCAAAATATGTGATCTAGAGCCTTGAAATTTTGCGTGGACGTTGCTCTAAGGATGTAGGCATCCGCTAAGGAAGGATTTTTACAAAATTCGAAGTTTAAAGGGGTTTTTGGCGAGGTTTCCCATATACAAGTGTTATGGATGTTTTGTTTACATTTTCAATGTTCATTCAATCAAGTAGCTGGGAGTTAGCTTCACAGATAGTTATCACGTTATTACAGCTGACTTATAACTTGATTCCTTTCATCATGGTTCTAGGTTGTTTTGTATGTACTATATAAAAGTATGTATGAATATAAAAGGTAAATATTAGCCTATATATATATACTATATAAAAGGTTGTTTTGTATTTACTGTATAAAATACGCTGTTACAGCTGATTATAATTTACTTTCTTTCATCAAGGTTTTATGATTTTGTTGTTGATTTATTTAACGAGACATCATTATGTACTGTATAAAAGTTTCATTTAGTATAATTTTAGTACCCAATCTGTTTAGTCATAAATTCAATATATGGCTCCATCTTTATTTCGGCAGCGGGAGTTGTATTTATGCCTGTTACGATGATTTGGCGTTTATACTAATTTGACCTCTATAGTTTAAAGCCTGAAGAACACGCCGCCTTTTGTGGTTGAGTCTTGAAACTCAATCCCGGCAAGACTGAAAGAGAGGGATACGGTAGTTTATTTAGTCACCGACAGACTGTGCTGTAATAATGTAATTATTTGATCTAATTTTATAGAAAAATTATAAAAATCTAAGTTTTAAGGTTCTATTAGCGGAGTCAAGGTTTTGAAATACTCCCATATAAGTGTATTGGATGATCTTTTGTTTACTTTTCCAATTTCATTCAGTCAAGCAGAGGGTAATAATTAGCTTCACAAACGGATACGTTGTTTCAGCTGGTTTATAATTTGATTCCCTTCTTCATGATTTTATGGAGGTTATCACGTTTTTATGGTAGAGGCAATGTATACAGAACCCTCTAAGGGTAATGCCACACGGGGCGGTTTCTCCAGCTGATGTTGAGCGGTTTTCACCCGCGGCGTGTGGCACCCTCCATTTAAATAATGTGATTTTGCTCCACGGGCGGCAAAACTCCGTTCAACAAATGCGGGAAAAACCGCCCCGTCAAATGTAGTGTTTATCGTGAGCGAAGCCAAGGGAACTGCTAACTACCATATAATTATGATATTTTAGTATTATCTTTGTGTTATAAACGATACCTTAGCTTTTGAGATCAAATATAAATTAATCTTTTATAAAAGGTGTTATGAATATATTTTCACAGGCATTTGAAGATATGTTTGTCTTGTTGTACTTGTTGGGAAGATTGAATGAACTTTAAGATTAACAATGTTTTCAATTCGCAGACCAACGATGTGTAAATAAAACACTCCCATAACAATGTAATTGCTCTTCAAAGGCGAATACCAAAAAATAAACCACTAAAAGACAGATATATTTAAGAACCGAAATGTTACCAATTCAGGGCTGAATATTCTATAGGTAATTTACACATCTGAAAACCCCTGACTGAGTATTGAACACCAGTCTCGGCCGGTTTTTCCATTTGTCCAGAATGCTTCTCCAGGGCGCCATCCAACAGCAGATGCATAATACAACGCCTCCGCCGCCGTGCAGCGTAAACTTTTATATCTACCATGAAACCTTGGTCGCTCACTTTGCTAATTGGAACCTCCTCGCTCGCTTCTCTATGTATTACTTCTTGAATTTCTTATCGAATGGACTCGGCCGCTCGCTTACTTTTGATAGAAATCCTTTATTTTATTGCTGTGCGATATGGTTTCCTGCGAGGACTGGTGCGCAATGATTATTTATAATTGTCACCTCTGTTACTTTGTCCTCACAGTAGGTGAAATGAAAGTCGAAGTAGTAAAAATACATATTATATATAATATTAATAGGAACACTTGAGATTTATCATCAGCTAATAAGTTTTACACGGATCATTCGATTATTTTCTTAATGAAATAACAAATCAGTTTACTATTAAAAATACTTTTGAAACTCTCCCATGAAAAGCTTTTACGATTTGAAAATTATAGTGCTAATATGTCAACCTTGCGCTAATTTATGATTGTAGAAAGCTGCGACTTTTGAGCTAAACAAAATTTCGACTTAATTTTATCATAGCTATAACAAATGCTTAAGAACTGTCTACACATATTAAGACCGGCTTAAAATATGCGTACGATAGTGATATAAACATTCCGCTTACCAAGTTGCGATTTAATTATGTTAATTGTGGGTACAGTACAATATAAATCAACCTTTAAACTCTAAAGAGACAGTGAGTGATCCAACCTAACGCTGCTCGTGCAATTCTGATTTGATGGATTCGCCTGTATATTTACTGTATCAAATCACTGCCGATGCGGTCGTCATCAATATGTTGCAATTACTGTTATGGAGCAACTGCGTGTTAGCAAACAGCCCTCGTAAACAAATGTTTAATGTAGAGACTCAGTACTATATGGACCAGTTAGTTAATAAATAGTTTAGTCCGGTTTAGTCCGGTTTAACATTATGTAGATGAAATAATTTTTTAACGATTAATACAAATTAACGTATTACTCTGAATCAGTTTTAGATTCTTCATAAGTGAGTAAGTTTTTAATCCAAGTGTAAAATAACCATAATGAACGAAACACATATTGATAATTATTTACTGCAATATGGCTTGAGGGGGCTAAGAGCCCGTAATCATAATAGAGGGAAATTAAAAAAATATTCTTTATTATTATAGTACAAACTATCTTTATAATAAACTGGCAGAACCACCCTAAAAGCATCTTCTAGTAACCGTATCTAGAACATGGTTTTGAATCAAGCATCAGCCCCTGATGTTTTAATGTAAACAAAGCGGACGTTTTTAGATCCCAATGTTTTTTTAAAGTTAGATATTTTTCTTTGTTTTTTGTTTTCTGGAGGATTTCAAAGAATTCCAGTATGAGTCCCTGGTATCAAGGCCATCAACTTGAGCTCCCTCCCATCACCCTGCAATCTACAAATGCCCACAATGTTTATGAAAACGATTCCCTTACGCAATTTTATTAGATAGAGTGGAGAAGGTTTATCTTTGAAACAATTATTTTTAGAGATCACTGATTGAAAAAACATGATGTTTTAAGTGCTACCATAGTATACTAAATTGATTATATATAACTGACAAAGATAAACCCAGTGCGTCACGCGATCTACGAGTTTTTGTAGGTCCGTGGTTTTATTTTAGAGATTTTTACTGAAAATGTTCAAACAAGGCCCATAAAAAAGTAAAGAGATATAATCTATCTATCTATCCATCCATCCATCTATCTATCTATACTATTATAAAGAAAAGGTAGTTTCTGTATGTATGTATGTATGTATGTATGGGAAAAGTGAACTCGAAAAATACTGAACCGACTGGATTGAAATTTCACACAGAGGTAATCTTGAACCTGGGTAACATAAAGGCCTATTCACCTCCTTAAAATCCCCTTTGGGCTACGCTCCGTGAATGTCCTTAGCTTCAATGTTTACATTTGATAAGGATGTAAACATTTAAATACCGAAATGTAAACAGCTGTGAATACTACAATTTGACAGTTCAAAGAGCAGAAGTAAGATCAGCTATAATTTTTATCGTGAGCGAAGCCACGGGCAACTGCTAGTACTATTATAAAGAAGATGTGGTTTGGGACAAGTGAAATCAAAAAATACTGAACCGACTGGGTTGGAGTTTCACACAGAGGTAGATCTTGAGCCTGAGAAACACATAGGCCTATTCACTTCCTTAAAATCTCCTCGGGCTACGCCCCGTAAACGTCCTTAGCTTCAATGTTTAAATTTTATAAGGATGTAAACATTTAAATACCGAAATGCAAACAGCTGTGAGTACTACAATTTGACAGTTCAGAGCAGAAGTAAGACCAGCTAGCTGTAATTTTTATCGTGAGCGAAGCCACGGGCAACTGCTAGTCTTCTTTAAAAAACACATTTTATAAAATTCATGAATACTTTTTCGTTAACTAAAACTTGTTTTGTGAATGAAACTTCCACATAAATGATGGTTAATGTAAAATTATTTATCATTGCTTTACAACGATTGGACAGGATATTTTTTTCGCCCTAAGGAGCAGTTTCGACTCGGTCAGTCGTGTTCAATTTTGAAGCAGTCGAAAGCGAAAACCGTTGTTGTAAATATCGGCTCTTGGGACCGCAGCCCTTCCACTATTGCGATGGTTGACACATCAAATATTACACATTCTGGTCAGACAACTCTTACTTAGGAATCTACAATCAACACACCATTTATTTTGTATGTTTGTTAATACATTCACAATGTAATGTTTAACGCGTTAAATAATTTTGCAAATTAACCTAAAAAATTCCAAACAATGATTAGTTTTAATTGTTTAAGTTGATCTCTTGATTTTTCAAACCAATCTAAAAAACTGGTCTAGTACAGAAAAATACTAAAAAAATGCCATAAATACTAAAATATATATTCACTAAAAAAGAAAGAGTTTAAATAATTTTATGTTGAAGCGTTATTAAACTTGGAAATTATAACCGTAATTATCGGAAACCAAACAATCTTTTCATTGACAGTAAATGGTAGAACATGTATATTCATACATAGATGATAATAAACCATACATGGTCTTCATGGATGAAAAAATTGAAATGAAGAAGACAACACTTACATTTTAAAATATCTGATCACAGTCTAAGGTGGCGTCCAAAAACAAACACCGAGTCAAAA
Organism: Flexamia atlantica; assembly: GCA_035578135.1. NCBI lineage: Eukaryota > Metazoa > Arthropoda > Insecta > Hemiptera > Cicadellidae > Flexamia > Flexamia atlantica. Next base: position 52,604,515 of record JAQJVK010000004.1, on the reverse strand, counting down.
TGAAGCATTCAATAAAAAGAATTGAATTTCAGATAATATCTGGATTAGTGACTTCACCGGTATATTATATCGATGAAGTCACAAATCCACTGTCGACGATGGTTAAGTGTTTAATTATTACAGTCACAACAGTGCCAGGACATCAAGCAGCAGAGAAGCAGGGACAGTGTCAGCCCCGGACGACTGCACTTAGCTAATTGGATCTTCCACTACAAAGCTCTTGCTTAGCCTTGAAAGTCTGTTTGTTATTTAGCTCTACAAAACCTGTTTATTCTTATGTATAACTTTTTTTTAAATATTTAACTCCCGTTTGCTTGAGCTAAAAAGAGTTTTTAGTACAATATGTTTAGAAACGTCGAAGAAATTACGGTATGAATTAACCAGCGACCAAATAATAACACAACAGGTTATTTGAGACTATGTTTGGTTGTGAAGTACAGCAGGACTAATAATCAATTTTGAACAAATAACCATTGAATAGTTTTGAGGTGGCCTTTCTTCAAAATTTGTGCATTTTTAACTAGTCCAAATATCTTAATAATACAAAAAACCCTTTATATATCATTTTTAAGTCGTTGTATATGTCTATACAGTAACAGATTTTTATAAAATTTGCCTAATGCATTTTCAAATAACATTCCTGAAATTATTGACTTAGGACTAAGTCGGAAATAACGAGATTTTGTGGTAAAATATCTAATTTCCATTATTTTGACATCATTTTTATTATTTGAATAGAATAATGATTTTATTCGAGACATTAACTCATATATAAAAAAATTATTTATAGTTTATTTGACGCGAACCTTAAAGAAAGTAATATTTACTTCCATGAGACCAACGTACTTATTAAACCTATTGCTACGACAAAAAAAGTTGAAATATTGCAACTGAAAAACACAATAAATTTTCACACAATGAATAAATTGAAGAAAACGAACAATTATTTTTCATAAAAAGCTTTTAAGTAGTCTTTCGGCTGGCTATTTGTGCTATAGCGGAGTGACTGGATAAAAAAAAAACATAAAGCTTATCGCAAAAGGTGGGGAATAGTTAACCACCAAATAGTCATTGTTTCCATTAACAATTGCTACGATAGCTCTAAATTTTTACCAAATATCGTGGACATGACTTGAGACAGAGGAAGGGAAGCGTTCACTTCATCAAACGATTTGTGATCAAAGACTGGCTGACTCCACAGAAACGATTTGTGGAAACGTTACCTCAGAGATTACCCAACCAACTACACCTCAGGTGATGTACATAACTAGTGCTTTTAATTTGATTTCAGTCAAGAAAGCCATGATCAAAATGAAGCCGTACACCATGAAGTGGTATACATATGCTTTTTGGGACATACACACTTTTCAAGGTTCATGTTATAAAATTTCTAAATTACGGACTTGAGGAAAAATAAATTCAAGTTGAATCATATTGTTTAGTTGGGTTAGAACTACTATTTAGTAGTTTTGTATAATATAATACACAAAGCTATAGGGTTTATTATACTAATTAATGCACAACACTTGGAATCATTGTTTAACTAGTACAACAGCAAATTACTTAAACTAAATTGAATTTATAATTTAATACCCACAATTGGTAGTGTAATGAGGTCAAGATTTAGTTCAAGATGCAATTAGCTGAATAGCACGGCTCACCTGCAGTTGATATTGCTTATCTTCAGATGATATTGCTCATCTGCTGGCGATATTGCTTATTTTCAGCTTATATTGCCTGGCTCAGTATGTCACTGTATCGTCTAATTTCACTGACATTAAAGAGGTAGTAGTACTACTTAATGCAGTTCAACCAACTGCTCAGCTATTAAAAATTATGAACACAAGAGGATCCAGTTAAAAAAATATTGATTTGTTTGTCATTTGAACTGTGAAAGCATTTAGAGAAGCACGCAACAATTGTAGAGAAACTTGAAAGTTGAAATCTGTCACCATCCTTTGAATGCCACAAGAGTAATGACACAACAAACAAACGTAAACAAATATTTAGCAAATAAAATAAAGTTAAGTAATCTAAAAAAATCAAAAATTTTAATATTCTTGAAATTTTATTTTATTTTTTTTTTAGAAAAAATCAAGTAGGACTTGAATATTATTCGATCAATGTATGGCTCACCAACCTATTCACTGTCGCCATTTATCAGGAGGAACCTGTCATCCAAGGCAACACGTGCTGCAAATATGATTGAATAAAAAAAGTCCTTAAGACACAAAATGTGGTCAATTTTTAGTATACAATTCTCTCCTTGCAGACCAAGACCAAGTGTATCAGAGCCCCTTCATCTAAGGGCGAGACTCTTGTCGATATTTGTCCAATACAGGAGGACACCGTGCTCCCCAGAGGCCGATACAAACGCCCCGTACCGCCGCCGGTACCGCCTGCTGCAATATTGAACACTTCCACATGTCTAACAATACTACAAGATAAACATTTTCTACCTTTTTTTATTACTTTCCCACCTTCACATCCCAGGACGCTAGGCCTAGCCTGGAACTGTTATGCACATTATTTCAGGCTAGGACTAGTGGGTCACGGCATTATCACAAAGCGAAAAAGCCATTAGTGATTGGCGGGATTTGTACCGGTTCCGCGCAGACTGGAGTCCTTAACTCTAACCACTACATCAGGCCGCTCCCAAACATTTTCTAAATTGTATATGATACAAATACTAGTATTTAGAAATGAGGCAATACAAGGTGTTGACACAAATTGTTGAATAGTTTAATTTCGTTAATTATTCCCGTCTATTTTGAAATGATCCAAGAATTTGCCAAAATATTATTTATATTAATATTTTAAAAAATAATTATTAGAAATAATGAATAGTTTAATAGTTATTGAGTTACCTTTGTGATGTATCAGGATGGATAAAGAAACATTCTTCTGAAAATGTAAAACCGCATCTCACGTTCTCAAGTAATTGAGTAGTTGTATAAACTATAAAAGTTGTAAAAGTAAAGTAGTTATTGTTATAAAAGTTATTCATTCAGCAATATTTGAGGTCGTATGATGCGATTCTAAATTTTAAAATGATTTATTTTTCACTACTTTTAATTTTATACATTTCAAGAGAGACTTTCGCATTTGACATTTTAAAGTTAAGGGTGGCGTGAGAAGGGGGTTTGAGAGGAAGTACATATATTACCTGGTTTTCAGTCAAGAAAGACATGAAAAATGAAGCCTTACGCCATGAAGTGGTATAGATACGCTTTTTGAAACATACGCACTTTTTAAAGTTCATATTATTACATTTCAAAATTACAGACTTGAGAAAAGATAAATTTAAGTTCAATCAAAGTTGTTTACCGTACTATTTATGAGAGGAAGTACATATATATATATGTACTTCTTCTTATATATATATATATATATATATATATATATATATATATATATACATAAGCAAAAAAACAGACATTCTGGTATGCTGATTAAGGGTAATAACCAGCATTATTGGGGTGTATATATATATATATATACACCCCCCAATAATGCTGGTTATTACCCTTAATCAGCATACCAGAATGTCTGTTTTTTTAAATAAATAGATTACATTGGGGAAGATACGCTTTCTTTGACCCAACTGTTATGTTAGAAACCGATAAAAACAACCAGTTCAAGTTTACAAATAAAAGCAACAAAATAACTCACATTCAAATTCTATCTAGAACTACACTAGGCACGAAACATGGAAATCTTTAATTATTAAGATGCCAGAGGAGCCACTGCAAAATCCACAGAAATTGTTTAAAAACAAGTAAAACAACTTACACAGAAACTAAAGCGATATTAATTGTGTATACATATTTTAGTGTGTATACATTTTGAGACACACATATTTTTATACATTTTTTACATTTTACAGTGTATAAATTTTTGTGTGTATTTATTTTGTCTAAAAGCCAGCATAGTTATCTTATATTTTATAACCCAAAATTGAATTTTTGGTTGTTGTGGCAATCCTGTAGATATTAGGGATGTAGATGTCCATAGAAGAATACTAATAATGTGATATCCAGGATTCTTTCCCTCCTATGTATGCCATGTAAAACAATTAGTGTTGATACCCATGTTCATATATACTAGGGATATGTTTTAACTATAAAAGGAATACTTATACTTCGGGTAGTGAAATTTGTCATCAAAATAATTTAATGTTATGGCCTGTGTCAATAATGGATCGAAATAATATATCCAAAGAATATAACTAAACATCTTGATTTGATGAGTGATTTTTAAGACAACTTTGATAGAACATTTCTGGGTTAAAGATAAAACCTATACAATAGTTGAAGTTTCTGTAGAGTTTGCAAAATGCCGTTCTCCAAAGTTTGCTCCCATTATACTCATGACCCCTTTGCTGATCTGGTATTCTAATAGTGGTTATGATCTACTCATAGCCTACTTAAAGCTTTAAAATTCTACCATGTCTTAAATAATATTAGAATATTACATTTGGATTAATGACAAGGAAGTAATTTTTAAATAAAAGCAACTTCAATAATTGTAATTTAAGAATTGGTTTATAACGCTAGTCTGTAAATTAAATATTTTCCTGATAACAGAAAAAAATAAATGAGAAATTGTTCACCAACACCTTTGAAATCAAAAACAACATTTTATGTTAAATGATAATATGTTATTTTGCACAAGTTTTATCATAAAAAATAATATAAATGAAATTCAGGTGATTTATTAATATAGCTGATTTATTAATATAGCTGATAGGAAGAACCGATTGAACGCAAAAAGCTGTTAACAGACAAATAAAATCTTTATTTTTGTAACAATTGATGTGTTTATAAATGTATTTTCACTATTTATCAGCAGTTCATCGTAATTTTCATAATGAATAATTCAATACATATAGCTTATTATAGTGTAATAAAAATATTTTGTTAATGATGATGGGTTATGATGTATTTGATTCATCGTAAATATTATAAAATGGGAAACAACTGATTTATAGTCACCTACTGGTGGGCTATAAACAGCCGATTTACAATTAAAAATATATTTTTGCAAACCAATCAGTTGTTTGAATTACAAAAAGTACATCGTTTGTTTGTTAAGAGCTTTATGTGGTCAACCAGCAGTTTCTGACGACCAGCTATTTACAATGGAATAAGCTGTGTTCCATTTTACAGCCCATTATCTTGCATTACAATATAGTTTAGTTTGATGAAAAGGCATTATAGGTGGACATGAAAAAATTAAACTAAAAAACTTTATTGAAAAACTGAACTAAAAAACCTCCATTACAGCTTTAAAAAGCTGTTTCCAAATAATCAGCTGTTTTCTATATTTATTAATTTTATGATAGTTGGATGTAAATAAAAAACGTTTTCCAACACTTGAAAATATACTTACACTTATATTGTATTTACATAAAAGACGCTAAATATACACAAATGCTAGAAAATGGCAAACGATTTCGATTGGTCACACCAATCATCATCAGTTTCAATGAGAGACTGACAGATCCATGATGGCGCCCGTGCTTTTATCCTATTGGCTGCCTGACGTTTTGTCGGAAAGAGGTTCTTGAACGTACCACCAGAGTCAAGGTTCACCTCTTCATCTTACGCATGGGAAGAATTGTAAGTATTTAAAGAAAAATTTAAAGATAGAGACAAATTAATTAACGAGCAAGTGAACTTTGACTCTGGTGGTAAGTTCAAGAACGTGTTTCCAACGGAACTTCCGGTAGCCAATTAGATGAAAGACGCCATGATGGATGTGTCAGTCTCTCATTGGGCCTGATGATGATTGGTGAGGCCAATCGTAATCGATCGCCATTTTCCTCCTTTTGTGTGTAATATACATACTCTAGAGTGGAAATACATTATGAGTTTAAATATATGTTTAAGTTGTAAGTTTTTTTATTTACATGCCGTGAATACCACAACTCGTATCATGCTAATCAAGAAATTATTTCATGATGAACCAAATGCATCATGAACTATCATAAAAATAGTTTTGTTTTTACAAAGACATTTTATTGAAAAACATTAAATCTAGGTTTTTATAATCAAGATAAACATATTTTTTCTATTAAAAATAAAAATTATTCATCCTGGTATTTAAAATTCTTGACTAAGCGTTTTTTTCTTACCAAAAACAAAAGATGATATAGGATATCTATCTAAACGTATCAACGTAAAATATTTACCTCAGATAAGTATGACCTTACCTTTTTTCGTAAAAAATAAACGAGTTACGGCTAGATTTGAAACTACTCCACACAGTTTTTCCACCCGGGTTTTACAAGCTAATTTAACCTACCCCTATTCTCTTTCAGTTTGGAATCCAACAGTGTCCTTAGAAAATGAAAAAAAATTATGAGTGAAAAACTATTTACTAAGAGTTACGTATTAAATTCCTTGTAAGGCATATCAAAATAAGAAATAGGTAAGTTTTGATCATGATGCCTCTTAATTTTGTAGCTAATCTTCATAATTTATTTAGTAAACTATTTGAAAAACTATTTTACTCACAATGATGTATAAAAAATCCATATATCTTCCAACAAAAACATTAAATAATATCTGTTTATCAGAACATAAAGATAAAATACAATTTGTGATTTGGTAGAGCTTAAACCAATGTTTGGTTGATTACATGATAAAGCTTATGAACGGTTTGATTCAAACGTGATAATTGATTTTCCAATGAAATACTATCAATCACTAAGGATCAGTTTTGTAAATAATTTGTTAAAAGTTGCAATTAATTGTACCTTGTTAATTATATTTTCATGGAAACTTCCTGAAAAGCAAATATTAGTTTATTCTTTTTTAAATATATAAGATGAAATTGAAATGTGTCTTTTCTACTAAATATTTACATTTTCAGACTCAACCTTTTCTATATTCGTTTAGATTTTATAATTGAAAGAGACACACTCAATAATAATATTATCAATGAAAAACGGATTGAAAACAGATATTAATATTATGTTAATTTGATCTAAAAAGAGGATCGAGTTTTTGAAATAATCTTGTATAAAAATTTAACATGTTGCGCAATCACGATGTTTTAATTATTCTACTCTATTTAGCTGATTGTTAGCAAAGCAAATTAAAAGTTGGGTGACCTAGGATGTGGTTCAAATAAACGCCTTCATTTAACGTTTAGTGTTTAGGGCTTTAGGAAAAACGTAAAAACATGTAAAGTGTTTGAATTAAGTTTTGTATATTTTTTGTACTTTGTTTTAGGTTAAAATCCTTAAAAATGTAAGACGAAAACATAAATTTCTTTCAAACAAAAATCGTAGTGAATTAAACAGAAAGAAAGTATTTTTGATAAGATTAATTATTTATACACGTCATATGATATAAAATATGTATCATAAAAAGAAAAAGATTGATTGGCGAACTGAACCAAAAGTGGTATAGCTGTGTTATATCGTGTATCGGAATATGTGTAGAACATGAGTAATATGGAGTTGTATTATTTTGCATATGCCAGGTGCTTTCCTCCTTACTACGGTATATAGCCGTTGACGACAGTTTGTGAACTTTCATTACTAAGATTGGTATCTACGTCTTAATAACATAATACACTTTGTAACAAAAAGGGTTTCTTTTAATATCTCACAGAATATGTTACATATAAAGCATTTTATATTGTAACGAGATTTCATTCAATAGAACTTACCTAATAAGTCCATTTTATTTGATACGTGGCCACTGACCTGTAAAAAAATATTGATGTAACGGAGCTCAACTGTAAACTCATATTAAGTTATATGTTTATTTGGGTCCCTGCACAATTGTGATTTGGGAATTGAAATTTCTGTGAAGACAGAGGGAATTTATAAATATATTACTGAATGGGTACTTGTTTTACAACCATAATTACATATAAAATAATGTTTTGCCGACATATTCAAAATATTATTCTAGAATTTCACGAAGACATAAAGGAATGCTTTCATTAATCCATACTCATTCAAATTATTAGTGGAGAAATCACTACAAAACAGCAGGAAAGAATCCGGCCGATACTCAAAGCCAAAGAGAAAAGTTTAGTTGGAACTTTCAAACTAACGCAGAACAATATCTTCATTCTCTCGCGTTTCCCAGATAAAAGCGACTGGTCTTTGTGCTTTTGATTTCTGATCGTACAAAAGGGTCTAAATAATTGCTTTTCTATGGATACCGTAATTTCCCTAAGTTATTGGTTTATCTCTTAACAAACCTCATTAAAGGCGAGTTACTGTGATTCAGTTTAATACTGAACATCGCAACTGTCCAGCTCTGATTTTCGTTCCCCAGATTTAGATGTTGCATTCGATTGTACACAATCCAGTATTCGACACGTAGAGTATAGAAAATACATAAATAGCGAAATTTTCTATGATTACTGGATTACTGAATTGTGAATGATCTCAGCTAACTAATAAATTCTCAATCGATGAATACTGGGTTGCTTTAACAGGGAACCGACAAATTTACAAAATTAAAGTATTTTCTACTTTCAAATAAATCTTGCCTGCAACTGCTTACGGATAAATAGAGATAATTTTTTCGAGATGTATTGAAAAGAACCATTCACTTCCAAAGCCTCATTACTTCTTTGCCTAAAAACTTAAAGACCTTCCCAGTTCAACACTTCGATTAGGTTTTATGTTAGAGCACAACATTAGAGACGACTGTGTCCGCCCCTTGAAACGTAACGTTGGCCGTTACTGCCGCTCGGACCGACGATAACCCGCTACTGTGCGCGCACTCTGGTAATTGGACACTAAACTGTATGATAACTTCAACCCCCCCCCCCCCCCCCCCCCCGTTAACATTTTCACCAAGACGCAGAATATCTTTTGGGTATTTATTAATTGAAAGTAATTGAGCTATAATCGTTAGCACCAAGTTAGACGGGTGAGTGAGTGCAAACACTGTTTGAAAAATTAGGGTTTGTTTGAGTAGTTTATCAATTATAATGTATATGATATGTTTAAGGTTAACTAATATGTTTAACTCATATGTTTAAGTTAATACACGTTTACTCTTCTTAATTTTGTGCTGCAAGTCCAAAAGCAAGCAATGATAAGTGCTTACAAGAATCTACAACGTGGGATTGATTTAGCTAAAGTTTAGGTGAGCATTTATATAAAAACTTCAACAAAGTAAAATGCCTAAAAGCCAAGTCCACACGCCCCGTGGAGGATATCTATTCAAAGACGAATTCCGGGGAAATACCTGCACACAAACTTGCGTTGAGTAAATGGCCCTGAAAATTACAAACAATGATTTGACAGTTTAACAAAAACATTTCATTTAATCTTTTCAGCTAAATTTTAGTCATTGATGTCTAAATCGATTGTTTGAACAGACTATTCGGAGTTTCTACAATTTTTGATAGCGATACCGTGGGCTCCCGATTACACATTGTGTTAACAGTGTTTTCAAAATGTAACATAAGATGTTTAAACAACATGAATGGGTTAAAAAAATTATATTCCAAATTTAATTTTCTGTTTAGGATAAATATACAATTTTTTGTGCAGTTCATATAATTTAGACACTGACTTTGTTTACTTTGGTGATTGGGTGTCCGTGATGTATTTAGCGAATTTCCCCTACAGGGAAGAACTTTTTGCCTTATCACGTGCTGAAACAGACACAGAGCGAACACGGGATCTGGTCTGTCCACGATATCTGATATGCCTTTCCCCAGACTGGTGTGTGAGTGTTGCCACGGTAACTTGACCAATGTTACTTTTATTTGTCATAAAGTAGATACTTGTATTCAAAATTGATTCAAATTAACACAGTTTTCGTATTAATAAAATCAACACGAATTCAAGTTCAAAAACTGACCGTCAATAGGAGTCGTCCTGCAAAAGTACTGAAAATAAACCAGTAACTGACTTTATGTACGAAAGTTGAGAGATGTCTCATCACACAAGTAGCTCCAAATATTGTCTCGCAGAAAAAAACTTATAAATATTTTTTGTGCCGGTCGCATACATGCATCTGATCAGGATTGAATCGGGTTCTTGTCGGCCGGTTTTTCCATTTGTCCAGAATGTTTCTCCTGGGCGCCATCCAACAGCAGATGCATAATACAACGCCTCCGCCGCCGCCGCGCCGTGCAGCGTAAACTTTTATATCTACCATGAAACCTTGGTCGCTCACTTTGCTAATTGGAACCTCCTCGCTCGCTTCTCTATGTATTACTTCTTGAATTTCTTATCGAATGGACTCGGTCGCTCGCTATCCGCTTGAGCGAATCGTGTTTCTTATTGATGACCTTGAAGGGATTGCTGAAAAATCAACTGCCGTGACAAGCAGGGAGGGGAAATATTCATAATTTGTAATGTTTATTCGTATTTTCATCAAAAGTAAAGAAAATTGAACTTAGTTTTACTTTTTATTTTGTAGCTTTAGTGGTTATATGAGGAACAAAATATAGGACATATTTTAAATAATCGAAGGTTTTAAACAAATGGTTTGGTTAAAATATCAGTATTGTAATACTCCAGAAAAATTTATATAGTATTATAACAGTGGTGAAAAAGTGTAAGTTACAAGAAACATAAAAAAGAGCAAACGTAAAAAAATGATAGGATCAATTGCAAACAAAAAAGTTTTAACATTGTTATCATCCCAGGTTTGAAATGAATTTATCAATCAAAGTTTGCTAAAGCAACACGAAGATACAGCCAAAAGCCGGGGGCTGGGAAGGGGGAGGGGGTGAGGAGGGGCAGGGGTTGGGTTTGGTTCATCAAATGATTTCTGATCAAAGACTCGCTGACTTCAGTGAAACGAATTTCGGAAACGTTACCTTAGAGATTATCCCCCATCGAAGTCTTTCAGCTGCGCACTTCTTAGAAATTCCCTCACGTTTTCTATGTTATAATATCACGTTTAAATGTAAATAGCTTTCACCTTATTACAAATAATGAACGGTTTCGGATAATAGCAAATTAATTGCGTTAAATCTCTTTGTTGAATGAAAAACGGTGTCCTGTTAGAGCTTGTTGACGATCAAAGTTAGACCACCGTTTACTGGACCATAACGATGATGCTAACATGAAGGTGTTACGGTATGAACACTCAAGTTGGGTTTATGGCCTTAATTGTTACATGAATTCATCAGTGGATCATTCAACCTCCCCACTTTATATTTTACTGCACGGAGCTCGACATATTTAAAGCTTAACAAATATAATGTTTCATTCGACACAAAAAAATTTGCTTTATTTAGTTGTAATAGTTGGAAAATGTCAGCTTTAATTTGGAGCTGATTTTATCTCTCTCTTATATTTAAATATGGTGTTTATTTTGGTTAGTGATTTCTACAATTCTTTAAGATTATAGACATGGGACTTTGGATTTTATCGATCATAGGATCTTCAAATTGGATCTTGTAGAGTATACATTATCAAAAATTGTGTTCAAAGGCGTTTCCTTGAAAAATATTACATAATAGCTAAAATAAATTACAGTAGAGCGCCGATTATCCGAACTAATTGGGGACAAGGGGTGTTCCGATAACTGAATATTCGGATAATCGAACATGAAAAGACAAAATTTAAAAATTATATATGTATCGTAATTCTCACTAGTAAAAAAGCTAAAAAATGACAAAAAAACATTCATGTTTTTTTATTATGAAATCGATGAGAATACATGGGTATAAATGTTTAAAGAACAGTTTATAATACATAGATACAGTACTCTGTATACTTTTTATTTAGAGAAAAACTCCAAAATTTGTTTTTGCTTCAGCCCTGACACGCTAATTCGGCACGCTAATTTGAATTGCTTGAGAATCATGTTCAAAATATGAATTGTTACAGCGTTCGGATAACCGACGGTTCGGATGTCCGACGTTCGGATGATCGGCGCTCTACTGTATACTGAATTATAAATATTGTAAATGACTATACATATCTACATCAAGCTACCTGCTTGACTTTTCCTTAAATTTAAGTTGGTATTTGAATTCAGATTATTTTTACGTTCTCATGCACTTACTATCTTGTTTCAAGTTCTATATACAACATTCTAGGTTCGATTTTCGCCCTCGCATTCAATATTACAGCAGGCGTCACACGTCGCGGGTGTGTATATCGGCCTTGGAGGGCTCGGTGTCTCTGTGTTGGGCCATCAAATATTGACCAGAGGGTCTCTCTGGATGGAGAGGGGGGCTCTGAGAGGAGGAGGGGAGGCAACCAATACAAAACTATGTAATAAGTTCTGCATAGGTAAAGTTTGAATATTAAAATCAATTTTGAGTATTAAAATAAATTTTGAGTGTTAAAATCAATTTGAGTAATAAAATCAATCAATCAATGATTTTTTCACGTAATTGCATATCAAACACTAATGAGTGATAAATGCATCTTTATGAATTAAAATTAGCTGTCGTCACTGTTTAAAAATAAATTTGATTCCTCCACTAGTTTCACTGAGCCAATTAATTTTTATGTCACAAAAAGTACAAAAAAATTAATCGACTGGTAGTACAATCAAAACTTTAATACCACATGCTGAAATAATATCGAAGTTTTAACAAAAAGCTGGATAAAATGTATATGATTCGCATAGACGGTTTGAAATTTTAATTTGTTCGATTTTTCCTTGTTTGTCTTTCAACACAAATACAAACATCGGTCTTCATTCAGGAATCGTCGGTTTATTTCCTAAAACCGGTTTATCGGCTAAACTGTTTTTTAATACCTTCCCCAAGCATTAAATTATTACATGCGCTTAGACCAAAACACATATATGCTACTATATTTTAACCTTATAATTTAACATTTAATTCTGTCAGGTCACATTCCATAACAATGTAATCTTACAACAACTTAAATTATATTCAGATAAATAAATATACAATCATAACACTACAGACCCTTTCAAATACCTTTAGAAAAAATTATGTAAATATATGAAAACAAAAATATGTCCCTAAACTCCTCAGAGATTGTAGCCATACGCGCAATACTCCTTTAGTCTCGTGACATCAGGGTAGCGGTGGTCACACGGATGATTATCACAGCTAACCACGACAACTACGGCGGCAAACAGTGTCAAACAACAATGTCATCAACAGTGTCAAACAACAATGTCAAACAACAGTGTCAATTAACAGTATCAAACAACAGCGTCAAAAACAGTGTCAAGTAACAGTGTCAAACACTGTGGACAGACAACAGAGTCAAACTGTGTAAAACAACAGAGTCAAACAACAGAGTCAAACAACAGTGTCAAACAACAGAGTCAATTAACAGTGTCAAACAACAATGTCAAACAACAGTGTCAAAAACAGTGTCAACTAACAGTGTCAAACAACAGAGTCAAACAACAGAGTCAAACATTAGAGTCAAACAACAGAGTCAAACAACAGTTTCAAACAGCAGAGTCAAACAACAGAGTCAAATAACAGAGTCAAACAACAGTGTCAAACAACAGTTTCAAACAACAGTGTCAGACAACAGTGTCAAACAACAGTGTTAAGCAACAGTGTCAAACAACAGTGTTAAGCAACAGTGTCAAACAACAGTGTCAGACAACAGTGTCAAACAACAGTGTTAAGCAACAGTGTCAAACAACAGTGTTAAGCAACAGTGTCAAACAACAGTGTCAGACAACAGTGTCAGCCAACAGTGTCAAGCAACAGAGTCAAACAACAGTGTCAAACAACAGTGGCCGGTCGAGGCGGTCAACAAGAACGGCCGACTGCACTCAGCTAATTAGATCTTCAACTGAGACTGAGGCCAACTGACTGTTCCTCTGGATCTACTGAAATCGCTTTCCTCTACAATAAGATATTTCTACCTTAATTTTGAATGTGTTTTTATTTAGTCGTATAGAGGGAAGAATTTCTCGTCCATAGAAAAAAGGTATACGTTATATATTTTTATAGTTAAAATGCTAATCGATTATTTATTTTTTTCATGCTTTGTACTTTTAATTTTGATCCTAATAATTTTTTTTTGTGATCCAATCGACATTTTTAGATGCATTTATAACACTGGTTTTTTGTTTGAGGTATGCTATTACTTAGCAACCCCAAATATTGTGATTCTATGAATATGTATAGTGTACATGGTTTGGGCAAAAGCCTGGAATATTTTAACACTCTTTAAATAGTAATCGAAATGTTGTGAAATCTTCCAATTATGTATTTTACAACACAACAAACATTTGGTGCTTTAAATTTTTATTTTTCAATTTTATAATTTTAAGTCTTCTATTGTGAATCGTCCTCTGGGAAATTTATCTCTAAATGTTTGTTATTGCGTACAATACACAATTTTAAATTTCTGTTACTTTTTTATAAGTATTTCAAGAGATATTAACAATATTCCAGAATTTTCCTAGCCCTTTATGGGATTTAAATATAATTTTATATTAGACTTCTTTAGTATATTAGCTCATTTATATAATATTTCAAACGAGGGATCCCCGTAGTAACTGTGAATAACTTATTAATATAGTGACTCAATATTCCTAAACACACGATTGACAGCTTCGTTCCTAAAAGCCGTTTACCAATTTTTTAACAGGGTGTTGCATTATTGATTGACACGAATTTGAGTGATAGCTATTTTTGAAAGACTTAGTTTTCCAAAACTACGAAGTAACAGAGAAACATACAAGTGGCCGGACCCAGCCAGGTGTGGCGCAGTTGTATTTTGATTGCAGAGGCAGGGTTGGCGGGTTGGCGGTGTGAACAGATAAAGCCCGGCCGGCTTATCTCGCCCAGCACTCTCTCCCGTCATTTGTTTTTCTTCCCTGCAAATCTCGGACTGTACACATGTTATACCTTAAAACGATTCAGATCCAGTGATAAATTTTGTATATCTTTTGACTTTCAAATACTCTGTACATTTTTAGTTCGATTAAACTGAAGTTGCGTATGAATCCAGTCGAACTGTAGATGTTTGGACCCGTGCTATGGAGCAATGTTTTTAGTTGAGATTTTGGAGGAAGTTAGTAAAAAAGGTGCCAAACATTTTTCAAAAATAAAAATGGCTTGGAAATTATTGCAATGTTAATTTCCATCGTTTGATAGTTATATCACAAAAATAACACCCACAAACACTATTAACAATTAATTAACTGACCAGCTTTTGAAAAAGGCTATGGAGTTGGTATTAAAAAATCGGAATACTATAAGTCTTGTTTTGAAAACTATATTGTCAGATTCGAACAAGAAACCCACGTGGTAGAAGGTAAGCACTTCAATACTCAGTTTTAATTGAATTAAACCTGTATGCTGTACGATTTTAAAATATAAATATAATGCGTAATTATTAAAAAGTTGTATTCCATAAAAGTGAAAATTTAAAATTGAGTACTTTCCAACGAGCCTAACTGGACTTTCTTATGAAAAAAAATGATTTGTTTAGATAAAGTAATTTATTTAGGCAATTTATTTACTAAGACGCCTGAGAAAACTATGTAAACTTTTACAAAACTTCCACATACACATATGTGAAGCACAAAACAGCTAACTAACGAAAGATTCAACCGCGACGGTTCAGTTGTTTTCCAAACCGTAAGAGCAATAAATCTAGGGCACATGAAGAAGCAATGGGCCTGGGAGCTCGCTGGGAGCAGTTAATTACAAATGTACGAGTCAGCGAAGTTGATGCATGGCCCATGGCACCCGGCGCCTCAGCACTTGCCTCCCACTAGAGGGCGAAACTTCATGATTCAAAATTTGATTTGTTTGTCAAGAAAACAAATTATCTTATTGGTAGAATATAGAGTAGATTTTATAAGAGAGTATAGGTGATGAAATGTTATGATAATCGTCAATTAATAACAAATTTACACAAAGATTCCGCCATAACTCAAGAAACGAGAATTCAGTTCAAATAAAATATACATAACGAATACGTGGAGAGTATAATGTTCGACTGAATACAGTTTACATTAAATCATGAATAAAGTAATATATGTCTTATTACGTAAACATTTAGCGGTACTGGTTTTAATTTATATCTCTATTAGCTTAACGATAGGAAAAAATACCGTGACAAGTTTTGTTACGGATTTAATTTAATACGCATAATATTTTTATTTAGTTACCTAAAAATACATTCAATTATAGATCAACTATGTTTATAAGAATTCTTTCAACTTTTTGTTCAATCTGGTTTGCAATGAAATACGTTCCTTGATTAAAGTTATTGTTTTAACATAGTTTACGTTATTTTTTAAGGCTTTTCTAGATTGTTGAAATGTTTTACTAAACTAGTACGACCTGTGTATCCTAATGGGAGTTTTTGAAAATAAATTGCATAGTTAATTTTTTTTACTTAATAAAATAGTAGAGCGGAAACAAAACACGGGATCATAACGGTACTACTGCAACAAGAGAGGCCCAACATTAACCCTAACAACAAAAGGAGAGCCCCCAAACGTCCGTGTAGGTGTCCGGTAGGGTAGGGTGAGAGTTGGCAACGGTAAATGGCCAACCTCACTTTACTAATTTGATTTTCCTCGCCACTTCCACGTGTATTACTTCTTGAATAACTTATCCCATTGCTGCTACGCTTTCTGTTTCGCTCTTTATTGTCTTCCCTTACGAAAAGAGGGGCGAGTGTTGTAAGGTACTCGGGTTTTACAACCGAAAAGACGGTTTTCTCATCCTTTTTGAGAGACAATGGAAATATTCGTTGTATGGATTCCGAAAACTCACAACGAAAAATATAACTCGTTAAAAAGATCTATTAGAAAAATAATAAAATATATTGTTAAATGGAAAAAATATGTCCATAAATCCAAACATATCTCTCATCATGACGAACTTGATGAATAACTACTGTACAATAAAATAAATAACAATTCATAGCATGAAGTAGCCATTTTTGTACGAAATACAGAAACAGCTTGAAAAGTAATTTACCAAATGTGTTATTACAAAATAGTGCACGTTTTAATTTATTAATTTAGTTTGGATGATATATATTTTTTTAGTTAAAGGAAGTGTATGTTAGATAAAGGAAAACAAATGCAGCAACAAAACTGTAGCAGTAATAAATAGTTATCAACTTTAGCCTTTTCAAAAAGTATATATAATATACTTAATCTTCGGATACATTTTATTTTGCTGAAATGAATAAATGTATAGTGCTTTTTAAATAAAATAAATTAATGGATCCTTATTTCTTTCAATTTATAAATAAATAATAAGACAACACTGTTAACACTCCAAAGTACGATCTAATAAGGGATTAAAAAGTAAAATGTGCAAATTTATAATTTGTACAAGAGTAAAAATATTTTTAAAAAGTTACTCAATTACTTTTTATATTTAGCAAATGCAATACAAATTTTAAACTAGGATAATGAGGTAAAACATCGGCATCATAATCAAAAAGGTTTTATTAGTATAAATTTGTGAAGTTATTTTTACACTATTCTAAAACTTGCGCCCAGAGATTTAGTGCCTCACGTGACTCCCCCCCTCCCCCTCCCCCTCGCAGCATGGCGCTGCTGGTAACATTGTGATAGTGTTATCGGCGTAATGGATGACCTTCCTACCTCTCAACCCCCCCTAACCCCCCCCCCCCACCTCATTGGTATCCCTCAACTCCGTTTATTAAGTCAAACCCTATAATGTGCTGACTTCTATTAAATTTTGGTTTTTCGCTATGGTGTTTTCGACGTATTTGTTATAATTTGCCTTTGTAATATAACTTCCAAGAAGTAATAAGGATAAAATATTTTCAAGACATTTAAAAAATTGAATAAATTAGAAGTGCTCTCGAGACAAGTTTTATCTGACTAATCCAGGAATACATAATGTAAAGTTTTTTTATTGTATAGTACAAGATAAATTATTCATGTGTAATAGTAACACTGAAGGCGATTTGATATTTTTTAAACTTAAAATATCGATTTATAATGTAGATTAAATACATTTTGGAGCATTATCAATACAAATCATAAGATCTACTAGATCATAGTAGACCATAAAATCTATAACAAAATATATTATTTTTTAAGTACGCAAAAGTATGAAGAGAAGAGAGAGTACTGAAGTTTTCGCCGAGTGGTTTATTTTGAAGTACAGCTTTGAGGAGGCTTAAAACTAAAATAATAAGTTAGGTCCATGAAGAAATAAAAAATACAAAAATATATGACATACTACAACAACTTTTAGTATTCCCATACCATTCATAGGTAGACTGATTGAATATACACAAACGTGTGCTTTCGACAATAAGATAATACAAAGAGATAAAAAAACACAAAAAACAAGTTGAAATATATTTGCGTTTTTTGGCTTGCACATTTGAAATATTATTATTAGTTCCGAAGAACACTTTCTAAGTGGATTGATTTTCTAATATTCACATTATATATAGCAAAAACCGAATCAAATGATTATACTATTCGTAAAGGCACGTTTCATTACGAACCTCTACAAACATAATCAATAGTAAAAATATCATAAGGAGAATATTTTAATTAACTCAAACGCAAACATCAAACCTGCAGTCGTACAAGTATTAAATGCAGAATAAACAAAGCTTTAGTGGTGTGCCCTGGAGGCGCAACTTGTAACACAATGGCTGAGTCGCACTCATGTTCCTATTGTCTGCACAATGCCGAGTATTATGGTTGCAGAAAATGTGTTATTCATGAATACCGTGCTATGTTAATTTGAACTATCTCTCCCTTTTATTGCAGTGTCTTGTGTAGAGATTCGATTGATAGTAACACTGCCTCTGTGTAACAAACACTGATGATCGCGGTGATATCAGTTATGTTATTATTATACTCGCATTATTCCTGCAAAATCGTTTAGTAATATTTTTCAGCCAATGAGATCGCTGAATGGATTTTTTATTGATATTTATACTCCTTAAAGTTTTATAGAACACCGCTGATTATATTGAAAAAACCTCTGAATAGCTTAACTTTGAAAAAATAAGCTTGTCTAACAAATAATTGGGCCAAAATTAATTTAACCTTTAAAGCTACTAAACAAGCTTACAAACAATAACTGTTTGGAAAAAAAACAGAAAAAGATAAATTAGCATAACATTTAGCTTTTTTAGTTATTAAGGAGAAATAAAATCAACGCATGGTTGTTTAATATGTGAGTGTCACAACAGTCGATTTTATGTTTGACTCATTGAGTATTATTGTCTGCGATGTAATATACTAACTATCAGGAACTACCAGGAACTAACTACCAGGAAGTAATAAGGATAAAATATTTTCATGACAATAAAAAAATTGAATAAATTAGAAGTGGTCTCGAGACAAGTTTGATCTCACTAATTCAGGAATACATAATGTAAACTTAACCAGGAACGATGTATGTATGTATATAAAGGATTTAGTAAAAATATCAACAAAAATTTAATATTTCAAAACAAAAAGTTAAACAATATAACTCTAACCATAAACAAGTTAACCATGAGACCCACGGTAAGTTAACCAAGAAAGGTAAAAAAATAGTAAGTACATAAAAAAGTAACTAAATAGTTAATAGTTAAAGTAACTAAATAGTTGGTTCACTGGATCATAACAAGTTATGATATTTCAAGGAAAGAAACAGCAAGGCTATACGTAAAATTTCAGATCCAAACTCATGGTTAAACTATCAAGATATCTTTTGCATCTGGAATTAATACCATGTTAAGTAATACCACAATCCAACCCTTCTAGGTTATAAATATTTTTCCTACATTGTAAAATTAGTGAAACGTAATTTCCGTTATCAAATCAAGTATCACAATCAGAACCACTGAATTACAATGTTAGTTTTATAATAATCCTGAACCTTTTTGATGTTTTTTGTTACAATCAAAAACGAAATATTTTAATGAAGGTCAAAAATCTCGCAAACGTTGAGTTGTATTTTTTTTCTGAAGTTTTGTTTCGATGTTAAGTTTCAGCACATATAATTTCTATTAGACAGTTCTGAATACCTAAAGTACTATTATTACGGTCTTGATAATTAAATATCTCCGTTACAGCAGACCTGCATACTCAGCGAATTTCACAAGCTTATTAAATAAATAAATAAATATATATATATATATATATATATATATATAAATCTAGAAATTTGAACGAGTAGTGTTTTTAGTACCTGTGGGTCCCAAAACAAAAATTATGATGGTCCCACGCTTGGGTCTTGCCATGAGACCTACGGTAATAAAGGTAATTTCCCTTTCTTCCGTTTAAGGGAAATTACCCTTAAAAAATTTCCCTTTAAAAAATAGGATGACCAAGTGTGACAGATATTACTTGACTACTTGTATAGTATACACTATATACAGAGGTAAGGTAGTCGTGCGGTGGAGACAGTTCCTTGATGTAATTAACATTCCCAAGCTTCTCATTAAGCTAACCCTATTTCACTTTTAAGTTTATAGTAATGTTTGTATACAACAGAGTGTTTCTACATTATTTGCTAAGTAGTTGAGGAAGATTGAAATTTAACGGATGTTGACATATTTCCAGTATTGTTAGTAGGTCATGTAATTTAACACATTTTAAACCAGATTAGGAAGGGATAAATTAGATTTATTACAGAAAAAATATATATCATAATGGACGCTGAAGATATCTATGTAATGCTAATCTTTCTAAGTATGGTATTTTTAAATAACCCTTCTCGTAGTTGCTTTCCCAAAATTTGGTTCAACTTAAACTTAAGTTTAAACTTAATTTAAATGAGAATCTTCGCTATGTGATCCTTATATCGATAGCTTATGCAAATAACATTTATTGAATTGTGATGTTGAACTGATTGGATATTAGCAGTTTCGAAGTTTGAAAATGGCATAATCTTTGGGGTAAAACTGGCTTGAACGTATAAGTTACATAACCTTAAGTTCACTTTAGGCTGTAACTAGGGAAAACAAAATGCCCGCAGTAGTAAAACAGAGAAGAAAATATAGTAGTTACAAAAAAGTCAGGACTTTAATGAAATTTATTTATATAGTAGAACTAGATACTCCTCACAGACATTAAACTGAAAACGGTAAAGTATTATATTAAAAAGACAAGAAGTAGAACTGTTGAAATTAAAAGTAGGTTAGAGCTAGTAGAGTTTTTGGTGGTATGTATTTTGAAATAAAAAAGGGAAAATATGTAAAAGATATTCAAAGCAATAAAAAAAGCGATAAAACGTATATTTTAAGGAAAGATTAAGCCTATATGTAATAAAACATTGTGAGCAGTTGTAAGAGAAACTCGTTAAAACTCAAATCCAAGAGAATCCTTTCGTTTCAGTAATTTGCATTATGTATTACATTGAAAATTCTCTAGCAAAACAGTTGATTCCCAAGAAACAATTTATAAAAATCACTATAGGAGTAATTTGATTTTTCGCAAATATTATTAAAAAAATAACTTTAATATTTGTTTAAAGATTTAAGTAGTGCGATAGGCTAACAGTTATTCTGCAGTTCACAGAATCTTTGCCTTTTGAAGAATATGCAACTAAAATTATTTATTTGTTCACAGACGGACAACCCGTTTTAAAAGTGAATTACAGTGAAAATGGCATAAAGCTGCATATATAATACAGGTGATAAAAAAGTTAACAGTTACATAGATTACGAAAAACAAAAAACACGGGTTTTTCTATAAAAGCAATTATCAGGACAATAACAACTAGCAACAATGTACAAACAAAATAAATGCAGTAAAAAAAGCAATATAATGCAGTGTAGAATAACAGGCAATAAAAAAGCAATAACAAGTAAATACAAGTAATACCAATAACAGTCAAATAAACATTAATAGAGCAATGCAAAAAGCAGATAAAGTCCAAATTACTCTTTAATAAACTTAGTAGCCATTGAAAACCTGTTATCTCGGACAAAAACTATTAATAAACGGTTTCAACCAAAAAATTAAACCAAATGATAATCCTGCAAATATTATTGCTTAACATACGTTTAAACACATCAAACGGTACGTTGATTGATTATTGCTTACTTTTATCAAAACCACTATTATGGTTGGATTAGCTTCCCTAATTAAATAACTTTTAATATCAGTTATATACTTTCAATTCTGATTAAATTGATTTGTTTTAAGCACTTTATTGATTTGAGTGGTATATTGAAAGAGGCGCTGGAATTATTAACAGAAATCATGTTGTTACTTTCAACCGCTTCGTGAAAATATATTCATGTCGCTGTGAAAATATATTCATTTTTATGATTCCACTATAACATACTGCTTTAGGCCACTTAGACAATAACGTAAGAAATACGATATTCGTTGATTTTCAGATGCAGTTATTTTTAAGGCTTCTCCACAGAGACCGAAATTTCATAAGCATTGAATTGACCCAGCCCTAGGTTCGTATTCCAAATCTTATTAATAGTTTTTTAAAATAGCCTGTATTGTAGTGGTACTCACTCTTTTATGCTAAATTTAATAAATAATTAATATAGTCATAGGTTGGGAGCGGCCTAACATAGTGTTTAGAGCGCGCGACTTCGGTCTCGGAGGCCCGGGTTCAAATCCCGCCAATCACCAAATGGCTATTTCGCTGTGTGATATTGCCGTGACCCACTAGGCCTAGCCTGAAGTAATGTGTAAAACAGTTCCGGGCTAGGTCTAGTGTCCTGGGATGTGAAGGGAGGACAATAAAAAAAACCGTAACACCCAACCCTAACTAAAAAAATGTAAATGCAAAAGTTACCTATGTTACCTACTATACCTACTAGTTACCTAGTTACCTACTATACTAAAATTATAAGTATCATTAAAACGGACGAAAAATATTATGCTGAAAGAAAATTTAAAATCATAACAGGTTCTGGTGTTGTTGTTTGATTGTTGAAAAATTCTTATCGATCTTATAAAAGCTGGGTATCGAGGTTCAATTTTAAATTTTCTTTTAGAAAAATGTTTCTTTATCATTATCTTGGAGCGATACATCACATAGGTGTATTAAATTATGCATTTCACACTATTAAGTTATTGTTTGGGGTGAGAGCCGCAATTAAATCGTATCATTAAAAATATTTACCCCAATGGTGATACTGTATTGTATTATCTAAAAGAGCATACCAAAATATCTTTACTTTTAAATAAATTAAGTCCTAAAAATGATTGTATTAGTGAAAACATGATTAAAAAATATTATCAATAATGTGCAATATATTGTAAAACGAATTAAAATTGAATCTATTCTATCACCAACAATTTTTATGCCTTTGATTAAAAATATTATCAAGGGTATCTTTCAATTTTAATTTTTTTTAGTTGGGGGTGAGGGCGGAGGGATACAAAAAGTATTCGGGTATGAAATTTTCATGTGACAAACATTCCCTCATCGATGATAGCCGTTTCCAGCAAACCGAATAAAAAATTATTATAATCTTATTATAGTATTATAAATAAGTGGAGATGCATATAAAAACATTATGTGACAAAAACTATTGGGACTCAGCATTTCAGTTGACTTTTTTATAGATTTGGATGCCTGGTGAAACTAAGCTAAAATGAGAATAGAACAACCTTGATTGTTATCGTGTATGAAAACCATTGCATAATGCTGAAACAAAAATGTATTTCACAAAAATCTAGAACAAAAAACTAAAAAAAATTTTATAATGATAAACGCCAAAACATATTTGAAAGTATATCATATGAATCACATTTTGTCAATCGGTTCTATTACTTGTAACTTTGGGGAAAGTATAAAACACGTCATTTTAGACGGTTTTAAAAGGAACTCAAGAAGAAGCGATATAAAAGGAGCGGTGAAAAAGGTGTAAGCAATATTAGCTCAACAAAAGCTCAGGAAGGATGATCCGAGACAACAAAGCTTGGATTCCTCTCTGAATTTGAGCGTGAGTAGATAGGTACGACCAATAAAATATACGAATTGCAAAATGAATAAGTTAGTAATTGAAAAAAGTAATCTTTGCTCCAATTGTAAGAATAACTGCTCTTAAGGATTAAATGAAATTAAAATAGTACAAGCAGCACGATAAACAGTGTCCGACAAAAAAAATCGAACAGACATATCTTCTTTTGACAATGAAAAAAGGTTCAAAATAGTCATAAAAAAGGTTCAAAATGCCTATTATTAATTTTGGCATTTTATTTTTTTCTACGGTTGAAGATACCCCTTTACACACATACGACCAACGTTGTTTACTGATAACCACAAATTTGATGAGTCCAATCACAAAAATAAGGAGCGACGAACATGTTGATAAGGGTTATTAATCACGCAAATAATAAATAAAATCCCAGGTTTACAGAAGCTTTAACCCATATTCAAAACATGAGAGATATTTCAATCGCAATCGAGCCTTTCAAGGTCTCTCCTGGTTTTAAGCTATTATAAGTTAAAATAAATAATTTTTCAATATTATTCAATTAATATTTTTACAGCCTACTCAGCAAATATACATTTTATGGGTCACCCACACTAAGCACCAATAAACATCATATGACGTATTGATCTAACCTTGTTTATATTTAAATTGCATATAAAATAAATTCATAGCAAGCAAAGCCAGTTTTTCAATTACTTAAAACATTGTTTTGATAGAAGTGAGGTATGTTCTGAAATGTATTTATTTCACCTACCTTACGTAACTAATGAAATGGTATGGCTAAAATTGTATGCCGATTAAAACCCCTACAAATATGCATATTTGAAATCAATGTATGTAAACATACATTGAAAAATACGGAAAATTTCCGTGTCGAAATTTTCCACGGGAGGGAGGGTTTCATATTGGTAGCCCATGGTCTATATAATGTGATACAGAATTTGAAAAAAATATTTTTTATGTATCTAGTCAATTATTTTGGAATCACACGTTACCAAGAACAATAAATCTTCGTTTGTAAACATTAATGTTTTCTTTTTACAAGAGTCTTTTCAATTGTTAGTACATAATATTCTACCAGACTGAGCTAAAACTCACCATTATTTGAAGTGAAAGTGTGTGCATTTTGATTTGCTAAATTAGCTGGGAGGATAGACATATTTATATACCTACGCATATTACTTCAAATTTGAAAAAAATAATTGCAGATAATATTTATTTCTTCTTATTGCAAGCCTATTGGTTTACAAATTAAACACAGCTTAACTGTAATTTGGAAAAATAATATTTATGTCTAATAATCCGAGGGGATGGATAATTATTTAAGAAAACGCATCCGTTGCTAAAAAAATGCTTTGTTACGTTTCTATAGATTACAAAGAGATGTAGTTGAAACCTTTTGTATCTTTGAAACCAAATAAAACTCTTACAGAGGATTTTAGAATTGTGAAAAAAAGATTTAAAGAGTGAATAAATGGAGGGAAGCCCTGGATTGGTTTAATCACGGACTGATCTGCAAAACAAACAAGGTAATCGAACCTGGAGCAATCAAAGCGCGCCGCGCCGTTCGTCTAACTGGCCTTCTTGCGTGTAAAACCCACCTGGCGTGCAAACATTCAGGCTAGACTTGTGCAGTAAACATCAAACGTGTACAACTCTTCCAAATTGTTAATTATTTATTCATTTTATATTTATGAACTTTAATGTGTAAAAAAATTACAAACTTTAACGTATGGTTGTTTTGTTTTATTTAAGAACGTATAGTATGAAACAATTACATTACATAAAAAAAAACTTTGAAATTATGTCAATACAAATTTTTACGCTATTATATGCTATACTAAAACTGAAAGTAAGTGATTCGAGCAAGTGATTCGTGAACCTCGGGCACGATTTTTTTTATAAACGTTTCTTTGGTGAGGCCGTATTGCGAGTAGCCTTCAAGTAGTGAGTCCAAGAAATAATGCAATCTGAAGGGCGAACCCCCCCTCAAATTTCAACCCACCCAAAAAAGCAAAATTTTATCAATATTATTATTTGTATTATATTTTATTAGTCTTGATTTCTGGGGCTGTTCCTAATTTTTAGGTGCTATAAGCCTAATTTGCTTGGTCTGAGGAGGTTACATTATAAAAGCAGATACGACATACAACTATCGGCAAATGAAAACATAATTTTTTCAATATTTTCGAATAAAATATCATGTTTTACGAAATACAAAGTGAGCGCTGTAAGAGTGGTTTATTGGAGTCGCACAAACGCTTCAATACAGAGAGTGCCGCAGGTCCCTGGGGACCACAACACTCTGCCGCCAGGAAATGTTCAGACGTCCTCCGAACTATCCTGAAATCTGTCTCTCCAAATCCAACAATCCGATTGTTTCATTTTGGAACAAACGTTTATCGTAACACATTCCATTCATGCGCCGTACTAATTTGATTGAAACGCTGATTTACAAAAAAAACTTCTTGATGATGCTGATGATGAGTATAAGTTACTTCATTTAAGAAAAGTTATTTATAATAATATTGGGATGGACTTTATAATGTACCAGATTAAAAAAGTTTTCTTAGAGCACGAGGTCTATAATAACTGTTTTCTTTCATAGCCTATCCTTTCAGTTCTCTCAGGTGAGTTAATTAAGCTGTTCGTCTGTTCGTCTGACGAAAGTTAGGAAACATTGACAGGCTAGACACATTAACCTCTTCAGGGACGTTTTTTAATAGATGTTTTAAAAACTTAAAATAATTTAGTTTTTATGTAGTTTTATGTCTAAAATGATCTTAAAAATGTTTTTTTTTAGCTCCCTTCCATTTAATTTTTATATTTATTAATAAGTACCAACTTAGCTGTGTAGGGACTTGTGAAGGGAAACCATTCAATGGTACCAACATTTCAAAAGTTAATGTACTCAAATCATGCCCTTTAGCAGATGTGGGTGCACATTACCTATTAAAAAGAAAATGCTTAAAGATAATGTACCCATATGTGCCTTGCTCCTTGAAGAGGTTAAAGAATGCCTTCGGTAAAGTTCATATGCTGTGAACTGATGTAGCGATTTTAAACATATGTAAAAAAGGTAAATATATGAATTAACTGAATAAATGATATATCTTTGAATTTGAAGCAAAGATAACAGCTGTTTTGTATTCCAGCAGGGTTTGTACGACACACCAAACTAATTTCAAAAATGACGTTTTATATTGAC
Source organism: Flexamia atlantica (assembly GCA_035578135.1). NCBI lineage: Eukaryota > Metazoa > Arthropoda > Insecta > Hemiptera > Cicadellidae > Flexamia > Flexamia atlantica. Next base: position 52,577,483 of record JAQJVK010000004.1, on the reverse strand, counting down.
ATAAAAAGTCTCCACATAAAATTCCTTGCATTATCGTTACAAAAAATTAATAACTAAAAAATATCTTTAACTGCCTAAAGTCTAAGAGTTGAACTAATTTTAGATCCGATTGTGTGACCTTTCATATAGTTTCTAAAATCCTGGTAAAACATAGGTGCATGTACAGTTTTACAATACTGGGTTATAAAAATCGTTTAAGGATGACTAAACTAAAACTTAAGGCACATAATAGTTCGAAAGAACAAACAAAAGGTGAACTATGACTGCTCATGACCAGTTGTAAGTGGTGATCAAGGCGTAAGGTAAGGGGAACAAAAGCTGTTTACGGGTGATTCACCCGGTTTCTAATTTCCCGCCAAATAGAACAAGATAATCAGCTGTCTACGTCGCTTCCCGCCGCCGCGCGTCACGCCCCTCATTTGTCACATTTATAGCTCCTGTTCACCTTTTATGATTATTGGTTCCGGGTTTGTTGCTCACTCGAGCAAAGATCTTTCTTTTCAATGGTTTTCGTTGACTTTCCCTACAAAAAACAAATCAATGTTTGAGAAAATCTCTTGAAAATGAGAACCATTAAATATTATTGATTTAATCTGCTAAACGAAGATTTTTAATTTTGATATGATGTATTAAACATTATTATATTCATTTTGGTTTTTTGCCCTGGACTGGTGTGACTTATATAATGGTTTTAATTTACCGTGGACTGGTGTGACTTATATAATGGTTTTAATTTACCTGGACTGGTGTGACTTATATAATGGTTTTAATTTACCTGGACTGGTGTGACTTATATAATGGTTTTAATTTACCTGGACTGGTGTGACTTATATAATGGTTTTAATTTACCAGAGTCTCCTCGCGCCGGTACCGTGAACGCGAGTACGTAAAGCTGACTGTGTCCGTTGAACGTCCGGTGTACCATTTATGTTTGTTTTTCGTTGTTTCGCTCGTTCGTGTAATATGTGTGAATGTGTATGTGTCATTTTTAACTCTCGACAACGTCGATGTGACTGCAACTTCGACTTCGATTTACAAGCTTGACTCTCCCGACTGACTACACACGTGATCATGGCACAACCTAGTGCCGAAACCAGGTCGTGATTATCGACAAAAATTTGGACTGTGGACGGACAGGTAAATTAAAACCATTATATAAACATTATTAGTTCTGCTCTTCTTATTGGTGCTGCATTGAGCTTGTGATCAAAAGAATGTTATGTGCATTTGTTCTCGTTATATTATGTTTAATAAATTAACACCTAAGAAGGAAGAGACAAGTCAGTTTTTTTAAGCATTTTTCAAATAAAGCTATCGGTAGTAAGTTATTTTTTAAGCTAAAATAGTTATGTGAACCTTGGAAGCCCCTGGAAATCCTCTTTTCGGATCTTTGAGGGTCTTGCGTAGTTTAAATATTAACTAAATCTACATGTTTACCAGGTGACATGTTGGCAAGGTGACATGTTAGCGTGTAAAACCTTTCTACATAGATTACCTTTCTACATAGATTGTTATTCGAGGAATTCGTGATTGGGTGCCATCTCTAAAATTGAGCGTTCTCAAAGTTTTTTTTATATGATTAAAGTATTAGTAGCTTAACATTTTATAAAGTTTAATTATAAATAATACATTTATATTGTTTTCTTGGTAAACCCTGAGTACATTAAATTTATATTTTTAAGTATAAATTTAATGTACTTTAGGGTATGTAGATTTCTATAAATTAGGTATGTTGTTTTCTAAAATTGGTATGTAGTTTTCTTTTAATTATTTAAAGCATTTCAACCACGCTTTTAAGCTACTACACTAAGAAGATTTATTCATGAAAATAGCCATCCTCTTATCATACCCTCAAGTCTTATTTAAACTCCTGGGTATGTGGAAACATATCGACTTTAAACTTTAAAATTTTATTTTTATCTTCCAGATTAAAGACGTTAGTAAGTGATAAAGTCAGTTGATAAACTCACCTTTAGACTAATTAGAAAACTTACGTTAAATTTTAAAACAATTTATTACTTACTCTGACTTGTACCCCTAAAGTATCTCATCGTAAACGAGAATAAAAAAAAATCAGAACGGTGGGAATAGAGCTTTTACTATTAACAAACCTCCTCAAAAACTAATTTGGTTTTAAATGTGAGGAGATATTACTTGCACGCAGACAAACGGCGTAGTAAATCAATTGAGCTAAAGAACTGCTTTAAGCCATTAGGTCCTGTAGCCATTACTGAGTCTGGGGGCCATTAAAGGCCCTCGCCTGTGATTGACCATTAACGTAATATTCAAGGCATCACCCCCGCTACGAGCCGTGTTTAGTGGAAGACCGTTCTTCGCTTTAGTCCACTTAATGCATATTTTGAAATAAGCATAACAATTAAATTTTTCTATAATTTTATTTGTTTTTTTGAATAGATGTTACTACGAACTATAATAGATAAGAAAGAATTTATTATAATTTTTATTTTACTTTACATTTACCAAAAAAAACTACTCTGAATAATATTTTGGGTTGGCAAAATTGTTGTCACGCAAAATGAGACCTGAAAACATTTCAAACACTTATTTTTTGTCTATTACTATACTTGGGAAGTAACACTGAACTCAGCAAAATTGTTTACGGTTCTTGGCCTTCATATAATTTTAATTTATTTTTTAAAGGCATAATTTAATAAAGTTTCAATTTTAATAATTTCGCTAGTATCTTGCTTTCACGAATATAGTCCTCGTCGCTCACATAGCGTTGTAGGGACTATCCTAACAATACCATGGGGATGGATGTTACCGTTGCAATACAACCACACCCTGGAGATACTAACTCCGCCTATAGTATACACAAGTGTATCCTAGAAACATAGCTGTTAATTGCTTCATAACAACTTGGTGCTAAAATTTATACATTACTCCTAAACAGACTCAATTCTGCATAGCTCAAAACATTTTGGAAGTGAGAAAAATCTAAAAGTTAGTTTCTAAAAATTCTAAAGGAATCAATATAATACGAATCAAGGAGGTTATATTGTTATACTGGAGATTGTGACTGACATCACAAACTGCATTGGAAAGCGTGCCGCAGTTGGTACTAACTAACTGGCGTACCATTCTTTGAGTCGATTCAACTGATTAAAAAACTGATGTCACCATTTCGAAGAGTTGAATCATCATGATCTGTTTCTTATTTTATGATTGGACGTTTTCTTTGCCTTTGGAACAGTCAAGGAGCGAGGCCAATTAAATACGATACTAAACTACATAATGGAATAGAAAATGATATTTTTTAACCTATGAATTAGGAGTAATGAATCTTAATTTCAACATGTGTTAATAATATCCTGTAATGAAAAACTCGCTTTTTATTTTAGATGTTGTCATCAACCATATACAAACGTTGTTGTTGCTCAGCATGTATCACTAACAGAAATAAAAATCCTACTATTTATGTTATTTACCTGCCAAGTTTCTACCTATATTCTCGTAATTTGGATAGTGACTGATAATATATGTGACTTTTAACTAGGGCTAGATTATTCCTTTTTTGCTATGTTTACTTTAGCTCGTCTTTAAAGATGTACAGTACTCAAAAATAAATTCACTAAAGTTATTTTCAAATAAAAATCACCTAATAAGTACTCGTCAGTTCTTTATTATGATCGTTGTTTCGTTGTTTAGTGTTAATTTCAGGTTCCAGTATGAACCAAGCCCAAAATTGAGTCGAGATTCGACCGATTCGACTGAATCACTTGATTGACTCGTTCATTTTGGGAAGTCGGTGGGATTGAGGTATTTTCCAACGGTTGGTAGCAACTGATGTACCATTTTTATGATTTTCGTTCTTAACAACTGGCACGCTGTTTTACTACAGAGTGTTGTCACCAGTACAACAAAATAACATCCTTGGTGATAATAAACAAAATAGAAGGTCAGGCAGTTAAAAGCATAGTCTGGGAGGGGGAGTGGCGGGATATTCAGCGCGGGCAAGTTGGCAGCTTTGATCTTGGAAGGATCAACTCGAGCCGTTTGTTTTGCGGATCAGCTGACTGATTGTATCTGTCCGTAGTGAATGGTGGACGCATTATACAATGGCTTTAATAAAGCAGGATTTTCAAGTAGCTTTTCTCGGTATTGAGATAGAAGACGTTTATTTTTAACTTTTGCATTTAGCCTCAGAAGTAGTTTCTTTAATTTAAAACTCCTTATTATTCAATACAAATTTAAACTTAAATATAACAATATTTTCCGCTAAAGCAATCTTTTTTATTGGTATTGGAATATCGGAAGTTATTTTAACTGACTACACTATATCCGAACAACAGTAGTCAGCAAGATCTAAGATAGTCTTTTTATTTGACTTTACCAGTATTACATTTTTTACTGTTTTTTTTTAAATTTTTTATCAAATAAGCCTAACCAGACAGTTTAAGGTTTTTTAACAGAGGTTATTGATGTTTACAACAGTTTATATTCATGTTTACTAAAATAGTCAAGGCTAGTTTAGATAGTTAAAAATGTTTTACGATAAAAGCCTTACGCTTTGACTGCACATATTGTGTTAGTAGAAAGAGACCATTTAATGTAAAACTACAGAAATCACAAAAAAGGTCTAGTTACCTGTATTCCTCAATAGGGCCTTAACTGCAGCACTAAGTTACCTGTAACAAAAATAAATAAATAAGTTTGTTTTTAAGTTACTAACAAGTTAATTATGTATTTGGGGAAACACTTTTTTTCTTTATAACAATTTTCATTATTGTATTATTACTTTTTATTAAATAATAATGTGCTACACTTATTAAATAAATAAAATTTCCGTACAAAGGCCCTAAAGTGAAGTTGATAATTGTTAGTTTACAATATATCTTGTAAAATAATTCTTAAGCATGCTAATTTTATCAATGAAAATCTAATAGTTCATAAATGGAGCATATTTGCTTGAACTGGTTTGCATTAAAAGCGGATGCTTGAAACCTAAATTACTCCAATTATAAGAATACTAAAAAAATCATACTACAGTACCTCTCAAATAATCTTGCCACTTCAAATACAATCACATGGAATTATAAGAATTGACAGACAATAGGGTGGTTGGATTCCGTCAAATATCGTTACTAACAACATTATTAATTAATTACAACAACATTAATTAATTAATTAATTAATTACAACATTATTAATTAATTTTAGGAAGTTTCATTTCAACCACAAAAATTATTTATAACTCATAAATCTCCACAGGAAATAATGTTTAGTGCACGTCAAACTAAAAACTAAGTAATAACAAGAGACAGGGTCAAGTTAGACAGTTGGTAGTTTCTAACAGCACGTAACGTTGCTTGGCCCGGGCAAGGAACCCCCCCACCATCCCTCCCCCTCCCCTTAACGTGCAATCCTCTCCCTTTACAATGCAGATTTATAGTCAGTATCACCCTTCTTCACCTGGGTCTTACTCCACGTGTGTGCGTGCATTAGGTATATTTATGACTATATAACATATTCTATTACACTTCGAAGTATGAATTAAATTACAATATTTCTTACAGCGTGTCCTAATGTTATTTAGTTGGATTAGTAAATTCAGGTTATAAGGAAATGTTGATAATTCTTGATGTCTACCATTAACAATCAACCAACACTAAACTAAGATTAATTTAAAATAATTACTTCAGTTGAGAAACACCAATAAAATTATACAATATTGTTACTCAATTGGAAAACATATTTTGTTCTCGCTGGTATTTAGATAGTTCAACTTCTTTGTTTTTCAATTTAATTTGAAACAATATGCACAGTTAGCACTTGACTGTACCTGTTCCTGCTGGATTGGGAATAATTTATTCATCAGAGGTAGTTTTTTAGAGACGTATTTTTAATTGACTTGAATGATAAGTAACATATAGCTTATTGATCATGTATTTTTTTATAAAGCCATTCACATTTTATTGGATCTTCCATGCATATTGTGGTTGAAGTTTTATGAAATTATTTAGCACATTTATTTATCCATTCAGGGATACTTTTTAAAAGTGTCATTTATGGTAAAGAGAATCTAAAATCACCATCTAATAGCGATACGTTTTAAATATTTTTACTGACAAAAAATGCCTTGAGGTGTCAAAATAAGTCTTTCTTCACACTGTACTGAGATAAAAAACACATTTAACGTGGTTTTCAAAAACTCTCCACTCCTTAAGATGGGTGGTAATACACCCGAAACGCGTACAGTATGAAGACACATTTATTTTGACACCTCTAGGCAGTTTGTGAAAGTAGAACATTTTTGGAAAATATTTAAAAGTAACCTTGTTTTTTTTTAACCAGGAATTAATAGCAATTCTTCAATGCACAAAGGATTACATTGCCTTAAGACTAACTAAAATATAGTAATCCTTATATCGCTAAAATTAAGCTGACAAGGCTGATGTAGTCGTATTTTAATTCCCATTCCGACGGTTAGCTCCTCACACACCTTTGCCATACCTAATTTTTCAAGGAAAAAAAATAGAACTATGATCGGCCAAACAAAAAAAAAAAAAAGAAAATGCCTATTCATTAAACTATTATAATTCGTTTACACATACGTTTATTATTTGATTTCAAGCGCGAAATAAGTTGAACATCATAGAATGTAGACTAAACATTTTAACTTTTTTGATTGGGGACGTTAAAAAAACATTCTTTTCTTTTGTTACCTTAATAAATATAAAATTAGCAAACAATTTATTTACTTAATAAACGAATGATAAAAAAAATAAATATTAAGGAGGAATTCCGATCGACGATTAGACCGAAACACCACACATGATGCACAAAATACCTGTTGCATGTTTACATTTTTTAAGCGTGCGAACCAGATAAGCAAAAATGTTTTGTAATCATCGTAGGTCAAAGGATCAAAATAGTCTTTATTTTTATAGAGAATTTTTTTATATTTGTTGTGGTTTTATTTGTTTTGACAAACATAAATCAACAGCTTTTATTCCCCCTTATTTTACGTAGGCAACTGGCTATGCGGGTTACCATCGGCTGGTTAAGTATATAATATGAATTTAATTAAAAATACAACCTCTTAAAGAGTTAGGAATGGAGACAATGAAGACGAGGAACAAAAGGGCTTCTTAGGAGTTAAAAGCGTTCTGCCCACAATTTGCCAAGAAGAAAGGAGGGATATTCGAAGCTGGAGAGTTGGCAGCATTTGCTCTCCATAACGATTTATATAAACTAATGTAACAGCGATTTCGTGAATACTGTGAGATAATTAAAGTCATATAGGCTATCTGAAAATATAATGTTTCCAAACAAAATGGTGCTACCAGTGACAAAGTTCTTACTGAGTACGTAATATTTAACCCTTATTTGGTCTTTTACAGGCTTGTAATAGACTACTTTTATAGTGTGAAATCAATGGACATTTCAGCTAGGTAGATAAAGTTGTAGTTTAAAAGTAAAGTCAATTAGGAGTGCAAAATACATAATAATAACAAATGTTATAACAATTCCAACTTTTGGAAAACTGCATAACCTTGTAATAATAACTCAACACCATATGAACATCCGCAACATAACAATTTTTTGTAAACCCTGCTTCAACTACGTAATACTCGGTCTTAAATGTAAAAGTGTTGTCGCTGAGGTGTAAGTAATACAGGCTTAATAGTAGCTTAGAGGAGATAAGCCCGGGCAATACCGCCTGGGCTCCGAGTACATAAGGTTTTGTATGGTCTCAAGCGAGAAAAACTGGAAAACGCCATAAAGAAAATGTTTTGCAGTTTATTTCTTACTCACTTTTTATTTTCTCTCTGTCGTGACTAACACGTTTTGAAAAGTGTATAAGGAAGGTTAAATATTATAAAATCATTTCTTGATGTGTCCGGGAAATACTTAAAGTTGAAAAACAATACAATACAAAACTGAATAGCAAAGCCTAATGAAAGTTTATGAAACGAAAAATAAGAATTGAATAGCATTTTTTTTGGTTACTTAAAATACAAACAACTTTTTTACAACTACAGAAACAGGCCTATTTTTTGAAACGTAGTTGAGTAAGGTTTAAAAACTAAGCTTGGTTACCAATCGTTATTCTTTATTAATCTTAGTAATGTTTACAAATCACAAAAAGATTTTATTGAAATCAACGAACATTATAAAACAAATTTTCACGAGATCATGAAGATCATAACTATTAGAGCTGACATACTACATCGTTCGGATTAATCAAAAAATAATATATATATACCTATACATACTTATTGTTATATGTTGCCAGGAATATATATGCAAATTGCTTGGCAGGCAATCCTTTAAAAGGCCACTGGGGAGAATTTGTACAATACAGCTTACTAGAAAATGTATAAATTACAAATTTTTATAAACATTCCTGGAGATATTTAACAATGTCACAACACGTTTAACGATAAGGTTATGTATTATTTTAATTTTTAACTTTAATTTAAATTGGACGAGATATAGAAGAATGTAACTGAATGTCACAAATAACGGTAGTGAATAAATTACCTGAATACAATAATTTATCCTAACATAATCCTCCGCATTGTGCCGACAATAGCGTCGTGAGTGCGAGATTCAGCTATTGTGAGGCAAGCCGCCAGCCAGTCTACACTGCCACAATAGTGTTTACTGACTCACAGATTCTCAAACTTCTAACTATAAAACATTGAAGTTAGTAAATTTATTTCGAAAGCTTTAGTCTAATGGTTTATTTGTATGACCAACAAACATATAAAAATATTTTAAAGACATGTTTTTTTTTCTTTACAAATAAGTCAAACTCGCGTACTCTGAAAAGCTGTACATGCAGCTTAACGTTACAGGTTGAAAAGTCTAAATTTTAAACCACGTAATGGCGTAATATCCTGTTTAAAAGAACGTGTCAATCTCGGCCGAGAGAAAAATAATTACAATGTCGTACATTTCTATCATTGAGATAATTCTTTTTTATCCTCAAAAAGAATTCCAAGTTTGTTTTAATTATTAAACCCTCGGATCGTATGGGATTTAGAGAAGCCTTTGCGGAGCGTGCGTTTAATCACTGACTGACCGCAAAACAAACAACCTAATCGAACTTGGCTGACCGAAGCGTTCCCCTCAGTTCCTCATTGGGCTGTGCAGATGTAAAATAATTAACCTTACAAATATACGATAGATATAATAACGCGAGAAACCCCCCTCCCGAAAATAACTTTAACAATATAAACCCATGGTTAATGTATTAAGTTTTCAAGATGTATTATTTATTGGTTTTATTTAAGATTCAAACTAAAAATAATTAATACGTTTTCAATGTGAGTGAAACTTTAGTTATACTAAATAGGTTCAACAAAGTAACAAATTTCATATTGTAATTTAAGACCCAAAAGGAAAGCATAGACTCAATAGGGAAACAAAAACAAAAGGATTATATGTGTATTTTCGAAAAAAATGTACACATATATATTCACTAGAACATAATATACAATTCTATTACATAAACTTGCCATTATAAAAATTATTATATTTACAATAAATTTCAGGTACATTGTTAATAAAATAGTATGAATAGTGTAAAATACTTAATCAAAACCTATTAAAATAGTACGATAAGGAAGACAAAGCGCCTGAAATTTATTGTAAATACAATATACTTTTGGAAAAACTGTTAGAAAATAAAATAAAAGTTGTTTGTGTCAGGGTATGAATACAAATACCTCATAAATCACAATCGCCGATGTTCATCTTATTTTCGCACGATGTAAGCAGACTGGAGCTGCCGCATCCGGTCTTTCATTTACCACGTTCTTCCTTAGCATGTTCTTTATCGGCTTTAGAGTGAATACCCACTTGTAGAACATTACCTATTTTCGGAGCTTTAAGCTAAAGCGAATTAGAAGCAAGTAAATACCGTATTGCGAACTACTAAAAGTAAAACTTTCAGCAAGGCTACACTACGTTTTATTTGTTTACATTATACCACTCAGATACACCTCTTTTCTGTGCCTTACTCTTGGCTAGAAAATTTATCTTTGTCGATCACTGCACAGTAAATTTACCGTGCACTAAGAAGCAAAAATAATGGAAGTCAATAATCAAACAAATCAGCTGGCTCAGGAAACCGACGTTAAATGCATAATTATTGGTGAAAATCCCGCACTCGCTAGCAGCTCGTTCGGGAACTATCATGCTCGCACGGTAAAACTATAATTACCGGGCTAGTAACGTAATATACGATTTTGCGATTTCTCAGTTTCTCTTACGCTGTTTTTTCTACTATGAGCAATATAGAACAAAGCTTCCTCCAGAGTTAAAACTCATCACTCATGATGAGATGAAATATGTCAACTCACGTTTGGGATTAGACACATAAACTAAGAAATTCATGGATGGTATTGGAACATTAAAATTGCGTAATATATACCATGACACTTCTTTATTTAATTAAGTGTCGAGCTCTTGTTGGTCTACAACATGTATCATAAAAAAACTCACGTACCTTTATGCAACTAGTTTTTCTTTGGTTTACCACTGCACCTCTTCATGATGTTAAATTTAATATCATTATTGGTGCTCATTTATTGGTCGTATTTAAAAACAAACATGTCATTAATAATATAAGGTTTTACCTTAGCAATGAAATATATTTCAAACCTGAAGGTTCATCATCAAAATCAAGGTCGACCAATTTCAAAAGATGTATCCACCTGTAGAGTTTCCCGTTTGATATGTTTAGCATTCCATACTATTATTGCTAAACATATCATAAGGTACACTGCTTTCATGTGTACCATTTCAAAATAATTACTCACATACAAATTTTTTAACGTTTTTTTTCGAAATAACCCTTTCAAGATTGATTCTTTCAATGAACATTAATGTCTGAACAGACTCCATTTCATTGCAAATTCTTTCAACGATACCTCAATAAAAGATAAAGTACTTCTGTATTATTTATTTCAGCATCACCCACTGTAGATTCAATCCAATTGAACTACGGACTGCCCCGCCTGGAGCGGGGTCGTTGGGCCCGGGGTCTACACCGGTCCGCCATCCGCTGTAAGTGTGTAGTCTCGTATGCGCATATTCGATAAGCCAAATGGTATTGCCTGATCCTTGTCATCAGAGGTATCGCTCCTGCCAATCCTCAGCTTTATAATTATTAATCGAACACAGTACCCTGCACATTTCGCTACAAAGAATTGGAAATTGGTTTTATAATTTTGGTTTTGGTTTTAAGCTTCTAACTCTCATAATGATTTTTTTCAGTTGATACAATGTAAGATTTTAAAGTGTTGACATAAAAATGCCGTAAAACTTAAAGTTTGCACCAGAAGTTTTAAAATATACACAATTATTGAGTATTACTGCAACTTACACGGGTACTTGGCAAAGAAATTACCAAAACATTTGTTTCTAAACAACATGTTTATTAAATATATAAGAAAATATAAAATTTATGCTCCACAATTGAAGCTATTTTATATCAATATGGAATTGATTGCATCATTTATTGGAACAATTCTCTAAATTTTACATCGTATAAAAATCCATTCATAAACATACTGAAGAGTTTCAGTTTGGGATCAATTCAGCTAAAGAACCTTTTGAGCTGTAAGCTTTAAGCTTCAAGCCATTATGTCCCATATTTGTTATAGGGCCATTAAATTCCCTGATGGGATTGACCATTATCTTAATATTAACGACATATGTCTACGACAAAAGATATTCAGTCGTTATGAAACTTGCATAAATTGTAGAGCAATCGTATAGACCAAAGAACGTATGGACATTTAGTGTATACATATAAATAGTACTGCGACTATAAACTTGAATCTCCATTTCAAAATCAGGAATTGGGAGAAGTTATGATACAGCTGTCAAGTGACACGCGTTAGGTCAGGTTTTATTTGAAATAACATTTTGTTTTTTATGCAGGAAATGTTTTGACGGATCCATTCGTTAAAATAATTAAATTTAATTCAAGATAGTACCAATAGAGATAGTAAAAAATCAAAGATTTAGGCAGTTAAAATAGGGTAAGGGAGGGGGAGGGGCGGGATATTCAGCGCGGGCAAGTTGGCAGCTTTGATCTGTGAAGGATCAACTTGAGCCGTTTGTTTTGCGGATCAGCTGACTGATTTAATCTCTAAGCCAAAGTCGTTCAAAATACAACTATTTACATTCAAATGTTTAAAACTAATTTTCTTGAGAGATGACTCAACAAGTTTTTAAAGTTCATAGATACTATTGCAAGCAACGCAATAATTCAGTTTGAAAAAAATGTACTCAGAGTATTTATTTAGTCTAGTTCTTCCTGTCTGACTGTCTTTCTATCTCTCTTGTCTGTCTGTCAACTTTAGAGAGGGCTCTTTAAAATAACAAACACCAAAAACGTCAAAATCGGTTTAAAACAGTAGGAGGAGTTATACTCACAAAATAACCCCTAGTAAGTAAATTATGTATAGATTAATATACTGAAACAGCAAACTATGGTGGCAGAATGAATGTTTAAGTTGATATGCATGCAACAAAAATTAAAACAATTTATAAAATTGAATGGTAATTTCTTATTTTAGCTCGAAAATATAAAAATAAATAATGTTGTTTTTGAATTTAATTTTTAAACCTTTGAAAATGTTGATTTGTTTTGTTTTCTACCAATACAAAAAGCACATTAATCGTAAATGGTGACTCAAATTCGCTACGTTAAATTTCCAAAAGAGTTTTGAATTTTTTTATAAGTAAACAAATGAGATCCTTGAACTTGTGGCGCCCCTAATATTAATTAAATACTCACGCAAAGAGACTGCTGGAAAAACACGAATCTACCTTTTGGTTAGAATTTTAATAAAATAAATTAGTATCTAAAATATTTTAGTTCATAAGGTAATATTGAAATACTTTCTCTTTCTCTTAAAATGCAACCATAAAAAAAGAAGCTGCATTAGGATGAAAAAATGACTGCTTAAACAGCTATGAAATATTAAGTTCTGCAGAGCCAAGCAAGTTAGCGGTTTGCGCTGCAGGTCGTCCACGTTTACTTGGCCCGGGCAAACTCCCCCTTCCCACCCCCTCCTCCATAGCCCCCACCGACAACAATGCAGATTTATTGTCAGTTCCAAGTCCACCCACCTGCTTCAGTCAATGTATACATATGTTATCAACATTATAGAGTCTTTTTAGCAAGCTTAACTGACCTAAGTATCTGCTCGTATGAACACTTACACAAATTATGCATTTGATTTTTATAAAAAAAAAACTATTTAGCAATTAAATAGAACTATTACTATTTATATTTTATTTTAATGTTTTTCTCTGGTGCCCATTGGAACATAAAACTCACCTTTGAACACATTCAAAACTCAAGCTTTACCATTGATATAGTTATAAATAAATATATTAAAAAGTTATAATGGAACTTTAAACGTTCAACTATAAATAATTACCCTTTCGATCATTATCAAACGTGTGTATGTTTATAATTCCCACTATTAAATCTACCTCTTCTCTTCTAGTTAATGGGTAATTCTATTGTAGTACTAAATACATGAGAAAAAATGAAGTAAAGATAAATAGCGATCTGTAGTGGGAATACAAGGAGAATGGTGAGCCATTACTGGACACAGGAGCTATTACAGCTTTACAGTCTTGATTGCCCATAAACAGATAAATTAATGGCTATACATCTCTATCCACCACTGCGTCACTTCGGGTTTGGCGATTGAGATTGAATGCAAAACTGTCCAGGATTGGTGACTTATTGTTAATATTAATAGTAATAGAACATACGAATAAGCTTAAACCGTATTGAAGAGAACTTATTAAAGTAAACATTCTTGGATTACAATAACTAATATTCAACTACGTGGTCAAATGATTTAATAATACCAATTATATTATTTCAGAGCTAAACATTTTAATAATATTTGTTGATTCAAGGAGCAAGCCCAATATGTGTTATTAGAGAGTAATGAAACATTCCTTTTCTCAATCTATTAGTGGTATTAAATGGAAAGAGGTAAATAAAAAAAGAGGGAATCAGCATCTTGTTACCTGACAGAATGATATGTAAACATTTGGTTCGGAAACTCTCCATTAGAGCATATGATTTGTGTTTTCAAACGAAGTAATTATAATAAAAATAACAAAGTTTCTTCTGAAGAAAATTATTTTATAGGACATAAAAGGTATTTAAAGTTTTATTTTGTAGACGGACTGGTATGATTTTAAAAGTAGTTTTAGTCGCCCTTTTAGCGAATTTCCCCTATAGGGAAGAAGCTATTACCGTAGGTCTCATGGTAAGACCTAAGCTCGGGACCACTATAACTTTTCGTTTTGGGGCCCCCAGAAGCAAAAAACACTATTCGTTCGAATTTATATATATATATATATATATATATATATATATGTGTGTCTGTTAGCACGATAGCGGCCGCAAAAATGGTCCGATCTTTATGAAATTTGGTACGGACATGTAAAGTGGTAATCAATTGGACGAGTTCGTGAACCAGCCCGATCGGACCACCGGAAGGGGGGGTAAAGGGGGATAAACCCCCCAAAAATGGGTTTTTTGAGTTTTTTACATAGAAAAATAAAATTTATCGAATTTTTGTGGGCACCATTGGATTCAGCTCAAAAAAACAAACAATTTAGTACTTTGAACCACTGCTCTATGTCCATTGGTTACCGAGATATTGAAAGTGGTAAACACAGTACGTTGTCCCAATGTTAACCTTATGGGAAATATGTAAAATTCTATATCTCGGTTATTTCTCAACATATCTTGTTAAAACTTGGTAAATAGCTTCTTCTAGTTCAGATCTACTAAATATTGAATTAAAACCACCCAGTTTTAATATACCTGTAGCAGCAAACCTGCATACTCATTCCCCATGTTATTCTTATGGAGCTTACCAAAACATGTCAAATCTTGCTATGTTTGATTGATATATGTTGTTTTGCATCTGAAATTCGCTGAGTATGCAGGTCTGCTGCAACGGGGGTATTTTAAATATTCATACAAAAATTAATTAATTTTACTAATTTATAATTCTATTTGTGTTTTTTTACACCTATCTGACATTTTTTCAATAAAAATGATTGGAATTTTTTACTTTGAAAAGAACCCCTTTTAATAAAGTTATTCCATAAATACAACAGAAGCTGAAGCGAACACAATGAAGGAGGTGACAAAAGAGCTACTTAGTCAGTTAAAAGCATCCGACCCGCAACGCCAAGACGACTTGAAGGGATATTCACAGTTGGAGAGTTTGCAGAATCGATCGTCTTATTTGCTCCAACAATATCTATATACATTTGTTTTAGTTTTATTTGTATTAGTGAAAAAAACAGTTCACTTAATCAAATAACTTCTTGATTTGGCACTTCTTGGAATAAAAAATAAAAAATATTCAGATTGTACGTACAAGGTGGTACAAGTTGAGGATAGTGAAAAATAAGAATAATCAAACTTTCAGCCTACAAACTTGTAGGTAGCCGGATCAATCCCGAGAAAAGTTAGTAGCTTTTTGAAGGGTTGTTTCTGGAGCCAGCTGCCATTGGTTGTTGGGCTATTAATTAACAATCCTGTCTAAGGAACATGCCAAACTTAGTCAGTAACAAGGCTACAAGATCGCGCCACTATCATCACGATCATCACACTCATCCTTCACTCATATTCAGGGTAACGTCCTCCATGAGGTACCTGTCTTATTAAAGTGATTAAGTGATTAAGTGATTAAGTGATTAAGCTATAGATATAACTTTAAATTCATGAATAGGCCCTAATATAGAAGCGGCAATGTTATATAGTCAGCAATTTGAATACACCAAGACATTGCGTTACTAGACCTAAACCGATCGTAAAATGTGTTATGGGCCTCTGGAGGTTTGAAGCAAGTTATAAGCTGGAACTGCGATACCGGCGACGTTGTATGGTCCGAGTCGAATAACTTGGTCCCTGTGATACCAGCGACGTTGTATGGTCCGAGTCGAATAACGTGGTCCACCCACAAGACTGATGTTAAAATATTGGGCTTGCGGACGGCCTGGTTTAAGTAATTTTATCTTGTTATTACGTGTTTAACAGCAGGGAGTCTATGTTTGGATTAAACTCAGACCTGCATGCGGCATTTAAACATCATAAATAGAAATACCAATAAATACAAACTAATATCTACACTTCAGGCAGATCTAATGCATATAATTCAGACAGTAAAATATCCCTTGTAGATTTAAAGGGATATTATGCTGAAATAGTTTTGCTTATAAAGAAAGAGGTGAATACGGGATATTTCATGTTTAACCTTATATAATATTATTTAACTTTAATTTATAGACGAGAATGTGGATTAATAAGGCTTATACTAATAAGGCTATTACAATTATTGAGGCAAAGTAACTAAGGCAGAGGACTGAAATGGTATTAAAATATTACTTTGGGTTAGGCTTGAACTAGTAATCTAATAAAAACCTCAACATACACAATGGAAATGCTTATTTTGTTTACTAAATTGTTTACCGTTGTTAGAAGATTATTTTAATGTTCAAAGGATCTAATGCATTTTGAGGATCGGAAATGAACGCAATTAAAACCACTAAATCCACAATCTCTTCCAATAATTTTATTAATATGAGAATTAAAGAAATAACAGTTTCAGTTTAGGCGAGAAATTTGAAGTAGAAAGCAACATAAAGGCTGACCATTGGACTAAATGTGCTGTCCAAGAACTGGTCTCCTAATGGAGTGTTTAAACATTTACGGACATAATGCCTCAGTGCGACTATCTTCGCCGACTATCTATGTCCACCGATGTTCCAATGTTTATTTATTTATTTATTTATTTATTTATTCATTCATTCACGGCATACACAATTACAAACATATTTCATATACATGGACATAATGATTGCGAAACAATCTAAGTGAATTACATGCAAAAAAACTTAAAAAGAAAATTTAACTACATGCCAATCAAGTAGAAGAGAAAAAGTACAGAAAGCAACCTGCTGGTAATGAGATATATCTATTGAATATAAATAAAAACAGGAACAAAAATTGAAACGACATGCATCAAACAATAGACTATGCAAATTATAACGAGACAATGTAGAATATAATACATGCCAAACAGTAATAAGAAAGGCAAAGCAAACTACAATGCAATACATATTTCAGTGGTTAAAATACATGCACCTAAGTAAAACCAACCTTTATTTAAACAAAATATTTAAACAATAGACTATGCAAATCATAGTATATTATGTTGTCATCATAGTATATAATGTTATCAATAATAATGTTGGTGGCAATGTTCCCTTCATCCTATAAGGGAAGATTGGTCGGATAGAATATTTATCTGGAGTAATTAAATCTGGTTTATAAAGAAGTATACATTTATCAGGGGAGAGGGATGTGCTAAAAAACCAACATCTAGTAATTAATGTCATTCGGTACATGGACAGTATATGTGAAGTGGTTACAGAAGTAAATGTATTTTTTTAGTGTGATATGTACATTTTAGTTTGCAATAAATGCATAAGGTTTCAATAAATTATTTCTTGAAATTATTGTTGGCAATCAGTTATATATTTTGAGTGCTTGAAACGACATATATATACAAAGCGTTTTTAAATGATATAAAGAAATTATTCTATGGGTTTTTAATTGTGTATCACATTTTTTGTAAAAGAACAAATAATAAATTAATTTACTGTAAAAGAATTACTACTAAAAATGGTTTTACACAATAAGAGTAAATACGCAGACTGCTTCAGCAAGTGCTGATAATCTGCTCAGTTAATCATGCGAAATGTCAGCGGCGAAAACTGCGAATTCCTAATTAATGAAAACAGCTGACAACAGATGGCGGTGCGATTTTTCAAACAGCAGCTCGAAAAGAGAAGAGAGGACTTACTAAAAAATGCATAATTGCTGAAGGTTAATAATAATATTTTCCTGCGGTCTTGCTAATGCTACATGTGAAATTTAGTTACGTATGTAAGCTTACTTTATCCCAAATGTATTGATTACCACTATATTGAATTTATTATTAATAATAATCTTTTACCCTCTTTATTTCGATCCTGTTATATGCAATAATTCAATTTCAATTATAGGAGGTATACAATCAAATCTGTACACATGTTAGCTTTGCTACGAGCTTTATTACATCGATAGTATTTATTATTGCCATTAAAGTCGATAAAAACACATAAAACCGTAAAATGTAGTGTTTTTTGCAGTATTGAACTAAGGCAAGGATGTTTCAAATTTATTACGGTGCGTTACACTTCATAGTATATAACGTGTAATATGACTATAATACAATAAAAAGGTTCAATTAAATACATTTGGCTAAATTTAAGCCTATTTAAATACATTAGGCTTAAACACATTACGAGAAAAATTTTATTTAATTGACTTATTTGAATTGTTGACTTGTTTAATTAATCAGCTTTTTAATTCATATTTACCAATTGACATACAAGCTATTTTATTCTGATTCCAAAAAACTGCCGCCATTTAAGGACATTTATAAATTGCAGTTTCCAGCATAAACGTTTACCTGAACGAGAAATAATTTTTGAACTGTACACATATCCAACTATACACGATTCTAAAGAATCGATAAATTTCATTCTGATTCTTTGATGGTCAAAAATGGCATACATTAAAAAGAAGTTTAGAAAATAATGTATATAATGTTTTAAATATTGAAATTAAGTTCGGAAAAATATGTTATACCCCTTACAGACCTTTTAACATCCTGATATATATATAAAATCACATAGAATATTCATTGTTATTTAATTTATGTATTTTAATCGATATAGCTTTTTTTGTAGGCACATTAGAATCAAAGTTTCCTAATATCAGCAAGAAAGTTGTTGGAAAGTTCTGTAATTCAAATGTCCAGGAATAAAGTGGCTCTCCTGGTGGCAATATATTACACTTGAACTTGACTCCGCTTTTGATATTCTCACTCCTTACTTGTATATTGAAAGATTTTATGCTGATTACATAATGGTTGCCGTTAAAGCGAAAACACTAACTGTACGGGTACAAAAAGGCAAGTTCTGTGGTACGTATAAACAAATTTAAATTAGTTGTACCAATTAATTGTCTTATTAATCGATCAAGTTTTTTGAATGATAAAATTTACTAAGTTTTGAGAACACTTGTGTGCCAACTTTTATATTGTAACACGATGAAGATATTAATCGTTGGTTATACCCATCATACTAATATGGTGTTAATATAGTATGTTCATTACAATTTTATCTACGCCGTTAAACGGATGAACTCAAAAAGCAAGCAGTTCTTAAATCGAAATTATCACTCATGGAATTAACAGAACTAATGGACGTCTAAACTTGTAGCTTGAACATTAAGTTCTGCAGAGTCAAGCAAGTTAGCTGTTTGCGCTGCAGGTCGTCCACGTTTACTTGGCCCGGGCAAACTCCCCCCTCCCTCCCCCTCCAACCATCCGCCACCGACAACAATGCAGATTTATCGTCAGTCCCAAGTCCACCCACCTGCTTCAGCCAATGTATATGTTACCGGAGAAACCCGATTTAAGGAGAAACTAGTTTGGACTAGGATGAAGTAGTTTTTCCTGACCGCTTCCGGATAAATTATTTTTGCTTTATTAATTGCAGGCTTAACTGGTTTGGCCGAGTAGCGTTTGGATAAACTAATTTAGCCTGGTTGATTTTTTAGGCCAAACTAGTTTGGCCGGGTAGCGTACGGATAAACTAGTTTTGCCGAGTTCAAGGTCAGGCCAAACTCTTGCCTAGTGCACCACTGCTGCAGTCGGTGGTAGTCAGGTTAGGTTAGGTTGGATTAGTTTAGGTTACCAACCTTACCTAACCTTACCTAACCTACGTAACCACGTTAGGTTAGGTAAGGTTAGGTTAGGTTACATTAGGTTAAGTTAGGTCCGGTTAGGTTAGGTTATGTTATGTTAGGGTAGGTTAGGTAAGGTTAGGTTGGGTTGACTTGGGTTGAGTTGGGTCGGGTTGGGTTGGGTTAGGTTGTGTGTGGTTATGTTAGGTTAAAAGAATAGAATGAAAGATAAATTACCTAACCTAACCTCACCTAACCTAACCTAACCTAACCTGACCTAACATAACCTGAGCTAACCTAACGTAGCCTAACCTAACCTGACTACCACCGCACCGGTGGTACCAGGTGCAGGACTACCAACTGCAGCAAAGGTGCATTAGACAAGAGTTTGGCCTGACCTTGAACCCGGTAAAACTAGTTTATTCGCACGCTGCCCGATCAAACTACTTTTGCCTAACGAAGGAACCAGGCTATATTAGTTTATCCAATTGCCACTCGGCCAAACGAGTTGAGCCTGCAATTAATAAGGTCAAACTAGTTTTTCTAAAGTCGGTCAGGAAAAACTAGTTCATCCTGTTCCAAACTAGTTTGTCCTGAAAATCGGGTCTGTCCGGTAACTTATACATGTTGCACATAGAAATGCGAGAAGTGTTATGCAACAATACCCCCGTTGCAGCAGACCTGCATACTCAGCGAATTTCAAATGCAAAACAACGTATTTCAAGCAAACATAGCAAGATTTGATATGTTTTGTTAAGCTCCATAAGAATAACATGGGAAATGAGTATGCAGGTTTGCTGCTACAGGTATATTAAAACTGGATGGTTTAAATTCAATATTTAGTAGATCTGAACTAGAAGAAGCCATTTACCAAGTTTTATCAAGATATGTTGAGAAATAAGCGAGATATAGAATTTTACTTATTTCCCATAAGGTTAACATTGGGACAACGTACTGTGTTTACCACTTTCAATATCTCGGTAACCAATGGGCATAGAGCAGTGATTCAAAATACTAAATTATTTGTTTTTTTGAGCTGAATTCAATGGTGCCCACAAAAATTTGATAAATTTTATTTTTCTATGTAAAAAACTCAAAAAACCCATTTTTGGGGGGGTTTATCCCCCTTTACCCCCCCTTCCGGTGGTTCGATCGGGCTGGTTCACGAACTCGTCCAATTGATTACCACTTTACATGTCCGTACCAAATTTCATAAAGATCGGACCATTTTTGCGGCCGCTATCGTGCTAACAGACACACACACATATATATATATATATATATATGAAAATTCGAACGAATAGTGTTTTTTGCTTCTGGGGGCCCCAAAACGAAAAGTTATAGTGGTCCCGAGCTTAGGTCTTACCATGAGACCTACGGTAATAGCTTCTTCCCTATAGGGGAAATTCGCAAAAAAATTAATGAACTAGAATGTTTCGGCGAACTCATACGTAAATACAATTGTAATGTTTGGTATATTTTTTATGTTAAAAGATTAACCGTAAAAGGTTGCCGTAAAAATGTTCCGATCTTTGTGAAATTTGGTACAGGCATGTAAAGTGGTAATCAATTGGAGAGTTCGTAAACCAGCCTGATCGGTCCGCCGGAAGGGGGATAATCCCCCGCAAAATGGAATTTTGGGGTTTTCATATAGTAAAATAAATATAATACAATTTTTATGAACACCATTGAATTCAGCTAAAAAAATACAAATGATTTATTATTTTGAATTATTGCTCTTTTCCACTGGTTACCGAGATAGTGAAAGTGGTAAACACAGTACGTTTCCCCAATATTAATGATATGAGAAATAAGTAAGATTCTATATCTCGATTATTTCTCAACATAATGAAAATAGGATTGTGGCTTCATCATGATGAGATCTAATGTATATTAGTCTACAACTCCCAATAATTACATTTTTGTGGCAGCTGAATTTTTGAAGGTTTGTGAATAAATGAAAAGTAAAAAATTAAATGGTGGTAAATAAACGCAATGTATTCTTTACGGTTGAAAATCGAGCACTTACACCAAACTAAAACCATTTGTGTTTCCGATTTGCTAGGGGAAGCTGATTTAATACGAGTATTTGAATCGACAACTTAATAGCATGATTATTGTGCAATCTAAACTCAAGAAAATAATACAAGGAAAGGATATTTTTCCTTTCCAGTGTAAAGTAAACCTCACAAAAATCGCTTATACACATGAGAAAGATCAAACCTATTTCGAGAGACAAACATAATATTTTTTCGCCATGCTTTGCAAACCAATCAAACGGGCAAATGAAATCTTCAGACAGTATGAGTACACATGTGGTACACGTCAATAATGTACGACAAAAAAATAAGAAAAACTAACTATGATACTAAAGTACTTAAAAAAATGAAATGAATTTAAAATGAACATATATGTTCAATAGGAGAGTTTCGTGATTAATAATTTATAGATACTACCTCGTTTTAAACAAAACATTAATAAATCTTTCTATTGTAAGAGAACAAAAAGAGATGGACGAGTAATAAATAGCGATCCGCTGTGGGAATATAGGGTGAATGCTGAGCCATTACTGGACACGGGAGCCATTAGAACATTACGGACGTGATTGCCCATTAACAGAGAAATTAACGGCTACACCTCTGCATCCGCCGTCGCTTTGGGAGAGATTAACAATATAAACTGTCTAGGATTGGTGGAACAGTTTTATTGATTGGATATACGCATTAAAGAAAACTTATTCACATGGCGTTTATGTTATGTTAAAATTTATATTCAACCACAAACATAGTTTTATGTTTCTAATTATTTTCCTTAATTTGTTTTTGATTTGTTATGATATTATTTATAGATACGAATTTTGATTATTTACTTATATAAGGTTAGAATAAAAAAATATTCATAATACATACATATTCTACATATATCTTGATTAAAACTTGTTTAGTTTTCCAAAATTATACATTTTAGACTCCTTTCAATTCAGATTGACATAATGAAACAAACCATCAGTATAACATATATATATATAAAAGCCAAAACCCATTGACTGACTGACTGACTGACTGATCACAGTTTCTCAAAACCTATAAGGGTTAGAGCCATGAAACTCGGCACAAATATTCCTTACAGGCTCTAGATGCACACTAGGAAAGGATTTTGCAATATTTTGTCTCTAAGGGCATAAATAAGGTATATTATTAAATACAATATGGCGGCCATTTTCAGCTTTTAAAGCTTACTTTCTCAAAAACTAAAAGACTTTGGGCCATGAAACTTGGCACAATTATTCTTTATAGGCTTTAGATCCCAAAAAAGGAAGGTTTTAAAAATATTCTTTCTCAGATGGCTAAAATAGAGTATTTAAAAAAATCTAAATGGCGGTAATTTTAGTTTTCCATAACTATGAATGGGAATCCTGTAGAATATTTTCAGGGAACAGAAAAGGTACGAGAACAAATCTACAGAAAAAATAAAATTTAAAAATTTAATGAGAAACCTTTTGGGGAAATAGGTTTTTTGCCAAGTCATTTACCTCCTACTTTTTCTTAAAGTGTTCGGTTTATTTTCAAAAACATGCAAAATTCAGATTGATTTTAAGTCGAAAATCCATCATTAGTGTCTTATATTCTGGATTATCCTCATTCTCCCTGGAAATGGGAGAAAGCTAATTCATACCATTTTAGAGGAAGCGTTAC
The DNA here is from genome assembly GCA_035578135.1 of Flexamia atlantica. Lineage (NCBI taxonomy): Eukaryota > Metazoa > Arthropoda > Insecta > Hemiptera > Cicadellidae > Flexamia > Flexamia atlantica. Next base: position 52,553,957 of record JAQJVK010000004.1, on the reverse strand, counting down.
ACTTTCTCATTTTCTTCTAGAGTGGAATTATCGGCTGCATCTCAAGGGTAATTGCACGCCCATGGCGCAAATAAATCGGTCCATTAATTATTCCTAAACATTGTACAAGGCATAATGTAATTGAATTAAAATTAGCTATTCTTTCAGCGGGCGAAGCTGCGGGTATATCCGCTAGTGTAAAATATAATTTAAAGACTCGGTGCTTATAATCTTAATTTGAGGATACTGAAGCATTCACTCTCTTAAGTTATTAGACTTAACTAGTGTCAAGTTAAGTGTTAAGTTAAGCTAAGTGTTGTTAAGTGTTAAATTAAGTTAACTAGTTTTATGTTATTAGACTAGTGTCAAGGGAAACGAATTAATGGAAAAATCTATTAAATAGGTGCAGAATCGGCTTTTTATATGCTGTCGAATGGGTTCAGACTGTCGGTTAGGAAATTAACTTTCCCGAGTTTGTATAAAGATTTATTTCTAAAAGTAAATTTAAAAAAGAACCCCTTCTGTGAAGATTATTCCATAAATACAACAGAAGCTGAAGCGGAAACAATGAAGGAGGTGAACAAAAGAGCTACTTAGTCAGTTAAAAGCATCCGACCCGCAACGCCAAGACGACTTGAAGGGATATTCACAGTTGGAGAGTTGGCTCAACGTTTCGTCTTAGTTCGCTTAATATAAAATGGTTTTTCCTTTTTTATCTGTGATAGATATAGGTAGATAGAAAAAACACTTTGATAAAAAAATCCACTTCAAGTTGAACGATTTCGGGGCAATTTCAGCTTTGTGGGGGATTTTAGGTCATGTTAAACAGATTAATCTGTAGAAGTGAAAGCTATATTCCTTTGGGTACACCAGGATCGAAACTAGGTTCAGTTGCCATTTGTCATTAGGCTATGAATTAATGATGCTATTAATGATGCTATCCATCTAAGGTCGCCGTTAGATAGTAACAATATACATGTTTGGGCCTAAGTTAAGTTTTCCCGATCGAAACGTTAAAAATGCTATTGACGTAGGAACACACAAACAAAAAAAGGCAAATCGTAACAAAGTAAAAGAGGAAAAGCAATGTAAATATAGCAATACACTTAAGAAGCTCTTTAGATACAGCAAGTTATTGCTTTAGTATACCACTACTTGTCATAACATGTGTTACGAGCCTCTAGAGGTCTGGATCTTGTTGCATGCTAAAACTATAACATCAGCTGTAACTGAAACATGTTAAACTTAAATTTGTAAGAGCGTATTGAGGCTTAAACCGGCTAAGATATACTTTATAAATAATCATTTTTAGAAATGAAAACTCACTTTTAATACTTATCGAAAGAAATGAAAAACTAATCCGTTTGTTAATGTCGCCTATTAAAAGAAAGAAAAAAACTAACCTGTTTGTTAATGTAAAGTTCAAGCGAGTGTTAAAATGGTCACCTCACCAGCCACACATAGGAACTAATATAATTTTCGTTTGAAAGTGAGGCTCTACATGTGGTCGATGGGCTCTACATACGCGTCACGTCACGTCATGGTCCGACTCGATTGCTCTGAAGAGCACACACGGTCAAATCTGGACACGACGTGACATGACGTGACGTGACTTTCATCTATAGGCTCTACCTATAGTCATGATCATGTATTTATTGGGACCTTACTGACATGTAGCTTACGTTTACTCAGTAGGACTGGATATATTGAAAACTTTGGTAATTCAAATAAATAAATAATAAAAATCCTACTTTATCGCGTAGGACAATTTGCTTTCCTTGCCTCTCAGACAAGGGTCTCCACCCAGGAGCTGCCGTACGTGATGCAGAGTACTTACTCCAGAGGTTCTCCATCCAGACCGTTTGACCTTTCAAGTTTAAAATTATAGAATACTACCCTTGATAATTTAATGGACATTAATTTAATTTAAATGCGCCTTTAACATATTTATTTCTGTCTTTAATGAGACCGTATTAATTACTGAGTGTTTGACAAAAAATATTCCATGACATCATCGTTGAAATCTTCCGTCTGCACGCACTTTACACGAAGATTTACAGATTCAGACGGAAGATTTCAGCGAGGATGTAATAGAAGATTTATCCAGTGCCGCAAGAATAACAGCATTGATTATACATATTCAATGGTAACAGAGACTCTCAAGAATAACAGTTTGACAAAAAAAAGGGGCTTTAAGATTATTAAAAATTTTTTAAACGTCTAATGCGAACTGATAATCCTAATTTTGATCTATAATCGTTTGATATGGTAACTAATCGCCCACTGGAAACGCGTTCACCGCTTTCTGATGTTTGCTGTTGCCAAGTGGCTCTTCTTAGACCAAATGCACCAGCACCCATATAAGTATCGAAAATGCACCCGATATAAACGCTTTAAAGTTGCTGGATTACTAAATGTAATAAGATAGGGAAAGAAAGGAACGGAAACAGTCCGGGCGAGTAATTTGATGTGGAAAGCAATATCAAGGCTGACCATCGGACGAAATGGGCCACCTAGGAGCTGGTCTCCTAATGGAGTGTTTAAACATTTATGGAGATAATGCCTCAGTGCGACACTTCGCCAATTCCGGGACATCGGGGTAAATATATAACCTCATCCGAGAGAGAGGAGGGGCGTTGGGAACTCTCAACCGTGCTTTTATTATCTGATTTATAAAACAGTAGCCTAATCACTGAACAGACACACACTTGCTCTATATCAAATCACTCAGCACACAAATGTATAATTTATAAATACACGGCTTTTCTCATTGCTAAACCTGTATTAGAAAATATATAATTTCCGAACTGTATCGTATGATATATTTTGTTTCGCAACGAATAATTTAATGTTTTAAATTAATAAAGGTCTGTAAAATAGCAGTTTAACACAGATAAATAATTTACGTCCACCAAATTAAATAATGCAGAGAGTCTTGAAAAGATAAAGGTTTGTTACATAGATTGTAATTTACAATTATAAAACGGAGAATAATTAGTACTGTTGATTTTTCAAAGAGGCTGAAAATTTACAACGACCATCTCAAAAGAAGGCAGGAAATATTTGAAACATAGACTTTAATAAAAATTAAGGTTATATGTATAACAAGAATTGATAAAAAAATAGAAAAAATTGCCCGTTTGTAAACTATAAATTTATTTTTCATAAATTAAATAAAAAAGACAGCCTAGAAGATCGGAAACAGGATAAAATCATGGGGCCAAATAAGGCAGACGCAGGTGTGCGTTTCAGTCAAGATGCCTGTCTATAATTTGCATCTTCTATGAGGGAGGGTTTGCGGCTACTGTAGTTGGGTTGGGAGGAAAGATAATGGAATAGCTTTTTGAAACGTTTGAAAAACTATTAATATTTATATACAGATGGTGTGTAAAATTATATCAAACAAATTGAAAAATAATTTTCGGGTAAATCCTGCATAAGAAATTATGGCTTTCAATTGTTTTAGTCTCCTCTAATCTTAAGCAAACTTTATGCTAAGGTGTAAAAACAAGGAGAAAATAGTTGGTTAATCAGAAAATGAAATTAATGTAATAAAAAAGAACAATTTACACTAGTAAAACAATTTTTTATTTTTTTAAGATGAGTTGTAGTATATAAAAACTGGCCAAAACCCAATCTTTTAATGCAGACTGCAATATCGTAACACTATTAAGTGCACTAATTTGCCAATCATCCCGACCTGTTTCTTGAAAAGTACGTTTAAATACGTACCATTTAAATTAAATAAATTATAGTTGATTTTTACCTTTTATATTATATTATATAACGTGACAGAGACTTCGCTTGCTGAGCTAAAAACACTGAACCGTTAAAAGCTGCTTTACACAATAACAGTAAATGCGGAGACTGCTTCAGCAAGTGCTGATAATCTGCTCAGTTAATCATGCGAAATGTCAGCGGCGAAAACTGCGAATTCTTAATTAATGAAAACAGCTGACAACAGATGGCGCTGCGATTTTTCAAACAGCAGCTCGAGGGGAGGGGGAGGAACTCAGGTAACAAAGAATCGTTGAATGCAAGTTTTGAGTAAGATATTAAAGTTTTTACAGTTTTTTTAATTAATGTAATAAATAAATAAATAAACAACTATTTATTTAATACAGCGGTCATAGCCGATATTGCACGTGTAGATTCGAATAACAGTTGTATTAAGAGTTATTATGGTAATTCTTTAAAGTACCATGGTTATATTTCAAGACAGGTGGAAGGTAAAAAAATAAATTTAATTTGAGCTTGGTTATACATATTTCTGAACTCCAACAAGGGTACAATTTATCATTGACCATCTTAATAAGCGGAAACGCATAAAAGATCTGAAATGAACAAACTAGAACTTACAACACTTAAACGATATAGTGAAAATCGATTGCACTACATTTTACATTGTGCAAGGAGAAGTGGCGAATAAAATTTAATTTGTCAGGGGCCGAACTAAGGTTTACCTTTAAATTCAAAGGCCACCAGATCGATCACCTGGTGGGTCGATTATTGATGGTCATTGTTCGTTGATGTCTCAATCAATGGTCCTGCAAAACAAATCTATGTAACGAAACTCAAATTTCAACTGGAACACTTGTTTATTAATTCATATTCATGCTAAAACACACAGCCAATGCTGTACCATGCCTTAACCGATGAAAAAATTTAAAATAAATTGATTCTCACAATATATTATTCTATGCTTACATAAACAATTGTCCAGTTTCTCGTGGGTCTTACACCATTGGTTGTATACAGTATAACCACTAAGCATCTAGCCTGACACGTCAAACATGTAGACCTGGATCAAACGATCGAATTTTTCTGTCGAATTAATGCCCAACTTATGTTGGGCATTAATGTAAATGCCCTTTCTTTGAACTATGTAAATAGTTCTTAACTCTGTTAAGAACTATTTACCAACAATGGAGCAATTCCGTTTTTAATATTACAAAACAACAAATTATAAACGATATACTTTTAAATGTAACTACGGAAAACAAAGTTTCCCAATATCAGCAGTAAAGTTGTTGGGAAGTTCTGCAATTCAAATGTCCAGGTATACAGTGGCTCCCCTGGTGGCGATATATTACACTGGAACTTGACTCCCCGTTTGATATTCCCACTCTTTGGACTGTGTTTACATTAACTTGTACAACTCACTCTCCCTTGTTGAGGGTACAATTAATATCAACTGCCAGGTATTATAAGTGTACGATATTTAGGTATATTTATTAAACAGTTTACCTACGTCTAGAAAGAAAAGCAATTTTAATAAATGGTCATATGCATATAGCCCTAAAAAGTAAGGAATTGAGCTGATAGCTTTTATCCTTTTAGAAACTCTAACAATGCTAGAAATATTTACTGTAATTAATAAACTACTCTAATGCAATGTTGTTTTTCCATTTCTTCGACAAAATTATATGTTAAAAGGCAAATAACTTTTTAAGAAGTATAAAATATTTGGAAAATCGTATGAAATGATAAATGCAGATTAGGTTTGTTATAATATTCATTTCAGAACAACCACTTGCTACATTAATAATTCAGAAATATAGGCTTTCTTCATCATCGCCTACCAGTAGAACTTGAGTATATTGCTCCTTTCCTCGATATTTTGAAGCCTTTACAAGTAAAAGTTTTTCATACCATGAATGGTTTCGAATTTTACTTGCTTGTAAAACTAGAAGCAGGACCTATTATCCGTGAATTGAAGATATAAAAATAATAAATATCTTCAATTTTAATACGTTTTTAATCCCATTTGAGTCATGGAATATTTTTTGCATGAATATAAAATGTATTTTTAGTTCAAAGAATTATTATTTTAAAGGTATAAAGCTATTTGCCGATAAAAAGCAGTATATAATATGCTTGTACAATCGCTGATCTTTAAAACTTTGATCCAGTTGTAATTCATTATGCATGAGATACCACTTTAACAAATCCTGTATGAAAGGGTTAAATCCATTCGGTCCAACAGCTTAACGTGTACGAACCAGTGGATCAGTTAAGAATTAGCCTTTTTAAAGGTACATGCGAGAAATTTTATTACTGTAAAATTGTTTATATATACATCATAAAAATATTGAACTAAAACAGTAAATAGTCTGCCTTAATAAAAGGAAGTGATCTATTTTAATTGACGATTAAAATATTACGTAGATATAGTCAACATTGAAATTGACAGAGCTCACACAGTTAAAATAAATATAAACAATCTATGAGTTTAACATAAATTTGTTCCTTTTTTGCTTAAAGGGAAACACTTTGTGTGATTTAATAGGTTGAATGTTAATCCGTACAACCGTCAATAGAATCCATTAGAAAACTTCTTATGTTGGTAAATTTATGTATATGGTGAAATTATGTATTAGTTTATTTCTTAAACGAAGAAATTCCATAGAGACCAGAAAATTGGGAACGAAAATGAAAACAAACTGAGAAGTACGGAACTGTGCGCGGCGGCCGCAAGTTTGTTCGGTAAGATTTAATTATTGGCTGCAGTGTTCTGCCCCTTCACGGCTAACTTTTTTGTTTTTATCTCTAGGGATGTTAATGCAGCTTTTTACATTTACTCATCGCTATAACAATGGGGTTACACTGGGAAAACAAAATATAATAGCAGCTCGTTTCATTTTGTTCTCTTTTCTCCGGAAATAACAACAGTTTTCTTCACACTTCTACTACATTTTTATTGTTCTGATATATAATTCTTCATCAAATAGAACTTCAAAGCTGTACTTTATTAAAAAATGCGAATGCCATCGTTCTAAGAGTTTCTCACTCAAAACATTGAATGAAAATAAAATTAAATCTTGACAATTCTCTATAAATTGTTACTTCCAACCTCATGAAGTGAATGAAGGAAGACATATCATTAAATCATATTCCGCAGTTTTTATCTAAATTGAAACACTGCTGAGCAAAGTGCTCAAACTATTAAAGTAACATTATACAGGGTGTCCCATAAGTAAAGTGCCAAACTTCGGGAATGGTTTATATGGGTCAAAATAAAAATAAAATTAAGAATAAATTTTTTTCCGAAAACGCTTTGTTTACCAGATATCCGCTGTTTTGTATTTTAACATAATATATTTTATCTCCCAAGTTTTTAAACCGATTTTTTTGAAACGCGGAATGCACCTGTATCTAATCAAGGTTAGCTTATGAAAAAATAATTAGCATGATCGTATCGTAATTTCAAAATGGCGGCCGTTTAAAAATCTTTAAATTGAAATACCGAAAAAATGGTACATTTTACAAAAAGCTATAATGAACAATAATATTTAGAACATTTTATTTCCATTCCAACGATACCAAAATTATGAAAATCTATAAACAAACAACTGAGTTATGGTCGAATCAGCGCATGGCTCAGCGCAACAATGGACTATTTTGCTTCAAATCATGCTGCCTCACTAGCTAAATACGATCATAACTCAGTTGTTCATTAACTGATTTTCATAAACTTGGAGTCATTAGACGGGGAATAAAATTTTCTAAAAATGGTTATTCTTAATATTGGTTTGTAAAACGTACCGTATTTTCGTTATTTCAACTTAAAGATTTTAAACGGCCGCCATTTTGAAATTTATTATTTAATCATGCTCATTATATTTTTCATAAACTAACCTTGAATAGATACAGGTGCATACCGAGTTTCAAAAAAATCGAATCAAAAAATTGGGAGTTAAAAATATTTTGTAAAAAATACAAAATGGCGGATACATGGTAAACAAAGGGTTCTTGAAAAAATTTATTCTTAATTTTATCTTTATTTTGACCCATATAACCTATTCCCGAAGTTTGGCCCTTTACTTATGGGACACCCTGTATAGAAATAAATAAATAAGTTTTTTTACATAATAGGCCTATACAATAAAAACATAATCAAGAAAGTTAATTCTAAGTTATATTAAGCAAAGGTCTACGTTTACCTATAAGATAAAAAGCGAGAACAGTAGTGAATATGTTCTTTTATAATGTATATTATAGAACATTGTTGTTTAAAGCTTTAGTTATATTTGTTGTCATTCCTAATATTCAAAAAAAGGCATTCCTAATATTCAAATCAAATAAATATATGGAAAAGTTATAACTCCTCTAAAACATATTCGGTGCTGCAATTAAGTAGTAAAGTAAATGTTAAGGTAATTTTTCAATAAATAATTTATAACAATTATACTTTCTGTAGAATACTAAATCTGTGAAAACCATGAATGATTCATTGTATCACGGTGGAGTCTGCTGCAACTTGGGTATTATGATGACTGGGCTGTTTCCAATAATTAAAATCCATCGAAAAAACTTCTTTCCCCTATTTCTCTCTTTAGCTTGACTTTTAATCATTTCCCTCAATCAGACTTTCAGCTTTCCTTCCCTACTTTCCGTTAGTACCATTCTCCCCCTTGATTAGCCATTCCTCCTAGACATTTTTGTTGAACTTGAATAACACACGCACACACTCACAAACACACAAACACACGCGCGTATTTTTTAACTTACACCATCAGTGGTTCAATGTTTTTTTAACTACGTACGACCATTCCTAAAGACGCTAGCAAATTGTGTTATTCATTTGCTATTGAACAAAATAATTCATTTAGCGAAAACACGTGTTTTTTAATTATGAATAATCCTATACCAAGAAGGACTAAAAAAAGTAACCGTAAAATCATCTGCCCTTTTCGAACAAAATTCTAATACTGTGATTTGAACGCAAACGAAAGATGCATTGAAATCATTTTAGAATCAGGCAATAAATAGATCATACTTTAACATAAGCCATCTATTAGAAATGTATGCAAAGTATTGTTATGAACTTTTCGCAGCTTAGGCACGAGGGTAAGCTGAACCTCATGTGGTGATGAACTTGGCATAAAATGTATTTTAATCACAAAAACCACAACGAACACAGAAACTAATAGTTTTAATGTCCTGACTGACTTAATTGAGTAATTTAACGAACACAGTCACTATTAATCAACACCTTATGACAACTGAAGTATAACCAGCTGATGTTGTTCAAACGCAGTGACATGGCAAACTATCTTGCACTACTAATTTTACCAAAATTAATTTTAAATAGAGAATTTGTCCTCATTTGCTGTTTCAGAGAATGTTAAACAAATCGACCATGGTCAATCCAACGAAATTGACCGTTTCATTTTTTCACCCCTCAAAAACCTACCAGATATTACATTTATGTGTATTATGTACTTATTGTCGTCTAAATCAATATTTCAAAGTTGGACGAATTTAGGAGTTTTTAAAATGAAAATTATGTTAAATTTTCCTTTAATAATGTTAAAGAATTTTAATATCACAATATATCGCTGAACAATTTAAACCGCCATGTAAGGACCTCCGGGGTCTTCAGCCCCAAACACGTCATCGCCGCCTCCTCTTCATCGGCCCAATCATCGATATTTATGGCGTGTTCTCGTGTGTCGTCCCTGGGTTGCCATACGTCATGTCAGTCCGCCCTCTGCACCCCGACTCTCCCATTGCCAATTACTAATTTATTTTAACAAACCCGAACTTAATTTTAATTGTTTAATCGGTTGTTTTTGCGGGGGTGACATAATAGTGCTTACAAACTAAATCATTGTAGTGGTGTCCTCAAATGGGGAAAAAGGAATTTTTTATCTAAACTCTATGAAGTTTTAAATGATAATTTGATAAGAATTTTTTGAGCAATTAAAATTTAAATCGTAGTTTTTTTTAGTGAAAAAATATTTTTTTCCTACCACTGCATTAAAATAATTACATTGCCGCACCTCTAAACATTACGCAAAACGGTTCATTTCCGCTTTCATTTCGTTCTCGCTCGCTAAATCAGCGGGGGTTGAAGTTGAAATGTAGAATAGGTTAAGATGGCACACAAGAGAGATGACTATGACGTCAAACACCTCAGACCAGTTTCTATTGGTCAGAAATCCCAAGACACCGAACTCTAAATTCTAATTCCTTGTTCTAAATCAGCTGATTTCATTGTCACAGTTTCTCTCTCAACTTCCGGTTCGTTCCAATAGAATAAGGAAACAGAACAGCGATGAACTTTTGTGTACATGTTAGTTAATAAGTTAAACTGTTTAAATGATGGTATTAGGAAAAATATGTTGTGTAAAACGAGCACGATAGTCATTGCCGCTCTCGAAATGTTTGGCCGCACTCAGCTAACGCTTCGTGTGGCCATCTTGCGGCCATCTACAATTCTCGAGTGGCAATGGCATACTTTGCGCTCTTAATACACAAATAACTATTTTTCGACAATACGCAGAAATCTTGAGTTTGTATTCAGATTCAAACAATTTGGAATGATTAATGATTTGAACACTATTAAAGGGCTTATTACATGATAGAGGTAGGTTAGTGATATTTTATAAGTTCTGCTTATGAGCTTATTATTATAAGTTGAATAATTCATACGACGAAATGCGTATAATCAATTTCGTTCGAACGGAAACGTGTATGTGCACTATGTACAATGTTTAAAATAAATTCAAATCGGTCTATCTGATTGTTTATGTAACAGTTGGCCTAAAATTATAATTTACCTGTACTATGGAATTTTACCTACTCCTTATATAGCAAGAAAATGTGTAAACGTTGAGTAAACATAAAAAAAATCATTCATACGGCAATCGAACAGGAAATATAATAAATAGGTTGTAAAACCTAAAGATATGCTGTTTATGAGATAATAAGTATATTGAAAATATAAACCCATAGATACACACCAAATCAAAACCGCACTTTAAGCCTAAAAAACTAACATTAGCAAATTGTTCAAAGGCATCTGTAAAAAAATGAGTAGCATCAGCGTTTCACTTAGTTCTAAAGGATTCAGTATTTGTCTAAACGTCAGTTCCGACTGGCATAGTCAGGCAAACGCCATTCTACCCGTCGAGTTATATATTAACGCAGTCCCCGCTCCGCGACATCACACGCTGAACTGCTGTACGGAGACATTAACTCTGTAAATGTTTAAACACTCCATTAGGAGACGCTGGCCTGCATGACCCATTACTTCTAACGACGAGAGTTGATACGACATTGCGCCGCTGAATACAGACTGCCTTGTGTGGTTTGGAATTGGTGTGTTTTCGAAATCCACTGTTTCACTTGATCCGTATATACGAGTAGAAGGGTAACATTTTTTCTAAAGCGAGAGGATTTTATATAGTTTCTGGTATTATCGAGTATGATTAAAAATAGCTAAACTTTATTTGTCATCTCCGCCACTTAAATTGAGGTTTAAAGTCATTCTATAAGATTGGTACTCAATAGTCAAGATTTCATTCTAACAATTGTATAGCAATGACGTTTGATAACGAAAGTTGGTTTTATTTAAAATACGTTTGTATATTAAATCTACCTTGATTATTGTTGATAGTCACTTCTGGAAAATTGCTATCCTAGTTTAATATTGGGATATTGAAGTTGTGATTGCTATGCGCTTGCATCGCTTTAGTTGATTAAATGTTGAATTAGTTTCGGCTATTGATTAGTAACGTTATCACCGTGATCGCTTTAATTTTGCTACAAGATAGTCAAAAACAATGAAATTACTCGAGATCCTTATAATTTTATAGCAATTGGCATTGAATTAAAACAATGAATTAAATAGCTTTAAATTGTGTTATAATTTGAACGGTTTTTTTAAACTGAAACTGTTACGAATTTAACGAAAAGTAACTACGTAATACATAGTAATGTCGGTCTCTAAGTGGAAGTGGATTACACCTTTACAGAGTGTAATCATTCTCGTAACGCATTTTCTCCTCACAATAAAAGCTGAGCAGAGTTGTATTCAGAAAAAAACAGCAGAATTGTACTCAAATATTTATAGAATATGTGAGCAAGTTAAGTTCTTGTTTTTGTGAAATGGTGAATGTCGTTGGTAAATAAAATAAATAAAATGAAAGGAGTCGTAATAACAGAAAAATAAACGACCCTGTGAGTTGCTCGATTACATTTATTTCTATAAATATTCATGCTATACTCTGCATTCTACTTTTTGGGGAATTCAATAAGTTAAACCAATATCGGTTGTTATTTTGATTTCTAAATTTGTTTCCATAAAAACATTTAATCAGTGTTTTATGTGAGATGCTTTGAATATAAAGACAAAGTGGATTTTCCAAGTCAAATAATTAATTAACATATCGAACAATTCAATGCAGGTAAAGTAATTCATTGACTCCTAAAATATTCACCATTATAGATTACTCATTGACTAGTCTATAAATTCCAAGAATATGAAAGATGTATGTTATACTGATAAAGTATTAAACATAATCTTAAATTGCAAGAATATCAGGGCTTATAGGCTCACAAATATGCGTAACGTTCTAAAACGCCGCAAGCGTATCTCATTGCGAAATCTTCTCAATGTTTCATATTTATTTGATACGTTTTGTCAAACTATACACATATACACAGTTTGTATTGCAATTATTTCATTTTTTGATTTATAGAAATGGCATTTCGGGAACTATATCTCGCGTTCCTGGTAGCCAAATTGTTTTTTATTAAACGTATTGAAACTAAGCGATTCCTTAGTATTTATAGATTTTTATTGACATTTTTAAAAATGTTAACAAAATTGTTAGCTATAAATTTTAAGTAATTGAAAATAAATGTTAATTAAATTTTTGGCTATGAATTTTTTGGCACATCAACTTTCATAGGTGCTGTGAATTGAACACAGTACCTATGAATGCACATTAACATGATATTAGTCATTAGGATTTACTATATTGTTAGAATGATCTAGATTTGTATTTTTAATGCGTTGCTTTTTATAACAAATAGCTTTCGGGTAAGGATTTGAACGTAGAATATATATCATGGGATTTATTTCATTAAATATTTACCGCAAGTTCAGGGGTTTTGCCAACGACTCGTATACTCAATGTGATGTAAAAATTCAAAATTATATAATTTATTTACTATTACATTTCTGTAATACGTCGAATGCTTGTGTGCTTGCTTTCTTACAGAATTAAGCTAAACAGGTAAAGTGGAAATGTGTTTATAGTATTACTAGTAAAACTTTTGGTTTGATTACAAGGTTTTTTCTGTTGTTCTGGAGGGTATTAGTGTCTTCTACGTCATGTTTTCTACGTGACCTTAACAAAACCACCCGGATCTCTGAAAACCACCCAAAAGGAAAGCACTCCCGTGATTACTTCTACCGTACCATTTAACCCTGGATTTCGTTTCACTTGTTGGGAACCTAATGTAATCAGCCTAAGAAAATTAAGGGCGAAGGCACCGCATGTTTTTTTTTCTAACAACAGAAGCAAGAAACAATTTAATATATCTATCACAAAAGTAATTTGGTAATGATACATGTTTTATCATTGTGTTACGGCATTTACGTCAGTATCTAAATTAGGCCTATATATCAAATGAAAACATCATAAATGCGGTTTAGTAAAATTAAAACATATGATAAATTATTGGTTTTGATATTGTCAGAAATGAACCCTGTAAGTTTAACTATAATTTATCATAAAATATATATCTGCGGTTATATTTTGTGTACCAGGGATATTTAAAAGGTAGATTTATAATATATCTCAGAATTGGCGTTAAATTCGTTGTTAAACTACCATACAAAAACTGACGTAATTAGTTAAATGTACCAAGTTTTGTGATCAAGTACCAAATAATAACAAGAAAGTATAAAATATAAGAGGATTTAATTTTTTATAGCTTGTGATTAAAACAAGCTAGTTCTAGGGAGGTGCTTGTAGTGGTGGAGACACCCCTAGAGGCGGTATTTTACACAAAGTTTTGACATAACGTTTCTTTCTGTTACGCCCTCTGAAATACGTTTATATGATGCACCGCAGATGGCGTCCCAGAAAGTTTAGTAATTCAAATGTCCCGAACATAAACCTCCACTAGACGTCACGTCTGATATTATTATACTCCCTGTGTTACGTTTACTTATTTTACTTTTGGCAACCTTTAGATGAATTGTCATGGAAAACAGAATTTCCTGGTAGTGGTGGATAGCTATGAACAAGGTTTTTTCTGTTGTGGATAGCTATGAACAAGGTTTTTTCTGTTGTTCTGGAGGGTAAATTAGTGTCTTCTACGTCATGTTTTTTACGTGACCTTAACAAAACCACCCGGATCTCTGACGTATTGTTTTTCTCTGACGTATATATATAAAAGAGTTATTTATTTATATATTCATCTGATATATGTTGCTGTCCTTGCAACATATATCAGTTTTCATTTTACAGTCCTTTTCACAATTTTATGTGATCCCACTAATATTATGAAAATGTGAAAGTTTAGGACCTTTGGCATTATCGTCGATGTAAATAAACGATGTTTGTCATATTATGTAAGTCAGCTGTAACAACGTATAAATCCAAGCAAACGAATGTAGAAAACAAAACCAATTACAATTGACAGACAAAAAAACAGTACAGGGCAATACCAGCTGTTTCAACTTTTGAACGTGAGCGAAGCCACAGCTAACATCTAGTTTTAAAATATGTTTGAATATTTAAACGAAAATAATTGGATATGATTGAAAAAGAAATGTAATTTTTTTAATTTATCAATTGTAATTTATCTGTATTAACTACAATAATTTACTCACATCAAGGGATGTTGCAAGGACGTCAAGCTGCAAGGAACTTTACCTAGAAAAAAACAAAAATCAAAGTTATGTTTTCATTTTATGATATATCAACATATAGCAGCATTATGCTATTATTATGTTGCAGCAATCTGATTCCGGTTCGAAGACCTTCTGGCATAAAAATGTGGTAAAACTAAGTCAAATAATCATTAACATCAAAAAACTACTGACTAGTTTATCCAACAGTAGTATCTACAGGCTATTTTTGTTGAAGCATATTACATCCTGGAAAGATAAAAAAATCATGGTATTTGAACAATAATATTATTATTTTTTATTTGATACTTTGAAGATATGTTGATATTGATATATATATATATATATATATATATATATATATATATATATATATATATATATATATATATATATATACTTATTCTAACGCTATTCCAACCTCGTTACCTCAATAGTACACGACAGTCAATTCGATCTCAGACAGGAATCGTCATTGAGATCTCGGTCTTTCTAACTCATTATTATATATATAAACTAGAGCAATTCAATCTCACTCTATATACAGAAATTCTCATGAACATGTTCAATCATGTTCAATCATATTCAGTCATGTTCAATCATGTTCAAAGTTTATTGTTGGTAGTTCCTATTTTAGTTCATTAGAGATGAAATGACGACCTACCCAGGTAAGTATTTTAGGCTAAGGATGAATGAAAGATGACTGAAGGATAATTGAGGCGCGATCTTGTAGTCTTGTTACTGACTAAGGCCGACATATTCCTTAGACATAATAGCCCAACAGCCAGGAGACTGCGGCCGCAGTCAAAAGACCGTAATAGTTGTGCTGTAGTGGGAATGGTTGCAATAGTAGTTTGTAATAGTGAAAGCGAAATGCATAGTAGTGAAACTATACGGTTACCCAACTCTATAATTCATCCCGCATCACGGAAACACTGAATTCACATTGTGTCGACAATGTTAGATAAGAGTGCATTTCCTGATGCATTACTTCATACATGCATCACTCTTATGTAGGTACCTGTATGTTTCTAATTAAACGGATTTACACGGTGGATTTAAATTTTTACCTTTGTACTTTGCCAATCTATGTTATTAAAAGAATTTTACGCTGCAAAACTCCATATATAATCAACATGAAACTAAAGCCTATTTTACCAAGTTGTTTTTACAAGTCACGAAGTAACGCGGGCTGCTAGTTTATTGTAAAATTATTTTGTTCAGGATCACTTTATTGTGCTCCTAACCTACCAAAAACTAGAAAACTGCAAATTTTGATTATTTGAGTGAAATAATGAACAAAAACGTTTAAAATCATAAACAATTTTAATGTCACAAAAGAGTTTTGAAGAAATACAAACCAAAAAAAAAACCTTTGCTAAAATTTCAACTTTTGAACAATGCATTTCATTTTGAGGAGTCTTGGCGTCGTTCCCCCATCGTGAAACTGCGAATCTTGGAAGCAGCCGCTGCAAATGTGCCCCTTAGAAGTTGGTTTATGTAGAATGCTGTGAAGTTCCTGTTCTTTGTTACTTCTTGTACATCCCAGAATTGGTTTTGGGTGAGGTACACTCGTTATCAATGTCCATTTTTGGAGTTCATCCGGAGACCACGGCAATCCCATGTTTCGCCTTGCAGCGAATTGAAGCGGATAGTTGAAACATCGAAAATCAGTAAAGCTGCGGTTAATCATAACATCAATTAGCAGGGGCAAATAAAGGGAAATTCCGTCGTAGGTCTTGAGGTTCCTTGCATGTTCATTACACATGAAAACATCATTTCTCATAGCAACCGGGTATTTTCCACATTCACAGACAGCAGCTTCACGTGGCTCCATGATAACACAGTGATTTAGGAACCTTTTATCATTTTGGTTGTTTGTAAAAAACATTTTCATGTTAGAACTGATTATCATAGGAATACCGCTATTCATATTATTCAACACCCATTCAACAAACTTCTCTGGACTTATCGACCAGTATGTGGAGTATAATTTGCAAACCGCTGTGTTTTTTTTCATTATTTGTCTACTTCGCTCATCCTTGGGTACAAACTCAATTGTATTGACACCTTGTTGGCTGTCAAAAACAGTGCCCCACATTTCAAATGTTGAAAAACAATTAGAAGCAGTGGCTTGCAAAATTAAATTTCCACAAAAATAGCCCTCAATGAAAATAACTCTATCTCTCAGATGGGCCTCTGAAATCTCAGAGACAATGTAACGTTCCCATTTGTTCATTAACTGAGTCAAATCAGCCAAAGATTGTGAAGGGGTATTTGGGGAGTTCTCTAAAGAGTCTTTTTTATTTGACGCCTCCGAATCCTGGCCACTTACCATGTTAAAAAATTCCATTAGTCCATTGTCCACTACATCACTGTCTTGGTTGCTTCCCAGAATAATTGGCTGCTGCACCTCTTCTTTCTTGCATATTCCTGTTCTCAGCACCGGACCATCCGCAACTGTGTATATCCCTGAATTTTCACTGGTCACTGGGTTTAAGCACTCATCTGTCAGCTCACTGTACACTATGTCAAAATCCATAAGGCTATGAGAGTCATTAATAACATCTGGTTCACTAACACACATATATTCTATTGGACTAGTAAAATCAATAAGATCCGCCATACTTAAGATATAAAGTTTATAAGTTTTTTTTAAGTTTGTGAATGAAAAGTATTAAAACCGTAAAATCATGATAAGAATATGTCTTCCAAGCGGTCTTAACAATGGACAGCATTACAATATGCCCTCTTTTATAGGGGGACCTTACACGTGGCTGTCCACCCCCCCCCCCCACTCCACGCGATGTTGTGTCAGTCATGATGTCATGTGACCTATGTGAGAATTTTGTTTCCTTTTCAGATAATTCTGGAATGGAGGCCTCCGACTCCTCCAAAGACTCAGCTAGTCGCCCGGAGATCTGTTGGGATTTCACAAGTGGCTGATGAGAAAAACATCTTTTGTTCGGAAAACCGATAAATGTAATTTGGTTGTGAATCGAATTCCCGATTGAAAAATTAAATTTTAGTGGCTCGGAGTCCCGACATATGTACTAGTACTTCGCGGGACAGTTATATTTAGTGAGTTTCGGCATTTGGCAAGTTTGCCGGGTTTCGAAGTTTAGGAACTCTTTTTCAGGATTGGCAAAAGTCTGAAGATAGAAACTTACATTGTTCGGAAAACCGATAAAAAAGTAATTTGTTTGTGTATCGAGTTCCCGATTGAAAAATGAAAACCTTAGTGGCTTGGTGCCGGTCGTCGGAACTATTTCAACTTCCCTGTTTTTACCAAAGTTTCAATTTCATATCTTTCAAATATTGGTTTCAGAAAAAAAAACTTAATAACAAATTGCTAAAATAGTATTTTGTGTCCAGGAGTCATAAGTTTCATGGGTCAATAATTAATATTAAAAAAATTACAAAGCCGATCCGGGACTTTTTGAACACCAGGTATACCAATTCTACACAATTTCTTGTTTTTATTAGTAATTAAAGTGTAGAGTAGCCAAAACTCTACCGTGTACTATCGTGTCGGCTCGTGGTTTATGTGTAACATCAGTTCCGGACAAGAAAATCGTTTACTTTTTGAACAAGAAGATGTAGGCGGACTAAATGTTCAGGAATTTTTTAAAACACATTACAACCCCCAAAAGTTGTGTGTGATAAAAAGCAAAGGATTTGTAAATCAAGATCGAAAAAATATTAAAATACAACAGTACAGCCCTAACCATCCTTCGATGTCGACTAACAACTATCCTCCAAATACACCACCGATCCCGCCTAAAACCCAACCATCGCCCCCGTGTTGAGTTCACAGCGACACCCGCGCCCGAGTAACCCTTTAAAATAGTTCAATTTGGTGACTATTTTGGCACCCGGAAAAAATTTTACAATAATACATGAGTACATATTTTACAAGCAGTACATGAGTTTTGGAAGCGTTTGCCGGCGCCTGAGGCCCTTTTAAAATTGGTCAACGTGAAAAATGTTTGCCTTGGAGGTAATTTCCGGCGCTCGTGGAGCCCTTTCATACTGTTAAAGAGCTTAATTAATTTTTTTGGTGGCGTTTGACGAAGCCCAGAGCACCTTTTAAAATTGCGCAACTTGCCAAATTTAATTTAGGTGGCATTTACCGGCATTGTTAAATGATTAAAAGTGTTAATCATGAAATTTGGCGACTTTCCTTGGCAACCGGAGAGCATTTACAAATCGTTCAACATGCTAAACATGAGTTTTGGTCATGTGAAAGTGTTTGCCGGAAGTTACAGTTTATTGCTCTATTACGGATCAATATTGTTCAACCCGGTAGACTAGGTAACAAGAGGGTACTTGACCAGTGGCGATGTGGGTCATTATACCACACATATGACGCCACTACTGTTACATAATCGATTCTACGACATGTGACACAATGTCAACTGAAGAAAGTGGAAGATATTGGGTTTGTCGATAAAAGATTATTAAAAAATAACTAACTAATCAGTTTCAAATTTTTATGGAATATATTAGGATTGTTCATAAACATTTTTGGAAAGTTTAATAATTTTAACATTATTATTATTTTTGTTCTTGTGAATTTTGTAAAATGTTTTTATTCCCACGCACGGGGGGGCTAGTTTGTGGGAGTCGCGCTGCGGAAGGCTCGGATTCTCCACGGCGAGGAGTGCAATGTTGCCAGTGTGGCTTGGTGTGACTCATGCCACCCTAAATTTAAAACTCATTTTTCAATCGGGAATTCGATAAGGCGCAAAAACTTGTTGAATTAACTATTCGGGCCCCCGATCTGAAGTGTCCTTTGACTTTGCATCGGAATCCCGTTTCAATTTCAAAACATTCGGGATTCCGAATAATTCACAAATCCCCCCCCCCCCCCCTAACCCCCATCTCACGTCCACCGGAGAGGGAACCACGGGTATATATACGGGTGATACAGAGACCCTGCTCAGTAATCGTGTGGTCAACTAGCTTGAGTAGTTCCAAAATGAACACGCGAGTTATTTTATTCATCGTACGTGAATTTTTGATTAAGGAGTTTGGGTTTACAACGTTTGAACGCACCTGTCCTAAGTTCACGGAGGAAGAGTTTACAGAGTACAAAGAGAGAAAAGGAAGAGTTAACAGCATATGCGAGGAAGTACTAGTGAAGAGGAATGTAAACATCCCCATTGACACGGGATTCACTGTAAGTAATTTTTGATTTTTTCGATAATATTCTAAAATTGTGGTCTTAACTAGCATATAGGTTGATATGGTGCCGCATTCTGCTCTCTTTTACGGCAAGTAACAAGAGGTAAGATAGCTCCCGGATCCACAGACACGATGTCAGTATAATCTTGTTGAAAATCCATTTTTCTCTTTTTTAGCGGACCTCCTTCTTGTTTAGTAATATCCGATTGTTTTGTTTTATTGATGGATAGTGATACTTGAATCCCATCCGTCTGTATGCTATATCCAAAACCAGGGGGACAGTTGAAATAACGTTTCCAGTATATACCAGCACTGATTTCATTGAACTGTTTCCATGATCCGGGGACGTTTTTTGGATCCGTCCTCCGTAATAGTTCATACAATGCAAGGCTGTCGTATGTCAAATGAGACGCTCCGTTTTTTAATATCGGAAACAAAAGAAATGATTTTCGCCCAGCAGAAGTAAACTCTTTTTGAATGTTGTAGAATAACTGGATGAATTTCCAGTAGTCTTTGTTGATTTCTCGGTTTGTAACATTACCATTATTATTGAACCATTCTTCAATTTCTTGATTCTTGACGTTAGATGATGATTGATTTTCGTAGAAAATGTCAAAACAAGTATCGTGGACTTCTTTCTTCGATAACGTTGGAAATTTCATTTTCAAATAGCGTTTGATCCTTGAAAAGGCGTGAAAAGTGATGTTGGTCTCTGTGATGGTTTCATAACGTTTTGCGATATGAACATCAATTGGTTTCTACTTTTTAACCGACTTCCCCCACCAACAAAAGGAGGAGGTTCTCAATTCGTCTTGGGAGATGTTTTTTTTTTGTTTTTTTTTCTAGGGATGTTCACCGATTTCTTTGCGATACTTTTACCAATCAACGTGATTCTACTACCAAAATAACCGGAATGGTTTCCCGTAGGTCCCATATATAACATTTTGTTTCATTGAAATATTTATTTAGGAGAAAAGTCCAAAAAACCTCAAATATTCAACATTTTCAAATACTTGTTGTTTACAAAACAAAGCTAAGGTGAACAGGGATAAGTCAGGTTTATTTTATTACAGCTGTTACATCCTTCAAACTAAATTTATAATTATAGAGCAAATGATCAGCTGCTTCATGTCTATATAATGTCAAAACAGTTTGTCTTCTAGGTTATGAATTAATTATATGTAGATTCAAACACAGTCAATTCCATTATGATTATTATTACTTAAATAAAAAAAGTGTAAACCAAAAAACATGAATGAAGAAGAGCAAGTCTAAATCTTAACGTTTTAGTGTGGCCTAGGAATACCTCAGAAATACATCGGAAACTTGGATCTTGTGAAAGAACTTAAGCCCATCATAGATTTCTTCTATAGCACACCAGTTAATTTTAAATGGCCATAAAAAATAATGTCATCGTCGTACAAAGAGGAATTTTTGTGACTTGTCATATGTGAGCGCTCTTGCAGTTTCCACTGAAAAAATCCCCAACAGGCTTTGCAAGTCATTGGTCATTGTGAGTTCGTGTTTCACAGGTTGAAACATGCGAAACATTATTTTTATATATCTTATTAGACAACTTATAGTGCTAACGTGCAAGCATCGTAATTCGAGACTAGATCGATCTTATGAGTGAGCCCCTGGACAGTTTTGCAAATGTACTTAAATTAACTCATTTTCCATTTTCCAGGTGCCAAGCACATGGTTATCTTGTAATAAAAACCTCAACAGTAAACTGTCCGAGAAAATCTGTCGCCAAATTCGAGGGTTCAATCAATTCAATAGAAGATTGTAATTGTGCACGTGAGATAATTCATAATATGACCGCCGCGTATCAGAATTTCAGAAATGTTCCTAGGCTGTGCTGAAGGGATAAGGTTTTAATGTTTAGTTTATCTGCTTTAAAAATTGTTTTGAGTATTCTCCCAAAATTGCAATGTTGTGGTCGTGAGTTTGTAAAGCAAAAAAAGCGTAAATACATTAAATAGTAAACTTTGTCTGATATATCTGTTTGTGTCTTTAGGATAGAAACGCGCAAAAACTAATAAATAGATTGAGCTAAGCACAGCGGCAATCTATTCCAGTTCTTAAAATACAGTTAAAAAATGCCACTGGCGTAGAAAGACACAAAATAAAAAAAAAATACACCTGAAAATATTTTGCATTGAGCAGGATCAAGATCAGCTGTTTCGAGCTAACAAAAAAATTGACTATACATTAATATCTCTTAAACGGTCAATGTTGAAGAACTGGAACATACTCGGTGTCAGACAATTTTACACCCTCAAAATCTTTAAATGTCTGGTGGCTTATCTATGTTATATAGAACAACTAACTGTTTAAATATTTTTTTTGCTCACAGTACAGTAGTGAAATGCTGTGAACATTTAAATATTGTTTTACAATGTAAATATGGTTTTGAATGCACGTCAAATGTGAAAATTACGAACCTATTAAGCTGAGAATTTGCCAGTAATGTATTTGGCCCATATAGGACTGATCTGTAAAGCACATGTATAGGCTTTTAAAATCCCTTATAAAATGAGATGTTTTCAAACATGTGGCCATATGCACAGCGCATAAGTAATAAATAGCTGGACACGTGGAGACTATAACAAATTATAATGTGTACTATATACATTGTCATTTACCTGATTCTTCGCTGTACAAGAGACTGTTCTAACCTGTCCAAAAAATGAGTTCAGCAAATACAGTAGTACAGTTTAGAAATCTATTAAGTGATTGAGCCATCAGCGAAATGAACTGGAGTGGAGTATTAATGGTATCCTACAACTATTATTGAATAAATCGGAATCAAACATAGAAGACAAAAACGTCCACTAAAAAGTATGAAATAATTTATTTTTGGTAAAAAAAAACAACCGACTTCAAACGCTCTAAAAAGTATAAAATAATTTTATTTTATAAGTCAAATTTCGTAATGTCCAAGCTCACGTATTTCAAGTCGGCGCGGCTCTATATTGCATCTTAGTTATGTATCTTCTTGGCAGAATAGCTAGAAGTTTTAATAACATTTGAAGAATGTATTTGTTGTATGGCTTACCGGTACTTGAATGTAACATTAAAATAAAAATTGTGTGTTAATTTCATATAAATAAGAGAGGAGAGTTTTAAATTTAGACTAGAGAATTTACTTGTGGGTCTTGGGTCTACAATACTGTAAAAATTGTATTTTAAATCAAACTGTTCGAGTTGACGACTGAAATTTTATCCCGCAATTATTATAATTGAGATCAAACTGAGATATTTAATCACTACTCACAGTTGAGTGTTTCATATATTGATAGAGCCGCGCCGACTTGAAATACGTGAGCTTGGATATTACGAAATTTGACTTATAAAATAAAATTATTTTATACTTTTTAGAGCGTTTGAAGTCGGTTGTTTTTTTTTACCAAAAATAAATTATACAGTAGTAATTCGGAAACGGTCTCATAGCTAAATATTTGCCATAAGAATAACATTGGACAACGTACTGCGTTTACCGCCAAACTAAAATATCAATTATTTTTGCAACCAGTTGACGTAGACTAATGATTCAAAATACTAGATTATTTAGTTTTTAAAGCCAAATTTAATGGTTGCAAGTATATTTTCTTTAAAAGTTTCGGTTTTTGTGAAATTTGAATAACATGAATTTTTTAATACTTAAACCCCCATAACTTCTGAACCTGAATTTTTACAGACATGCGGGTGGTGTCATTTTATTTGTTATCTTAAGCACTAAAAACCATGACATTTTTATCAAAATCGTTAGAGCCGTTTTTGAGAAATTTGGATTTTTGTCATTTTTATGGGTTTTTATGGGGTAAATACCCTTAAAAATCAAAAATTCAAAAAAAATGAAAAATACGCCTGGAGATACCACGGCTTTATACCTACATGCCAAATTTCATGAAAATCGGACCACTGGTGTCGACTCTAGCTTTGTTTACATACACACACACACACACACACACACACACACACACACACACACACACACACACACACACACACGCACACACACACACACACACACACACACACACACACACATTCACACACACACATTCACACCGATACAATTCAACAGCAATTACAATTTTGTCATTTGTTTTAGGTCAGAGGTGTAATATTGGAGGCGCTTGAAATGTATGGGATACACCTCCCGGACTATCTTGAAGAAATAAGCAGGACGTTGGCAAAACGACTGGACCAAATCAATCCCTCATCCAGATTCTCATCGGGTTCCAACAGATTCTCGTCGGGTTCATCATCAGGGAAACTAGTAAGGTGGATAGATTACTCAAAAAATAAAATTATCAGACAATGTGATGCATGTGGAAAAATGAGCAACTGCTCAACCTTTGCCTACGAGGAAGAAACTTCAGATGAATGCAAGACAATATGTTGCATTTGTCTGAAGCTTGACCCGAGGCAGTGGTCAAGGAAGCAGCTGCTCATAGATTGTCCACATAAAGATGGGATTTTAATTTAAAAGGATACTAAAAATTATGACTCTAATGTTAATGTCAAATTTTGATTGATTTTTTCAAAATTTATATTTTTTCTAAATTGATTCTTCTTATTTTTTATTTACAACTATAATACAAGCCAAGATTTTCTGGACACCTGGTATACCTTTGAAAATTATTTAAAAAATGTTCGACTACGATTACTTTTAATATTTGCATCTATACTCTATCCATCTTACTAGTATTCAAATTAAATTCAAGTCAATACTTATTCTTTAAGTAGCCTAGAGGATGTAAATAATGTAAATATATTTAGTATAAAATAAATGTAGCCTTCATATTTTATGTCTTTTATTACCCTTGTAACATTTTTGAATAGTCTTGATGTTCCATAACCCCCTCAGACCCAAATGTTTCTGAGAAGGTTACGATTTTAAACCTTACTAGTGGCTTGTAGGGGCAAAAGCCCCTAAAAAAAAATACAAATGCTGGGTATTTAATTTTTCCTTCACACACACAGCTCGGTAACAGTTTGACAGAATTAAATGTTTAAAGTTTAATGTTAAAGATATTTTGACATTTGCTAGTACGTATCAGAATTTTAAGAAAGTGCGTTACTTCAGTATAGTAAAGGACTGAATTTTTTGGAACAGTGGCGCCACACTTCGTTCTCAAAACAAACTCAGTCTACTTTGTTTACAATTACACCGAGAAAAATGTTTAGTCTAGTCGGCATGGTAAATCAACATTAGCATGCTACTGTACGTTACATACGTAAATACGTCTGTTTCACCGTTAGTACGTAGGAAATACCATGATAGAAAATAAGCGGCATTGTGTTTCACCATGCCATAAGCATGGCAGTCTGTCCTCGTTTTAGCACCCTTTAAGTATGATTCATACGGCTTTTTCTCTCAGTGTAAATATATGGACATGGTTTGAAGAAATTCTTCAGGTTAACCACAGACTGCAGCACTTTCATTTCCATAATAATAAGCAAATAAATAAGGATGAAATCATGGTCTTCCGTTGACGACTCCACGCTCCACGTTGGAGACTTTGGTTCCACTTCATAAAGGAAGTTAGGTTTGGAGACCATGAGTTGGTAAATAGTTGATATTGAGGATTTTACATTACGTTCAACACTTTTTCATGATTGCAAGTGAGTAAATACTGCTTTGTCTTGGTACATTCAAAATTAAATATACTTTTGATTGGCCAAATTTAAAGGTGAACCTTTTTGGTAGGATCAAATTTAAAGTTGACGTTACACTCAATAGCTTTTAGAGCAGCACATTCTGTTGTTCCTCAGTCAAAACTATGACCATTTCCGACCGCACATAAACCTGGTAGAGCTGGGCCTTAAGAATAAATGATGAAGAAGTCTGCTCTGTACCTATAGCCTGCGCTTATTCGATTGTGTAAATGTTACAAATCACTTAGCTTTAAATAAGCATCAGCTACTACTACATGATACAATGTAAAAGTAACAGTCGTATTTAATTCCTCTGGCTTTTTAAGGTTAAGATCCCTAAATTATAAAAACGGAAAATTTAAAAGTAAAAAAAAACAGTCATGTGTTATAGTACGTTCAACCTATTTTGCTGGATTTTAAATAAACCATATATCAACATCTAGAATGCGGTTTTAAATCAAGTATAAGCAACACATGTTTTATTGTAAACAAAGCAGACGTTTTTAGATCCCAATGCTTTTTAAATGGCAGATATTTTACGTTAGTTCTCGTTTTCTGGTGAATTTCAAGCAATTCCATTATTTTTCCCGCCATCACGGAATAGAGACCTTTAATTTGAGCCCTCTCCCATCTTTGTACGACTTGCCTGACGCCTACAATTTTGACGCAAAGAATCGCCTTACGAAATTAAATATATGATGGCTCAAAATCTTGTCCGCCGACGATAGACGAACG
Source organism: Flexamia atlantica (assembly GCA_035578135.1). Taxonomy (NCBI): domain Eukaryota; kingdom Metazoa; phylum Arthropoda; class Insecta; order Hemiptera; family Cicadellidae; genus Flexamia; species Flexamia atlantica. The sequence continues at coordinate 52,527,733 of JAQJVK010000004.1, read as the reverse complement.
GACATAATTTAACAGAATGTTTTTTGCACCATTTTTATCCCTATTCACACCACTATGGCATACTGGGCAGTAGACATAACGGTGTGGTGTCTTCGACACGACGACATCGGATGAAATGTTCTGTTCGTTGCAAGAACTACACCTTTTAGTTGTGTATCTTTCACCAAACACTATAACTTTGTGTCCTCTTCTCCGTAGGGCGGATATTAATTTTTCGTGTGAAAACTTTCTCCTGGTGCGAAACTTAGCGGTCTTCATGAACGTAGCGCCGGCTCCGTACACGATCACTTTATCTTCAGGCGTAAAGTACTCTTTAGCGATGTTATCGAAAAACCGTTGAAACCTCGTGTATCGGTCGAACTTCAACCTTCTCATTTTTCGTAAAACGTAAATCTCTTGTCGGCGTTTGAACCATTTCAGTTTGAATTTTGTAAAGGTCCAGTAATCGAAACTACTCTTCCCAATAACAATATTTTTTTCCTTTTCCATTCGCTCCCGATCCATTCGGATTTCACCGAAATATCATCGATATCATTCGATATCATTCGTCCACCGTTTTCTTTTCTTCTCACGAAAGTATTCACCGGTATCACAGATTACGCGTCCTGCAGATAGTGATTGGTAAATGAAATCATTCTGCTCTCTTTTGCTGCAAGTAACAAGAGGTAAGATAGCACCCGGATCCACAGACACGATATTGGTATAATTTTCTTGAAAATCCGTTTTTCTCTTTTTTACCGGACATCCTTCTTGTTTAGTAATATGCGATTGTTTTGTTTTATTGATGGATAACAATACTTGAATCCCATCCGTCTGTATGCTGTATCCAAAACCGGGAGGACAATTGAAATACCGCTTCCAGTAGATACTAGCGCTGATTTCATTGAACTGTTTCCATGATCCGGGGACGTTTTTTGGATCCGTCCTCCGTAATAGTTCATACAATGCAAGTCTGTCGTATGTCAAATGAGACGCTCCGTTTCTGAATATCGGAAACAAAACAAACGATTTTCGCCCAGCAGAAGTAAACTCTTTTTGAATGTTGTAGAATAACTGGATGAATTTCCAGTAGTCTTTGTTGATTGCTCGGTTCGTAACATTACCATTATTATTGAACCATTCTTCAATTTCTTGATTCTTGTCGTTAGTCGATGATTTATTTTCGTAGAAAATGTCAAAACAAGTATCGTGGACTTCTTTCTTCGATAACGTTGGAAATTTCATTTTCAAATAGCGTTTGATCCTTGAAAATGCGTGAAAAGTGATGTTGGTCTGTGTGATGGTTTCATAACGTTTTGCTATATGAACCATCAATTGGTTTCTACTTTTACAGTCGTAATTCGGAAACGGTCTCATAGCTGAATAACGGTCAATGACTTGATCGGGATCTTGTATTTTGGAATCAGACCCCTTCAAAACGTACAAAAATCGCAAAGCATTTATTTTAGGAAAGTAATTGGCAAATTCTGAGGCGGACATTTTATCCATGTAAGATTTGTAAAAGACATTTATCAACAGTGACATTTCGATTTGCATTGATGATAACTCTTCCACATCCCTGTTGATCTCTTTCCACAATTCATCCTTTTTCGAAGATAACGGACAGAAAAAACTTCCGATACATTTCTTCACGGTGTATATTCGGTCCAAGTCGTTGTTTCCATCATTCCTGATCCGTTTCTTGTGGGAGGCGCACTTTTTTGAACTGGATCGTTTGTGATCCGTACCTCCGCATGAAGGGCAACATGACATTCCACAACACAAAATCTGAACACCAATCAATGTCTGAACGAGCCTAAACCCAGTTAACACCCTGTACTTATAACTTTATTCTTCGTCGACATTCCTACAGCCGACATTGAAAGTCGAGATAAATATCTTGACAATAGGGAATAAATTATGGAAAACAATAAGGTTTAAAATCCCATGTTATATTTGTCCCAAAAAAGGTACATTGGGTCTCAGGAGGTTATAAAGTCGTATGTACCGGGCTGACATGTCGCTGTCCTCTAGTATTTGTTAAATTATTTTATTCCCACGCACGGGGGGGGGGGGTGGTTTGTGGGAGTCGCGCTGCGGAAGGCTCGGATTCTCCACGGCGAGGAGTGCAATGTTGCCAGTGTGGCTTGGTGTGACTCATGCCACCCTAAATTTAAAACTCATTTTTCAATCGGGAATTCGATAAGGCGCAAAAACTTGTTGAATTAACTATTCGGGCCCCCGATCTGAAGTGTCCTTTGACTTTGCATCGGAATCCCGTTTCAATTTCAAACCATTCGGGATTCCGAATAATTCACAAATCCCCCCCCTAACCCCCATCTCACGTCCACCGGAGAGGGAACCACGGGTATATATACGGGTGATACAGAGACCCTGCTCAGTAATCGTGTGGTCAACTAGCTTGAGTAGTTCCAAAATGAACACGCGAGTTATTTTATTCATCGTACGTGAATTTTTGATTAAGGAGTTTGGGTTTACAACGTTTGAACGCACCTGTCCTAAGTTCACGGAGGAAGAGTTTACAGAGTACAACGAGAGAAAAGGAAGAGTTAACAGCATATGCGAGGAAGTACTAGTGAAGAGGAATGTAAACATCCCGATTGACACGGGATTCACTGTAAGTAATTTTTGATTTTTTCGATAATATTCTAAAATTGTGGTCTTAACTAGCATATAGGTTGATATGGTGCCGCATTCTGCTCTCTTTTACGGCAAGTAACAAGAGGTAAGATAGCTCCCGGATCCACAGACACGATGTCAGTATAATCTTGTTGAAAATCCATTTTTCTCTTTTTTAGCGGACCTCCTTCTTGTTTGGTAATATCCGATTGTTTTGTTTTATTGATGGATAGTGATACTTGAATCCCATCCGTCTGTATGCTATATCCAAAACCAGTTGACAGTTGAAATAACGTTTCCAGTATATACCAGCACTGATTTCATTGAACTGTTTCCATGATCCGGGGACATTTTTTGGATCCGTCCTCCGTAACAGTTCATACAATGCAAGGCTGTCGTATGTCAAATGAGACGCTCCGTTTTTTAATATCGGAAACAAAAGAAATGATTTTCGCCCAGCAGAAGTAAACTCTTTTTGAATGTTGTACTGGATGAATTTCCAGTAGTCTTTGTTGATTTCTCGGTTTGTAACATTACCATTATTATTGAACCATTCTTCACTTTCTTGATTCTTGACGTTAGATGATGATTGATTTTCGTAGAAAATGTCAAAACAAGTATCGTGGACTTCTTTCTTCGATAACGTTGGAAATTTCATTTTCAAATAGCGTTTGATCCTTGAAAAGGCGTGAAAAGTGATGTTGGTCTCTGTGATGGTTTCATAACGTTTTGCGATATGAACCATCAATTGGTTTCTACTTTTACAGTAGTAATTCGGAAACGGTCTCATAGCTAAATATTTGCCATAAGAATAACATTGGACAACGTACTGCGTTTACCGCCAAACTAAAATATCAATTATTTTTGCAACCAGTTGACGTAGACTAATGATTCAAAATACTAGATTATTTAGTTTTTAAAGCCAAATTTAATGGTTGCAAGTATATTTTCTTTAAAAGTTTCGGTTTTTGTGAAATTTGAATAACATGAATTTTTTAATACTTAAACCCCCATAACTTCTGAACCTGAATTTTTACAGACATGCGGGTGGTGTCATTTTATTTGTTATCTTAAGCACTAAAAACCATGACATTTTTATCAAAATCGTTAGAGCCGTTTTTGAGAAATTTGGATTTTTGTCATTTTTATGGGTTTTTATGGGGTAAATACCCTTAAAAATCAAAAATTCAAAAAAATGAAAAATACGCCTGGAGATACCACGGCTTTATACCTACATGCCAAATTTCATGAAAATCGGACCACTGGTGTCGTCTCTAGCTTTGTTTACACACACACACACACACACACACACACACACACACACACACACACACACACACACACGCGCGCGCGCACACACACACACACACACATTCACACACACACATTCACACCGATACAATTCAACAGCAATTACAATTTTGTCATTTGTTTTAGGTCAGAGGTGTAATATTGGAGGCGCTTGAAATGTATGGGAGACACCTCCCGGACTATCTTGAAGAAATAAGCAGGACGTTGGCAAAACGACTGGACCAAATCAATCCCTCATCCAGATTCTCATCGGGTTCCAACAGATTCTCGTCGGGTTCATCATCAGGGAAACTAGTAAGGTGGATAGATTACTCAAAAAATAAAATTATCAGACAATGTGATGCATGTGGAAAAATGAGCAACTGCTCAACCTTTGCCTACGAGGAAGAAACTTCAGATGAATGCAAGACAATATGTTGCATTTGTCTGAAGCTTGACCCGAGGCAGTGGTCAAGGAAGCAGCTGCTCATAGATTGTCCACATAAAGATGGGATTTTAATTTAAAAGGATACTAAAAATTATGACTCTAATGTTAATGTCAAATTTTGATTGATTTTTTCAAAATTTATATTTTTTCTAAATTGATTCTTTTTATTTTTTATTTACAACTATAATACAAGCCAAGATTTTCTGGACACCTGGTATACCTTTGAAAATTATTTAAAAAATGTTCGACTACGATTACTTTTAACCCTAGAGAGCTCGCGCCTACCGCTGTAACGTGAGAGCTCGCGCGGGGTAAATATTTACCCCATTATGTTTTATTGTATTTATTTAATGAAACAACAAGCAATTAATTTGAAACATATTACAAACTTTCATGTCAACTATATTTAACTTATATCACTCCATCATGTAGAAAGTCTTAACAGAAAAGCATACTGCTCACACATAAAACAGTCAACACAAGTTTCTACTGAATGGTCCTTGCAGATACTTTTACTGCAATTAGCATAGCACTTGGTAGTTTTTCAGTCCAAATTTCAAAATTTCCTGATTAGAAATCACATCTGGCATTTTTTTCCGAGTTGTTGCATTGGTTCTTGTTGCAGTATTCCTAAAGCGCAGCTTTATGTGCGTTCTTAGGTCTCTTGGTAATGTTACAATTTAAGTACAGCGTTGACTTAACACGTGATTTGCCGTTACAAATTTTGCGTTACATCAACTTAGACTTACAGGTCAGCCACTAGACGAGTTGACTGGAAGGTACTGAAGAGGAGAAAGCACTGGGGTGCGTCTTCGCATACTTTTTCTTGTGTTAAAAACGTGCCTGGAGAAAATTTACCCCGCGCGAGCTCTCTAGGGTTAATATTTGCATCTATACTCTATCCATCTTACTAGTATTCAAATTAAATTCAAGTCAATACTTATTCTTTAAGTAGCTTAGAGGATGTAAATAATGTAAATATATTTAGTATAAAATAAATGTAGCCTTCATATTTTATGTCTTTTATTACCCTTGTAACAGTTCCATATAACGATGTAGAACAGCTATGTGAACAGTATATTTTAAATATTTGTAATTATCCACCGCCGGTGATAATTTCACAGGACCTATTGACCGAATAGCTGTTCTAGAACAGCTATTTGAACACAATTACAGCTCCTATTTACTAATCAATGACAAGCCTAAAAGATTGTACATGTTTAATTAGTGAAAAGTTTGAAACATTGTACCAAAGTAATGCTAAACTCATTTGTATTGCACTAAAAAAATCCTATGGGATCTCATGGGTTTCTCTGCAAGATAATAAAGAAAGTTGAAGTTTAAAACTGATCAAATCATTGCAATTTACATTCAATTTCAGTAACAAAAGACAAAAATCTGACAAGTGACCGAAATGCGGAACCCGGTAAGTTTCCAAAATGCGAAACTCGTGGTTCCCACCTTTTATCACCGAAGACAAAGTACTTGGTAAAACAGATACAAGCCTTCATGGTGTTCCCACTTTGGACTCAGAGCATTTTGCTCATGTTAACAAGCGCTTTTAGTGATTCCCCAATTCAGGGACTTTGCTACGCTGTGGTTTTTCCACACGACTCCAACAGATTTTCCAGTTCATGAAACTCCAACAAATATCGGAAATTTGAAACCCGAAAAATTTCCGAAACACGAAACACTGACAAATGCTCGACAGTATGGATACCGTGCATTTTCCTCCACATGTAACAGCACAGATGGGTGAGGTTTGAACAACTCAGCAGACAGGTATCGTAATTTTTTCTAAATTTTATCCTCCTCAGTCCCAAGTGTTCCTGAGAAGGATACGATTTTGAAACTTATGGCTCAAAATCTTGTCCGCCGACGAAAGACGAACGGACATAATTCAACAGAATGTTTTTTGCACCATTTTTGTCCCTGTTCACGCCTCTATGACATACTGGGCAGTAGACATAACGGTGTGGTGTCTTCGACACGACGACATTTGATGAAATGTTCTGTTCGTTGCAAGAACTACACCTTTTAGTTGTGTATCTCTCGTCAAACACTATAACTTTGTGTCCTCGTCTCCGTAGGGCTGATATTAGTTTTTCATGTGAAAACTTTCTCCTGGTGCGAAACTTAGCGGTCTTCATGAACGTAGCGCCGGCTCCGTACACGATCACTTTATCTTCAGGCGTAAAGTACTCTTTGGCGATGTTGTCGAAAAACCGTTGAAACCTCGTGTATCGGTCGAACTTCAACCTTCTCATTCTACGTAAAACGTAAATCTCTTGTCGGCGTTTGAACCATTTCAGTTTGAATTCTGTAAACGTCCAGTAATCGAAACTTCTCTTCCCAATAACAATATTTTTTTCCTTTTCTATTCGCTCCCGATCTATTCGGATTTCACGGTCGATATCATTTGTCCACCGTTTTCTTTTCTTCTCACGAAAGTATTCACCGGTATCACAGATTACGCGTCCTGCAGATAGTGATTGGTAGATGAAATCATTCTGCTCTCTTTTGCGGCAAGTAACAAGAGGTAAGATAGCACCCGGATCCACAGACACGATATCGGTACAATTTTCTTGAAAATCCGTTTTTCTCTTTTTTACCGGACATCCTTCTTGTTTAGTAATATGCGATTGTTTTGTTTTATTGATGGATAACGATACTTGAATCCCATCCGTCTGTATGCTGTATCCAAAACCGGGAGGACAATTGAAATACCGCTTCCAGTAGATACTAGCGCTGATTTCATTGAACTGTTTCCATGATCCGGGGACATTTTTTGGATCCGTCCTCCGTAACAGTTCATACAATGCAAGACTGTCGTATGTCAAATGAGACGCTCCGTTTCTGAATATCGGAAACAAAACAAACGATTTTCGCCCAGCAGAAGTAAACTCTTTTTGAATGTTGTAGAATAACTGGATGAATTTCCAGTAGTCTTTGTTGATTGCTCGATTCGTAACATTACCATTATTATTGAACCATTCTTCAATTTCTTGATTCTTGATGTTAGACGATGATTGATTTTCGTAGAAAATGTCAAAACAAGTATCGTGAACTTCCTTCTTCGTTATCGTTGGAAATTTCATTTTCAAATAGCGTTTGATCCTTGAAAAGGCGTGAAAAGTGATGTTGGTCTGTGTGATGGTTTCATAACGTTTTGCAATATGAACCATCAATTGGTTTCTGCTTTTACAGTCGTAATTCGGAAACGGCCTCATAGCCAAATAACGGTCGATTATATGGTCAGGATCTTGGATTTTGGGATCCGACCCCTTTAAAACGTGCAAAAACCGTAAAGCGTTTATCTTAGGAAAGCAATTGACAAATTCTGAGGTGGACATTCTGTCCATATACGATTTGTAGAAGACATTTATCAACAGTGACATTTCGATTTGCATGGATGATAACTCTTCCACATCCCTGTTGATCTCTTTCCACAATTCATCCTTTTTCGACGATAAAGGACAGAAGAAACTTCCGATACATTTCTTCACGGTGTATATTCGGTCCAAGTCGTTGTTTCCATCGTCTCTGATCCGTTTCTTGTGGGAAGCACACTTTTTTGAACTGGATCGTTTGTGATCCGTACCTCCACATGAAGGGCAACATGACATTCCACAACGCGAAATCTGAACACCAATCGATATCTGAATGAGCCTAAACCCAGTTAACACCCTGTACTTATAACTTTATTTTTCGTCGACATTCCTACAGTCGACATTGAAAGTCGAGATCAATATCTTGACAATAGGGAATAAACTATAGAAAACAATAAGGTTGAAAATCGCATATTTTATTTGTCCCTGAAAAGGTACATTGGGTCTCAGGAGGTTATAGATTGTATTCATGACCTTCCCCTTTGATGTCCACACACACAATGAGTGTTTCCCCCACCATTTTTGGGCGTGGCCTAATTTTACCAACCAATAGAATTCGAGTATTTTTCCCGCCAAAAATTCCAACCAATCAGAATGCCGGATTTTCTTGAAAACGACAAAAATCACTCGACGAGGGGGTCCAAAAAGTATATACACAGCTTATCATTCGCGCGCGACTCATTTGCTCCTTACCCAATATAATGGCTCCTTCAAAGAAGGAGCAAGAGAGGGGGTGGTGTGCGGAGCAAATTTTTTATAAAATATTTATATATACATATGTGTATGCGGAATGGAAAGTGTTTTGCAAAAAGAAATTTTTGCCAGGGCCCGGTTCGGATCTGTTGTCAATATCTATCAACAAACATTAAAAAAACCCCGTTTATCCGAACCCGCTTACACCCCGATAATCAGAACACCAATTGATGCAAAAATGTCCAAGTGACACTTTTTCTGGCATCCCTGACACCATTGAACAGAGACGAATACTTCCTCAGATCAAACGAAACACAAACATCTCCCCACATTACCCTAACTTTAACCCATTACGCTCAGATGAAAGTACTATAACCCAATGCAGTGCAACAAACAAGGGCACCGTCACAACGGACGTCACGGCGTTGCGGTGCCGTTGGTTATTGCAATTCATTAAACAACGGCGCCTTTACTTTGCGGTCACCACAATTATTACAGCTTTCAAAAATACAAAACCCGAGAAACTTCCGAAACGCGAAACACCGGAAACTTTCCGAAATGCGAGACTCAGACAACTTTCCGAAACGCGAAACTCTGACTAAATTATTGAAATGCAAAGCTCCGACAAAATTTCATACACACAAAACTTCGATAAATTACCTAAATGTAAAACCCGACAAACTTTCGAAACACGAAAAATTCTCGACAGTGTAAGTACTTTGCATTTCCTACCCAATTACCAAAGCAAGGATGGTTTAGATTTGAACAACTAATCTACACCTTGATGTAGAGACAAATACCTCCTCAGATAGTAAGGCAGTATACCTCCTCAGAGATCCCTGACACCCCTGAACAGACAAATACATCATTCGAGAACACCGTATAGTGTCCGGTGAACGCCTTGTTGCGTCCTTTTCACAACTGTGGTTCGCGGGCAGTGAGCCACTAAATTTTTATCTTTCAATCGGGAGTCCGATACACAAAGAAATTACTATTTTATCGGTTTTCCGAACAATACAAGTTTCTCTCTTCGGCCTTTAGCCAAACCCCATCAGATCACCGATTTGCCGGAACCGCGATAATGTTCCTAATAACTTTCAACAGGCAAAACTGTGACAGTTCTCTGACAAAAGCATGACTTTTTACCGTCTGACTTCAAACGCGAAAGAACTACAACAGATATCAGAGAATTTATTTGGAAAGTTTTCCGACAAATTTGTCGGGATAGTTTTGCCAAAATTTGTCGAGATAGTTTTGCAAAAATTTGTCGGGATAGTTTTCCGACAAACTTCTGACAAGCAGAACCCGACGAAACCCCGGTCTCGACGAAACCCCGACGAATTTGTCGGGATAGTTTTCCGAGGAATATGGAAGAGTTGTTTTCCAACAAATTTGATGGGATTTCTTTCAGACCAATTTCCGACAGGCAGAACTCGACGAAACCCTGACCTCGACCAAATCGAGATGAATTTGTCGGAATTGTTTTCTTGACGAATTTGTCAGGATTTTTTCCTTGACGAATTAGTTGGGATTTTTTTCTTGACGAATTTGTCAGGATTATTTTCTTGACGAATTTGTCGGGATTTTTCCTTGACAAATTTGTCAGAATTTTTTTCTTGACGAATTTGTCAGGATTTTTTTCTTGAGAAATTTGTCGGGATTGTTTTTTGACAACCTGTGAACAAGCAAAACTTGAAACAACCACAACAAATTTTCCGGGATAGTTTTCCTACAAACTCGTATGGACTGTTTTCCGACAAATTTCTCGGGATTGTTTTCCAATGAACTGTCGACTAGCGGAGCTCAACAAAACTCTGACCTCGACAGAAACCCAACAAATTTCTCGGGATCGTTTTCCCACAAACTGTCGACGAATAGAACTCGACAAAACTGTGACGAAATTGTTGGGATAGTTTTCCGAAAAAATTGTCGGTATTATTTCTGACAAATTTTTCAGGATTTACTTCCTACAAATTTGTCGGGATTGTTTTCCGATGAACTGCCGACAAGCGGAGCTCATCGAAACCCTACCTTGACGGAAACCCAACGAATATGTCGGGATCGTTTTTTCACAAACCATCGACAAATAGAACTCGACAAAACTGTGACTAATTTATTAGGATAGTTTTCCGACGTATTTTACGGTATTTTGTCTGACAAATTTTTCAAGATTTACTTCCAACAAATTGGTCGGGATTGTTTTCCGATGAACTGTCTACAAGCGGAGCTCGACGAAACTGTGAACTCTGACAGATAGAACTCGATGAAACTGTGATGAATTTGTTGGGATAGATTTTCCACAAATCTGTCTGTATTTTTTCCAAAAATTTTATTGGGGTTTTTCCCACAAACTGTCGACAAATAGAACTCGACAAAATTGTAACGAACATGTTGGGATAGTTTTACCACAAATATCTCGGTATTTTTTCCGAAAAATTTCTCGGGATTGTTTTTCACAAACTGTCGACAAAACGTACTCGACGAAACTATGAAGAATTTGTTGTGATTGTTTTCCCACAAATCTGTCTGTATTTTTCTTACAGTTTTATCGGGATTGTTTTCCCTCAAACTGTCGACAAATAGAACTCGACGAAACTGTGACGAATTTGTTGTCATAGGTTAACCACAAATCTGTCTGTATTTTGTTCTGACAATTTTGTCAGGATCATTTTCCCAGAAACTGTCAACAAATATAACTCGACGAAACTGAGACAAATTTGTTGGGATAGTTTTCCGTCAAATTTTTCGGTATTTTGTTCGAAGAAATTTGTCGGTATTTTGTTTTGACAAATTTGTCGGGATTGCTTACCAACAAACTGTTGTCCGACAGTTGCCGTCCGACAAATAGAGCTCGACGAAACTGTGACGAATTTGTTGTGATAGTTTTCCCACAAATCTGCCTGTATTTTTTCTGCCAATTTTGTCGGGATTGTTTTCCGACAAACTGTCGACAAATAGAACTCGACGAAACTGTGATGAATTTGTTGTGATAGTTTTCCCACAAATCTATCTGTATTTTTTCTGACAATTTTGTCGAGATTGTTTTCCCACAAACTGTCGACAAATAGAACTCGACGAAACTGTGATGAATTTGTTGTGATAGTTTTCCCACAAATCTATCTGTATTTTTTCTGACAATTTTGTCGGGATTGTTTTCCCACAAACTGTCGACAAATAGAACTCGACGAAACTGTGATGAATTTGTTGGGATAGTTTTCCACAAATCTGTCGGTATTTTTTTCGACAAATTTCTCGGGATTGTTTTTCACAATCTGTCAACAAATAGAACTCGACAAAACTGTGACGAATTTGTTGGTATAATTTTCCGACGAATCTTTCTGTATTTTGTTCTGACAAATTTGTTGGTATTTTGTTCTGACAAATTTGTCGGGATTGTCGCCGACAAACTATCAACAAATAGAACTCGACGAAACTGTTATGAATTTGTTGTGATAGTTTTCCCACAAATCTGTATGTACTTTTTCTGACAATTTCACCTGGATTGTTTTCCCACAAACCGTCGACAAATAGAACTCGACGGAACTGTGACGAATTTGTCGTGATAGTTTTCCCACAAATTTGTCTGTACTCTTTCCGACAATTTCATCTGGATTGTTTTCCCCACAAACCGTCGACAAATAGAACTCGCCGAAACTGTGATGAATTTGTTGTGATAGTTTTCCGACAAATCTTTCGGTATCTTTTTCCACAATTTTCTCGGGATTATTTTTCACAAACTGTCGACAAATAGAACTCGACGAAACTGTGATGAATTTGTTGTGATAGTTTTCCCACAAATCTATCTGTATTTTTTCTGACAATTTTGTCGAGATTGTTTTCCCACAAACTGTCGACAAATAGAACTCGACGAAACTGTGATGAATTTGTTGGGATAGTTTTCCACAAATCTGTCGGTATTTTTTTCGACAAATTTCTCGGGATTGTTTTTCACAATCTGTCAACAAATAGAACTCGACGGAACTGTGACGAATTTGTTGTGATAGTTTTCCCACAAATTTGTCTGTACTTTTTCCGACAATTTCATCTGGATTGTTTTCCCCACAAACCGTCGACAAATAGAATTCGCCGAAACTGTGATGAATTTGTTGTGATAGTTTTCCGACAAATCTTTCGGTATCTTTTTCCACAATTTTCTCGGGATTATTTTTCACAAACTGTCGACAAATAGAACTCGACGAAACTGTGATGAATTTGTTGTGATAGTTTTCCCACAAATCTATCTGTATTTTTTCTGACAATTTTGTCGAGATTGTTTTCCCACAAACTGTCGACAAATAGAACTCGACGAAACTGTGATGAATTTGTTGGGATAGTTTTCCGACAAATCTTTCGGTATCTTTTTCCACAATTTTCTCGGGATTATTTTTCACAAACTGTCGACAAATAGAACTCGACGAAACTGTGATGAATTGGTTGTGATAGTTTTCCCACAAATCTATCTGTATTTTTTCTGACAATTTTGTCGAGATTGTTTTCCCACAAACTGTCGACAAATAGAACTCGACGAAACTGTGATGAATTTGTTGGGATAGTTTTCCGACAAATCTTTCGGTATCTTTTTCCACAATTTTCTCGGGATTATTTTTCACAAACTGTCTACAAATAGAACTCGACGGAACTGTGACGAATTTGTTGTGATAGTTTTCCCACAAATTTGTCTGTACTTTTTCGACAATTTCATCTGGATTGTTTTCCCCACAACCGTCGACAAATAGAACTCGCTGAAACTGTGATGAATTTGTTGTGATAGTTTTCCGACAAATCTTTCGGTATCTTTTCCACAATTTTCTTGGGATTATTTTTCACAAACTGTCGACAAATAGAACTCGACGAAACTGTGACGAATTTGTTGTGATAGTTTTCCCACAAATCGGTATGTATTTTTTCTGACAATTTTGTCGGGATTGTTTTCCGACAGACTGTCGACAAATAGAACTGTGACGAATTTGTTGTGATAGTTTTCCCACAAATCTGTCTGTATTTTTCTGACAATTTTGTCGGGATCGTTTTCCGACAAACTGTAGACAAATAGAACTTGACGAAACCCCAACTTTGGACTACGGGCATTTTGCTCATGCTAACAGATACCCGCTGAATAGCACATTTAGTAATTTTCGAATTCAGGTACTTCACTACGCTGTGGTTTTTCCACAAGGCAAAATCCAACAGTTTTTTCCAGTACACGAAAACCCCAACACTGGCCTTGTGGTCCGCAGCAAACCTTTAATTTCTCGATCGGGAATTCGATACACATCCAAAATACTTTTTCATCGGTTTTCCGAACAAGAGAAGTTTCTCTCATTGGCCTTTTGCCGAACCCAAATGTATTTCCGAAATACCAAAATCTCGATAGTTAGTTTTCCGATGAACCTGTCAGGATAGTTTTCCCGACGAATCTGTCGGCATAATTTTCCGATGAATTTTCCAGGATAATTTTACGACAAACTCAAGACACAAAAAGAACTCCGACAAATATGTCGGGATAGTTTCCCCGACGAATCTGTTGGAATAGTTTTCCAACAAACTACCAACACAAAAAAAACTCCGACGAATATGTCGGGATAGTTTTCCCGACGAATCTGTCGGCATAATTTTCCGATGAATTTTCCAGGATAATTTTACGACAAACTCAAGACACAAAAAGAACTCCGACAAATATGTCGGGATAGTTTCCCCGACGAATCTGTTGGAATAGTTTTCCAACAAACTACCAACACAAAAAAAACTCCGACGAATATGTCGGGATAGTTTTCCCGACGAATCTTTCGCGATAATTTTTCGACGAATCAAAATATGAATCGGGGATCCGATTGTTTGTGTGTCCGGTAAAAAAATTATTAAAGTTAATTTTCGATGACAAATATTTTGTAAACATCAAATATATCTTGATTTCAATTGACTTCATTCATCAGCAGAAATAGAAAATCGGTTTTCTCCCCTCCCCTCCCCCCCCCCTCCTCCCGTTCCACCTTTCACCGCTCCACCGGCATGCGCGCGCTTATATAAGGAGTTTCTCCAGTAGGGCCTGGCAGTTGATAGTTGCAGTCCGAGCTTTTTGCTATCTTTATCGTTCGAAGTAAGTCGTATCTATCGTGTCGTCCTGTGATTTGTAACTTATCTCATCGGTTCTTAATAATTGTTTGCTTTCGGTTTTGATTTAAGTGGTGTGTACTAAAATGTGTTATATGAACTACATCAGTGAATAAGTTATGCGTACAGACTATACAACATTACAATGCTGATCAGTGAACTATTGTGCACGGCATCGTTCTTATTTATTTAAATGTGTTTCTTCTTGATACAATAGTAAAAGGATATAAAGCAAAATGCTAGATCTCAAGATACCGGAGACTATGTTGGTTTTTTCTGTAATTTTCTATGAGTTGATACAGTATTTGGAAGTGAGTGACATTTTGAATTTGATATGTGTAATACCGATGTTGAACAACAATTATAACGTCATCAAGACCATAATGGCTGCAAAACGTATCCACCCGACATTGATGGTACGATATTTAAGTGAGAACATTTTATATATACGTAAATATCTGTACCAAGTGACGGATCGGATTGAGGAATGGCATCTTCATATGATATTTAAACATTGCAAGAGTTTTATGGAACACTCCGACTTCATACACTTGTACTTAAAGGGAGAATCCGGAAAATTGTCATCTATTCGAACACTACAATGTTTAATGGAAAGAAATGATGTACCATTTGAATTTATTCAGCAATATTATTTTCAACCGAGATTGATGTTATCATGGAATTTCAAACCAAACAATCCACACATTATAGATGATAGAGGTAAAATGAAAGACAAAGTTTTTACATTTTTCATGACATCTTCTGAACAAACAATACCATTTAGTCTGTACGAGATATTGACCGTTGACCAGATGAAAATACTCATCAACACATTGGGCGACTTGTTATGGACGCTGGACGACAGTGAGGTTATGATAAAGAATCTGAACAAGTTTTTCAATTTTAAATGCGATGATATGGATTTTCTAAAAAAGGTCTTGTTCAGTGAATGGGGCGTCAACGATTGGAATATCGAAATTGATATACTACACAATACAGATATACCTTTTGATATCATAAAAGAGTACTGTGCGAAGAGAGCACCCCATTTAAGACGGTTTAAAGCTAGTGAGGACAAAAGAGATTATACCGTTAGATCTTCGTACAATGGCTACTTAAAACGAATCGAGAGATTTTTTAGCGAGACAACTGGGGAATTTCTGCTAAACACAGTGTCACAATCTGATTTAAAGCAACTGTTGGGAAACCAAAGTTTTTTAATAGCACTTTCAAATGGCATGTTTGATAGCACAAAGCTATCAAAAATGATGAGTAAACTCAGTTTGACCTACGTCTACCTCCTAATGCCGGCCCCTAAAAACCTTTTTTATAAAATAATTGGAATGATATTGTCAAATTATATGGATAACAAAGTCAATGGGAGTGATTTTTGTGATGAGGCACTTGAACTAACCGAGACTGATGAACAGTTTTACAAGTTCCTATATGAAAACCTTCGGGACCGTCAGATTTTATCAGCGGAAGCGTCTTTGGAGTTGATTGGAAAATTTGAAGAATACAGGTACAGCCCATTTTTAAGATATATCTCGACAAGCCCATTGCATCATTGTAAAAATGAAAATAATCTTTTGAATTGTTCTCTCGATTTCTCGAATGAAGATGTGTTTTCAAGGGAAAGGTTATATAATGCTACAGAGGAAATTACGCATATCAGATATAAGGATCGCATGGAATACCTTCATCCGGACCAACAGGTTGATATGAAAGAACTATTATTACGTAATATTCCGTTGGCGATAAAATATAAGGGGAGGGACCGTGTTTTGGATTCCTTGAAAAGAGGAGAAGCGATTATCGAGTTACCAATGGAAGTGGAAATGCCTTATAATGTGAATGCTCTGAGGAAGTTTTTCCCGGAGGAAGTTACTTTGGAAATGTTGAAGGAAGTTTGTGATCTATCATTTGTGGAACTTTTTAAATGCATGAAAAACAGCGGACATGCAGATGAACGTGTGCTTATCAAACTTTCAGATGAATCCGACCATCCTATAGCATCTGTGGATTATCCATTGAAAGAAGTATACCTCGAGAGTACAAATGAATGCTTCGATATGCTATTCAGAAATCGTGTATTATTATGGGACCGTAAGACAGGTACTGTAGATTTTGGTAGTCCATACAGAGATATGATGTTTAATTATTACTGTTGCCGTAATCCAGATGAACTTCTCAGGTCTTTATTATTTGTCAGATGGAACTGGAATACATTGTATCAGATGTTGACGGGGATAGAGAAGAATAGGTCACCGCCTTTTCCAGTCAGATACAGTTTGGGATATTTGATTGATGGCTTCATTGGTAGACGTTATTCATGCAAAGCAGAGGATGTTTGGGAATGTGGTTGGTATTCATGTGCGGAAGTCCTCACTATTCTTGAAATCATGTATCATCGTACTGAAGAACCTGATGAGGATTGGCGTAAGATAAGAGGAGCACGAAACTCAAAACTTATTGATTTCATCCAATGTAACTTTCCAGATGCCACTATGAAAAGTATCGACTTTTCGAAGTTTGATGTCTACAGTGTAAAAATGACAGATCTTGTGTATTAAATCCGAAAGACGAGGGAGATTCAGTCTTCAAACCGACGGTGAGTAATGAAACATTAATTTAACAATATTCAATTTCAATTGAAACTTGTGTCAAACAAGTCGCTAAACTAAAAGAAAAAACATACGATGGATTTGAAGTAAAATAATTGAATGTAAAGTCAAACAAATCTGTTTGGTTGAGACAAAAACCAATTTTTCATGAGTTAAAACCTTTTAATCCATGTAATAACCATTTTCAGTTCAAAATGTACTTTTGAAAATTTTGATTGGCACATTGATATCCTCCTCAGACCCAAATGTTTCTGAGAAGGTTATGATTTTGAACCTTATGGCCCAAAATCTTGTCCGCCGACGAAAGACGAACGGACATAATTTAACAGAATGTTTTTTGCACCATTTTGTCCCTGTTCACGCCACTATGTTATACGGGGCAGTAGACATAACGGTGTGGTGTCTTCGACACGACATCAGATGAAATGTTCTGTTTGTTGCAAGAACTACACCTTTTAGTTGTGTATCTCTCATCAAACACTATAACTTTGTGTCCTCGTCTCCGTAGGGCTGATATTAGTTTTTCATGTGAAAACTTTCTCCTGGTGCGAAACTTCGTGTCGAAGACACCACACCGTTATGTCTACTGCCCAGTATGTCATAGTGGCGTGAATAGGGACAAAAATGGTGCAAAAACATTCTGTTAAATTATGTCCGTTCGTCTTTCGTCGGCGGACAAGATTTTGAGCCTGGGACTGAGGAGATTAACTGTCTGATGTGATCTCAACATTTGCTTGGATGATGGAAATTTTGTTGGGAAAATGTAACTAACATACTATTGTTAATGTTTGCCAGGCCGTGAGTGGAGAGGATCATTTACCATGACAGGGAAATTAGACTGCAAGATACCCTGCAACGACTATTTTGCAACGACCTGCAAGATACTCTGCAACGACTCTTTTGAAACGACTTGCAAGATACTCTGCAAGAAAAGGTTTCCATACGACAAAAGCGCTGTGAAAAATCTACTCCTGCTGTTATCTATGCCACATGGTTGGCTGAACAATGAATTGAAGACAGTGTATACAAGTGCAAAGCTGTATTTGTAAATAGAAAGTGTGTTTGGAAAAGTTCAAATTCTTATTGAAGGTTGCTGTAACATTTTTGTGACAATGTATTTTTTTGGTGTACATAATACATTTATATCCGTTTTCAATGCAATTGTTTGTAATGTCAGTAATGTCATTGGATTCTTGTAAATATTTACTCATAAATGTGATATCAATATCTGTTTTCAATGCAATTGTTTGTAATGTCAGTAATATCATTGGATTCTTGTAAATATTTACTCATAAATGTGATATCATTTTTGAAACTTAAATTTTCGAATAAATGACATGTGAATTTATTCTGTTGTGTTTTCAACCCTCTCAATCCCAAATATTCCTGAGGAAGGAATAGTTATACCTTCAAAGTTCAAAATGTCGTCTACCAACAAAAGTTGATGGAAAGAATGTTAGAAAGTATTTTCTACTCTATTTTGGGTAAAATAATAGGGTTTTAGTGAAAAACAAGTTAAAAAATCATTTTTAAATTTGTTTGAAATTGGAAATGAAAAAACTATGAGGTAGGAATGTTTGCCTGTCAACAAAAGGTTGATAAACAGAATTCTAGAAAGTATTTTTCGATAAAATAAAAAGGTTTTTAAGGTAAAATAACAAATTCATAGTTGAATTTGGTTGAAATAGGAAATGAAAGAAATAACTATGAGGTAGGAATGTTACCATGATTTATCGGCAAGAAGCACGAGGCCAAAAAGATTAGAAGAAGTGACATGTATGATGCATTGCCAATAGCCAATCTTGATCCCGTCTTTTTGGAATTTTAGCAGAGAGAATCCCTTTGGTTCAGATCTGTTGTTGATCTCCACCAATGAAAATGTGAAAAAACCCAGTCATCCGACCACTTTTCATCCTGATTATCGGAACAACTCGTGCCAAAATGTCCAAATGACCCTTTTACTGGAACATCTGGCACCCTTGATCAGGGACAAATATATTATCCGAGAACACAAACCACAAATATCAAATACAAACCACAAACGTCTCACAACTGAGGTCCACTTCGTTAACCTCCTCAGACCCAAACGTTTCTGAGAAGGTTACGATTTTGAACCTTATGGCTCAAAATCTTGTCCGCCGACGAAAGACGAACGGACATAATTTAACAGAATGTTTTTTGCACCATTTTTGTCCCTGTTCACGCCACTATGACATACTGGGCAGTAGACATAACGGTGTGGTGTCTTCGACACGACGACATCGGATGAGATGTTCTGTTCGTTGCAAGAACTACACCTTTTAGTTGTGTATCTCTCGTCAAACACTATAACTTTGTGTCCTCTTCTCCGTAGGGCGGATATCAATTTTTCGTGTGAAAACTTTCTCCTTGTGCGAAATTTGGCGGTCTTCATGAAAGTAGCGCCGGCTCCGTACACGATCACTTTGTCCTCAGGTGTAAAGTACTCCTTAGCGATGTTATCGAAAAACCGTTGAAACCTCGTGTATCGGTCGAACTTTAACCTTCTCATTCTACGTAAAACGTAAATCTCTTGTCGGCGTTTGAACCATTTCAGTTTGAATTCTGTAAACGTCCAGTAATCGAAACTACTCTTTCCAATAACAATATTTTTTTCCTTTTCTATTCGCTCCCGATCCATTCGGATTTCACGGTCGATATCATTTGTCCACCGTTTTCTTTTCTTTTCACGAAAGTATTCACCGGTATCACAGATTACGCGTCCTGCAGATAATGATTGGTAGATGAAATCATTCTGCTCTCTTTTGCGGCAAGTAACAAGAGGTAAGATAGCACCCGGATCCACAGACACGATGTCGGTATAATCTTGTTGAAAATCCGTTTTTCTCTTTTTTACCGGACCACCTTCTTGTTTAGTAATATCCGATTGTTTTGTTTTATTGATGGATAACGATACTTGAATCCCATCCGTTTGTATGCTGTATCCAAAACCGGGAGGACAATTGAAATACCGCTTCCAGTAGATACTAGCGCTGATTTCATTGAACTGTTTCCATGATCCGGGGACATTTTTTGGATCTGTCCTCCGTAACAGTTCATACAATGCAAGGCTGTCGTATGTCAAATGAGACGCTCCGTTTTTGAATATCGGAAACAAAACAAATGATTTTCGCCCAGCAGAAGTAAACTCTTTTTGAATGTTGTAGAATAACTGGATGAATTTCCAGTAATCCTTCTTGATTGCTCGATTCGTAACATCACCGTTATTACTGAACCATTCTTCAATTTCTTGATTCTTGACGTTGGACGATGATTGATTTTCGTAGAAAATGTCAAAACAAGTATCGTGGACTTCTTTCTTCGATAACGTTGGAAATTTCATTTTCAAATAGCGTTTGATCCTTGAAAATGCGTGAAAACTGATGTTGGTCTGTGTGATGGTTTCATAACGCTTTGCAATATGAACCATCAATTGGTTTCTGCTTTTACAGTCGTAATTCGGAAACGGCCTCATAGCCAAATAACGGTCGATTATATGGTCAGGATCTTGGATTTTGGGATCCGACCCCTTTAAAACGTTCAAAAACCGTAAAGTGTTTATCTTAGGAAAGCAATTGACAAATTCTGCGGCGGGCATTTTATCCATGTAAGATTTGTAAAAGACATTTATCAACAGTGACATTTCGATTTGCATCGATGATAACTCTTCTACATCCCTGTTGATCTCTTTCCACAATTCATCCTTTTTCGACGATAACGGACAGAAAAAACTTCCGATACATTTCTTCACGGTGTATACTCGGTCCAAGTCGTTGTTTCCATCGTCCCTGATCCGTTTTTTGTGGGAAGCGCACTTTTTTGAACTGGATCGTTTGTGATCCGTACCTCCGCATGAAGGGCAACATGACATTCCACAACGCAAAATCTGAACACTAATCGATGTCTGAATGAGCCTAAACCCAGTTAACACCCTATACTTAAAACTTTATTTTTCGTCGACATTCCTACAGTCGACATTGAAAGTCGAGATCAATATCTTGACAATAGGGAATAAATTATGGAAAACAATAAGGTTCAAAATCGTTTGTTTTATTTGTCCCAAAAAAGGTACATTGGGTCTCAGGAGGTTATGGAAAACAATAAGGTTCAAAATCGCATACTTTATTGTCCTTAAAAAGGTACATTGGGTCTCAGGAGGTTATGGTATTTGCAAGAATCACGAGACTAAAGAGTATGATTGCAAATATTTCATTTTTCAATCGGGAATTCGATAAAGCACCATGAATCGGGGTCCCGATGCAACAAAATATGAATCAGGGTCCCGAGGAAATCCCGGCAAGAGTGTCGGAAAAAATCCAACAAAGGTGTTGGAAAAAACTCCGATTAAAGTGTCGGAGGAAATCCCGACAAAAGTGTCGGAAGAAATCACGACAAAAGTGTCGGAAAAAAACTCCGACAAAAGTGTCGGAAAAAACTCCGATAAAAATGTCGGAAAAATCTCCGACAAAAGTGTCGGAAATAAATCCCGACAAAAGTGTCGGAAAAATCTCCGACAAATGTGTCGGAAAAAACTCCGACAAAAGTGTCGGATGAAATCCCGACAAAAGTTTCGGAAAAAGATCCCGACAAAAGTGTCGGAATAAACTCCGACAAAAGTGTCGGAAGAAATCCCGACAAAAGTGTCGGAAAAAACTCCGACAAAAGTGTCGGAAAGAAATCCCGACAAAAGTATCGGAAGAAATCCCGACAAAAGTTTCGGAAATAAATCCCGACAAAAGTGTCGGAAAAAACTCCGACAAAAGTGTCGGAAGAATTCCCGACAAAAGTGTCGGAAAGAAATCCCGACAAAAGTGTCGGAAAAAACTCCGATAAAAGTGTCGGAAAAATCTCCGACAAAAGTGTCGGAAAGAAATTCCGACAAAAGTGTCGGAGGAAATCCCGACAAAAGTGTCGGAAGAAATCACGACAAAAGTGTCGGAAAAAAACTCCGACAAAAGTGTCGGAAAAAACTCCGATAAAAATGTCGGAAAAATCTCCGACAAAAGTGTCGGAAATAAATCCCGACAAAAGTGTCGGAAAAATCTCCGACAAATGTGTCGGAAAAAACTCCGACAAAAGTGTCGGATGAAATCCCGACAAAAGTTTCGGAAAAAGATCCCGACAAAAGTGTCGGAATAAACTCCGACAAAAGTGTCGGAAGAAATCCCGACAAAAGTGTCGGAAAAAACTCCGACAAAAGTGTCGGAAAGAAATCCCGACAAAAGTATGGGAAGAAATCCCGACAAAAGTGTCGGAAATAAATCCCGACAAAAGTGTCGGAAAAATCTCCGACAAATGTGTCGGAAAAAACTCCGACAAAAGTGTCGGAAGAAATCCCGACAAAAGTGTCGGAAAGAAATTCCGACAAAAGTGTCGGAAGAAATCCCGACAAAAGTGTCGGAAAGAAATTCCGACAAAAGTGTCGGAAGAAATCCCGACAAAAGTGTCGGAAGAAATCCCGACAAAAGTGTCGGAAAAAACTCCGACAAAAGTGTCGGAAAGAAATCCCGACAAAAGTATCGGAAGAAATCCCGACAAAAGTGTCGGAAATAAATCCCGACAAAAGTGTCGGAAAATTCTCCGACAAATGTGTCGGAAAAAACTCCGACAAAAGTGTCGGAAGAAATCCCGACAAAAGTGGTGGAAGAAATCCCGACAAATGTGTCGGAGTTTTGAAGGCCGCGCGAGAAGGGGGTTTACACAACAGCACTTTCACTGAGCGGCAAGCGGAATTTTCACAACTTTCCAGTGTCCGCTATCACGCAATAGCGGATTTTTCACAACTTTCCAGTGCCCGCTATCACGCATCCATCTGTCAAGCCATGACGTACCAGCGCATGTGTCGGGATTCCGAACCACTAAATTTTCGTTTTTCAATCGGGAATTCGATGAAGCATTGAAATTTTACGAGTACAATACAACAAAATATAAATCGGGATCCCGATTAGTTAATGTAAAATACAACAAAATATGAATCGGGATCCCGATTAGTTGTGTGAATGGTAAAAAAATTATTAAAATTAATTTTTTTTATTAATATTTTGTAAACATCAAATATATCTTTGTCTTTATGTAGATTGACTAGCGCAAAAATAAAAATTCAAGGTCTCTTCAGACCTCCCCCCCCCCTCCCCACTCCTCCTCTCACCGCTCCGCCTACATGCGCGCGGTTATATAAGGAGGGTCCC
Source organism: Flexamia atlantica (assembly GCA_035578135.1). Lineage (NCBI taxonomy): Eukaryota > Metazoa > Arthropoda > Insecta > Hemiptera > Cicadellidae > Flexamia > Flexamia atlantica. Next base: position 52,504,353 of record JAQJVK010000004.1, on the reverse strand, counting down.
CAGTAGGGTCTGGCAGTTAATAGTTGCAGTTCGAGCTTTACCGCGTCGGTTCGAAGTGAGTCGTAACTATCGTGTCAGCCAGTGATTTGGCAATAACTTATCATAGTGGTTCTGGACATTTTCTACCTAATCCTGATAATTGTTTGTGTTTTTTATTTTAAATCAGTGATGTGTATAGTGATGTTTTGTATAAACTATTTTTCTAAATATAACGATGTCATTTATGGATGTTGATTCGAACGGACTTTTATATTTAGAGGAATCTAACTTGACTGGTAGTATCCATCCTAACCCAGTGTTAAACCATCAACAACAGAAGGTTGCTGGTCCTGAGAACTTTGAATTACAGTTCAAGAGAAAAACGCTTTTGACAACGAGTGAAGAACAACAAGTTGCATTGGACTCAATACTTTTGTCGACCCAACTAGAAGCTCCGGCAACTTTAGCAATTTCGACCTACGAACAACAAGCCCCGGAGATTTTGACAAATCAACAACAAGGTCCAGCCAGTTTGGCCTCAACGGCTCTTCAACAGCAAAATCAGGTACCTGATTTGGTGATAACTTTTCAACCGGAAAATAATTTTGAAGAAATTGTTCCTCATACACTATTGAATTTACCAACCCAAGAAAACTGTGAATATTTTAAACAAGAAATTGTAGGCTCACAAAAATTGCATGAGCTTTTAAAGACAAATAGCAAACACATATATATTATAAAAAGCAAAGAATCTCGAAATCAGAATCAAAAGAAAGATTTAAAAATGTCTGTTGAACAGTACAGCCCTAACCATCCTGCAATGTCATATCCTGATAATCGATATCCGCAGGAATACCAATTAGAGCCAAACAATAGAAATGACCAAATTGAGCAAAACAATCAACAGTTTGAAGACGTGAATCAAGATGCAAGTAGCAATGAAAATCAACTGATTACAAACTACGATACTCCTAAAACCCCACCGATACCGCCTGAAACACAACCGTCGCCCCCCACAGAAACAACACGAAAGCATCACATTGGGGGGAAAAAAATTAGAATGAATGAAAGCCCGCGGAGGAATTCAGAAGAGATTTCGGATGAAGAAGAAGATGAAGATGAAGATGAAGATTTTGATGATGATATGGACGAACTACTGTCCCAGCGGATAAATATAGAGGAACTTGAAGACCTCATTGAAGCAGAAAAAGAGCTCGAAGGTCCCGTTGGAGAATTTACTTTAAACAAACAGAGGATAAAAATATTCTACAATTTAGCAAGCGAGATTGATATCAAAAGTGAATGCTTGGTTGAAAATTTTAGAGGTATTTGCCATGATTCTACCAAATTAAATTTACACGAACTTTGGGGAAAAAAAGAAATCCAACCAACTCGTGAATTCAATGGTCTTCCTTATTTTCTTCGCTGGGTAATCACTTTGTTGGTTCATTGCCTCAACAAAAACATCGACAAAAAACATGTGTCAGGTGAAATGAAGAGAATTGTAAGAAAATTTAGTCAAGCATTCAATATAAAAGATTTGATTCCAAGACTAAGATCCTTCATCGAACGCATAAACCGAAAAGCAACAACCGCCTCAAAACAAAAAGGTGATATAATTCAAGATGAAAAGAAAAACAAGTATTTTGTGGATAACTCCAGGCCGTCAGTAAAGTGTTCATTACCACTCCCTCCAACATCACCGATGTTACCGTCTCATAAAGCTATGTATGGACTCGATACAGTTTCTATAATTTCTGGAAGTGAGTCTGATGCTTCGAGTCGATCACGGAGAAAAAGAAGATCCATGATGGAGGAGATTGCGCAAAATTATCCAGTAAGAAACCGGATTCAGAACAAAAATAAAAGTGATTCGTTTGAAGGACCCCGACCAACATCAAATCCAAAATGTCAAGTAAGTAGAAGAGGTTCACCCGACAGGGAAGTAAATCAAGAATTCGACGAGACAAAGGTTTTCATCATTGAACAGTTAGTATCAAATCAAAATGAATACAATCAAAAGCTCATGACAACCATGAAGCCAAACTTTTATATCGCTGATGCAACTAAACAGATTACAATTAAATTGATAAACAGCACAATTGAAAATAAAAACTTCACTATTGTTTGGCAAAATAATCAAGTTGTTTTTGGATATAGTTTCACGCTCAATTTTGGAAACGAGTACTCATGATTTGAAAAACCTATTAAATGGTCTGGAAAGAAGAAACAAACAGCAACAGGATGCATTACTATTATGTGTGCCATTGATCACAGTTTTGAATTTATTTGGCGACGGAATAGTCAGTACGAGATGGATGGATCTATCTAGATTCGTAAATGATTTTGCCAACTCAATTTATGTCAAAGTTGCCGAGGTCGCAAAGAGGAGGACTCTAAATCCTGACAATAACATCATGGTCGAGGCGAGATTTCTAAAAAATGCCTTGGAAGAAATAGTCTACAAGGACTATGGGCATTTATTAAATTTGTTCGAACAACTTTCAAGAATCAATGATCTCGCCTTGTACATTGTATTTGGGATTAATGTTTGCAAAAGTTCAGAAGCAATAACGTATACGGACTGCCTGGTGAAAAACATAATACTTACATTCATGAAACAAACACGTTTCCAACCAATGAAGAACAGGCGGATAAATTAAATAATATCTTTTGGTGTTTACCACTGGCCAGAGTCATGCATCTAAAAGGATTTGGGAAAATTATCAATCTTGAAAGTGAAGTGGAGACCCCATGTTCAATGGAAGAATTTATTAACGAAGCAATGGAGTTGGAAACAGAAAACTAATCCATGAAAGACGGTGAGTAATTTTGAATTTCATTCTCACAAAACTAAGTTACAATTAGTCCAGTAAAAAAACCTAAAAAATGGCCCAACATGGAAAAATTCCGTTAATTTTGAAACTTTGCACACTTATTTAGAAGTACTTAAGGGCGAAAAAAACAAAAATTCCTGGAAAATATGTGGCGAGCTCTAGTGGCAATTGATAGAAACAGGGTACTTTTTTTGGTTTTTCAATATAATTTTGGTGGAAAAAACCAAACAATTTGGTGTCCTGAATCATTTATGTCCTTAATGTTTATGTGCTTTATGTCCTTAACCTGTTTCTATCAATTGCCACTAGAGCTCGCCACATTTTCCAGGACTTTTGGTATTTTCACCCTTAAGTACTTCTAAATAAGTGTGCAAAGTTTCAAAATTAACAGAATTTTTTTCAGGTCAAACCCTGTTTTGACTGGACTAAATACCTTTCTGTCGATAGTTCCAAATAGGTCAAATAAATGGAAATACAAGTAAATATGTTTGGTTGAGACAAAAATCAATTTTTCATGAATAGAAATATTTTTATTTACACATAAACATTCAAAAAATTATTTAAAAAATCTGATGTGACTTCACCATTAGCTTGGATGATGAGACTTTTGTTGGGAAAAGTAACTAACACACTAATGTTTATGTTTGCCAGGCCGTGACTGGAGAGGATCATTTGCCATGAAGGGGAAATTTGACTGCAAAATACCCTGCAGCCCGAAGAAAAGGTTTCGATGTCATACGACAGAAGCGCTGTGAAAAATCTACTACCACTGTTGTCCTATGCCACATGGTTGGCCGAACAATTATTTGAAGACAGTGTAATGATTTGAAAACTGTGTGTTCAAGTGCAAAGTTGTTTCTGTGAAATGGAAATTGTATGAGTTATTCCAAGGTGTTGATTTTTCTGAATAGCTTAACATTTTGGGAATGAGCTATGAGATATTGTAAAGTTTTGATTATTATGAATATCTGTAATCCTTTTTTGTGACAATACTTTTGTTGTCATCTGTGTAAATACATTTTTAGTCATTGTGCATTAATCGTTTTAAGATCATTTGTATTTTCTCATTTAGTAATTCTGTTTTTTATTGTAAATATTTCCCGGCAATTTCAAAAAACTGTGTGTTCAAGTGCAAAGTTGTTTCTGTGAAATGGAAATCATGAGTTATTCCAAGGTGTTGATTTTTCTCAATAGCTTAACATTTTGGGAATGTGCTATGAGATATTGTAAAGTTTTGATTATTATGAATATCTGTAATCCTTTTTTGTGACAATATTTTTGTTGTCATCTGTGTAAATACATTTTTAGTCATTGTGCATTAATCGTTTTAAGATCATTTGTATTTTCTCATTTAGTAATTCTGATGGTTTATTGTAAATATTTCCCGGCAATTTCAAGGCAGCAACCCAAGCTTATCAAAAATAAGGCTTAAGTGCCTTCTGGTGTCTGAAACCTTTTACTCAGTGGGTGAGTACTTGAGCCACTGTGGATCTAGGTCCGGGGTGGTCCGGTAAACATGCACACCCCCTTGTTTAGTTTTACCAGGGTAATTTCTTTTCTTTAATTATGTATAACATACTTTTGTACAGTTTTGTTTAAAATACATTTCATGTAATCTCATACCTTTTTTGATGCATTCCATCAAACCTCCTGAGACCCAATGTACCTTTTTTGGGACAAATTAAACAAGCAATTTTGAACCTTATTGTTTTCCATAATTTATTCCCTATTGTCAAGATATTGATCTCGACTTTCAATGTCGACTGTAGGAATGTCGACAAAAAATTAATCATTACCAGTGAGATTTAGTGGCAATCTGAAATTGAGATAGGTTTCGGCCGCACCTTTGCGTACATTTTTTGGCGTACCGGCACTGGTGGTCCTGGTTTCTTGTAACAAAGACATACCCTCTTTGTACCCGACAGCGACCTTTCCTACTGTGTCTAGAATTCCAGTGTAAACAGTGGCGCCGCCGATACTCTTTGAATTAGTCCCATATCTGCGCCTTTTATTGGCATTGTCGAACCCGTTATCGATTATAGAAGATAGAGCCTTGTCAAAAAGCAAAAGAAGTAAGTTCTTTACAAGAGTGTCGTTTCGTTTACGTATATTAGAAGCTCTAGCACCGCGAGATTCTTTCTGCAAAAATTCCGCAAACACGGGATCAATATTGGCTAACGACGATGCATCATACATGTCACCTCTTCTGATCTCTTTGGCCTCGTGCTTCTTGCGCAAAAACTCTTGTATGGCTCTGCGCACGGTATCAGACGAATTGTATCTATTGGACTCTTCGTAACAGCAGGTTTTCGCCTGTTGCGTGAGCCTGTCGGCGGTGGATGTATTGATCGAAGATGCCATACACCCAGTTTTAACTTCATATCGTCGTTTTAAGTCCACTGGCGTCATATAAAACATATAGCACAGAAATTCGGCGAGTGACGTGGTATCGGCTATAACATACAGAATTGCTTCCGGCTTTTGTGATTCAGCAGACGTATCACCATACTGGCTCGGACCTACCGCATCCGGATTTATAAAGTTGGCATCCGCCGCGGGGACCACCTTCTACCATCCACTTTGCCTGTAAAGATCCCAGTTGCCATTTAATTCGGCATGCTTCCATTTCCATAGCCCTGTCTGTAAGCGGTTGGTTATTATTTTTGCCACCCGATTCAGGAGCGACATTATTGAGAGGGGAATTAAATTCATGTAATCCTCCGAGAGACGGATCAAATGACTCGTCGTCTAGAAAAGGATCGCCTGTCGTTCGTGTGTACAAGTAGGCTCTTAGAAAGTCTGAACAACCGCAGAATAGTGACGGTGAATCCCTATATTCGGCTTTAACTATAAACGGTCTGTCGGTTCTTGCCAGTGACTGCACGTTGAAATATCGAGATATACACACCTTTGTGGCTAGCACTAATTTGTTGGCGAGCACAAACATTGAACTATCCATATATGGCTCTACAATAGTCTCGAACACGCGATAAGCAATGCGAACACGTTCCATAAACAATTCCTCTGACGCTACATCTCGGATAATAAAAAGAGCATTATCAAATAAGCGGAACCTCGGTTGGAATCAGTTTGTTTCACCACATCGACTTGCATCAAAGGTTTAACTGCATTGTCTGGTGATACCGGAGACAGGACCGCATCGTGGTTGAAAAATGTCATGATGATCGCGCTTATCTCTAGCCCAAAATCATACAACTGAAAAATGATAAGTATTATTGATCAAAGGAAGATCATTAGTCCGCGTGATAATGGCCATCGCTGTGTTTTCCATTATTATAACTGTGGCCTCAATCTATTTAGGCACCCGGGCAGCCCCTCTTTTTCCATATCTCGACCAAGTAGGAGACAAAGGAAAGTTTGTAGAATATTTGCATACATATGGCTATTTGCACCAAGACTATTCAAAAGTCAACGGGTGTGAGTAGTCTGGCTGCAAACAGACTTTTTGCGGTGGAAACAACTAGAGAAGCCGTAAGTAGATTACAGGCTTTCGCAAATTTGAATGTTACCGGGGAGGGAATGGTTAGACGAACCTACTAAACGACTCATACAATCGCCGCGTTGTGGTCTACGTGACATTGACTCGACTTTGTATGGGTCCTTGGTGCAAGAGAGACGGAGACGGAGACGGAGATCCGCGTACAGGTATAGATGGAAAAATATGAAACGTATCCTTTGGCAATGGGACAAACGGCTTTCCTACGATTTATCTAGGCTATCTCGGCCTATCGTACCGTATGTAGTGTCTGACTTGAAAAAGGCTTTTCGTACCTGGTCAAACGGTACGGGGGTCTCATTTTTGCAAACGGATCAGGAAAACAGCGCCGATATACGTATAATGTTCGCACGGTCTGATCATGGCTGCGGTTACAGTTTTGACGGGCCCGGAGGCGTATTAGCGCATGCTTTTTATCCGGACGACGGTTTCAGTGAAAACGGCGGTGACGTCCATTTGATTCCGATGAAATTTGGACAGCCAGTGAGCAACGGTCTGGCTACGATGGTAGAACTACCAGCCTTTTTCACGTGGCTTTACACGAAATAGGACATTCCCTCGGATTGAAACATAACAACAACCCGTTGTCCGTCATGTTTCCGTGGTATTCTACCAATTTGGTGGACGCAGATGTAGATACACCGAATCTCCCCTCTGAAGACGTATTCGCATTCTATGAACTTTATGCGGACCAATATAATAACAACAACGATGAGTCTATTAATACTGAAAAAGAAAGCGAAGCGGTCTCAGACCGGGGCGGATGTAATAACTGGTACGGACCATACGACGATATAACATATATAGGTGATGAGATTTTTGTTGTGAAACACGGAAAGGTGAAGAGGTGGCATAAACGGCGTCCCACTGTCACTAGAGAGGCGTTTTTATCTGAATACTTTTATGATATCCCAAGTACTAAAACTGTAAGAGCTTTCCATTATGACGATTTAAATAAATTTATACTGATTGTCATTAATGACAGTCTATACATATATAAAATGTATGAATCTTCGCTCCCCTTACTTTACAGACGCTTATCAATCCATTTTCATCTCGGCGTGTTTATTAGCGATCCAGTAGATACTATATTCACATGGAATTCTAGTGAGACGTACATGTTTACAGGACGGTATTACTGGAAATTGGATTTATTTCACCTGAGAGCTAGTTATATGGGTTACATAAACAAACGTTGGCCGGGCATGTTGGATGATGGGTATGATGCTGCATTTAATTATTATGACAAAATATATTTCATTAAAAATAATTGGTTTTGGGAATTAGACAAATTTACGGGAAGACCGTTAGCATACAAGCAGGTACTCGGCAATATACTTTCCCGATGCAAAGAGGATAACACGATAAATGTCTTAAAAACCATTCAATACAATTCCAACACATCTAATGTTAAAACCGGCTCATTAGCAATTGTAATAGTATTTTACCGCCACATGTTTGCTAACCTATGGTTTTGATCCACAATTCATTCCCGATTGTCAAGAATTTCATTTCGACATTCAAATTTGATGTCGACTGTTGAAATGTCGACAAAAACCAATTTGTAAATAAAGGGTTTCAGTTGTTTGTAGATTCATTCTGACTCACAATTTTCACTGCCATGTTCAGAGGACTGGATGCAAGTGAAATAAAACAACATTTGAAACCTATAAAACCGATAATAAAATTTGGACGTAAAGAAACAAAGGCGTTGGTAAAAAAGAAACGACTCGTAGAGGCTGATAATAAAATTCCTAATATTCAAAGGCCAAGAAGACCCGAAGGGCGTCTATCCATAGCAGCCGAGGCAAAAGTCAATAATTTTTGTAATCTGTTACATGCGGGGGACTTGGAAAGGGCCCGGCTCACCGAATACCTGATTAAATTGGATCAGCGGTGTGCAGGTATTGAACTCAAACGCTTGGTCAACAACGCAACTATCAAATTCTAGTTTAGTACGTACCACAAATGTATCAAATATTCAAGAAACAAAGTCACGTGGAAAAAGGAAAATCACTACTTCAGCCGAGGAGTTTTCAACTATTTTCTGGATACTCTCGATCTTATTGGACACGGATGGAACAAAAAAAACTATGGGTTCAAAGCGGAAGGACGCCATAAGATTATCGATACCTTCGGTGCCCGATGAACAGTCTGAACGACGGCTAATGGCTGAATATATGATTTATAAACTTTGGCTCGTCGTGCGATATGTTTTTAATGTTGTTCATTCGGCGGTTGCAGAGGACTCGCATGTTTTGGTTCCTATAATCATTGTCAAACTGGACGGACACTCTAATTTAGGTAAATGTGTAAAGGAACAGATGTCCACTACATACACAAGAGAAGTGAAAGATCTAAAAAGTACTTTTTGTTGTTCATTCTTTTGGAGATGAATAAAAAATCAGTTTTTCATTTGTTTCTAATTTTTTTTCATACAACCCACAAAATGTCTCAACCTTTTGTGAATTGTGATTTTTTTTTATTGCATATAATACATTCCCCCGAATAATATTTCCTGTTATTAGAAGATGTTTTCAAAACCAAGTTTTTAGTGGACGTTTTTCTTTTGCAATATATGCAATAAATTAGTTTCGTGTCTTTCTGAGAGTTTTGACCTGGCGATGTATCATGGTTGCCGGTTTTACGTGACGGTGACTTCGACCTGTCGCCAGTTTTACGTGACAATGAATTCGACCTACTGCCAGTTTTAGGTGATGACGTCGAATTCGACCTGCTGCCAGTTTTACGTGACGTCGAATTGACTTGCCACGTTTTCGCGTAGTGGGTGCCACCTGACCGTCTTTTTTGTTCCCCGTCAAGCGTGAAGGCGATGAAGCTCGCTTTCTGCCTCGACTCGGTGAAGGTGAACGTTCTCGTTCTAGCCTTGCAATTTTTTCAAGGTTCTCCTGATCTCTTTTAATTTTTCAGAAGACATTATGTTTGATTAGAAACTATGTTTTCAAATTGAACTTGGTTTAACCACTTACCACTAGCCCTGATGTTTTTGAAACCAACACGTCAGAGGTGCTATTGGATCGAATACATTTTTCAAGGGTTGAGAAAGCAAAACAAGTACAAATAAAAATTTTTATTTACAACTAAATTTTTACATCAAACACAGTGGTTATAAACCCTTCAAATTTTTATTTACAACTAAATTTTTACATCAAACACAGTGGTTATAAACCCTTCAGTCAAGTCCAATACAATCTTGGAACCATCTTCTCTGGTCCTCACAATGGATATGGCACACCCCTTTTCAGCTAGT